>BTRK01000002.1:7774066-8430316 GCA_036245805.1 Pristionchus mayeri
TTTATTACTTACAGAGATGGTATAATTTTATTTGTTCTGGAACTTTCACTTTTCCGTTCACAAGTTTTCGATTTGTGGTCCTACGGCTTGACTCTAAACACAAAAGTTGTTCAACTAATTTTTCCACGTATTTTGCGCCCAACGAATTTTTGAATTTTTGAATTTTTGCAAAAATGTGAATTTTTGCAAAAATGCACAATAAAATCATAACAGTAATGAATATAGAAAAAATTGAAATTTTGAGACCACAATTTTTTCACATTTTTGAATATCGAGCTATTAGCCCTTTTCATCACTGTATTTTGGCGTAAACGTACTAACATAGATTTTTGACACCTGTAATTATGCAATTTTCTCAAAAATATAGCCAAAATACAATTTAAAGCAATGCTGATCTCATTGACTTAGCAAATTCGAGTGAATAAGGCAAGAGCTCAGAAGATCTGTAGACTCTCACTTACAAATATTTGTATTCATGGTAGTCACTACTTTATATTTTAGTTGTTTTTCAATGGACTCGATTCACAATTGTTCAGGTTTCAGCATCCAAATTTAGCCAAAATCGAGTTTTAAAAAATCGATTTTTCGGAGTGAGTCAAACTTAGAGTTTCATAGCGTCATCTTACTTTATTGCCTATGAAACATCTTAATTTATATTAGTTATTCCGATTTCATCTATAGCTGTTCAGGAATTTACAATTTTCACATCGCCATTCACGTAGTCCGATATTCGGACCGATATTCCAAAAAAGTACCCTCTTCGATTTTCCAATTTTTAATTTTATTGTATACCTATGCACTTCAGCTTGTATATTCTGCAATAAAATTTCAGGGAATGGTATCTCTCAAAATTGCTGCAGATTTTATTCGAGACTAAAATTAGGTTTTCAAATAATATCTTTTCCAAATTTTGTCCAACCGCTCAAAACATACAACTTTCTTATTATATTTTTCCGATCAATTTGAGCCCAAGGCCATCTTTGTAACTCATCTGGGAGCTGAGATACAGTAGAGCCGGATGAAAAACCGGAAATTTCCTAAAAGCCGCCTCTGAGACCTGTGACCTAGATTTTTCGAGAAGTTGGCTCTAGTGTATGCTAGCACCATTATATGAACCCAAACAAAATATAAATGTTGGAAATTGTTCCCACGCACCTCCACTGGCTTGTGATACCTGTGATATGTTTATAGGTTATATTGAGACAAGTAGACGATACATCGAAGTTTCACAATTGTGAATCGTAAAATGTGTATAACAGACTATTTGAGAAAATCAAAATATTTCTTCAACGACTTGGCACAGGCCGAAAATCCAAATTCCTACTGACTTCACCAATAGGTCGGTCTTCACGAGGGAAACCTACGAGCATCGCCAGATTTTCGATCCGCATCCGCGCGCGCTGCGGCGCGGATCTTCAAAAAACTACAGTAATCCTCGAAAATTTTTATATCGATCCCAATCACTGCCGCGGTAGGGGCGCTGCATTCCTTGACAAATTCTGAGACTGTTTTACTCCTGGGAGTTTTTCGATCAGATTCCATCGAAAGCCGGAAATCGATAATTCCACTTTTACTTTGGACATGAATGTAATTCCCCGAAAATTTTTCAAGAATTCCCATAAATATTATTGGTGATCTAGCTTCGGCTTGATCCAATACATACGTCAATAGAAAGGCGCGATTTAATATCTTACATAAGGAAGTCAAAATTAATTATGAATGAATTGTGTTGTAATTTTTGGGTTACTGTAAGTGAGTGCAAAAGTTGGACGACTTTTCCCAATAGCTGTAATATAGGCTAAAATCGATTTGCAACTCATGTTACACCAATTGGGAAAAGTCGTCCAACTTTTGCACTCACTTACAGTAACCCAAAAATTACACCACAATTAATTCATAATTCATTTTGACTTCCTTATGTAAGATATTAAATCGCGCCTTTCTATTGACGTATGTACTGGATCAAGCCAAAGCTAGATCACCAATAATATTTATGGGAATTCTTGAAAAATTTTCGGGGAATTACATTCATGTCCAAAGTAAAAGTGGAATTATCGATTTCCGGCTTTCGATGGAATCTGATCGAAAAACTCCCAGGAGTAAAACAGTCTTAGAATTTGTCAAGATATGCAGCGCCCCTACCGCGGCTGTGATTGGGATCGATATAAAATTTTTCGAGGATTACTGTAGTTTTTTGAAGATCCGCGCCGCAGCGCGCGCGGATGCGGATCGAAAATCTGGCGATGCTCGTAGTTTTCCCTCGTGGAGGCCGACCTATTTGAGAAGTCAGTAGGAATTTGAATTTTCGGCCTGTGCCAAGTCTATTTCGAAACTTTCAGATAGTGTGCTATATACAATTAATTTAACTTTGATAATCGATTTTCCGTTTCTTCGAATTCGTTGGTCTACCCTCGTTTTTCTTCTCGATTGCGATTCGAAACTTTAATTCATTTTTTACTTAATACTTTTATCTATGTTGCCAATATAAGTAAGCCGAAGCGTTGCTGGAAAATCTGCGAGAGTGTGGCAGCCGTTCCTTAAACTGCAAATGGTAAATGTTCATTTTATTCACCCTTCGAGATTTAACTTTTTCCATAAATTCCAAGCTGAAATTCCAAGCTAGTTCTATCGAAGATTTTCCTCGAACCAATTCTAGAAGAATGGGAAAGAACGAGTCAAAATCTAAGAAGAACATATTGTTGTGCAAAACGTTCATCAAATTATATGCGAACTAATTTGTATTAAACGAGAGTTTCATTTTAAGTACATGTATAAGTGTCAAGCGGTGTTTGACTGTAAGTTCCTATTGAGAAACGGGAGCTTCTAAGTGGTGGCCATTTCTGTGTACTCGCACGGTGTCACTGTAGGGGTGATGTTAAATTTAGCATATTTTGAGTAATTTTGTATTTCATAGTAATCAGTTTATAAATTGTTCGATTTTAGATGGACGGGCACGGATGATCCAAGAGCTGCGACTGTTACGGGCAGATTTCCGCACGTCGCTTCTACGGGCTTCTACTTGGTTCTCAGTCTGCTGTCTCTTCACCTCCTAAGGCAACAAGTTGAGTTAATCTCTTGCTTCCTTTTGATGTTCGCTGTTTATTACTCTTACTTATATTTAATTTACTAATTGGGTTGTACGTTGTGATTGTCGTATGACAGGACGGCCGTATACAGTTTATAATTTGTCCCTATTTTTAGATGGATGGGCGTGGAATATCCTGTGACTGGGGGGCGGATCGTCGTACGTTGATTCTACGGGTTTCTACGGTTCTCAATCTGCCGTATCTCCAGCTCCTCAGGCAGCAAGTTGAGTTATTTTCTGGATTTTTTTTATTGGTTTGCTGGAATTTTGATGCATTGATCGATTTATAATTTTAGATGGACGGGCTCGCGTGTTGCAATAAAGATAAGGGCCATCTCTTCTACGGCACCAATCCGTTCTTCTACGGGCCTACCTTCCGCTCTTTCTCTTGTGGGGGACTCAATTGGCGAGTGAGTTACTGCATTATTCTATATCTTTGGGATGTTCATTATTTGCCGTCCGAATTAGGTGTCACTACGTGTTGGATGTATTTCTTTGTGAAATGATTTGATTGTAGGCGAGTTCGGGTCATTGTGCAGTTTTCGGGCTTAGCTCAGGACAAAGAGTATAATATTAAGGACGATGGTTACTTCTATCCTTGTCTCGTATTCAAGGTTTGCTTTTTAAGTCAATATAAAACATTGCCTATTGTTTACTTATGTATGTAATTCAGTACTCCGATCCTTCCATTGCACTTTGCCCGTTCGACGACGAGCTCGCAGCCATTCTGGAGACGATCGGGCAGCTTCGCTTCCTCGATCGTGGCGCTGTATTTGGTTTGTTTTATTTTTATTTTTTGTAAGAAAAATAAAATTGGATATATATGGGGTGGATAATTATTGGGATTGGATATATATGGGGTGGATAATTATTGGGATTGGATATATATGGGGTGGATAATTATTGGCCTATTGCAGTTCTGCACGTTCATGTCATCAAGGTGCACGGGCACAGACATGCGAATGTTGTGGACTACCAGCGACAGGTTACGCTCAATCTCAACTTCACGGGCTGTCACAAATTCCTCAATATCGGAGGAATTGATGGAGTGGAGGTGGGAGATCCACTGTGGATCTTATGCGAGCTTGAGGCGGTCACAGCTGAAGGTGAGTGTAATACTAAAAATGTTTGGCCTGTAACGATAGTTATGTTTTTCTAGGAGCAGTCACGGTCAACTGCATCCAAGTCAAGATGAACGAGGCCGATGATAGGAAGCGCCCAGATTTCAATTCGTGGTTCTACAAAGAATTCTTTTTTTTTGAAAATCTTCTTTTGTAATTATTGTATATATTGTTCTTGTTGTTTTCGTAGATTACTTGATGCGTAGTTTCGACGTTTTCCATTCCACTACTAATATTTTGTAACGGGCATTCACCTCGTCTGTGAACTCGTATTGATTTATTCGTTTTTTGGATTTCTAATTTACACTTTGTTGATAAAGAAGTTGTTTTGAGTTTCTCGTTTTGTGGTTGCTTGAACACGTCTTTTGCCGGTGGCAATGTTGCTTGTATTTATACCGTTCGAGGATTAGTCGATTTGGGAGGTAGTTGTGGTAAAGGTGTAATTGCACATTTTGCGATCGAGTGGTACTGTAGTTTTTGAATTTTTGATGTGCAGGGCTTGGAAATGGATTTATGTATTTATGAAAGATTTGATTGCGAAAGAGTTTTCAATGGGGTAACAGGAGTTCCTGTTTTGTAATTATAATAATAATAATTACAGGCAATCGTAGTGATGACTGACCCGCAAGGATTTCTCCGGGCACTCAAGGACAAATTCCCTGCCATCAATAGTTTGTTCGTTGAGACGGAGTGAGTTGTAGTTTCCCCGATTTGTCCTAATGCGTTTTTCTTTTGTGATAATTTGAGCTTTCAGGATTCGTCGCTTCCTCGAGAGCGGTGGTTGTGTGTGCATCAATGTGGTCGCTGATTTGTCTAATCATCCTCCGGGCACACGCATAGGTATTTTTTCATATTTATCAATTGTCTAATTTTTTCGTTTAAATTGTCCAAAAATATTGCAGTTCTCCATGGAAGATTCCTGAGAAGTAGCGTCTCCGATTTCGTGATGATTATCAATGCATCGGGCTTGCCTCCATCGTTTCAAGTGCAAGTGCAGGGAATTACTGAGGAGGAAGTGAAGAATCAAGGCCTGGTCGTGGGTGATCTTGTATGACTTATGGGAGAACTTAAGGAACGTAAAAGTGAGTTTAGAGTGCTGTTTTATGTATTTTGCTCGTATTGTATTTCTTGTAGCGGGCGGACTCTTCATCGTGCCTGAGCGATTCACGTGTGACGGCGAGGAATGCATGATCAAGAAAGATGCAGCTGGAGTTCACGTGAACCTCTACCCGAAGATTCTGTATAAGTATATGTAGGAGTTGACGGGCCTTTTTGTTCTCTTGTTTCTGTTGTTTTGTTCCAACATGTTTCTTCTATAGCTGATAAAAGAAGGTTAATTAATTGCGTGATGTGTCAGTGTTCACTTGTTCGAATTCAATTTTTATATATTTTGGATAGGGGTCGGTATATAGACGAAGATCTTTTTGGTTATGCCTATTGTTGACAGGAAGCTTTCCTAGATGATGGGATCTCAGTCTACTCTGATTGATATGACTGCCATCGTACGGGCTTTGAATTGGCCTCGTCGGTATATGCGCGTGGAGACGAATTTTATTTGTTTGCTTCAAGATTTTGGTACTGTGGGAAAGTAGTTCTTTCTGATTTGTTTCGGTTTTTTTTCCGTTTGCAGAGAAACATTAATGTTCTTCAGGTTCAGCCAGTGGAAGGATAATTTTACTTTGTTCCTCTGACTTTGTCGTGCCTTCGTGCGTAAGTTCTATAATTCATTTTAGGGTACACTTCGTTATATTTGAGGATGATAGATCACATGCGTCAGTTCGTAGTGAACCGAGCTGTAGTGGACGATGTACAAAATTTGTTGAAGTTTCGTTGATCAGCAATTTGTAAGTAGTTTCAGTTGTTTTGAAGGATTTCCATGGAAATGGAGAAGCGCTTTGCTTTTAAAAAATGGCATTTCTTTCTCAGTGTTCCATACTCGGCTGACGTTCATCTGTAAGGGTCTTCGAAAAGCACTTCTCACTGGAATCATTCCGTCGGGCACACCGCCCGTTCTCATCTGGGGGTGCGGCCTCGATTTCAAAGGCAATATACCGAAGAGCATCAAGCGAGGTTCCGCAATTTGGATAATTGGAGAGCTCACTCCTCGGGATAATAGTGAGTTTTCATCTACTCGGATTTACATGCAGTTCTCCCGTATTCATTTCGTCATTGTACGATCTTTCAGAGGACTCTCTCGTCTTCACTGTTCTTCCCTTCTCCTACAAGGGCAAGGAGCATACCTACGTCGAGGACACGAAGTGCGTGCCCAGATTTTACTTTTCACGGGCTTTCATTGAATGACGATGCTGAATTTCAGGAGCCGTCGTACATTGAGAAGTAAGACCGTTGTTCAGTTTGCCTCGTTATATATGTGATGCTTTAAGACTCCTTTCTTTCTTCTACCATACGGATTACGTGTACCTTGAATCGGTGCGCGAGATGTCCGACTACCCTACGGGAGTGCCTGTCGGTACAGTGGTTTTAACGTTTGTTCCAATTAATATTGTGAAATTTGTATTTGCAGTCTATCGAGGCATTCTGTAAACCTGTGCGAAGTGTAGATTGGCATGTCTCACCGATTCGACGGGCGATTTTTCTTCGGAACGAATTGTGGTTCGTGTAATCGTTGCAAAGGAGATGAACTACTTGATAGTGCACAAGGGAGTGACTGTGTGGCTTATTGAAGAACTCGCCATTAATGAATGCAGTGAGTTTTAGTGTTAGTTTGTGTTTTTTAAAGGTTAATGTTACCATATTTTCAGCGGAATCTCGTTACTTCAAAGTTCATCCTTTCCTTTACAACGGGCGCCCATACACTGTCATTCAAGATAACATGAGTTACCATGCAATTACTAGGTTCGGCCCAGTCCCCATTTAGATCTTGTTGGTTTTCTGTCTAACCGCTACAACTTTTGATTAATTCGTGATTGTTAATTCTATTACATTGCTTCATTGCATCCGATTTACGATAAAATTGTTGCTTTAGTTGTTGTCATATTTGTTGTCATATACTCGTTTCTCTATCGAGTTAGTATTTCAATTTTGCTTATGAAATTAAATGGGGTTTTACTAATGAAATAATTCTTTGAAGTGCATATTGGGAATGTACAGGGTGCGAGAAAAGTATGGTGACAAGTCTTTTATGTAATATCTCGCGAAGTAATGATAGCATAGATTTCTGCTTTCGCCATTGTATGCCTGCGAACAGTACTTCCAACAATTTTATCACAGTTCCCCATCTATCGATTTTGTCTTTCAGAGCTTTTCGATTTTCAAGTTCGAAAAAATGGGCCCTTGGCCCGCAGCTCATTTTTCTCTTTAATTAATAATAAAAAATCTTCGGATAATAATTCCCCCGCTTTCTCAACTTGAGTATGGAGAGCAACCATTCCTCTTTAAAGTATACTTGTTTAGGCGGAAATACGATATCAGGAAACGGAGAAATATGAAAATAACTGCATCACACTTTGATACGGAATTATCTTTTTGAAAAATCACATTTTCGAATTTTCATATATTGAGATATAAACTTGTATGTTATATGCAAGGACCGAATTATGAATTTTAGTAGCGTCAAACTGAATGAAAACATGGTTTAAACTACTGAACCATACATGAGAAAATATGGCTGAAAACGACACTTGGGACAGATTCGAAAAAGGTACAGAAGTAGATTCGCTTTCCCAATTTGAACTGAAAGCATATTTGCACTACTGAATGGACGTGTACCATAATACATATGTTTATATTTTTCTATCATTCTTATTTGATGGACGCGACATCTTTATTCGAGAAAATTTTTTCGAGGGCCGTTCGTCACAGTTTACTTTTAAATATTTTTAAGCTGTATAACCAAATCTCCAAATTAAATGGACACATATTTAGACTCGGGCACAAGTGCCCTTCTTTAAAAAAAATAATGGAATGCGCCACCTATTACATTGTTGTAATGCGGCATTAAAGAATACGACTCATGCAGTGAGAGAAACATGATCGTTTTTCTTCACTAAATTTTTAATAAATTAAATCTCGTAATCTAAAAGAAATATTTGTTTGATACATGAGCGCTAAATAGCTACATAGCTAAGGTACATGGTGCAAAAAATTGGAATAAATTAAAACACTGCGCACCAAGTGGGGCTTAATTGAATTGTGTCACAATACTTTTCTCGCACCCTGTACATTTTTGATTTTGCAAAGGTACGAGTGAACTAGGGTTCTTTGACTGATTTGCTAAAAAAATTGCATTTTAATTATCAATATATAATTACAGATGGAGGGAACTGCTAACGAGGACCTCATGAATATTCTACGGGCACATTGGCGTGCTCCAGTCGAGGAGGAGAGGATGGGAGAGGCTGGAGGAATTGTAGACCAGTCAGTTTATTAGACTGTTTAATTTGACTGTTAGAAAGTATTGCTATTTTCTCTTTATTTTTTAGACGATCGGGCACAGGCATCCCATCACCGGCAGTAGCTTCCAAGATTGAGGAAGAGGAAGAGAATCGTGGAATTCTTGATCTGTCAAATGTTTGAAGTGATGATTATTTAGAAATCCGCTCTTTAATCAAGCTAAAGGATTTTATTTTCCAAGATTTTTGGTATTCGGCCTGTTTAATCTGTCAGAAATGTGCGAGAAAAAGTTGCGTAAAAAGTTCGCGAACTTCTGATTCTCTCCATTTCGCATGCTCTCTCTCTTTCTCTAACCAGGTCGATGAAAAGTTCACGAACTTTTCGACGAATTGTGTTCGAAAATCATACTTTTCTTTTGTTTTACTTACTTTTATAAACTATTTTTGCTTTTAACTTATGATTTCTTATAATGACAACCTTCCCTTAGCTGGAATAGCTTCAGAATACAACGTAGTGAAAGTAAACAGGGTTGGAGTATTTTTTTCGAAAATGGGTCACCACTTTCCCCACCCTGTAATGTCAAGCTATTCCATCAGAGGGAAGGTTGTTCTTATACGCAGTCATAAGTTAAGAGCAAAAATAATTGATAAAAATAAGTAAAACAAAAGAAAAGTACGAATTTCGAACGAATTAATGCCGGTTTTTAACGAACTTTTCAAGGAGCTGCGTGAAAAGTTAGAGAAAGGCGAGAGAGCACGCATTCTTGAGAGAGGGAAAAGGAAGTAAACAATCACTGCTTCCTTTTCCCTCTCTCAAGAACGCGTGCTCTCTCGCCTTTCTCTAACTTTTCACGCAGCTCCTTGAAAAGTTTACGAACTTTTCGACGAACTATGTTCGAAATTCGTACTTTTCTTTTGTTTTACTTATTTTTATCAATTATTTTTGCTTTCAACTTATGACTGCTTATAAGAACAACCTTCCCTCTGATGGAATAGCTTGACATTACAGGGTGGGGAAAGTGGTGACCCATTTTCGAAAAAAATACTCCAACCCTGTTTACTTTCACTACGCTGTATTCTGAAGCTATTCCAGCTAAGGGAAGGTTGTCATTATAAGAAGTCATAAGTTAAAAGCAAAAATAGTTTATAAAAATAAGTAAAACAAAAGAAAAGTATGATTTTCGAACATAGTTCGTCGAAAAGTTCGTGAACTTTTCATCGACCTGGTTAGAGAAAGAGAGAGAGCATGCGAAATGGAGAGAATCAGAAGTTCGCGAACTTTTTACGCAACTTTTTCTCGCACATTTCTGACAGATTAAACAGGCCGGTAGTGAACGGTGCTGTAGTGGACGAGGTGCATAATCTGATGGTTTCGTGGAACTGCAACGTGTAAGTATTTCCGGTTGTTTTGAAGGGTGTCAATTGAAATGGGCAAGCACTATGCTTTTAAAAAATTGTGCATTTTTTCTCAGTGTTCAATACTCGGCTGATGTTCCGTTGTAAATCTGTTGGAAGCGCTCTTCTTGCCGGAAT
This sequence comes from Pristionchus mayeri, assembly GCA_036245805.1. NCBI lineage: Eukaryota > Metazoa > Nematoda > Chromadorea > Rhabditida > Neodiplogasteridae > Pristionchus > Pristionchus mayeri. The sequence goes on from BTRK01000002.1 coordinate 7,784,158, forward strand.
ATCGGGCACACCATTTCTCATCTGGGGAACCGGGCTTGATTTCAAAGATGAATTACCGAAGCGAGGTTCCGGAATTTGGATGATTGGAGAAGTCATTTCCAATGAGAGTAGTGAGTATTCTTTTCCCTGGATTTACATTTAGTTTTTTCCAGCACTAATTTCGTCATTGTGTGTCTTTAATTGTGTTTTTCAGAGAACTCTCACATCTTCACTGCTCTTCCATTCTTCTATAAGGGCAAGGAGTACACCTACATCGAGGACAAAAAGTGCTTTCCGAGAGTTGCAGATTTAAGCCATGTACCTAAATACGGGCATATTTTGTAAATACCAAAATCTGCCGTTTCATGTTTTCGTTTTATGTTTAAACTCTCACATCCTAACTGTTATACTTGCGTTCGTTTACTCTTGTTATTGTTGTTGATTTAACTTTTTGCTCGCATAAAAAATTTAACTAAGAAGTATATCTATTGTTTTATGCACTGGTTCAATGTCCGAGAAACATATTTTTGGTTTCATTATGATGGGGCCGTTAAATGTTTTTGAATTGTCCACCACTTTGCAATTGTGTACTATACTATAGTAGTATTCAACGGGCTGATCACTGTTCTTCCAACTGTCTTAGCAATGCACTAATAAATGTTTAAGAACGGGCAATGGAAGTGCAGTTAAAAGGGATGTCAGGTTTAAGGACATACTTGCAAGATGTGATGAGCGAGAAGAAGTTTGTCAATAATTAATTATTTGAGTTGGTCTGAATTAATCTGGTTATCTGGTCATGCATTGTTCAGATTATTGGAGATTGTGCATGAACGTGGAGGGATTGTTGTCATACCGCCTACGCTTACTACCGATCCGTAAGCATGTATTTCGATAAATATAAAAATGTTCGATTAATATAAAAAATTGCAGGTTCGTTGTTTGGATGTTCGCTTTTGACGGGCTTTCGACGGGCGACTTTTTGACTCCGATCCCTGAGCATGACGAGTGAGATTCATCTTGGTTTTTGATTATTCAACATTGAAAGTACCTGTAGGTTTGTGGTCTGGATGAGCAACTACAACGATCCCTCTGGTTTCTACGGGTTCAGTCGCCATGAGTGGGATACCATTTTAAACAGTTATATATATATATTTATACTGGTTAACGCTTAATCGCCTGAAGAAGCACGTACTTCTATTCAACGATGCATTCAAGTGCGAACGTCATTTCTATAGTTACTTGGCAAAGTACGTATTCTGCATGCGTCCTTCTCGTCGTTCTTCTTTTCCTTCCTCCGTGTCCAACTCTGATAATTCAACGGAACAATGAATAGGACCGATTGTCAAGAAGGATTCCTATTCATCTGTACGGGCTGCGCTTATTTTGTCCTAATCTATTTGTTGCTTGCTTGCTTCACCTTTACTTTGTTGATATCATAAAGATTCTTGTTATATTCTGACTGGGTACAAATGAAATACTCGTTATATTATCGAGAACAATTTATATTTGTATGTACGACCGTGTTATCATTATAAATTCAGCTTGCATTGGTGGATCTTTTGAATCTTGTGATTTGCATAATTTTTCCCGACTCGAAAGATACTGTAATTTTTATGAAAATACTTTTATGGTTTTTTTCTTTAATAGAACCGGACATTCTGCCTTAAAAATATTTCCAGGTTGTGAGGTAATGGCGAATTCAATCGGATTGTTTCGGGCGATTTCGTCTGGTGAGAACGAGGAGTCCAATCCGTAAGTATTTTTATTCAATTTACTTTCGAGAAGTAAGCAAAATTGAATTTGTTCAGGTTTGTCAATTGGATGCATGAATTCGACGGGCTCTCTACCGAAAATCTACCCGAGCTCCCACTTTCGCAGACGGATGATCAAAATGATGCGTGAGTAGATTTCTTTTCTTGATCAAGATGGAGTTTGCGTTGAGTATGAAATTATTTTCTGCAGAATTGCGGAATGGATGAAACTGTTCCATCACGGGCATATCGACTCGTAAGTTTCTTATAATTTTTGTTTATTGTGAAAGACAGGAATATTTTCAGGCTCGTCGACTTCATGTGTGGATTTGCTCTTGTCAAAACCGACAAGATTGCCGATGTTTTCAAGCATCCTTTGGGAACTCCTATTGGTAGGTTCGCTTTAAAGAGATCCGGACATCAAAAATCAAGTGTGCCTTAAATTGCGTCTTATCGACCCCTTAGTTGAATGCAATAAACTAAAAAAATTTAAATAAATTATTTAAGCGACAAAAAAATAATTAAATATATAGTGTATTACTGTGGTAGCGTGTAAATTCGACGTTTCAAAAAATTCAAAAAAAATATATTAAAATTACTGTATTGGAAGCATCTTGATTATCGGTTTTCAGATCGGCTGGCCGGCCGTCTTCTTCGGCATTTTCTTTGCTTTCTTTAATTTTTTTTCAGCTATTTATGTTGTATTTCACTGTTTTGTGGCCTGAATTGTATGAGAAAAGAGCTTAGTCATGTATAATACGGTTAGTGAAGTAATCTGCCCCTACTGAATAGCGAACGAGCGTTTTCTGATTGCTTAATATTCCTTTTAGTCGCACTTTTATTGCTTGTATTTGCTATCAGTACATGGCCATGGTTCGCTGCTCCGCTTGCCGCTACGATCGCATTTATGCCGGACAATTCGCGACTTTGCGGCGATGGGTAGGGAATGGGTTTTCCCTGAACATTCTCACGGATGAGTTCAAGTTACTCGAAGATAAGCCTAACGACGATTCAAGCAGAGGGGTGGCGAGCATGGATCGCCACCTCGACTTCGCAAATAGAAAGTAGTTTCATCGTTAGTAGGACCTTTCGGTTGTATAATCCAATGCTGAATCGATATAAAGCTTGTTATTGTTTTGGTATCGGTAATCGAATTTTCCGTTTGCTCCACTACGCATTTTTAGCATTATAAGATGATGGAAGGGGAGGCTCTAGAAGGAGGGCGATGTGCATTTACTGGGCAAAATGTATTGCTTCCAAAAGACATTGCAATGGTATTCGTATGCCCCAAGAAGGAATAATATACGAGCCCTGCGGAGGCAGTAATACACACCTAAACACCCAAGACTGAGTAACATTCCAGCGCGAGGACTTTGAGCCCGAGCCAGCTCCTACGGTAGACACGATGGCTGATGAAATATCTGATCTACTTTTCTCATTAGTTGGTCGGAGCCAGTCGGGAATATATGGATTACGTACAACAATATCATTCGAAACATTTATTCAATTATGAAAACAAGAAACTTGAACTATGGAGAAAAATCAAACTACAAAAGAGTGAAAGATTGATTAGATTTTAAACAAATATTATCGACTGGACGTCGAACATCTATGGGCCATTGTCGATCACGTAGTCGAGCACCTTCTCGCAGTCCTCCAGACCTCCGGAGAAGACCTGATGTCGATATAGAAATATGGCGTACTGTAGCCAATCTTTAACCAATTCATTCTTGACCTACCTTGACGCCGTCCCAGTGGGTCGTCTCCATGAGCAGATTCTGGTCCCAGTCGAACATCGGCCCGATCAGTCGATTCAATGTGGTCAGCGTCCAGCGCGTCCAGTACATCATGCAGTAGGCGTTCGGACACAGGCGCGACTGCAATCGAGAATCCGGTTTACTACGGTAGTTCCGTGGAGAAAGCAGATGGGTTCCCCGGGTCACAGTCCTAGTTCACCGGGGAACGTTCCTAGAATAGGTGGGCACCATCAAAGCCAGCTTCAATACTCCACCGGTGTTGAACTCCAGCCCAACCGGAAAATACATTGGTTCACCGTCCCCTTCCCCGAATTTTGATCTTCGACTCCTCCGGTATTGATTTAAAAGAGTCAACAACTCCCCACCTATGGTTCCTAGAAGCCTATAGAGACCCACCCCCTCTTCCCTCTCTCCCTCTCCCCCTTTAGAGGCGGGGCCGAGTACCTAAATTTCAGCAGTAGTTTACCAAACCTAAGCAGTGTCAGCAGATGCCCATGAGAAAGGAATGGGATGGGGCGGGGTTTGGTAAGCTTCTAGGAAAGTGTCCTCACCGGATGTTAGTAGGAGATCCGAAACACGGGCTCGATGATGTGCATCGACACCTTGTCGATCATTGACTTGGTCATCTGAAGTGATAATATTTATCCCTTTTTCATCCTTTTCACAACCTGCGGAATAAAAAGCACTTTGCAATGCTCCTTCTCTGCACTTACCGTACCCTGTCGGGGAGTGGTCGGTAGGGGGCTGCGGCGATGAGATTAGATCCCTTCTGTGGCTTCTCGCCAGCCATCTGAATTGATATTACGGTAAGACGACATGGTGTGCTACCGAAAACGGATCCGATTCGAGACCAACCTCGCTTCGCAGCTCCTTCAGCGGTGTTCGCAGTTGCGCGTGGTGCGTGAAGGTGCGAGCAGTGGTGCAGCTGTGGCTACCGGGCACTCTGCAATACATGGTAAATAACCAAGCCGGAAACTGCTTGTAGATGAACACGGGGCACTGGACTGTTTTCAATTAGCAGTTTGATTCCGCCGCTATACTTGCATATCACGCCTCTCATGAGAGAATCGAGCTATTCTAGGGAATGGAGCAGAAATGGTAAAATTGGTTCTGACAAGTTTTGGGCACCTTGAGGTATCCCTAGCACTCCCCCAAAGTCTTATTGTGCATACTTCGTTTTGGAGCTCAGGGCATCATGTCGGATATCTGCAGCTCTCTCTTTGAGTGCGTGTATTGCGCTTATATTGATAGATATACCAAAATTGACCTCTGAGTGACCCCCACTCATTTTTCGAGCTCTATCGATCTATGTAGTTCATTTCCTGTACATTTCAATTTTAAGCATGCATCATTCCTACCCAGATATTTCAAAATTATACACAAACACGCAGGATTTTTTCGTTGCATTTTGTAGAGCTGATTGAGAGCTATCGAATGAGTGGTTTGCGCCAAAAATACAGGAATGCCTGCACGAGTTATGTGCTTTTAAAGTTTTCTGATCGTTTGAAGTCAATTTATTCCACTCCACACCGCGTGATTTCGAGCGCGCGGTGTGAAGTGATTCAATTATCTCTCCCCATTCCATTGTTTGTTCGGTGTGGAGTGGAATAAAATGACTTCAAACGATCAGAAAACTTTAAAAGCACAAGACTCGTGCAGGCATTCCTGTATTTTTGGCGCAAACCACTCATTCCATAGTTCTCAATCAGCTTTACAAACTGCAACGAAGAAATCCTGCGTGTTTGTGTACAATTTTGAGATATCTGGGTGGGAATGATGCATGCTTAAAATTGAAATTTATAGGAAATGAACTACATAGATCGATAGAGCTCGAACAATTAGTGGGGGTCACTCAGAGGTCAATTTTGGTATATCTATCAATATAAGCGCAATACACGCACTCAAAGAGAGAGCTGCAGATATCCGACATGATGCCCTGAGCTCCAAAACGAAGTATGCACAATGAGACTTTGGGGGAGTGTTAGGGATGCCTCAAGGTGCTCAAAACTTGTTAGAACCAATTTTGTCATTTCTGCTCCATTCCCTAGAACAGCGATTTTAGCTCGATTCTCTCATGAGAGGCGTAATATTCTATCAGCATTAAATTAAATAAGGAAAAAATATAAACGCGCCTTTTCATCGAGCGCGCGGATGTCCGCCATCGTAAGCCGATGCAGTCGTCCATCCAGCAGAACACCTGCAATTTGTGCCATTAGTGCAGCCCTTTTCCAGAGCGAACAGTCGTGAATGGGTGATCAATGTGCATTGGCAAAGAACAAGACAAAGACGTAAAGGAAGCGTAATCGTAAATCAATATTCAAAAATGCCACATGTCCTTCGCAAAGTGATCGTCGTCCCACCACTTGCATGTTTCATCGAACAGTCATAAATGATCCGCGAAACGCAAACCTTGTGGGGTACTGCTTGAGGGAGAAGCTCTCGACCATCTGCTGGAAGCCGAACCACTTGAAGTGCGCGGACACCAGCTTGTACGCGCACATAACCTGATATTCGATATTTAAATAATATAATTAAAAACATTCTTCTTGAGAATCACACATTCGCTTGGCCACTTTTAGAATTCATGAGGGACCATCACAATCAAAAAAGCTTCAAAAATAGGTCCAATATGCATAGCTTCGACAAACAGAACTGCGTGCTAGTTATCATGCTACCCTCGACCGGTTCGGCTCCGGGCTTCTATTTCCGATACCAGTTTCATCAATAATAACGATAGCTACTTTTCAGTTTCAAGGAAATGATATAGCGAATCCTGCTATTCAAAGTAAAGCCCACTTACCGGATCCGTGCCGTTCCTCCAGTCATTGACGAGCGGTCCTCTGCCCGTCTTCTTCGACTGGTACAGGGAGGGGGACGTCTCCGGCTTGACGTCGGCCGCCGCCAGGAACTCCTTGTCGTTAGTGTTGTCGATGTAGACTACCTCCCGCTTCTCCAGCTCCTCCTTCGAGAGGTTGTGCGCCTGTACTTTAAATAATTAAATATGATTTTAAACACTGAGAAATAATGAAACGTCAAACTGGTTGATCCTACGAGCATATTTTCGAATTTAACAATTAAATATAAAATAGAAATCGTTAATGCACATGCCATTCAGTATCACGCGTGCAAGGTTGTGGGAAACTAAAGAAGCGCGCTCTCTATAGATGGAAGTACGACACAGAAGGCGTCTTTGCACCTCTCATGTGACTTCAGTAATGCTATACTCTACTTTCGATGCTATTTGTTTTTAGTTATTGGTAACTAGTAAACGATAATGTATCAAGCTGAGATATTACTCGTGGGCGGGTATCGTGCGAGAACTACAAGCGAAACAGCACTCTAGTAACGCAGCCTAGCTTCCTCAAATTCTCACTCACATTCTCGGTTGTTCCCCGCATTTCCGCAACGTTCTCAGCATGGAGGAGATTACGGTCATGTCTGCCATCACGGGCACCCGTATCATCGATGAGTCCGATGAAGAACTGGTGCCCGATATCACCGACATCGTAGATCTCATGAACTATTCCACTGGCCAGCTGATAGGTGACTGATAGGTGAGTTTATATCATTATTATCGAATAGAATATTATTAATTCCCCTCTTTCACTTCCACATTTTCTAATTATCCATTTATTAATTCCAGGCATCAGAGGAATTCTATTGAAAGATGTTATTTCGGGCTCCTCGTTCCTTGTGGATCGAACTGGCGACGATTCGGCCTTCCGCGTGTCTGTGTCGAAGCTTCCTAGCAACAACACCTTCAAGGCAGGAACGGGCATATCAATGGTCACAACAGTTCACAAACATGGTGGGTTTCATTTTCATATTGTTCACTCATTAATTACATTTACTCTCATTTGCGAATTTCAGATGTGACTCGCTTGGAATACCACTCTGAGCTCGTGAAGGATGAGCAACCTGGAGACGGGCACATCACGCTCATGAGACCTGACACGTACCGAGTGCTCCACGTGGTCAAGACTCCATCGGGCACGCAATCACAGCCAAGTTCCATGGACGAGGACTACTACGATATGACGCCAAGATCCTCCAAACCGGCCAAGATGCGCAGACTCGGAAGCAGCAGCAAGAAGTCTACGGGCATTGAGTCGGACTCGGACTCGTCTGTGAACTCTTACAAGCTCGATTTCGAGTACTTTGAGAAGGATGAAGCCAGGAAGAGGAAGAAGGAGAATGACGAGAAAAAAGCTAAGGACGAAGAGAAGGAGAAGAGAGACAAGATGAAGCAAGAGGAGAAGGAGAGGCGAGACAAGAAGAAGCAAGAGGAGAAAGAGAGACGAGACAAGAAGAAGGAAGAGGAGAAAGAGAGGAAGGAAGAAGAAGCGGCGGAGTCGAGAGAGGACGAACTCGATGAAGTCGAGGATGGCGAGGAAGAAGAAAAGTCGATGAGTCAACAGGCAGCCCTCACTGAGATCACGGGCAATCCTTCTCCTACTCATTCTCAGAATTTGTGTTTGAGCACGGGCCTTTTAGTTGAATTTCATTCAATGGACAATGTTGACCGTCCGGACCGTCTGCACATTTCTACTATTTATCCGTTATTTTGTTTGTTATTGTTCGTTTCATGCCTTTTTCATAAAAAAATGTTTTTTAAACTCATTTCTTGTTACGCTGCAAGAGTCATGAACACCGTATTTTTCGGGTTATTTATCTGTCCCACCAAACTACAGTAAACCGCAACGCCAGTGTCAACGCGTCGCGTTATTCATTGGATTAAGCTTGGTTGGAAAAATTTCCAAAACTTTCACAATTGCAAATTAGTGCTGGCGTGCCATTCTTCTGAACGTTTAAGCTGACGTGTACTTCGTGTATTTCCTAATTGGTTGCCTCGATTTTGCATACTACATCATAGATATTGGCCGAGTGATACTCTCCTCTCGTCATTCTATTTAATTTCTCCTGTTCCGCTTGGTTGGTATCAATGTCGTTCTTGTATTACTCTTATTTTTGGCAATTTTAGAGAACGGGCACACTCTCAAGTAGAGTGCAAACAAGCATGACTTCTAAGCAGTATGCTGTACGAGAACTTGCCAAGCCTAAGCATGAAGGACCATCGAAGTTAAAAGGTAGTTTTGCATTAAATATATGCTTAGATTTGGGTCAATTATTATTTGCAGAACTTCTGAAGCAAGTGAACGCCCAAGCTGACATTATCATCGACAGTGACGGCATTCGGGCACTCGAAGATCTTCGTGATCTCAAAGATCCTGAGAAAGAGACGTAAGTTTCTACTCATTTTTTTTCTCATTTATTATATGATTTTGTTCTACTCTATAAAGTACCGTTTTTCTGCCATTTTCAGGCGATGCACGAATTGGGTCTCCGATGAAATATCTCCGATGAATTGGCCAGTATCCATCAATTGGCACGTTCCCCCAGATTTCCAAACGAGCCTGACGAGTTACGTGCCCGAACTGATTCACGGGCTTAATCAAGCACCTGTCGTAATCATTCGATCACCTACGGGCTCCGGCAAAACTGTCACAGTAAGCATGTTTTCTGTCGATTAGCTAACTTCGGATTAATTTTTGATTATACTTTAAGTAGCATCATTATTTTGTGAAGTAGTAAAATTCTCTGTAATTCAAATCTCCATTATTTTCGCATTCAGGCTGCTGAATTGGCTGTCAAGTTTGCTCAGAATGGAATCGAGCAAGGAACGCTGATGAACGGTCGTAATCCCGTCACCAAGGAAGACGGGCTGAAGATTGTCCACTTTGCTCCAACCGGAGAAATCGTACGACAAAACTTCGATCACGTGAGTCGCTCTACAAACACTGCTAACAAACAGTAATTTGATTCTCTCGTAAAATAAATGTCGATTTTTTTCCAGACTTCGAAAGTCATGCAGAATACCTGCGGACTGAAGATGGGCTACTACTCTTCATCACTCAATGAGACGGGCCAATTTTCCTGCAAACTCAAGAAGGAGACGAATTATCTCAATGTCACCAATTTCTTCGGCAAGCAGGTGTGAAGATTTCGTGACCTTTTATTGTCTAAACTTCTACACTTATCTTTAGCTTCTGACATCCACTGCCCAATTCATACATGTTGCTATTGTCGACGAGGTTCATGATCTGTCGGGCCCGCTCGTCCAAGTGAGTTTAATTAGTTAATATTACTGAATGCTTACTATCGTTGAAAAGGTAACCATGTATTTTATATAAATTTATCATTTTTTCAGATACTATACTTGCTTCGTGAGAAGCTCTGCAGATGAGAAATCGGTGTTGTTGTTCTCATGTCGGCCACACTCTCCGACCCGACCGTCCACGACCTTCGGACTTTCTTTCGAGTCGTCGGAAGTCAATTCTTCCAAGCTGGACGAACACCCATGAGCATCGATATGCAGTTAGTTACATATTGTATATATTACAAAGGGAAAAAATGCAAAAAATAAAACACCTCAAATTGCAGTTCTCTTTCGGGAGCGGATGAGCAACGGGCATTGACTACTCGATACGTGGATGAGCAACGCAGAAAGATTCCGTGTGATCGTCAGTCTCTTGCTCATCAAGAAAATGTTCGAACGAGGATTGACGGGCCTACAGCACTCTTGAAGGAGTTTCAGAAAGTGAAACCGGACATGAAGATCATGAGGTATTTATCTTTTTTAAACACCATTAATCATTAATACATCTTCTGAAATTACTTCTATAATTTAATTTCAGGAGACGCGTGGCTGCTATCTTGCAACAGCACATCATGGACTTGATCGACTCCAACCAAGATATCGAGGACCACGACTTTCTGCTAACGTCCGGATGGATGATCTTCTGCCCGAGCAATTCTGATGTGGTCTCAATGAGGTCTGACCTCAATCGATTCCTCGGATCACTTCCCCAAAATAACCCACGGGCACAAGCAGTCCGTACCAAGATCAAGTCTATCATGTAAGTCTATCGTCTTATGCTTTTTTCATAATTTCTTATAGGATCTCTGGAGAGTCGAGGGACCCCCCTTTTTTGCGGAATCAGATAGCCGACGATGTGGACAACATTCAGATTGTAAATATATATTTATTCATATCCACTTCTTATTTTCTCTTTTTATTACCCTTTTTACAGGTATTCTGCACCTCTCTCTTGGCCACGGGCATCACCCCGATCGGCATCGGCCACATCCTGGATACGGGCGCACAGAAGAACGTCACCATTCCGAACAGAGAAGGCGTGGAGGAACTTATCCTGATGTGGTGTGACGTCAATTCGTTCCTCCAACGAAAAGGTACGCAACTATTTATTTACTTATAATTTTCAATTTTGTATCAGGATTTAAATATATTAGATATAACTTTTCAGGGCGTGTTGGCAGAGTAGAGAACGGGCATTATCACTGTTGCTTTTCTGATGAGGAGTTGGACAGGATCACACACAGAGACTACACTGATTACAACCTGGACACGAAGTGGAAGAGCGTGAGTAACTTCACCATTTCCCGATCTCCCAAGATTTTCTTAATCTGAATAAAACTTATCCATTTATACCATAAAACGATGTAATTCATGTAAAGTATGATTCATTTCCAGACCGATCTCGATTTCCTGCTGAACCATCACACAGGAGCTGAAAGCCTGGTTCCATCTAAAGAAGTCTTGCTTACAATCACGGGCACACAAGTACGCTCGATTATTTTTTTGATATTAATTTATATTTTTTGTAACTTTAAGGGCTTCTTCCGAGAAGATCCATGGACGCAGTTCCCTCGACTGAACGGTATGGGAGTCGCGATCTGTCGCACGTACCACAACATCGGACTTGACGACGGGCTTTTCCTCACAATTGCATCAAAAGGCAAATGCCTGCTGCATGCACTCGCGCTCGTTGCCAGTGCTCTCGCCAATCACTCGGCAATTCGTGCACCGTCCAACGAGTTGAAGCCCAAGAGCACAAGCACCACCAAAGCAACTGCCACACCCGGGCGTTCCGACTCCAAATACAGCCTCAATTGGTGGCCCGAGATCATTGACTTCAACTTCAAGTCGGACATGATGGTGTACACGGATTTGCTCGTCAAGTATGTTATTTTTTCCATTTCAATTTTATCTTTCTTCAATATCAATATTACAGCTTGCTCCTTACAGTGTACGGGCAGAACAGAGGACGTACGTACAAGTCTACCCTTCCTCTCATCGATTCCACTATCTCCAAATTCTATTCGAAGGAGGGTCTCGACGAGGTTCGTTTTATTTGCATGCATTCAACTTACGCGACCTTTTTTCAGACTTGGCGTCACTTCTGCTCACTGGCAAATTACTTGCAATCAAACGGGCTTATCAGTGGCTTAGGCGACATCTTCTCTCCGGATTATACGCATGTCCACACCACAGGACATTGAGTTCAAGAACTACAAGTTCAAGACCTGTCAGTTCCGCGAATTCGTGTTCCTCCAAAGTAAGTTCCTCTATGTTTATTATTAATTTTAGTTTCGACCATTAGAGAACTTCTGAAAGCTACAGTATATATTTAAACATCGTCACGATGTGTTACCTCAAGGCAAGTCCATCCGCCAAGGAAGAACCACATGGAGAATGGCACGCCCCTATCAATCTGTCCAGTCGTTCAATGCTAAGAACTTTTCTTCCAACGATGTGGACGAGGAGCAAGCGTATCCCGAGGACGCCGGAACGGGCATTCACAATCCACCAACGCGCAGTAACACTGCCATGGATCGCCATGCGAGGCTCAACAACATCCACAACGTCATCGGTGAACGCGATGTGGTGGTTGGTTTTTGTTTGCTTCTTCTTCTTTTCATTCTACAAATACACACATTTCTATTGCTGTTACAACATAATTCATCCTTTTTTTTCAGGACAAGCCCGATTGTCTGGCAGTGTATCGTACCATCTTCCACCATTCTAATTCGGAGATGTTCTTCACTGCTCTCATTCACCAGACGGACTCTACAAGATTCCTTCTCTTCGGCTACGCCTTCGCGTCGCACCTCGATCAAACCAATCGGGGCAGCAACGGGTATTACCACCTCGCAATCCGTACCAACACCTACACGTTCATCTACGATTTCGTTGATCTGAAACTGCGCATGCTCATCCATGAGTTCCGCGAGAAGTTGGCACTGGTTCCCTATGCCTCCTTCGTTGGATCAAGACTCGCCGAACTCTTCATGCTGTATGCTTCCGATCTCGAGAACTCTGCTCGTTCTTGGCTGGATGTGCAACCAACGGGTTAGTTTATTTAGAAACTATCTTTTCTCTAATGACTTTTCTTTTGCAGGCGTTTCTCTTGCTGCCGCATCTGTGAACAAGCCCATCGATAACCACCTCGAGTTCCTGCCAAAAGGCTATCAGTAATTCATGAGTACGGTACGAAGATAGGCTTTTTCGAATAGAGCTATATCGATTTCTTTCAAGGGCACATCATCCGCCCAGCTCACCACCCACCCGTCTTTTCTCACTTCTTCTTCCCCCCTACCATACGGTAAGTTCGCTAATCTTTTCATTTTCTTATACATTTTCATTCAGTTTCTCGTCGAGGATTTTCTCTTTCACTCAAAGTGATATTTCTTTCGACGGGCACCATAAGAAGAAGTTCCCTTTCCCCTTCATACTCATCCATTATAAAATAATTGTGTATTCGCTCTTCCAATCATCTAATGATTTCTTTACCCAAGTAGAAGCTAATCCAATATGCTAATTTATTTCGTTCTTCCACCTATTTATTTGATAGAAGTGATGCTACTCATAAATGTATTATAATGAACTTTTTTATCTTTTTTATTCACGTTACAATTGCTCAAACGAAAACAAACATGTAAACGGCAGAAAACGAACTTCGCGAAGGGCCCGATAACCATCTGACGATTCTGCAAAATTATTTGAAACAAGTCCCATCTGTTTAATCTTATTAGCTTAGATGTCTAGTTTAAGAGACCCTCCACGAGAGAACGTAACAATTGTGCAGAGTTCCACGGATGGCCAAAAATTCGATAATTTCCATACATTTTTTCTGAAGTGTAGACCCCGAGTGCTGATTGACGGCCGCAATAACTAACGCTATGGATCGATTTTGAAAAAAAAAAGTTTCAGGTACCTCCCATTTTTGGGATCGAACAAGTCGATATCTCAGAATGACATGGCACATACATTTCCTGACCTATTTTCACTCGCATAAACATCCCGGTGCGAGAAATTGTTATTGGAAAAATTTATCCGCGAAAAACAACTTTTTCGACTAAATACTTCAGATTTTCGGTTATTTCGAATTTTTTGCACAGATTTGGAATACGATTTTTGGAATCTACGCATAAAAGTATAAATCAGAATTTTAAAAATTGAGACTTTTCCGATATATTGATCGAAAGGTCGATTTTTAGCGCAAATTGGCAAATATGTCCCAAAGCCGACCGCTAAAATATCAACGCTGATGCCTCTATTGAACCGAAAATAGTTCAGTGTGACTCAATTAGGTCCTTAGGTTGAAATCGATGAAAATCACAAAAATAGAAAATCTCATATTTTCGACCCCCTGAAAGAGGCCAAAATAGTCAGTATCTCAAAATCTTATAAAAAATATGTTTTCTAACGTATTTTCACTCGTAGAGACCGCATTTCGATAAGAGAAGACTCGAAAAAAATATTTAACGTTGTTATGATTTTCAGAATTTTTGGTCCATTTTCGAAATTCAATTTTTCGACATTTCGATTTCTTATAATTTTCTCATCATTTTTAATGATGAAAATGATTGTGCAAGTCACATGCAAGCATCTTCATTCCATGAGAGGCATTATAGTTGAAGGTTTTGCCCTGGGCTCCTCGACATATCCCTCGACTGCCCTGGCCTGGGCTTTGCCCTGGGCTCCTCGACTCGACCTCGACATCGACATCGACATCGACAATTTGCGGTAAAAATCGACCTTTTATGAATATATCTGAAAAGTCTTAATTTTAAAATTCTTTTTTAAAAATTTTTTGATATGATGTATACTTTTATGCGTAGATTTCAAAAATCGTATACCAAATCTGCGCAAAAAAATCGAAATAATCGAAAAAATTTTAAATCACAATTTCTCGCACTGGGATGCTCAGATACGGTTTCTGCGAGTGAAAATACGTCAGGAAATGTATGTGCCATGTCATTTTGAGATATCGACTTTTTCGACCCCAGAAATGGGAGGTACCTGAAAATTTTTCAAAATCGACCCCTAGCGTTAGTTATTGCGGCCGTTAATCAGCACTCCGGGTCTACATTCCAGGAAAAATGTTTGGAAATTATCGAATTTTTGGCCATCCGTGGACCTGTTACGCTCTCTGGTGGAGGGTCTCTCAAAGCTTTGTGTAGCATATATTAATATTAAAAACAAAAAAAAGATAACAATGCATTCTTTTATTTATCTCAGGAGTCAATTACAGACAAGCTTAAAATAGGTAAAGCACAATGTGAAAGAGCATGATTGAAGGAATGATTTGCAGCAACGTACAATTCTAACAACCGATTTTTCGTTTCTTTGAATCAGTTGGACCGTCCTTGTCTTTCTTCGTAACGGCGATGCGAAACATTACGACCCCTGATGGGAGAATATCTTCCCGACTGGTCGCAATAACGTGTCCCGTCTTGTTTAGTTTGTCCATCAATTTCACACAATTATTTCTCACACGTTTATCCATCATCCGATGCATCGCTGATATTCCTGCTGAAAGATCGTTGTCATGATCATCATCAGCATCATCATCATCATCATCATCATCATCGCTGGAGAGTTGATGCTGACGACGGAACTTGAATTAACAGGACTAATTTGACTCATAATACCTGTACAATGCACGAAAAATCCAATTTCCGATTCCATGCTAGTTCGATCGATGACTCACCTTGGATCAAACGCAGAAGAATAGGAAATAATGAGTCGACACCTACATTATAAATGAAAGATTTTGAAAGTATCAAAACCTAACCGACCATTCGAAGAGAATTTAGTGAAAATCGTTGCCCTTGCAACTTTATTAGCCATAATAACATTTTCAAGCACTGCACATATTATACTGTCGGATATTTCTAGATGCTCAATATGAGAAGATCGATTGACGATTATTAGTAATTTATCCACCAGAGCGTTAATCGAATCAAAATCCAGATTAAATTTAAATACCTGAAACTCATTTTTTAAAAAATATATTTTAACATAATTGTAATTCAATCAAACACGTATGTATATGACGAATGTGGGAAACTTACATATTCATCTTGCAATTTTTTGGAACTCTGGACTTTCCATTTCTCAGTTCCAAAGTATTTCCGAAATCTGCCAGGAAACCGCATACTCAGCCTTCTTTCATGCAGATTCAGACAGCAATAATTGATTATTGGGAGAGTTTTGCATGTTTTGGGATGCTCAATTACAAAGTAATCTCGGGGATATCTGGACGTTTTTAATTTCAGTATATGCATTATTACAATTAAAATTCGTAGATCATCATCGCTCACCGCTCTCATTGTGTCGATATCTTCTAATCCTACTCGTATTATCATTCTGATTATATCAGCGTTCACATTTAGGACATGTGGATGTTTGGAGGACGACATGGAAGCCGAATAGAGGCGAACGGTGAATTCGATCTATATTAAAGCGTTAATTGTACAAGCAGGCAAATTAGTGAAAATGCGGCTGGCAAGTTGTTCGTGCCTGAGTCATCACCTGGGGGCGTTCGTTGATGGGAAGATATTAAATGTCACATCTAAATGTCATATTAGCACTCGCCAAGAAATGTTGACCACGGTTATGGAAGAGCACATCTCACACACGCTAGAATAATAAACGAAATCTTGTTGCTAGAGTCTATCAAAATGTCGAATGTATTGCAATGAAGGAAGGTTGGGTTGGGTTAAATGGTTGAAGATTTGGATGAAAATATCGCACAAATGTTAAAAACGAAGTTAAACCGTATCTCACAGTAATATTAAATTCATTATATTCTGACGGTGAAAACGAATTTTGCAAGCCGTATTTATCTCAGAATTACAATCAAAAGGGTATAAGCGCAGTCATTTTGATGCATGATATGTTGTGGCAAATTCGAATAGTTATAAAAATTGGATACATGGATAATTAGCTAATTAGATAATTAGAGAAAAGAACCAAAGAACAAAAAGAACCATTTACATCAAATCTTAATTATCGATTCGTCTTATCTTCGAACCCGACGCCCATCCTCTTCCTTCTTCACAACAGCTATGCGAAACATGACTTCGCCTGATGGGAGAATCTCTTCACGACTGGTTGCAATGACTTGTCCAGTGCTGTTAAGAGTGTTCGTCAATTGTTCGCATTCCGTTCGAATATTAGAATTTCGCGTTCGCACAGTTACACCAGCTGTGTTGAGCTGTGTTGAACGGCCACGTGTTGAACCAACGGATTCTGAGGCCCAGCCACGGGCACGGGGTTACGATGACCCTACAATTGAATAGTATTAATTTAGATTCGCTCATTGCGAACGAACTAATTCCACAGATTCCAAGTGGCCATTCCAAGCCAGTTTTATCGAAGATTCGCCTTGTATTAAACGTATAAGAACAGCAAAGAAGGAGTCGAAATCTAAATAATAATCACCAAATGTGAAATATGTTTATATTGTACAAAGATGCTAGCCGTATGTGGAGAAATTCTTGAATATAGTTATCCATGTAACTTTATTCGTGTTTATGATATTTTAAATCGCTGGGTACATCATACTATCGGCTATTTCAAGGTTTTCAATCCGAGAGGATCGATTGCAAATTTTGGTTAATTTCTCCGTGAGATCGAAGATCAAATATGGATAGAAATAAAACACCTAAAATGTCTTCAAAAATATATTGTAGTCAGGCGTGCGTAAATATACAAATTTTAAAAAAAACTTACATACACGTCCATCAAATCTTGGGAATTCTGAATTATCGGCCAATTCTCAGTCCCAAAGTATTTCCTAAACCTCTCCGGAAAACGTATGAGCAACGCTGAGTGTTTTAAATTTACGTAATTGATCACAGGAAGATATTTTTTGCTGTCCATGTACTGTTTAGCAATCGTGTTAAACCTCGGAGATATCTAAACGCATAATCAGAGAAGCGGTGTCGGAAATAAACAAAACAAACAAATTACAACGCACCTCTCTAATGGTGTCTAAATATTCCATTCCAACTCGTGTTAGCATTCTGATAACATCCGTATTTATATTTATGAGGTTGAGATCCTCTGAGGATGACATGAAACACGGAAGGAGATGAATGACAAATGGAATGATGATTTAATTCTCTAAATATACGATTTTGCGAATGCGGCTGTCGCGTTATATTGGTGCCTGAATCAGGCTTTTCGTTGCAATAATTATGCATTATTGTAGTTGCTAGCAGAATTGTGAATATATCCAAGTCATGAAAGTAAATCAGCAAGCCCATTTTTTAGCTGAAATATTTATCACACTAATATTAGATCAATTGTTTACTATAACCGGTAAAAACATGTTTTCAAAGATTTATCGCAGGCACAAAATCAATGTAGGTGTAGGTCGTTACATGCACAGATAATTGTGAAGCATGATAATTGAATTGCAAAACGAAAATGGCCATACACAATTTGGGAAAGGACCAATAACGCAGAATTTGGTACATGTTTCATCCCTTGAAACTTATTAAAACCTCGTCTTCTTTGATTGATCATTTTCCTTATTCATGACAGAGATGCGAAACATCACAACCCCTGAGGGAAGAATCTCTTCACGACTGGTCGCAATAACTCGTCCAGTGCTATTAAGTTTAGTGTTTAGTCTGTTACTATCTTTCCTAATTCTGCCATCGAATGCATGCTTCCATTGAGGCGTAAATGCAACCATTGGCGGAATTGAATTATTCCGACGTTTTATTCCTTCCAGTTCCAGTCGATGAATAGATGCTATCATGTGATTCAATTCATTAAGATGAGGTTGCACATCCGGCTCCATACATTCCATTTTGTTATTCCAAGCCAGATCTATCAAAAAATTGCTTTGAATCAACTGTAGGAGAACGGGAAAGAAGGAGTCGAAATCTCGATCAAATAGATTAGCTTCTAAATAAAAATAAACATACCGTTCGAGGAAAATCTTTTAATTACGGTGATCCTTGTAACTGTATTAGCGTTGATGATATTTTCAAAATTATTGTATATGAGACGAGCGGGTATTTCAAGGTTCTCAATCCGAGAGGATCGATTACACATATCTTTTAGTTTCCTCGAAAGCGTCATGATCGAATCCCCATTATTATTCAAGTCAAGGACCTACAATTTCTGCATCCCTTTGCAATTCACACAAGCACAAATTTAAAACAACTTACATATTCCTGGATTAAATCTAGTGGATTCTGGATTATAGTCCATTTCTCAGCTCTGAAGTATTTGCGCCACCTTGCGGGAAAACGCACGGTCAACTTTGTTTTATTCAAATTCAAATATTCGATCACGGGAAGGTGTTTTCTGTTCATCACACGGTCGTTAACAATGCCATTCCACTTTGGAGATATCTAAACATAATAACCGATAACTGTTGAAATGCAAATGGTTGCCGTTTACCTCTGTCATCGTGTTGATGTATTCCAACCCAATTCGTATAATGTTTCTGATTATGTCCGAATTTATATTGAGGATGTTAAGATCTTCTGAGGAGAACATGACAATCGTAAACGTTGAATGATTATTGCGATGTTCGAGAATATATTCAAACGTTCACATTTTATGTATGAATGCAGCTGTCCCTATGTGTACCTTTTTCAGGGGTTTTCGTTGCAAGAATAGAACAATATTTGTTGCAAGAATAGAACAATATTTCGTTGCAAGAATAGAACAATATTTGAGAACTTGAAATACGGTTTTGTAGGATAGTTGCAAACGTTTGATTCGGAATAAAGATACTGTACACTAGTGATGCCAAAACGGCGCGCGCTATCTTCTTTTCACACGCTCTCTCCCTCTGTCTGACCTGTGAGAGAGCGTGTGAAATGAGGAGAGCGCGCGCCGATTTGGCATCACTACTGTACACCATTAAATAAATGACAACACGCTCGACTGTTTTCACAGATTTATAACACAAATATGCATAATTAACGGAAAACAAGTAAAGATTATAATGTATCAAGCCAATATTACGTGATGCAATGATTAGCAACAACAACTGCTGATTTTTATATCGGACCACTGCATTCTTTCTTCACAACGGAGATGCGAAACATTTCTTCTCCTCGAAATAGGCCACTCTCTTCACGACTAGTCGCAATCATTCTCCCAGTGTTATTGAGCTTGCTCCTGAATTGCTCACATGCAGTTCTGATGCGATTTCGTTGAAGTTGTTGATCTGCATTTAGTGCTGCCAAACCAGGAATTACATTATCATGCGCAACTGAATTAATTCGAGGAATCTGCAATATGTATTCTCTCTCATCCAAATTAGTATTTGTTACTGAACTGTTTCCAGGAAATCCAAGTATTTGTTCAGAATAACAAGTAAGAACGAATCGAAGTCTAAATAATTTCGTATTGGTGATCATTAACATAAGAGTGACTATCTGAGAGAACCGAGCAATTCCACCTATTGGCCGTACAGCGAAAAATAAAGATATGATTTTAAGATGCCCCTAGTTGTAACTTTTCACGTAGAATTCGAAAATCGACCTTAGAAAGCCGTATCTCAAACCCCTGATTTCGCGCGGCGCACCAAATTTGGGTGGTCGGTTTTTGAAACTTTTAAACGGCAGTTTCAAAACCCCATACGTATTTAAATTCTCACATATTTCGACGAGATAAGCATTTTAACTGTTGGAAGTAAAACACTGTTAAACATTTTAGGCGTTTTATTTCTATCCATATTTGATCTTCGATTTTTACTGTTGGAAGTAAAACAATATCTGGGAAAAAGTTATCGTCATTTCAGTAATCAAATTGGTCGTCATATAAATGTTACATGCGAGGCATACTTTTAAGTATTCTCATTAAATTCCTCGTGTAAAGTTACCTCTGGATGCAAATTTCGGCGCAACATAACGTGCAGACGAGGGGTTTCCCAAATATCGGGAAATGGTCAATTGTTTGGAATTTCAGGTTTTTCGTTTCTATCGTCTCCATTTTCCCTATTTTGAAGCAGAGTTGACGAAAAAATAAGTTTCAAGATTGGGGAATGTGAAATATGAACGAGAAATCCGTGTTTGAATCGTTCGATAAATATCGGTTTTCCAATTCTCGATTTTGCTCAAATTTGGACATGTGAAAGTGCAAATTTTCGAGTATATGAACATGTGCATTCTGCACGAAGTAAAGAATACTTCAATGTAGATAAGGAAATGTACATATAAGCTTTTGTGCGCACCTCTAGGTTCGGGTTTTTCACATTGAACAAAAATGGTTCTTTCGACCAAAATTTTACGATTGAAATCGACTGAAATCAAGTAAATTTGGGTTTTTCACACCACAATACAATTTATAATGCAAAAACAAAGCAGAAAATTCGGCTCATTAGTACGGAAATACGAAATAAATTATTATGACAAATCGACATTTTGAATAAATTGGATAAAAAATATCTTTGAAAGTGGAGGAGCTGTCGAACTCATTTCTATTTATTATTACTAATTTACTACTCTCATATGGCGCACTGCAAAATGAGAAGGTTTTAGAGCGAAATGGCTGAAATTTCAGTGGGTAAACACAGGGAAAATCGAGAATTTGGGTCATTGTTTTTCGGAAATAAGATATCAGCCATTTTTGTTGATTTGTTTTGCATTATAAATTGCATTGTGTTTTGAAATCACCAAATTTACATGATTTCAGTCGATTTCAATCGTAAAATTTTGGTAGAAAGTACCATTTTTGCAATGTTCAATCTGAAAAACCCGAACCTAGAAGTGTGCACAAAGCTTATAAGTACATTTCCTTATTTACGTGGAAGTATTCTTTACTTCGTGCAGAATGCACATGTTCATATACACGAAAATATGCACTTGCAGATGTCCAAATTTGAGCAAATTCGAGAATTGGAAAACCGATATAACGATTTAAACACGGATTTTTCGTTGATATTTCACATTCCCCAATCTTGAAACTTATTTTTTCGTCAACTCTGCTTCAAAATAGGGAAAATGGAGACGATAGAAACGAAAAACCTGAAATTCCTAACAAATGACCATTTTCCCGATATTTAGGAACCCCTCGTCTGCACCGTGTTTTGCGCCGAAATTTGCATCCAGGGGTAAATTTACACGAGGAATTTAATGAACATACTTAAAAGTACGCCTCGCATGCAACATTTTTAGGACGACAAATTTGATAATGACGATAACTGACGATAACTTTTTCCCAGATGAGCTAGCGTTTCACTTCTAACAGTGAAAATGCTTACCTCGTCGAGATCTTTCAGAATCACTATACATTTGTGGGGTTTGGATAAGCCGTTCATGATTTACAAAAACCGACCACCCAAATTCAGTGCGACACACGAAATGAGGGCTAAGAGATAGGGCTTCCTAGGTCCGATTTTCGAACTCTACGTGAAAAGTTACCCCTAGGGCATCTTAAAATCATCACTATATTTTTCGCTGGACGGCCTATGGTCAGTTCTCTCAGATAGTCACTCATAATACACTTTAGTTATTTTTAAATAATGTCCATTAAATAAATGTATGTGTTAGGGCGAAGTTCTTGAAGATAGTTGTATGGGTAACTTTCGTAGTAATGATATTTACAATGATTTTGCATATGATACGATCGGATATTCAGGCAGCAATTTTCAATAACTGGGAGATATTTACAACTGTTGAGATGCTCATTGGCCAGGTCATTCCAACGAGGGGAAATCTGAATATTGTGCGACGATAATGTGCTTAGGCAAGGACGAAGCAAATGTATCAGCTTTCATAACTTGCCAATCTCATGTCTTCGATGTCTTCTAGACCCAATCTAATTATCGACACATTCGGGAGATGGAGATCCTCGATTGACGTCATTCAAAGGGAAATGCTGGGAATGCAACTACAATCGAAGTAAATATCAGAATTACACAAAAAGCGGATGTAATCAACGAATCATACTGTATCCTGCTTTTCCGGACAGGATATTTTCCATGTTGGGAATGCGGGAAGCTTAACGGTAGTAAGTACCACCCGCATTTGCTACGCCTAGTATGACGTATTAGATATATATCGTTCTACACTTGGAGTCACTCTAAGTCTTGTGTGAATAATGGATCTCACACTCACTAGTCTGCCTCCTGATCTAATTCGAACCATCATCAGAGTGGGCCAGGAATCGATTGTGACGATGAAAGTGGTGAGTTCCATAAGTGTAATCAGTCTGATTTTGTGTCTATTAAAACAGATATTAAGATATCTCGTGAATGGTATCAACTATCGCTTGCCCATCTCAATTATCGCAAACATCTTCCAACGATTGAGCAGTTTTACATTAGAGTGGATGCGTATGACGATTATCATGATGAAGCGACGAGGAGAAAATTTAGTATGCGCATCCCTGCAAAATACATCCAATTCTTTGGCGTCAACAATTGGAAAGAACAGGTTAATAAACAGCAAGCATTATAATGAATCATATGCTGATGAAAGTATGGAATATCAAAAAAAAGAAAATACTAAAATTAGGAGTCATCCGAATCGGACGTCGTTTTGGAGTACCGATTCATCGGATCGTACAAGCTGAGACTAATTGATCACATTTTCAAGAGCCGTTCACGAATAAAGAGGCTCAAAGTCAGCATCAATCTGAATCGGGCAGAGGAATTTGAGGCCATAAAACGCTCTTTGGAAGGCTTGAAAATAGATGAATTTGCACTGAGTGTTGATCAGTTGTACTTTAATTCACAGTGAGTATCTTGCATTTTATAATATATTTCAGATAAAAAGATTTATGAAATATCATATAAAAAATCCAAAAAAAAATGCAGGACGGATAAACTTCTTGAGATGCTTCAAGCTCACTCCGTTCAAAGCCTGTTGATCTCCGTTAACAGTGGAATCTGCACTGACTTGAGTGAGAATCATCGCCTAACACTTGTCGTCCTCAAAAATTGAATCGTCATTAATTCATTAATTAACCCTAATTAATTAATGTTTTTTTTAAATGGAACCTTTAATTGAGATTTCGACCCGCTCCTGCATTTCATCTACGGAGCTGTTCGTCTGGCGCCACGCGTTGTTATTGAGGTAACCTATAGATGCATATTGGAAGACTTTGGTTGGCATATCCAGCAAATTATTGCTTTCGATAAATATTGTATTAATATGATGAATAATTTGTATAATTAAGGCATCAAAAATTATTATGGAACCATCGGGAACTGATTACTCCATGATCACTAATATAATTAAAACGATAACCAAGTCAAGGCCAATCTTGACATTGAGGATACGGAAGATGTATGTAACTACCGCGGAAGATGTAGGATACGGAAGATGATGTAACTACCGCATAGCCTTGACTTACATTTATTGAATCATTGTTTTGTCTCAGTCCCTTTTCAAAAATATGTTTGAATGTTTTTGTAAAGGGTCGACGTTCCTTTGCTCTCTCCCATGCTATTTCATTATCCCCAATCCCTCTAACGCATATTCGCCTATCACTGATTAATTGACGTAGCCAGCCGATTGCTTAGGCAATCGGGGATTCAGGGGGATGCATTACCGTGCAGCCGCCCCTTCCTCTCTCTTGTCCCTATCCCCATTCCTATTTTGACGCTGCGTTCTGTGAGTTCACTGTCTGTAAATTATTCTACATCTATGTTTGTCCCTCACACCCCAAAGTAACCTAAACATTGACTCAATTATTGTAAAAAAAATTCCCGATAAACATCGTGCATCTGCTAAAAATCCCACACAAGTTCGCTAACATATTCTTGAAGTGCGCCGCCTCAAATTCGCCTACGTCCTTTCTCACAAGATACGAACGAATGAGGCTCAGAGATGAACGAAATATTACCACATTTGTTCGCTACATCCTGCCAGGGTTTTAGAGGAGTTTCTCAATTTACTCAATTTAGATGTATCATTTTTAACCATTTTTTTAACCAGAATTATTTTGTATTTTACAGCTCAATTTGTATGAGTTCGCCAGTCTGTGAGGCCTCACCAGCAACTGATGTCGAGCTGGATATTGAATTTGCCGTAGCGATTCCCTCTCTCGTCTTGAAAGGACTCTTCCTAATTGCATACTTTCGTAGGTAAGCACATTTCCCTAAAGGTTCCTCCCAAAATACCCTTGGTACTTTTTCTCATAACAATACATAAGATTCACATGTATGTTGACTGCATGTTTTTTTCAAGAAATAATTATCTGTATTTACATTTGTTGTTGTTTGACTGGTTGGCGACCATCAATATCGTGTTATATTATCCTCCGAAGAGTGAAACATTGATTATCAGAGCGGAGAAGACCAGTAGATGGGCAGGTTTTACGCACTAATATTCGAAGAGCCGCTCCTTCAACCTAGGAGTATATCAGGTTGTAACATAAGTTTTGTCGCGTCCAATCTCTTATGCATTTTAACCTCAGAAATTCTTCGAATTAATTTAATCTCAATTTCGTTATTCATCATCAGTGAGGGTCTTCGTACTCTTTCTTACGCGCTTTACTTCAGTCCTGTCAAGGCAGTTGAGGAGGCACATTAGTCAGACAAAGTTGTACTGAGATAAGGATTAGAAATCATTTTCACGCATCAGCTCTTCTTGAAAAGGATAAATTATGCCGATTTTGTGTGATTTGCGTAAAGTACTACATATGTGCAAAATTTTGAACCACTCACGGATAATGACAAACGAAAATCGTTTTAGAAATGTAGACGAGTTTGTATAATGTGGATGGTTGGTGACGGTCGCGAAAACTTTCGCAAGCCGAATTTTCTTCTCAATAGATATCCAGATCCAAATAGTGGTGGAATATAGTTCACCCAAAGTGGTCAGTATGCAGACAAAGTTTGGGGTAGATTGGGTTCTGTTGAGATAAGTGGCTCCATTCAGAACGATGGTATGTAAATTAAACTAATGAAATCGGCACTTTGTTCATATTCCTACCTCGCACACATGTTCAATATCTGATTTGTTGTGTCCATCCTAACCATAAACCCTTCCCTTACTAGTATCTACTTGGGATAAGTTTGGAAATAAATAGCTTTTGAATGACAATCTTTAATTCGAAACACCTAAACTTGCATATTTTGGTAAAATTGTGCGCGAATTGAATTAATAAAAATTCAAATTTCCCACAAGTAGAGTGTTCTTTCTCTCACTTGTTTAATGATAAATTATACCTCCATGAGTGGTAATTGGAACGCACTTATGTTAGTCACTGTTGTTGCAATTCTGGATTCAGAAGAGTTGGTCAAGTTGGCTACGAATCAGCGGCTAACCTTACACTCAGTGAAGTATATCTTTGATTCCGCTCAACAAAGCACCATATCTGGCGTATATTTTGAAAGAGCATTGACGGGGTATATCACCATGCTGTAGAAGTTTGGTTCATTATTCATCTCTGCGAACTAGCACCTGATCAAACGAATTAAAAAAATCTGCACCAAATTTAAATCAGTTCATATTAATATTTTTCGCATAGCCAGCGTGCGCAGTTCAGCTCTACCCTATGGTTTGAATGTGCATGAACACCCCAAACATATACTAGGAGGTCAGGCATTGATAATGTTTGAGAAGTATCCTTCATGGAAATATTGTGAACCTCCAAAATGCGACAAAACTTATGTTACAACCTAATATATTCTCTGACGCATTTCCTGCATTTACTCTGCATTTCCGTCTTGCACACGACCAATGAAACCAGGAGATTTCCCACTAGAGTTCGATAAGCATTCGTCCCTAAATTTCACACACTCTCTAGACTGGTGGAGCGGTGAGAGAGTACATAAACCGAAGAGATCATCGCATCGCTTCTCGATCTCTAATTCCCACACCCTCCGAACTTAGTGAGCGATTCTCCGATCTAACTTTACTTCCTCAATCATTAATTCCGTCAGACGTATACTTTAAGAATAAGTCATTTAGGGGATATTGAGCAATAGCCTCGCTCCCTCCACTCCGTACACTACCTTGCCCACTCTAACGGGCAAAGCACGGGTTTTATGAAGAAGTCTGACCATTAGTCGGGATATGAATTCCACTTCTGAAACCTGCTCGGCCACAGAATATACTGATGTCGAGTTGTACATCGAAATATTAGTCGCCGTTCCCTCATTCATCATATACGGGCTGGTAATCGTAGCATGGGCCAAAGATAAGTAAGCAAGTATCATGTTTATATTCATGCAAAGCATGCATGTCTACAGGTCCTCACAACTTCGCTCATCTTACTACCTACTATTTACGATTCATTCATGTATTGTAGGTGCATTCCTTCACATTCTTGTTCAAACATCGAAATTCAGAACATCATTTATTTCGTCTCTCGGGCCATCCTCTTTCGAATTTCCTCGTTCTCATTCATCTGTCAATGGGTACTCGACAACTTTGGCGACTTCGAATACAAATTCATGCCTCTCTACTTTCTCTACCACTACACGCAACATGTTCGTTTGTGTATTGCCAACTTAATCATGAAATGTATCAGAAATTCGTAAAAAAATTATGAGCAAAGAAAACAAAGGAAGTATAATTCGGATCTCACGGCAGGGCGCCCTTTGCCGCCCCCGCGCTAATTCAGCGTTCAGTCTGTCCTGAGCAACCAGTACATTAAACGTGATGTTTCAGGCTCAAGCCCTCTCAATAATCGCCGTAAACATCAATCGAGTGCTGACAAACTATTGCTACTGCTATCGGGTTAGATTATTTCATCCCTCTTTCTTCCATTGGTTGTGACTTGTTCCATTGAGGAATGTGACTTTGGTAGATTTTTATTCAGAATCTTCTACAATATTCAACTCATGCTCTACTTCTCCTCACTTTCTCCATTCCTCTTCCTCTCACTTGGCATCTTCTCATCTCTCCCATTAAATTCATTCCCTTCCCTCCAATCGTCGGAGTTGACTACAAGAGAATGATAGTTTATGTAATGTTTTAATTATTTTTCATATATTGTATTTTTTTGGAATCCACTGCATTTGCAAATCAATATCAAGGTCTCTTGTACTTAGCTATACGATCCATTATCATTCGCCCACTGCATGATGATTAATACGAGATAACTTTAGCCCGGTCTATCTCTGTTTCACGTCATCGTCAACTGTACTGCAGCAGCGGTTGTAGCAGGTATTCAGATTCGCAAATATATGCTATTTACGTCGAGTATGACGAAATGAACAGTGTATCGTTATATCTCAGGCGCATCCGTCCTCATTCTAGCACAGCTGAGATCGCTACAGAGCAGGAAAAAGGTAATTTTGAATAATATTCGTGTGCCTTCTATGTGTATACATACTTGTTTGTTGACGGTCATCACAGAGTGGCAAATATATAACAAAAATGTATTTGTAAAATTCAGAGAACAGAACGATCGCTCATCGTCGTCTCCCTGCTGCTCTCTTTCGGGCTGCTTCTGTCAGCGACTGTTGAGGTAGACCGTTTTAGTTAACAATACAGAAAACAGCAAATTTTGTTGCTGATACTGTCTTGTACATATCTGTATAAAATGCATTTAATACGATGGTCAGTTGTATGTGATCTTGCAGCTCTAAATGCTGAAAATAGGAAGAATGCTTTCCATGAAATGTAATCTTTTCCGAGAAAAGGAGGCGGTTGTTCCGCGTACTTGTATAGGGGAAGCTGATATTCTAAAATTGTAACTGATCTTTTCATCTTTTCAACACATCTGTTTCATTTTCTCAATCAATATTCACAATGCCCTCAATTTAGTGTTCTTATCAGTTCCTCATCTACCGTCTTCCCACGAATGATTTCCGTTGGGAAGTACTGAATCGTCGATGGATCGTTACTGACTTCGTATCTCTCTTCCCTCCCTGGTCACTCCTCCTTCTCTCATCCGCTGTTCGAGCAGAGGTAAGCACACATACATTATACACAAATAAATTATAAACTAGTAAACAAGGGTAAATGAGAGATATGAAAAAATGTGTATATTTCAGATTTACAACATCCTACTCCACAATCTCTCGCCGCCTAGCCGCTCGTCCACTGGGATAACAATGAGGAACTCATTTGTCTAGTAGATCGATTACATTGTATTTGTTGTTTTTATTTTCAATTCGTGACATATGCAATTCCAAACTATAAGTGTAGAAGCATCATCACTAAGCAGTACTCAGATTGCAGTATGAACTGTGTTCATACTCCTCTTTTGGGTTATGGCGGTAGCTGTGCTCGTAGACGGCAGGGGCGAGTGACCAAGGAGGAAGGAGATCTGTGAAGAGACTGCTTATTTAGAAATACTATTCAAGTGTGCTTGAATCTGTACCTCTAAGAGAACCATCTTCCAACACTACTACAACATGACTAACAGTGAGAATGTGCTAACATTTGAGAAAGAATGTAAACCACTGAAAATTTAAAAAAATTAAAAATTATTTACTGGGAATTGGTGTTACCTCTGCACGAACCGCTGAAGAAAGAAGTAGCAAAGACCAGGGAGGGAATAGCGAGACGAAGTTGGTGAGGATCCATCGACGATTCAGCACGAAGAAGTAGGAATCTGACGAGCGAGGTAGGGAGTAGATGAGGTACTGAAACGTGAATTGTTATCATACAATTCAACTCAATGCAATTGTTATATCCGCCAGGATATTTTTGCAATTTGATATATACAGTAGCGGACAAAATTTAGCCCCGAAATTCGAATTGATATAACTTCTTTCAAAATTGAGCTAGAGACTTATGGCTTGGACCATTCGATAGATGAATGTCAGGAGAAGATAGCCATAAGGTGCATGATCTGAAACACAATTTTGGCGGGTTTCTGAATTTAATTTTCGGCATCTCAATATTCTTGTATTTTTTGAAACTCAGCCGTAAATTGATGTTAGCTCACACAAACCTGTGATGGAAGTATTACCATTGATGCTTACAATCAACTATCTGGCTTGCCCATTGCACATCAGAAAGAGCTAATATGTCGATTTTTCGAGACCTCCGAAATGTGTTTGGATGGCTCTATCTTCGGTCCCAGTTGAGTGATAGGGATAATATTTTGCACGTACTATACACTAGTAATGAAGATACACTTTGCCAAGTTTGATAGTGATCAGACAACAAATTTCAAAAATCGAAAAATTTTGGACCCCACTTTTCACTGATGTGGAATCGACCTTTAACGCAATCGAAAAAATCCGCTTTTTGCGATGGATATATGTTATTGATTGGGTTTCATTGTGGAATTAAATTTGAAAGGCGACCTGAATTATCACCCTACCATTCCATAACACAGAAATTCGTTTATGTATGACGTAGCAAATACCTGAACGGTCGCTGATAGTAGAAGACCAAATGAGAGCAGAAGGGACACGATGATGAGGGAACGCTCGTTCGTCTGGAAATATGAGCCCGTTTGCGAAAGAATCGGACAATTGTTGGCACGGGCTTAAAAAGTCAATTCGCTAGAACTCTGTGATTTGGGGTAATATGGCCCGCTGAACTCGATAGACACACTTATTTTGGCTAAATATATGTCGTTGACTCTTTTTTTTTAATGAAAAATTAATACTAATTAGTAAAATGCAACTTATCATTACGTGCAAAGTATTCGGGGAGACTAGTACCATTCTGACCGGCTTGACGAGAGGAATCCAAATCTGTCTTCAAATGTGGGAAAAAACATCGCTGTAAGGTTTATGGCGTAAAATAATGAACTGTTTTGCGTGCAAGGTCAGAGATTCCATCGAATCATTCCTTGATCTACCCACGTCTCTCTGTCTCGTGACCTCTTCCCTTTCTCTCGCTGCCTGCACTCTCTCCTCTCTCCCTTGTCTCTTGCTCACTACCTGATGAGATCGCTGACTTTGCACACAAAACATTTCACTATTTTACGCCATAGACCTTACAGCGATGTTTTTTTTTTCCCACATTTGAAGACATATTTCGATTCCTCTCGTCAAACCGGTCAGAATGGTGCTAGTCTCCCAGAATACTTTGTACGTACTGAAAAGTTGAACTTTACTAATTAGTATTAATTTTTCATGAAAAATGAAATGGACAGCCGTGATCGTCGTCCAATTCTGCGCCGGAATCCGCGTTGTCTTAATTTTAGCGATAACCGGGATTCAGATATGCGAAATTGGCACATTTTGACGTCACGGCGTCTGGGGTCAACGACAGATATTTAGCCAAAATGAGTGTGTCTATCGAGTTCAGCGGGCCAGATTACCCCAAATCACAGAGTTCTAGCGAATTGATTTTGTAAGTCCGTGCCAACTCAGCATTGTCCGATTCTTACGCAAACGGACTCGTAAATACTCAGAATTGTCCGATTCTTACGCAAACGGACTCGTAAATGGTAATTGGGAAATATTTCAGATATCACAAATCGAGTAGAGGTTTTCGAAAGAGGGCTTGATACGACTACCCGTATTTTGAACTCGTCAAACAGCTTATATGACCATCGCGCACCTTTCTCCTTTTCTGCAACGATTTCAACTGCGCAAGTATCAGCACGGATGCTCCTGGAATAAAAATGAAATTAAAGGAGGAATTTCCGCGGAGAAAGAGGAGACGCGGCCGCCCAATCACGAGATGGAGCGACTCTTTCCGCAAAGCAACAGGCCCAAATTTTCTTAATCAAGCACGAAGCTCTAACTGGAACACCATGCACATCAGAGCTCTCGTCTGATCTCCCGAGAATCTAATGACCTCTAGATAAATGTGTTAAAATCGTTAAAAAAATGCAAACGCGCGCCAGGTTGGAATATGTTTCACCTAGGGACGGACTCTGTTCAAGTCGCGTGTTATATCGCCCCTTCCCTGAGCTTTCCCTGATCTGGCACCCAGCCAACTAGCTATAACTCTGTTCGGAATGGAGATATTAATGTGAATATTTCAGAGCTTTTTATCGTTGTGGAGCTCTAGGCAGTGCATATGATAGCTTCAACAACTGAATTTTGAGTTTACTCCTCCTTTAACTAACTGAATAGAAATGAGAACTGACATGAAATTGTTTTTAGATTAATGTATTGAAAAAGTACGTGGGATGGAGATTCTATACTGTTTAACTGAAAAGTTAACACAAAAGTGCAATACCTGCTACTACTACTGTTGCGGTGCAGTCCACGGTCAGATGAAGGATGGAGAGCCCGGGCTGGAAGTTAATTTGTTGGATAAATTCAGATAATGAAAATAAGTTAACGTGTGTGGGTTTGAATGTAATTTTAAAAATGCATACCGGTGCCACGTTTACGCTATACTGTACTAATCAAGTCACATCAACTTGAATATATTATATATCGTATAACGATTACATACTATTTTTTGCCAATGCCCTGACAAACGTGTGGAATAGAATATCCGCGCCACGCAATGTGTTCGAAAAGTAGTGTCAAATTCAGAATAGCTTGACTTAGTTTTGCACCTTCGAATATGTGTGTTGAATATCTACGATACTTCCTAGTGTCAAAGTTATATTACGTATAGGCAAAAATGGAAAACTCACATATACCACTGTCCTTTTATAGTCGACTCCGAGCATAGGCGGGGCGCTAATGAACTTCACGGGAGAGACTAGCAAGTGCCAAGTGAGGGGAAGAGGGATGGTGAAGATGGCGAGGAGGAGGACGTATGTGGAGTAGTGGCGCAACTTCTGAAAAAAAAAATGGTTAGCTCGATGAGCGGTCACCGTATGTATCGATTCAGTTGAGAGTGCATGTATGAAATGAAGACACACGCAAATTGTTTCATGAACTATAACAAGGAATTGAACAGTGTATCTTTGAATACGAATACAAATTTCTTACGTGGTAAGTGTGAAAGTAGATGGACAATACTCGATTGACGTTAATTGCGATTATGGAGAGAGCTTGTGCCTGAATGGTAAAGACATCGTATCACATTCATTTCGTTAGATCACATAAGTACTTTCATATCACATGAGCCTCATAATTTGTCTCGCCTATTTTATAATAAACTATTTACGAGGTCACGAGATTTCAAGATATATTTATAGGTTTTGAAAGGAATTTGAGCACACTTGAAATGTATTCTACTGACATGTTGCGTGTAGTGGTAGAGAAAGTAGAGGGGCGTGAAGGTGAATTCGAAATCGCCAAAACTGTCAAGAACCCATTGGCAAATGGGCGAGAAGGACGAAACTCGCATCAAGAGAGCTCGAGAAATGAAGTAGACGATGTTCTGGAAAGTATTCTCATTTATCTACTATGTGATATGTAAAATACGAATACTTGATCGACATTACTCAAAAAAAAAATGAACTAAATTATGCAAACACATATTTTGAAAACCATATAGACAGATCACTAAATAAAACTTAGTCAGGACGAAAGAAAATGCGTATTATTGAGACTCACGATTAATGAATGAACCACGAAGAGTAGGTAGTAGGAAGATCGGAGCTGAGATCTTAAAACATTATGTTAATCCGGGAATCAATGTTCTAATCATTAAGATTTATTTTTCAGACTCAGTTCAAATTTTAAAAAAATATATTTGTTCAGCTCACTCTCTGCCGACACTGCAAACCACGAAGACTACCGCATAAAGCCCAAATGAGGGAATTGCGATGGCTAATTCTATGAACACTTCAATGTCCGTGGTAGTGGAAGCTGTGCAGGTGGAAGTGGATGAACTCATTGATTATTTGCCTCAATAGATGTATTGAGGTAAAGCAAAGCGCAAGATTATTATGAGCGATATACGCAATTCGATTAATACAGAGTAATTTATTAATGTGTCTACGAGTACTTCAGCATCCGACATTTTAAGCGGTAGAAGTGGAGGAATTCATTGGGACTATTCGTCTATAATGGGGAATATCGCTAGACGGAATATATTGCATGCAAAGTGCAAGATTGTTGCGAGCGATAGACGCGATTCGATATTCTCGGAATAATCTATTACTGTTTCTATTAGCACTTTCGATATCAAGCGAAGTAGAGGTAGCGCAGTAGGAAGGTGACAAATCAGTGTCTTAGAATGAAGTTGGGAGGTGTGGAGTTTGGTCAGTAAATACTGGATTTCACGAAAGAGTTAATCCAATCGTCGTGTCTAGTAAAGTTCTCGTCGTCTACTCTTCATGTCCCACACTCTTTCATTGCTAGAGCGGTGTAGAGAGTGTTTAAAATGAAGTTACGGATACCCGATTTACAAACTCTAGTCTAGTTGAAATGTGAGTCATTGCGATAGATTCTATAAGGAATTGATGGCAGGCAAAATGTATGATATGTGGCAGGGAAAAGAATTAACTGTGTTTTGCAAGCTGAGAATCCCGTATGCAGTTTGGAAAGGAATGGAGGTGGGAGGTGTTTGGTGAGTAAATACTGGATTTCCAGAAAGAGTTAAATTGAATCGTCTTGTCTAAGGGCAATTTGAGTTGTTGCGCCTGATTCTATAAGAGTCGATTGCAGGCGAAAAGCATGAGATGTGGTGTTTGCTTAACGAAAATCTTCTCGGAATAATGAATGCCTAATTCGCTGAATACTCCGATACCGTGACATTGGAAGCGGCGAAGGGTGGCTGGAGGCATTGGACCTATGTTTCTATAAGAGGCAAACCTCAGGGTTAGACAAAAATTGTGGTGAGTGATAGAATCGATCGATTTTCTCGAATTTATTCATGACTATTCACAAGAGCATTTCAAGGTCAGTAAAAGTAGATCCGGGGTGAAGGAGGAATTCATTTGGATTATGTTTCTAAACTGGGAAATGGCTGGTAAATTCTAAAAATATAGAAGTTGCGTCGGATAGACGAGATTCGATTGCCTTGGAGTAAGTTATGACGGATTCTATGACTTGGATATCAGTGGACCAGGTGGGACTGGATGCCGTATATACCTCCAAAATCTGCGAGATGCAAGATATACAATAGGTCTTGGGGGGATATACGGAATTGGAAATATCTCGGCATAATGTATGAGTGATTTTGAGAACTGTAATCATGAAAGTAGAAGCATGTGACACTAAGTCAATGTGAAGTCAGCGAAGTAAATATGTCTATAACTCGCTACGTGGTAGGTCGAAGGAAAAATGTACTGGATGTCACGACGAAGAGATGCAATTAGTCAATGATTGAAGTGATCTCTCGATTATGCACTGTCTCTGGAATTTCAGACATGTGAAGTAGCACGCTGAATGGAGAGGGACATTTCTTAAAGTCATGTCTACGAAACTCGATCGCGTCGCACTCTATGATGATCGTGAACTAGTGGGTGTGCTAATGGTCTATTACAACGTCAATGCAAGGAAGGATCAAAAGCACACGCATTGGGGATATGCCATGGTAAGCGTTTAAGCGTGAGAGTGAACGCGTTTAAGCGTTGCATTAGCATGTTGAGACCAGTGGAACAGGCGACAGTGGACAAAGTCTTTGCGTATCTACTTCTATGGTGGTTGATGAATGGCGAAAAGTACGGGATCTTGTAGAGGCTAATATTCGATCGGCTTGGAGTCTATCGTTTCTGAAACCAACTGGATGACAACTGGAACCAACTGGATGTGCACGGCAATGTTTTCACGACAAAAAATATGCGGTCATTTCTGTGCTTAACGGCACGGTTTACACCCCTTATTTACGGATCTGTATTAACGGCTATAAATGTCGTGATGTGATTGCTTCGTAAACATCGCATGCGCACGCGAATCAATAGCAAAATCGCGAAACCGTATAGCTCTAGTACAGTTCGTTGAAAGAAACGGTACAAAAAGCTGCATACTCTCAGACAAGATTTACATTACTGCAGGAAACCATCATGGGATGTGCAAATGAATTTTACTTCATTCACAGGGGTGATCATTTTTTAAACTTTTTAATTAATATTTCGATGAAAAATTTGTCGAGATGCCGCAATTCGAGCTGCGGGTAGCACGTTAGAGGAGGAATCAAAAGTGCAGACATGGGGGAAGTTTAAACGCACGAGCGAGCATGTGTTACTTCCTATTTCGCACGTTTAGTTTCACCTTGTTTCACGTTTCATCAAAAAATCACCACGCCGGTTAAAAATTTTAATGAGCTATGAATGGCAATTACATTTTTGTTCGTATTAATATATTTTCAAAAAAAGTCTCACTTCCTTCCCACTGCACACACTGCAAAGATGGTTCCGTAAAGGAGAAATGACGGAATAGTGATTACTATTTCAATTGCGAGTTCTACATCTGTAGAGGCTGACGCGGAACAGATGGGCGAGGTGGGAGAAGTCGAGTTCATGACTATTTCGAAAAGGGAAGTACTGATGCTTAGTGAGTAGTGTGAACTTCGCAGGCGGGAACGTTAGACAAAGTGTGCAGGGCACCCACACGGGATATGGGAAAATTAGCCATATCACGAGTTTAATCGTGAGCGTTATCACGTTTTCGCTGCTAGAATTCATAGTTGTGACCTTTAAGAAACACTTTTGTTGAATCCGCGAATTCGACGAATAGAATCGAATTTGTATTTTTAAAAACCTTCGTGACAGGTGGCGTGCACCCATAAGTAAAAATACTGTTTATATTTGTAAAACTATAAAAAAATGGTCTAATAGTTAAATAAATAGGTCTGATTATTGGTTCATTTCTTGACGGATATCCGAAATCATTCACTCACCTATGCCTTGCTCTGTTCACCACTGCGAAGATGATTGCGTAGAGGACGAGTGAGGGCATGGCGATGGCGAATTCGATGGTCAGTTCGATGTCCGTAGATGATGTAGCGGAGCACTTCGGAGGAGATGCGACCATCTATCTCCTAAATTGTGTGTATGATAAAGCATTACGTCATCGAAATTGTATTGATCGACATAAACGCTAAAGTAGGCATCGACTGAATATTTGTATGTATGAGAAAGGAAAAGTGAAACGAGTCTGTACATCGTGAATGAGCTCTTATATTAAAAATGATAAGTATAGGGTAAACGCGGAAGCACATTAAATGAGCGGATTTGTAGGCATAGACCAAATGTTTACGGAAGTGGCACGCTGGGTAGGTGGGATGATCAAGCTCCCTACTCTGTAATCAAATGACCAAAAGCTTATTTTAGAGATCGAGAAACGATGTTCTCTTCGTTATCTACACTATGTCCCCGCTCGACGGTTCGAGGGATTGTTTAGGCTGAAGAGAAGGAGATCCGAATTACGAATCCATTACATCGCGCAAATGCAGTTATTATTTATTGCTCACTCTCTATAGAAAGAGTGGGGTAGAGAACGTGTCATAAATGGAGCCGAAATAATTGCATATCTCGTACCAGATTACGCTGGACAAAAACTGCTTTAGCGGATCGGAAAACGCTTTCAAAAGTCAAATGTTGGAAAAAAAATTACAAATGCAAATACAAACTGCATGTCGCTGACGATACTATATACATATGAGACCGTACGCGATAGATTCAATAAATCACCATTATGGTTTGGCACAGCTCAAAAAATGAAATTGCTCCAAACTTGCTCATAGGGGTAGTTTTCGATTCTGAACAACATAGCGTCTTCCGTTTTTCGATATTCCGCCTCTGGGTTCCGATATGGTACCGGGTCTGATGGTACCAAGATTGGTATATTTGTCATTGAAAGCTTCAAAATAAAGTTAGATTAACAAAAATTAGAACCATGGAGTAGTTTTTCATTGTGAATTTCCCTATGCAATTCATTTTTTGATGAAACTCAAAAGTAGGGTGAAAAATCGATTTTTTTGAACCAAAAGAGTGCAAGGGTCGAGAATTATATCATTCGATTCGTCATGAAATTCTGATAATTTCATGTGTTAGGCGTTTTCCAGCACAAGCGGGGGAAAAGACGTTGCACTCGATTTTAGGGTAAAAAAATGCATAAAACAATGACAATACGAACAATTTCATGTAAAAATATTAGAATGGCCTACTAATACGTACTATATGCGATTTCACATTATTTCCATAAGAAAAACTTCCACCCGATTACCTTGGGTTCGAGTCCCCTCCGTGACGTCATCTTTTGCCAATTCTTTTGTGTTTGTTTATGATATTTTTTGCTCCAATTTTCATTGTTTGGCTATTTATTCTCAAAAATACCCTACTTGTGCCATATTAAAAATAATTTATGCGTTTTTTATCCATTTTTTACCTTAAAATCGAGTGCAGCGTCTTTTCCCCCGCTTGTGCTGGAAAACGGCCAACACATAAAATTATCAGCATTTAACGGCGAATCGAATGATCTACTTCTCGACCCTTGCACTCTTCTGGTTCAAAAAATCGATTTGTGACCCGTACTTTTGAGTTTAATCAAAAATGAATTGCATTGGGGAATTCACCATGAAAAACTACTCAAGGGTTCCAATTTGTGTTTATCTTTCTTTATTTTGAAGCTTTCAATGACAAATAAACCAATCTTGGTACCATCAGACCCGGTACCATATCGGAACCCAGAGGCGGAATATCGAAAAACGGAAGACTCAACGTTGTTCAGAATCGAAAACTACCCCTAGGAGCAAATTTGCAGCAATTTCATTTTTTGAGCTGTGCTAAACAATTGTTGAACCTATCGCGCACGGTCTCATATATCTTCCTACTACTCCCTGTCTTCACGACCATGTCAGTCATGAAGAGAGCCCATTAATAACGTATTCACATATACTTGAACAATCGGAACAACATGCAAATAGGGGAATGAGCATCCATTATTATTCATCGCGTATATTATACTTGCCAAAAGATTTACGGATGATGTTGGAATAGTAAATGGTAGTTCAAAATTTATAATTATTGTATTTTTACATCATCTACATCCGGAAAGCGGAAAGAATTAAAACAGCGTGGCACAACGTCGCACAAGTGTGATAATTGCATAGTTCGAACATGAAAATTACGGGCAAAATTACATGAACTGAACTTTCAAATTCCTTGTGATTTCGCGAATTGAGTTATTAGCAATTATTATGCCAAAGAATTCCAACTACGCAGTAAACTGATTGTACACAGGTTCGGAGAACGAAAAGATTGGTACATTGTGAATAAACATCTGCCGCGGCAGGAAGCCGTCGCTCTTTTCTCGACCTGAGGGAATATTCCCAGTAGAAAGGACATTCTCTAGTTCTTCGCATCTCAATTCCGCATTCTTTCGTTCTCGTGACATTTTCTTGCAGTGAAAAGCGGAGCGCCTCGTGGGCGTGGGAAATTATAGAAAACACACGTGTTTCTCCGTGATAAATTGCCGAATTGCAATTGCTAGAGAGAGTACTTCAATAATTTGAATCGAAATGATGTATTTTAGCAGGGTGCTGATGATCATACGTGTGTCATATTTCACACCTATTAGCCACACTTTCTCACTGCAGAAAATTGCATCGAGTTCAATGGAGGTGGAGTTTAAAACATTTGAGGGTGAACATATCTCGCAACGAACACACCATAATTCGATACTGATGCCACCCGGTTTTGGTGATTCAAATCATCTCAAATGCTCTAAGATCCCCTTCCCTTTGTATGATAGAATCAATATTTTTTTCTTTATTATTCTTAAAAAAATAACTGGTTACCTAATTTTCTTTGATATAATTGTACGCATTAGGCCTCTACCTCTCGCGATGGTAAATCTTGCTGACCTTTCTTCTGGCATTATCCGCTTGATCACGAGTGACGGACTTGAATACTTCGACCGCATGCGACGTGTAAGTATTTTAAAAAAATATTTCGCTTCTGTATGAGTGATCGTTAGCATGGATGCTTGGTTGATAGATATCGGCTTGAATAATATTAGTTGTGCTGTTAATATATAACCTGGAACGTAGCATTACTGAATCATGTGCGTATTCCCCAAAAAGTGATAAGTTTTCTTGATTAGATCCTGCAGCTAGGCAATCATGGTCCACCTTTGAGAATTTGGGCCGAAAACCATGAATATATAAACACCAAATGCTGTAACCAATCGACATCCATGTTACTGGGTTTGAGTAGATTCTGAACTACTGGAATTACTGGAACTACTAAACTACTACTGAACTACTGGAACTGATTACATCATTTGGTGTTTATGTAACTATTATGTTCTACCCAAAATCTCAAATTTGGACCATGAACTCAAGATCGGCTATTTGGAAAATCTAATAAAGGTGATGTAGTAGAGGGCATAATGCAACAACTTCCAATTTGCTAGATCAAATCTACAGCGTACGGCGATCCGTTGATGTTTTGTCCGCCTCTCATTGTGACTTTAACCGATTCTTCGTAGATTTCGCACCGGTGGTACTCCATTTCGAATGAGGATCGTGTGCACTCAAAAATGCGTCCTAGGATTCAGTCTTTCACATGGAATATTGATTGGAGATCATTCGTCATCATCCCTCGAAAATATGTGGGATATTTCAGAGTTCGCAATTGGAAATCCGTTTCCAATCGTGATATCGAATCCTTATTCTCTGAGGTATATAATCGAAAACAACATAACACAATAAACGAGTTCAATCAGAATCAAAGTCTTATTATCCGACATCCGAAATTCATGTCATTCGAAATGCTTTATCTCATATGAGAATATGCGAACTTACAATTACCGGAAATAATGAGCGATGCTCAAAATTTATCGCAATACATGAGAAAAACGGAGAAACGCCATGTAATCTTAAAAATGGTTCATAATAACAACAACAGGAAAACAACACAGGTCTCTACAGGCAAAACATATTATAATGGAGAAGCAGAACATATTATAATGGAGAATTGATCGTAGAAGCAGTTCACCTAGTACGATCGGTGGAACTCATTTCAATCAGTCATCATGAGCGCAGATATTTCCTCCATATATTGAATATACTCGATGGAATTCAGCATATTTCATTCCAGTTCACTGTAGTTCATAAACCTTACCAGCCAAATAATCGTCTCACAATTACCCCTAAAGTTGGGAACACGTAATTCCAAAATCCCTAATGCCGAATTTATCTCGAACCGCTGTATCACTTTGCATTCGCTAAGCACTATTCTAACGATAAATGAGTTTATGACACATGCGTATTTTTATTGCTTACTTGTTAGTAAATAATGAATAAACATGCATTTTCAGATAATGGTGTGATTAGACATATATCTTGGAAGTTCTTCTAAGGATCTTATTAAAGCTCTCCACGGGCGGAACATTATCATCTTTTGATATGTTCATTCTACTTTTCTGCGTCTTTTCACTCTCTCACCACTATGGTTAACGTCAGGGTGATATCGATCGTATACTTGTTTGCTTCTATGCCGCTCATTCGGAACTAGGTCGGATGAGAACTATGATGTCATGCCGAATTTGATATAACAAAAACGGCATGACGTCACAGTTCTCATTCGATCTAGTGCCGCTCCTTCACCATGCATTGACTTTTGCTTTCCATGACTTCTCTGACCTTCATGTCTATGAGAACAACGGCTCTATCTGAATAAGCGGGGCCGTAAAAAAATCTGTCTGAAAAAAGGGGCCGTTGAAAAAATCTGTCTGAATAAACGGGGCCGTAAAAAAATTTATCTGAATAAACGGGGTCGTAAATTTTAGTGGCGGGGCCGTAATTCGGCCCCGCGGGGCTGTAATTTTTTCATTCTAAAATGAGTCTTATTGAATAGAGATGATATCACGCTTCTCATGAGAGAATCGAGCTGAGCATGGGAATGGTGAAATTGGTTCTAGCCGGTTTTGGCCATCCTAAGGCATTCCTGAGCGAAATCTGAAGTCTTATTATTCAGACTTCATTTTGGAGCTCCCTACACCGGGTCACATTTCGGCATCACTCACTTCAAGAGCCGATTTCTCGAAAAAGGTGATAGGAAGCGCAAAAATGACCTCTGAGTGACCCCAACTCATTTTTCGAGCTCTATCGATCTATCTAAACCAATTTCTCTAAATCCGATTTCGAACAGTGTACAGTTCAGTTCAACTTTCTCAAAAATGTAGGTGCAGAAGCAGCTCAATTTTCGGGGGTACGGCATTTCCGCAACCGACATTTCCGCAACGGAGCGTCGTTTGCTTGAGAGTTGGGGTAGCAACTTGGGAGTTGTTGCATTGTTACCAGGATGTGCTCCCATACATAAGCATATACAAATTTTGTTTCCAGGTGATCTTGAGTTTCACTCCAAATCAACGACCCGGGGTTCATGGAATATGGATTTCCATGACCCCCTATATGTTGAAATTCAATAACGCCTTGGACCAAGAAATGTATATGCAAAGATATGGGAGCACATACTGGTAACAACGCAACACCTCCCAACTTTCTAATCCAACTCTCAAGAAAACGGCGATCCGTTGCGGAAATGTCGGTTGCGGAAATGTCGTACCCCCCAATTTTTCGCGAGAGCTTTCGAATGAGTGGTTTGCGAAAAATATACGAACACTTGGATGAGAGTTTGGCCCTTTTAACTTCGTTTGGATCGTTTGAACAGTATTTTCAACGGGTATATCGATTGGAAATTGATTGGAAATCGATCATTTTTGGCCGCGCTCGAAGAATGGAGCGGCGTGACATGAGTTGAAAATAGTGTTTAAACGATCGACTCTCACCCAAGTGTTCGTAAATTTTTCGGAAACCACTCGTTCGAAAGCTCTCACTGAGCTGCACTTACTGCGAAAATTTGAGCTGATTCTGCACCTTCTTTTTTTTCGAAATTCGGCCTGAAGTGTACCACTGTTCAAAATGGGTATTAGAGAAATTTGTTTAGATAAATCGATAGAGCTCGAAAAATGAGTCGGGGTCACTCAGAGGTCAATTTTGCTTTATATCAGGTTGTTGCAAAAGTCTTGTGGTTTTTAGTGTGCATACTTTGAACGATAATAACTCGCGTGTCTCAAATCGCAATGGCCAACAAACATGGTATTGTTTAGCGATATGTTTGAACTTTGTTCACGTATATTTCACACAGGTATCATGAGTCAGTGGAGGAAAAACCCAACCCGCGGGAACAATTTCCAACAATTTCCAAATATCTAGATAAATACATTTAAAGCTAAATTTTGTGCATTTTTTGCAATTGGGTTAATCATAATTGCTTGCGTTGGTTGCAAGATCGGTTTGGTTGAACACGGGTATCACGAGACAGTGGAGGTGTGCGGGAACAATTTCCAACTTTTATTTTTTTGTTTTGCTTCATATTATAGTGGTAGCATAAACTAGAGACAACAAATTTCTGGGTCCCAGGTCCCAGAACCGTCATTTAGGAATTTTCCGGTTTTGTGCCCGGCTCTACTGTATTTCAGCTCCCAGATGAGCTAGAGAGCTGGCATTGGGCTCAAAATGCGCGGAAAAATCAGTTGAGCAACTTTTATGTTGGCTGTAGGATTGCAAGTTCATAAACTATGAACAAAAAACTGAAATGTCAAATAAAAATAAAATCATAGCATCTCGGTAAGGGACAGTGCATTTTATTACAGATTATGGAAGAACAAGTCCACACGCGTATAGAAAAAAATTGAAATAGGCAACTTCAGGGTGGCCTACGCCCGCTGTATAGCTCTGAGTGTTGAAAACCATCAATTTCAAATTTTGAAAAATTCTCAGCTCGCAGATTTATCATACCAATCGATCAGTTAAACCAATTTCTTACATTACTCGATCAATGAAGTTATGATGTTGAAACAGCACGAAATTTCAGCTCTTCAAAAA
This sequence comes from Pristionchus mayeri, assembly GCA_036245805.1. NCBI lineage: Eukaryota > Metazoa > Nematoda > Chromadorea > Rhabditida > Neodiplogasteridae > Pristionchus > Pristionchus mayeri. Next base: position 7,827,329 of record BTRK01000002.1, read on the forward strand.
ATTCGATTTTCAAGGCATTTCAAAAGCCAAATTCGAGAGTATACAGCTCACAATTTAGCGTTCCCTGAAAATGAAATCAAATCTTGCTCAATACATTCCACAATCGTGAACACATTCTGGCATTTTGAGTGTTCCAGCCCATTCCAGACCCGTGATTTAAATTCTCAAACTTGCTGCATCGTGATGTAAGAAATTCAAAATAATTATACTTTGACTAAATGGTAATGGCTCTCGGCTCTTTTCGATCACTAAAAATAATTTTTTGAGCAGAAGAGATAGAAAACACTGATAATGTCAACATGGTGATCGTTTAAAAAATATGAAATATATGTGAACCTTGACATTTCGAATTTTGGAATACACTTGAAAATGGCATAAATTTTAACATTTTTCATCTCTATTGCTCTCAAGATTATTTTTTATGTTGAAAATACATAGAATTTATTTCAATTTAATTGAAATATAATTATTTTATATTTCTCACGTCACGATCCAGCAAGTTCGACAATTGAAATCACGGGTCTGGAATTCGCTGGAACAATCAAAATGCCAAAATTTCGTGCTCTTTCAACATCATCTAACTTCATTGATCGAGTAATGTAAGAAATTGGTTTAACTGATCGATTGGTATGATAAATCTGCGAGCACTCAGAGCTACAGCGGGCGTAGGCCACCCTGAAGTTGCCTATTTCAATTTTTTTCTATACGCGTGTGGACTTGTTCTTCCATAATCTGTAATAAAATGCACTGTCCCTTACCGAGATGCTATGATTTTATTTTTATTTGACATTTCAGTTTTTTGTTCATAGTTTATCAACTTGCAATCCTACAGCCAACATAAAAGTTGTTCAACTGATTTTTCCGCGCATTTTGAGCCCAATGCCAGCTCTCTAGCTCATCTGGGAGCTGAAATACAGTAGAGCCGGGCACAAAACCGGAAAATTCCTAAATGACGGTTCTGGGACCTATGACCCAGAAATTTCAAGAAGTTGTCTCTAGTTTATGCTACCACTATAATATGAAGCAAAACAAAAAAATAAAAGTTGGAAATTGTTCCCGCACACCTCCACTGTCTCGTGATACCCGTGTTCAATCAAACCGATCTTGCAACCAACGCAAGCAATTATGATTAACCCAATTGCAAAAAATGCACAAAATTTAGCTTTAAATGTATTTATCTAGATATTTGAAGGGGAAATTCATGAAACATCTTGATAATGTTGGGTGGGAAGTATCATTGATATTCTTTCAAAATATATGTTAGATCTGTCATGTGAGTGGGGTTGAACCAAATTACATGATAATATGAGCAGACCCAGGCAACATGTGGCTTTTAACTGCTTTTCTGAATGGAAGACCAATCATACAGGCTCCGTCATATGTGCGCTGTATGCACCCACGAATAGGCTATATTCTCATAAAACATATTGGGGCCTGCTTCTTCTCCCTTTCAGAAAATTTGTATTTCTTATTTTTCAGAACTATGCAAAATCAACACAGAAACGCAACAATGTAGTCATTTCCAGATCAACACATTCCCCGAAAGGATGTAACTTCCAGCATCCATGAGAAAAAGTATTTATAGGGTAAATATGGGAGCTTCATATAACCACCAGGAATTGAGCGTCCATGCTTCAGAGGAAACAGAATATTGAGAAATGTTGCTTTTTCAATGGATGAATTTTCGTAATTTTAACTGTATCCTGTTTTCGCCTCTCCGATTAGGCAATGCTGGTAGGGTGCGCTTATGAAAGATTATACAAGGCCTCATTAGTAATCAATATTCCGAAGTTCATCGTTGAATCCAACATGAAGATGGAAGGAAAAATATCAAAATTCAACAGGACTTTTGCAACAACCTAATATTTCACCGTATCCAAGAAAACAGCTCTCAAAGTGATGCCTGTATCCGACCCTACGTAGGGAGCTCCAAAATGAAGCGTGCACCAAACTATTTCGGGGGTCACTAAGCCTTAGGGTGGCCAAAACCGGTAGGATCTCAATTATTGATTTTCCTCCATTTCCATGAATGGCAAATTCAGCTCGATTCTCTCGTGAAGGACGTGATATAATTTCTGGATGAATATTTTGGCTTCCTCCCTCCTCTCCCCATAGATGGCGCTCTTGGTGACTTTACAATAGGCGTTGCAGGGGTATCAGGAGCAGACATAGCCTGGTTTATCGTAGAGTGACGCCTTGTGGGAACGGCTGAGTGCTGGGCGAGGTGGGAGAGTAGGTCCGGGATTTTGGACTATAGCGCCTCCAGAAGCAAGGGTCATGACGTAAAACAAACAACGGTATACTAGACGCTCAGGAGCGCTGAGAAACGTGTTCAGCTTAAAAAAATCAGCGAAAAACAAGTATTACATATGAATGACGAAATATTACGTAAGACGGCGAAATATTACGTCATAATGACGAATTGTTTATGTTGGTGTGATGTGCAATGTGGCCTCGAAGGACACCTTCCTTGAACTTTAACGACCATTTTATGCATACTATGCTAACCAAACACGTTATTGCATCATAACTATTAAATTACATAATTTCTAAACAATATTTTTTGCATGAAAAATTTACGGCCCCGTTCGCCAATTTTACGGCCCCGTTAGCCAATTTTTCGGCCCCGCAACTATTTTTACGGCCACGCCTCCAAAGATACGGCCCCGCGGGGTCGATGAAAATTGCATCGGCCCCGCTTATTCAGACAGAGCCAGAACAACTAATCTGAATGCATTTCTTCTGGAGTTGCCTTCATTCCGTCAGTTAACGTTGCATAACTTGCATCTCTAATAATGGGAGGGGGTGACAAAACAGAAACCGACAAAACAGAAACAAATCACAGCTCATTCGGGATTCAATATAGGGACAGGGGAGTTGTTGCATTGTTACCAGTATGCGCTCTACTACACCACCCTGTTTAGATCATCTAACTATATGAACTTGACTTTCACTGACCACCAACGTATGGAAAATCATGGTTAGAAAAATATAAAGTACAGAGACCAATCGAAATTATATTAGCCCGGAAAGTACTCTAACCAAGTAGCATGGGCATCGATTGTTTACGGCATTTTATGCTTATCTAATCATGAATTTACATTCAAATTCTCAATTTAGGACCATGACCACCTATACGTTGGTGGTCAGAGAAACTCAAGTTCACACAGTTAGAGGATCTAAACAGGGTGGTGTAGAGGAGGGTATACTGGTAACAATGCAACAACTCCTAAGTTCCTAGTTCGAATCCCGAGGGAGCTGCGATTTGTTTACGTTTTGTCGGTTTCTGTTTTGTCACCCCCCCCCTAATAATGTCTTGCATCGAATAAACTAAATCGGGATCTGTTGCCGCCCGCTTTTGCAGCCAATGAATAGTACGTAGAGGGTATTTGTATGATCCATTTGTTATTTCCTTGGGCTTGCTCCTATCCAGGTGGTAAACATACCAACATTCCTGCTGGTATTATCCGCGTGATCAGCATGTTCACAAGTCAAGACTTAGAATCGATGGAAAGCAGGCTGGTTAGTTTTGTTATTTTAGATTGCTTATTGATCAATAGCTACGCTATGTCGAAGTATGACTATTTTGCATGAGTGCTAAATTTAAATTATTAGTATGGTAGCTTGCATGGATATCATATGTTGAACTCATTTATGTACATTATGTCATTTCCACATCCTGTCACTATTCTTTGATACGCCTTTCTGCAATGCTCCTCAGTATATCTCCATTTCAGATTTCACGACCTGGAAACTCCATCGCTCTTGAGTATTTGAGTCGCTCAAACTACGACCTGGTATTGAGTCGTTCACTTGGAATATCGATTGGCAATCATTTATTATTATCATTCCTCGAACGTATCATCAATATTTTGGAGTCACAAAGTGGATATCATTGAAGTCGAATCGCTATGAATCCGAAAATCCTGAGGTTTTCGCTGCCCTAATCGTAATATGTTAATCATTGTTTACATTACTATGTAGAAAACAGACAAGATGTCTGTCTGTCCGTTCGTCTGTTTGTTTGTTTGTGTGTTTGTCCGTCACGCTCTCCGTTTTTCGCTCATAACTCGCTTCAAACTCATCATACGCCTACAACTAGGGTACCAATCGACTCCACTCGGCGAGCTCTTTCAAAATCGATAATGATTGCGTCATCATGACGTCATTACATCATATAATCAAAAAGGCTTCTAAGCGTGTCAACTTCATGTTCATTGCCATAAAATCCGCTAATCCTCTCGTACTTGTCCGTGCCTGTAAAACATATGTTCGCTCTATACTTGAGTATTGCTCAGTAGTTTATTCTCCTCACATTCTCAAGGATAGGAAACTACTTGAAAAAGTTCAATACATACAGTATCGCCGGAAAGTATTCGCCCACTTGAAATTTCTGCCATAGTTTTTCAATCAAGCGAGCTAACGTGCTGAAAATTGTAGAGGTTATATCGAATCTAATGGGGAATACGGTGCTCTTATTGCGAACTTATGTAAATTTCTCACGCTTGCGTAGTGATGACGCAATCGAAGAGCACTTTTTCGAAAAAATGTATCTATCTGGAGAATGTTTCCATGCCTGTCTAATTTTCTGAGTGTTGAGAGCCATCCACGTACTACCCAGAAAATAAATTTAAAGTTGCTGCGACATCGCACCGTGTTGCTACAGCTGCTGCAAATTTGAGGCTGCAAACTCATAACTTCGCTCCTTGACCAGCTAGAAACTCGTTCAAAGCGGCAAAATGATCCTTACTATGACTCTAGATGACCCTAAAAGTTTGGAATCGATTGGACTTCATTTGCCCTCAGCACACGAAAAAGTCGCTTTTTCGGATGACTCAACTTTGGAGACTTACCATTTCAAGAGTAAATTTGAATAAAATGTAAGGAAGGTGCGAAAACCATCAAAGAATCGTTTCCCAACTTTTGGTGGACTTGGCTTCATTTTCCGCGCCGTAGTGAACGATCTACGGACGCGCACCCCTCTCGAGCGCGCGCGTTTTCTCTTCAGGGCGAGAGACTGGTGAGAGAGCGGCGCGAAGAGAGAGTGTGCGTTTCGAAATGAGCACGCGTCCGTAGATCGTTCACTACGGCGCGGAAAGTGAAGCCAAGTCCGCCAAAAGTTGGGAATCGATTCTTTCATGGTTTTCGCACCTTCCTGTCCAGGAAACACATTTTATGAAAATTCACTCTTGAAATGGTAAGCGTCCAAAGTTGAGTCATCCGAAAAAGTTACTTTTTCGTGTGCTGAGGGCAAATGACGTCCAATCGATTGGGCGAATACTTTCCGGCGATACTGTATTCATTCGTAAATTACATTTTCGCTGTAAAATTCCTTTCATCTCTTATTATATGTCTTGCGAGAAGTTTAATTTGGAACCTCTCGACCAACGTCGTAATGTATCTTCCTTCAAATTCTTTCATTCATTATTCTGCCCACAATCAACTGATTCCCCTCCATTAATATTTGATTTCAGAGAATCTCGCACTCGAGGTTCGTCTCGCAAATTATTCCCCCGTTTTAGAGCTTCTGATAATTTATCTAAACAATTTATCTCTCATCGCACCTATTCCACTATTAATTCCTTACCTCAAGGATCCCTTTCCCTCTCTTCCAAATTGTTCACCAAACGTATTTCCCCTAAATTACCCGTTTCATACTTGTTTTAACTATCTCTATATCTTCTTATTTTCTCGAATTCTCCCTACTACATTCGGGTCGTCGAAACGCGGCGACTACTACACTTCACTTCAACTACCACACCGTCATTTTAAATTGTTCCTGCCAGTTCCTAGCTACTGGTTTTATGTATTCGCGCATTAAAACCCGTTCTCCGTAAGACTGAAGGTGGGATGGCACAACTCGGGCAAAAACATCACCCGGGGCTCATACTTTGGGAACGTGACCCCTGGGGGCAAAGAACTTTTTAAACGGAGGCGCGACCCGAAATATCGATTGTTGATCTACCGAAATCGATTTTTCAGATTTTGGATTTCGGTATTGAGTGATAGCTCATTCGAAAGAGCATGAAAAGTTATGTAAGAATCTATAAGGAAACCAGAATCCATCAACGTTGTCGTCAGTCACAGCTCAAAGAGTAAACTTTTTCCTTCACTTTTGGTAGATCAGGACATGAGTGGTCATAAAGATATGGTTTCTACATTCCAGTTCTGAGATATATTATGCAGTTTTCAATTCTGAACATGACGAAGCTCTAGTCGGGGCACTTTTTCACGGGGCATGTACTCAAACAATCGATCGAACGTGACCTACTTTGTGACGAAATTTTACAAACTTTTGATTTCGGTATCGTGTGATAGCTCATTCGAAAGAGCATGAAAAGTTATGGCAGAACCTACAAGGAAATCAAAATTCATCAACGTTGACGTCGGTTAGACCTGATCACTTGAAATTCTTCATGCGAAACTGCATGAAGTATTTCGACTATATCATTTTCACATTACATTTTGATGACCTGGGATATTGAAATTCGAATTTTACACATGAAAATACGTTAGAAAATCCATAAATTGTTCACTTTTCGAAGACATGTCGAAATTCGGTTTTTCTGTTGAAAATGTGAGCCTGAAAAATGGCGGAAAAGTTGAAGTCGTGAAATGTTTTGCAAAATCTATTTTCTGACGTATTTCCCATGTGTAGAATTCGAATTTCGATATCCCAGGTCTCCAAAATGTATTGTGAAAATGATATAGTCGAAATACTTCAAGTCGTTTCGCATGAAGAATTTCAATTGATCAGGTCTAAATTACGTCAACGTTGATAGATTTTTTTTTTCCTGATATGTTCTGACATAACTTTTCATGCTCTTTTGAATGAGCTATCACACGATACCGAAATCAAAAGTTTGTAAAATTTAGTCACGAGGTAGTTCACGTTCGATCGATTGTTTGAATACGTGCCTCGTGAAAAAGTGCCCCGACTAGAGTTTCAACATGTACAGAATTGAAAACTGTATAATATATCTCAGAACTGGAATGTAGAAACCATATCTTTATGACCACTCATGTCCTGATCTACCAAAAGTGATGAAAAAGTTCACACTTTTAGCAGTGACTGACGTCAACATTGATGGATTCTGGTTTCCTTATAGATTCTTACATAACTTTTAATGCTGTTTCGAATGAGTTATCACTCAATACCGAAATCCAAAATCTTAGAAATCGATTTCGGTAGATCAAAAATCGATATTTCGGGTCGCACCTCCGGGAAAAAGGATCTTTGCCCCGAGGGGTCATGTTCCCAAAGTATGAGCTCCGGGTGACATTTTTGACAGAGTTGAGCCTCCTACACCCCCTTTCCCTGCATTCTTACGGAGAACGGGTTTTAACTTGCTGCGATAAAGATATATATGAGTGAATATCTGAGAGAATTGAGCAATTCAACCTATAGGCGGTACAGTGAAAAATAAAGTGTTGATTTTAAGATGCCCCTAGGGGTAACTTTTCACGTAGAGTTCGAAAATCGACCTTAGGAAGCCGTATCTCTGACCCCTCATTTCGTGTATACCTGGGTGGTCGGTTTTTGTATCTTTTGAACGGCTCATCCAAACCCCATACATATATAGAAATGCTGAAAGGTCTCGACGAGATAAGAATTTTTACTGTTGGAACTGAAAGGCTAGCTCATCTTTGAAAAAAGTTGTGGCCGTTTGAAATCAAAAAATTGTCAAAAAATTGCCATCCTGAAAAATATTTTGGGGGCTGTAGTTTTTTAATTAGGCGCATTAAAATCGCCATGAAAAAGTACCCCTAGGGCCAACTTTTCATAGAAAAAACCTTTCCCCATTGATGTTTCCTGGTTCTCGCAAAATGCCGTAGTGCAGATTTCCCGATCATTCAAATCAACAACGTTCAACAGCAAAACAAGTAATTCACTCTAATACTGTGCCATTTATGTTTTTATCTTATTTTCAATATATTTTGCACATTTTGAACAGCTGAAATCGTATATAAGTGAACATCAGGTTGATTGAGAGTGTTTCAATTTGATTTGACCCTGTGGTACACTTTGGCCCGTGTTTTGTCAACGAAATCTCTACAACCAAAAGTCCTACGGTTAACAGATCTGAAATATAAAGCACATGTGATAGTATAATTAATACTAAGGTGTGTCGGAACCATTCATATGCATTCCAAGTTTCTAGTGGTGCGTAATTTACGAATTCCGTGTATCTGACACATCAATTCCTACTCGAAGCGGGCTCAAACTTAATTTTTAAGCGCTCTAATGTGAAAATTCGGATTCTACGAGTGAAAATACACCGAGATATTATGATTTCATATGTATCCATAATTTCGACATTTTCACCCCCTAAGGGCAAAAATGTGAAAAAAAAATGTTTTTCTTAAATTTTACTTTTGAACATTTTTTCTGGTACATTTACATTCGTAGAATCCGAATTTTCACATTAGAGCTCTTAAAAGTTAAGTTTGAGCCAGCTTCGAGTAGGAATTGATGAGGCTGAAACTCGGAATTCGCATATTACGCACCAACAGAAACACGGAATGCATAGGAATGGTTCGGACACAAATTATTATTAATTATACTATCAGATAGACTTTAGATTTCAGATCTGTTAACTGTAGGACCTTTGGTTGTAGAGATTTCGTTGTCAAAACATCACTACGCAATATCTCGTTTTTTCCTCATAACTCGCTTTAAACTTAACCTAGAACGGTAATTCCTTGATCAGTCGGATCCCCAGGCTCGGCACTTTTAAAATCAATAATGATTGCGTCACCATGACGTCATATTTCATCATCACTATGCAATATCCCGTTTTTTCCTCATATCTCGATTCTAACTCATCGTACACCTGCAAGTAAGGTACCATACAAATCCCCTTGACGAAATCTTTCTATTGCATCACCGATTTCATCATCATTACGTAATGATGATGCAATAACGCAATATCTCGGCTCCCAGCCAATACCCAGACCTCGGACCTTGACCATTCGACTCCCCAGAGTGAGCTCTTTCAAAATTTGGTATTACATCATCATTATGCAACATGATGCAATAATAGATTTTTGGCCATAAATCGCTTCAAAGTGGTCGCCCAGACCCCGGACCTTGACCATTCGACTCCCCAGAGTCCTGTCTTTCTAAATTTGGAATTACATCATCATTATGCAACATGATGCAATAATCGTTTTTTGGCCATAAATCGCTTCAAAGTGGTCGCCCAGACCCCGGACCTTGACCATTCGACTCCCTAGAGTCCGGTCTTTCTAAATTTGGAATTACATCATCATTATGCAACATGATGCAATAATCGTTTTTTGGCCATAAATCGATTCAAAGTGGTCGTTTAGATCCCGGACCATGCGGAATTTATACAAAAGTGCTTCCCAGCCTGCTCTCACTCCCCGCAGCGTGAGCGTTGTGAAAGGCTCGTGAGGCCGAGGGCGATCCGAAAAAGTTGGAAGCCCCATTCCAACTTTTTCGGATCGCCCGAGGCCTCACGAGCCTTTTACTAAAAACGTTACGGTAATTTGTCTATATCGAACTATGATTTTGAATAAAAATTCTCAATTTTGGACTGTGAACGCTCTATATACGGTGATATAGAGTAAAATTCAAGATGGAATTATAGGATGATTTAAACAGGGTGGTGTAGAGAAGCATATACTTGTTACAATGAAACAAATCCCAGGTACCAAGACCAACTCCCCAGTGAAAGGCACTCCGTTGCGGTTTTGTCGGTTGCGGTTTTGTCACCCCCCCATTTTGGTTGTTGATCCCGGGACTTTTATTGAACTGATTGTTTTGTGTAGTAGGGTCTCACTCGCTTCATTGAATTGATTGTTGGCCAAAATTCACTCAGCTGTTGACTTTGCTTGCAAAGACAGGATACGCCACCTTCCTACGGAAGGTGGATTTCGGGACTTTTATTGACGCGGAGCGATTGATTTGTTTTCGTGATTACCGAATAATGCTTGCAAGTCTTGAAAGGAAGCGTTGGCAAAATTAGGAGCTTATTTGCTGTTCCTCGTGGTCAAAATCTGTTGAGGTAATTGCACTATCATCCCCCTTCAAAATTCGTCGATTTTGGATGCCACGATCCATCCCGTCGAGAAGCGACGGTGCCGTCTTCAAGACAGTAGGCATGTATGATTAATATGAGTACATCGCCGCGTTATATGTGTTCAACGTGGGCAATTGTAAAGTAACACAAGTCGGAAGCTTTCAACTCCCTCATCATCTCTCTCCTCACCCAGAGGGTTCAAAAGTTCAAAACTGAAAGAGCCCGTTTGACCCCAACAAACCATGCCGCCTTGGATTATTTAGCACGGTGGTTCGAAATCTGGTATTCCTTTTACCCTTGCTTCGAATTTGTGTCTCTTTCCCCAACTTGAGACAGCAGTCACGCACAATAGTACCGTGAGTTCCTATCGTCAAACAGCGCTGATATGATTGATTAGACGACTCTAGTATCGCCATTCTTCTCGGGGAAAAATATTTTGTCAAGTGCTGTTCACGTGTTGTACCATTTTCCATTTTCTGCGATTTTCACACTTTTTCGCGCGTATTTGTCTCAATGATTAACATGTCGCTGCAGTACTAACATACTTCACAGTCACAATACAACAATTTCATGTACTGCTGCTTTAAAATTTTCACGATCACGGTTAGATTATTTACTTTATATGTACCTTTAAATTTTAATCATAGTAAGTTTTTTTCAGGGTCGTATGCGAAAATAGGGTTTTTGAGTTAATTTTTGAAATCGCAGACCGGAGCCAAGATAATATCGATCATTCTTGCACTGATAACTGCAGTAACCATCATTGATGAATGCAACCCAGCGACTCCGCACAATATCACAATGCGGATCGTTATGGTTAGTTATTTTGGTCCTAGGTTGGATCACCTTTTTCAAAACAGTTTTGTTCACTGGCATTACTCTGCCAAACATTTTTAGGTTTCAATCCGGTCTATGCCCAACATTTATAATATTTGATATAAATCTAATGACATCACTATTTACGTTAATAACTACGCATTTAGATCGCGTTGAGTGTATCCCAACTGGGCTCTGCTGCGCTCGTATTTGTTGCATGTCTGAAGAAGAAAGCTGTACTATTGATGCCTTCAGTGGTTCACAGCGTTAGTTCATGTTTTCAAATTGTAAGGCTACAGTAATGATGAGGAATAATTTTCAGAGAACTGTACACTTTCTCAATATTAAGATGGGTCGAGGAAGACATTTCAGAAAATACAAAATTTGTTCACTCAATTTGCAAAACATTCTTCCTTTTCAGATTCTCGTAATCATTGGACTTGGAGTGAAGCTTGATGCTAGCTTTCTAGCACTACTATACCCGAACTCAATGAAAGGCAAGCCTGAGACATCATTACCTATATATAAAGCGCTGTGTGCGTCTGTACGTCCGTTCGGATTGCGAAATAGGGTGATTGCGAAATCGGGGGGGGGGAGGTCCTGATGAAGACCTCGAACCATTACCGTATACCAATCAATAATTAGCATTGGGTCAACTACCGTATACCAATCGATAATTAGCCATGGGTCAACTCTTATTCCGTGAGTCAGATTTATGATTTTGACCTTTGATCTTTGAATTACCGTATACCAATCAATAATTAGCATTGGGTCAACTACCGTATACTAATCGATAATTAGCCATGGGTCAACTCTTATTCCGTGGGTCAGATTTATGATTTTGACCTTTGATCTTTGAATTACCGTATACCAATCGATAATTAGCCATGGGTCATCCATTATTCCGTGGGTCAGATTTATGATTTAAATTTTTGAAATTCGCTAGGACGGGGCCCCCGCCGTAGGCGGGGGCCAGACTGGCTAGTTCTTGATAATGTACACCATGACAATAATTTTAAAATGCTTGACCAAGATTACGTTTGCAGAAATCATAGTAGCAACGCCGATGTCAACGATGCAAAATGTGGTAGCGCTGATTTTTTATACTTGGATTTTCATAATATTCATCAATTGCTTCCAATTCCTGAAGGAAAGCCAATGGTAGAATGAAATATGTTTTCAATTATTTTTAAAATCTCTTTTCAGTGTCCGAGAAACGGAAAGCCTATTCGCCTAAAAATACATGAGAAGCCCTAGCAATCAGTGTGATATTAATAACGCCCTCCGCTAATATGCAATCGCTATTTATATTTCCTGTTGTATTTTCATTCATTGAGTGACATGAGTGATTTCCTCCATTGGATTGGCATTAACCCCCATCACTTTCACTTCTTATCACATGATCTATATCTCCCTATTGTCCCATTTATGACGCCCAATAGAGCACTCAATCCTTTCACTCCTTGCCAGTGTGCTCGATACATATATTCGCAGTGACTTGTGCCGATTAGACGATTGCTCAATTACGGCCCGCAATGGCATATATCACAATTTCGGGGCAGCAAAGTTCATGACACCTCTCTATCTTTGCGCGAGGACTGCCAGGAGGGACACGGCACGGTGCTTGGGAGGGACAGATATAGGGGTGTAAGTGCTTGCGATCGGCCGTATTAGTGACTATTCTGTTCCCACAAGAACAATTATAACAAGTAGGTCTTCGCCCAATAATTGGTTATCCGATTTCGTCTCGTACGTCTCGTTGACTCACCTTCTTTGTCCCACTCTTCATATTGTCTCTTTCTAATTTACGATTGATCTTACCACCCGCTTCCTTGCTCCGAGTTGTGTGTTGTGTGTTTCGAGGAAGACCTTTTCAAATGTTTCATGTCCTTCTGTTTCATTGAGAGTTAACTTCAGACTCTGCTATTTCATATCATTCTGAATAGGCTTCAATGTTAAATCTCGCCCATCTCCCATCGGATATTATCCGTCTAATCATAAGAATGGATCTTGGAAATTGCGATGCATTGTGAATAGTAAGTTCACAGCTCGAAAATATAGAGTTGTGTTGCATTTCAGATTTCCCCGCAATGGAAAGCCGTTTCCTTTGACTATCGCCCCAAAATTGAATCAATCATTTGGGACATTGACTGGAATTCAATAAGTATAACGCTTAACGAAAGAAACATGAAATATTTTGGTGTACACAACTGGACTAGGACGTACGCTGAATTCTGTTCTCGAGCATGTAAGGTGAGAACTTATATGTATTTTAGGTTCAATTACATTGCATTTAGAAAGTATCGGTGAAGTCCCCCGATTACATGTCGAATAGAGATTCAGTGATGAAGGGGATATTTCGCACGCTCGGGCTTGCCTCAAGCGTCTTTCAAGTCGAACTAATCATGCGTCAAGTTGAAATTCCTATCGATATTAATGCCATTCAAATTTCAAATTTTACAAATCCAATTAATATTTTCGAACTCTCAATAAAGAGAGATCGGAGTAGAAGCGCCCGTTTCGAGTTAGTCCATACAAATCTTTGATCATGTCATATTCTTATCATTCAGGTCTCAGCTAATGAATTTTCTACGAACTTGTCAAGTTGCAAGTGTTGTCTTCTCTGAAACTAGTTGCACGTTCGGATCCACGTTTGTGAAATGTCAGAATCAGTGATGACAAATCGACGAGTAATCTCCTCATTTTACACACACTAGGTCGGATGAGAACTGCGACGTCGTTCAAATATCCAATGCGGCATGACGTCATAGTTCGCATTCAACCTAGTGCCACTGACTCACTTTGAGGAGTGTGGTTGCCGAATTTTCTCCAATAGTAAGATTGTGAAATTGGGGAACAATCAGAAAGTGAGAAAACATGTTTTTTTAGATCCCACCTCGATCGGTACGTCCGGACCATTCTTAATCGAAGCGGCGCAACTCGTGCTATACATCGACATTGTTTCTGACACTTTAGCAGGGTCTCATTTGCAAGCGTATTATGATGATTTGACTGCTGCATTCAATAGCACCGAAAAAGTTAATGCCGATTTGTACAGACTTGAAAGCAATAGATATTGCATTTCTATATCTAAAAACGCTTGAGAAACATACAAAAAGAAGACTCCCGTTATTGATTAACCTGCGCGAGATCGTTGAGTAGATATTTGTTCACTAGAGTGAGTGTTTAATGTTTTTCTAATTTCCAATTATACATTTTCATTATCGTTCATTGTATCCATAAAGAGTTAATGGGAACATTATTCGAATAAAACATGATACGTTGAGTACGAAGATATGAGATTGGTCGAGAGAGTGTGTAAAGTCATGGGACGATTTTGCGAACTCTACAAGTTACTGTGCACCGAACGCGGACGAGTTCATTCCAGTAAAACAACAATGTTATCATTCTTGACAGAATAATTAATTTCTCATATTGCCTTTGTTCAGGTTCTAACAATCCTTGCACTTGGAGTGAAACTTGATGCTAGTTTTCTAGCACTATACCCGAACTCAATGAAAGGTACCGCTAAATCTTGTACAATAATATTGTATCAGGTTGGTCATAAAGTTTTGACCGATTTGACCATTGTGCATTCTGACATCTTCCTCCGTTCGTTGTTGCCCAATCGTCTTAGGTCTTTTAGTGGTATATAGGGCCGTCTATACTCTCTTCAGCGCACACTATCATAAATTTGTCCGACCAAGGAAACGAATGCAGTCATGTCCCAAACTTCAAACGTCTATCTTATTGGAATCTGTAGCGAAATACCTTCGTTACTATAATTTCATTCACTAATAATCAATATTATTCAATAAACAAATCAATTAATAATTCGACAAGAAATAAAGTCAATTCTCGCTTCATGAATTACTGTTCCAAACGCACTCGCTGTGAATCGACCCGGCTACATGTACCGAGCCGCGATACTCAGTCTGATTTCGAAATATATTTCCCTGGACGTTTTCGTCCTTGTTGTTGTCGTTGATGTTCGTTTGACGTGTTGCTTCACGTCGTCGCCCTTCTCCCGTTTTACTTCAACCATTCCGTTCTAGACGACGACACTGTCTAGCCTCACTCACCCGTTAGCTGTCCTGCTGTTGTCGCGAGCTAATTCATCGTCCTTTCACCAAGTACTTCGTTCATTCCGCCCATATTTCACCCAACCACATTTGTCATCATTCTCTCCAATCACTCCATAGTATCGCATAATCGTTTGCGTGCTACCATCCATCCATCCAACGTTCATTACGCTTCATTGTCAGGAAATTTCAAGCTTTCCTGACGTAGCTACGTCAAGCTTCTCGACCTTCGATCGAGAACTCCATCCACTCTCCTCATCAGGAATAAAAGGTACTTCTACCTTCCATAAATCAATTCAATCCATTCCCATTCTTGTTTATTTATTAATTTCTTTCGCCTTAAACCTGTAAATTATAGTAAATAAATTATATTATTATTGCCCAAGTCCCTTTACACCACACTAAGAGGAATATCTAGCTATAGAGCTTCCGCTACAGAATCGCAAATATGTTTCCGAATTGCCGATATTCATTTATTTCGTTCACTTAAAATTAATCGAACGCAAAATGAAATTTTTTTTTATGCATGATTATTTAACGATGCATACGCTACGATCTCCAATACAAAAAGTGACAGAACTATAAATTTATGTGTTCGCCTTTACGCAATTCACATCCAACTTTAATATATATCTCATACATGGCTAGTTTTTCACTGATATCAGTCACGCACAAAAGTACCGTGAGTTCCTCCTGTCGTCAAACAACGCTGATATGATTGATTAGATGACTCTAGTAGGTCGTCCCTGACCCCGCTCTTTTCCGACCTAGTTTGGGGAATCCTCTCCCGTCAGCTTGGGCAACCCGGAGAGTATCGCCTACTTGGTACACTTCAAGAGGAGGAGCACGGACGGATTCCCATCGTCTCGAGTGATCTACCGTCAAGAAAGCCCCGCTGTCTGCGTTGTGAGTTCCTAACCGGCGCAAGTCAGGTGTTCGGCGGCAGGATGATCTACTTCGATGCTCAACGGAGATCCGTCACGATCGTCCCTACAGTTGACCAGAGAAGCCAAAGAAGATCCCATCCCTTGACCTAACGACGCTCTGAGACCGAAGATCCCCATTCCCTCCACACTGAAGTCACCCTCCTGCAGGACCATTGTGCCTGACGTCAGGATAAATAAATATGATAAATATAAATATGAATAGTATCGCCATTCTTCTCGGGAGAAAATATTTTGTCAAGTGGTGTTCACGTGTTGTATCATTTTCTATTGTCTGCGATTTTCACACTTTTCCGCGCGTATTTGTCTCAATAATTAACATATCGCTGCAGTACTAACATACTTCAGAGTCACCGAAATAAAACAGTTTCATGTACTGCTGTTTTGGAGCTTTCACGATCACGGTTAGATTATTTACTTTATTTGTACCGTTACATTTTAATCGTTGTAGGTTTTTTTCCGTTTCCCTAATATGCTAAATTAGGAGTTAATTTTTGAAATGACAGACTGGAGCCAAGATTGTATCGATCATTGATAACTGCAGTAACCATCATTGATGAATGCAACCCATCGACTCCGCACAATCTCACAATGCGGATCGTAATGGTTAGTTATTTGGGTACTAGGTCGGATCACTTTTTTTCAAAAAAGTCTTGTTCACTGGCATTACTCTGCCAAACATTTTTAGGTTTCAATCCGCTATTTGCCCAACATTTATAATGTTTGCTATTTATTTACTGACATCATTATTTACGTTAATAACTACGCATTTGGATCGCGTTGAGTTTATCCCTATTGGGTTCTGCTGCGCTCGTATTTGTTGTCTGTCTAAAGAAGAAAGCAGTATTATTGATGCCTTCGGTGGTTCACAGCGTTAGTTCATGTTTTCAAATTGTAAGGCTACAGTAATGAGGAGGAATAATTTTCAGAGAACTATACACTTTCTCAATATTAACATGGATCGAGGAAGACATTTCAGAAAATACAGCATTTGTTCACTCAATTTGCAAAACATCCTTCCTTTTCAGATTCTCGTAATAATTGGACTTGGAGTGAAGCTTGATGCTAGCTTTCTAGCAATACTATACCCGAACTCAATGAAAGGTTCCGCTAAGCGATTATTGATAATACACTTCATGACAATAATTGTAATATGCATGAACAGGATTTCGTTTGCAGACATCATAGTTACAACGCATATTTCAACGATGGAAAATGCGCTTGCGCTGTTTTTTTTAATATTTGGATTTTCATAATATTCAGTAACTGTTTCCAATTTCTGAAGGAAAGCCAATGGTAGATAACAATAATTTTATAGGTCATAATTTTCACATTCTCAGTATCCGAGAATCGGACCGCCTCTTCGCGTAACAATAGAGGCGAAACTCAAATAATCAGTATGGCACCCTCCTCAAAAATGCAATCGTTGTTGATATTTACTGTTTTTTAAACTCTTTGAATGATTCCAACCACTGAGTTTTCGAGCATTGCCCATTCTCCTCACTTTCAATTCCTATCTCATGATCTACATATCCCTTATTTGCAATTTTATGCCACTCCACTAGAGTGCCTAATACTTTCATTATGTGTTGACGCTACCAAAATTTTTTTGAAAGATTAGTTAGGACGACAAAATCTTACTGTAGCACATATCCGCGTGTTTTGTCTCTCACGACTGTCTCTTGCGGCGCTGTATGCTTGAGCGTACCACCCGCTTTCCCGTTTCGATTTGTACACATTGTACTTTATCTGGCACCGATTAAAGTTTTTTTGTATTCTTCTATTTAATAGAAAGACAATTTCACATACTTCTTATTCATCTCAGATGATCACACTCTCTGATCTACCTTCTGATATTATACGTTTAATCATACGAATGATTCCGGAAAATTTCGATATGTTCAGAACAGTGCGTCCACAGCGTTAAACATGTCAATGTGTTTTCAATTGTAATTTTATCAGATTAGTCCACACTGGAACGCAGTGTGTATTCACAGTCGACCTGGAATCGAATTAGTTTCCTGGGACGTTGAATGGAATTCAATAAGTATTACGCTTCACAAGAGAAACATGCTGCATTTTGGCGTACACCATTGGACTAGAACATCCGACTTTAGTCCTGCAAGCGAGGTGATTTACCTGCCTTGTTTCCGATCAAAGTTGCATAATCTTTAGAATGTTACGGTGAAATCTCCCATCAACCTGACTAATCGAGAGTTAATGATGAAGGCAATATTTCGCACGATCAGACGTGCCTCAATCGTAGAGAAAGTGCAGCTAAGCATGCGGCAATTTGAAATTCCACTATCCAGTGATGTAATCCAGAATGCTAATATGACTAATACGATTATTTATGAACTCTCATTACAGCGAGATAGGAGTAGAAGCGCCAATTTCGAGTAAGTTCATAAAATTATTTGATGTTTTTACACTCATTCAGATCCCAAGTAATGAATTGGCTACGATCTTGTCAAGTGAAAACGGTTGTTTTCACGGAAACAAGTTGTACACTTGGAGCCACGTTTGTGAAAAATGAGAATCTGAAATTAAATATATTAAATTAATAGTGAAATTTGATGACGATATTGAATGGAAACAAAAAAAAAACATCTAGATTGCGCGTTGATGGGCTTGGGTCGTGAGCACCCCCACTCGCCCGACAATGAAATGTGTTTTTCGGAGTAATGTATTCTTTAGATCCCACGTCGCCTGGTACTTCTGGGCCATTCCTCATTGAAGCGGCGCAACTAGTGCAATGCGTCGAAATCGCTTCTTCTCCCCTCGTCGGAGACCGTATTCTCGAATATTACAATGAGTTGGCGGCAGCATTCGATGCCACTGAGAGGGTTGCAGCCAACGTGTCGAGAAAGGACGATCGATATTATATTTGTATTAATGTAATAGGGATAAGCACCATGAACCCGGTCGTTGAATAATGATATAATGAGTGAATAAATACACCGAATATGTACTCAACTGTGTTCGATTACTGTTATGAATGAAGTAAATGAGTACTGGATCAACCCTGAGTCGTAAATACTTGTACACACAACATTTTCCGAATTATGTGCGCACATTTAGCGTGGAATGTTATGTTTGGCTATTTCATATGACGCCGGTTGCCTAAGAATCGAGCAAGGTCTGGCACATCGATTTTTCGAAAACTCGTGCAAAGGGGTTCTTGAGGGTGCTGATCATCATGGTCACCTTCATTTTGCATCAACTCAACCGGTTGGGCCAGGCTGCATGTAGGCTGCATCTACTTTTCTGTTAATATCTTAGCAACCGATTAACGAATCGACTTCAAACTTGCACAGTGGTAATATACGATACCTTCGACTCCAACGGCTCTAAATTTAAATATTTAAATTTGTGCAAAATAAATTAAAATGCGAAAAAAAAAAAATAATAAAATGCGCCTTGTTCAGGGGATCATTTTTCGTATGCTATGTATGGTGTTATGTGTCCGCGTTTTTCTGCTATTGATTTTTTCCCACCCTTTCAACCCATTTATGGCCTCTGCACCGCGCACTTCGCTCGAAAAGTGAGGA
Organism: Pristionchus mayeri; assembly: GCA_036245805.1. Classification (NCBI taxonomy): domain Eukaryota; kingdom Metazoa; phylum Nematoda; class Chromadorea; order Rhabditida; family Neodiplogasteridae; genus Pristionchus; species Pristionchus mayeri. The sequence continues at coordinate 7,846,768 of BTRK01000002.1, forward strand.
ATGATAATGAGTTTCACTCTCGCTCACTTTGAATTATTGCACATATTGCACACGATAAATGGGTAAAAAGAGTTAGAAAACAATTAATAGCAGAAAAACGCGGACACATGAGACCATACATAGCATACGAAAAATGATCCCCTGAACAAGGCGCATCTTCCCATGCAATTTTCGTCGCAGGACTTTCATGTATATTCGAGAAACGAATTTTAATTTATTTTGCATAAATTTAAATATTCAAATTTAGAGCCGTTGGAGTCGAAGGTATCTTATATTACCACTGTGCAAGTTTGAAGTCGATTCGTTAATCGGTTGCTAAGATATTAGCAGAAAAGTAGATGCCAGCCTACATGCAACCGGTTGAAAAGTAGATGCAGCCTACATGCAGCCTGGCCCAACCGGTTGAGTTGATGCAAAATGAAGGTGACCATGATGATCAGCACCCTCAAGAACCCCTTTACACGAGTTTTCGAAAAATCGATGTGCTATGTACTTCAGGTCGTTGTTCGATTCTTACGCAACCGCCATCATATATAGTTTAGACAAAACTTGTGTGTGCGTCTAATTATTATTTGTAAATAAAAAAGTCGCACCCTGTAATGTTTCGTCTGCAATTGAACATTGGACTCTATTCCCTCGTATATGTTGTCTCTTACCACGAAATCTCTTTGGGTACATTTCCAATTTTTTGTACCACCTGCATTTAGCTCAGATATTTTACAACATATTTTCATCGTGAAAAACAGCAAATATTGCTACTATTTCACATCATCTGTCGCAGTTTCGAATGCTCACTCTTGCAAATCTTCCATCTGACATCATTCGATTGATCATTAGAAGGAAAGCGGAGAATATCGACATATGGAGAACGGTAATTCCCCAAAAATATAGAGCATTCGAGGTTTATTCTCCATTTCAGATTTCCCCGTATTGGAACGCCGTAGCAATTGACCATTTCTCAGTTTTCAAAAATCGTCCTGTAATCGAATCAATTACTTGGAACGTTGACTTGAATTCTCTCAGCATGACACTCTTCGAAAAACACAAGCGATATTTTGGAGTCTACAGATGGAATAGTCTTGTGCCGCCAGGTGATATCTTACGGAACTATGTGGAAGGATGCCAGGTATTACATTGTTCATATGTCGGATTACCATTACAATGCATTCAGCGCATAACGATGACATCTCCCATACATTTGACCAGCAGGAAATCAATGCTGAATGGTTTTTTTCGCGCGCTAAGGCGCTGCTCAAGCATCGATAAAGTCGAACTAATCATGAGTGAATTTGAAATTCCACTCGACATTGATTTCGTCCAACATACACACATCACAAATACGGTTATTCAAGAGATCTATGTGAGACGAGATCGTGGTATAAGCGCTCATCTCGAGTAAGTTAATGCATATTGATCAATGTATCATAGTCTAATTCAGATCTGAGTTATTGAATCTTCTAAGAGCTTGTCAAGTTAAAAGTGTTATATTTTCTGAAAGCAGTTGCACCCTCGGACACGCTTTAGTGAAAGGTAAGGATTTCGACAGTTAGATTTTGCTTTTTGCATTGTCTGACTTTATTTCAGACCCTTTCTCGCCATACACTTCCGGTCCTTTCCTAATTGAAGCGGCGCAACGAGTCAAATCTGTTCAAATCGACACAGAAACATCAACGGGATCTCATTCTCAAGCCGATTATAAGCAGTTGGTCTCGGCATTTAATTGCACTGGGAGGGTCACAGCCGATGTGCGAAGAAAGGAAGGCCAATATTGCATTTGCATATCTTCAAATAAGAAACGCAAGTGAAAGAAGACTGATATTGATTAACATGTGTATCTATTCCAAAGTCGTATTGTAAATCAGCATTTTCCGAGGTCTTTAAATATGTATATTTGCTATTTTATGAGATACTTGCATTCTCTCTTCAAGTTCAGTATGGAATGTGTATTTATGGTTGATGAACAGTCAGAGATTAAAAATGGCAGTTCCGACAAGAGTGTAATTCTTATGCGAATGTACTGATATATCGATGAGCGTTGGGAAATGTGCTATTTTACGCGAAAGTTCTGCCACTATCGCTGTCTGTGTGTCGACTTCCCATGAGTGACACTGCAGAGAGGATAGAGATAGAGAGAAAAGAGATTTGACCAGTTCGAGAACTCACTAACTCTTTCTCTTTCTCCCCCCCCCCCCTTACTCACAATGGCGCGGCGCTCAACACTTTTATGTTTCCCCCTTTCCCCTACTTTTCCTTCTTCTTTGACCTTGGTCTCGCCCTTTTTACAGCACCAAAACAGCTCAGAAACTTGTGGCTGGGTTAGATGTGGGAACACTTTAATCGAATAGCACATACGTTCAGTAAAGCTCCGTGGTTTACATGTACAAGTATACTGCGGATTGATTATGGGAGGAATCGTGATTCGTGGGCAGATATGATGGATAGGTCACTAGAACGATCGACTGACGAGATAGTAGGCGAAATGAAGAGGTGAAGAACTCTCACAGAACGCCGCAACGACTAATTCGGAATTTTGTGTACAAAAAGAGGAGGCAGATCGAATTTCGAACTCTTCAAGTGATCGTGATTCGAGGGCAAATATGGTAGAGCTGAGTCATGCCCGCATTGGCGATGCAACTGCACAATTCACGGACAGTTGTGGTGGTGAGAAGACCGCGAGATTGAGCACAACCCTTGAAGGTCGCCACTATTTGATTGTCCGACGGAAGAGCTAGTCCGCAGCTGGAAAGACAGAAAACATGAGATGGGAAAGTCATGTATGGGCAATTCTTTGATATTTGGCTCACCCCTCTTCCTTCGCCTCATTTCTGGGTATATATCGTTAATAATCGGAAGTGCAACCACTCAGCGATGTGAAAGGATGAGCAATGATATGGTAGGAAAGGGGAGCGGGCCAAATATCGAAGCTGTGCCAGGGAATGGAACTCACGTTTTGCTCCCCGCACAACCTCGGTGATCCATGCACTTCGTGACACAGCCAAGAGCCTGTCTGAATACCTGAAAAGTAGTAAATGTAAGAGTTAGAGCAGAAGAATTAGAGCTTTTATTTTCAGATAATTGTCCATGATTTCCGAATAGCTTTCAAGCGTTCTAATGCCCTATCAGCAAACTAATTAGTACTCTTGCTTCATACTCGAAAATATCTTAAAGTTGCCGGAAAAGGGAAAAACCACTGAGATTGATACCTTGGCCAGCACTCCCATCTCTCCCAATAGTCCAGATCGGAAAATCATCTCGTTGAGCTCACGAAAAGCTGCCAATTGCATCGTCTCCGGGTATCTTTTAGGGACGAGAGGACCGGGTTTCTCAGCGCAACTGAATGAAACTATTAGGGAGAGGGATGGAGAGAGAGAGAGAGAACGAACACATCTCCGAAGTCTTTTCTGGCGCATTCCACAACGTCTGTCAACGCAGGGACCTTGTCCAGTATGCATTTACGGGCAGCGGGATATGCGAGACCGAGTGTGATGAAATGCGTCTGACATCTGTAGAGAGGTCAAATAGGAAGTAGGATCGGACACTAGATCGGATGTAAACTATTCCGACATTCCGCCTTTGGCATGTCAAAATGGCGTGGCGTTATAGTTTACATCCAATCTAGTTCCGGGGAAAGAATCGGAGGCGATGGTAATTGCTTGAAACAGTTATTTTTCACAAAACACGTTTGGGAACCGATAGTGAAGTGTGTAAAGGATTGAGTTATCGATTCCCGAAGTGGGCTGTGAAAAATTGTGTCCTACATGTACCAAAACCGCATCGAATGTACAGTTGAATTGGGCACAAGGTCGGATAAGATCAATGACGCCAAACCACTTCTGATCTATCATGACGCCCAAGTTCTCATCCGACCTAGAGCAGTCGGATTTAAAAGCGGAGATAAGAATTTACGAAAACCCGTACCGATCAGCACATTGCTTAATGTAGTCAGCTGCGTTGGTGTAGCAGGGCTCCACTAGCGAGCACGGACACTGGGGGACCAACTGGGAGGAGACGGAGAGGAGGAGGGAAGATAAGAAGAGGGTAAGAATCATCTGGAATAAGTGGAAATAATGGAAGAATGGAGAATTGGAGAAGAATGAAGGTAATTGGAGGAGAGGAGATGGAGAGCAAGAGGGGAGACTAGAAGAGGAGGAGTAGAAACATCTGTAAGGAGGGGTGGGAATGGCAAGATACGAGAGATAGAAAGGGAACAGGACAATTATTCAGTTTTGCTCGTTCTGCGCGTCTTGAGGAGGAGCAGCAAAAAGCTCCGCCTTGATAGGAAAACAGCTTTCGACGTCATTTGATTTCTGAGAGGAAGATAGAGCAGTTTGAGAGTATGATATAGATCGAGAGTGACTGAGAAGAGTAAAGAAAGAGAGAAATAGAGAGAGTTTTAATCCCGAGTTCGCCGAATGCCCAGTATAAACGGGTTCGAGAAAAAAGGTAAGATGAGACTAAGGGAATACATTTACAACAGTTACAACGTATTACACTACAATATCACACGTTCATTTGCACTTGAAGCACCAGGTTGATGTAAAGCTGTGATCTAGTTTTCGAACTGCATCATCATCTTCTATCCATTAGTGGATATGCGCTCGCATTACACACTATATCAGACCCCATCTATCGTGTTTGCATGCTCGGTATTATCTCAAATTCATAAAATTAAATGTTCCGCCTGATTCTTTGGTGTATACCCTGATCTGTTCATTGATGTTGAATTTTTCATGGTATCGGTTAGGTGTATGATTCTAATCTTAAAGTTCTAATCCTTACCTAAAGGCATTGTCTAGCCCTCGTATTTCCCTCTCCCTCCCCTCGCCTGTCATTCCCATTCTGCACGTTCATTCCCATTCGTCATTCCCATTCTTGCGCTGCGATGCGAATAAAATGTGCGAGTGATTCACCACGTGCGAAACAAAACATGCGAAACACGAAACTTCTTGATCGGTCCAATGTCAGTCAAAATAAGAGGTGAAAGGGTTCGTATCCACTTTACCATACCGACCCATCGTCTAGCAGAAATGACGAATTTCGGAATCTCGGGTATCACAACTAGCCGAATTGGTTTATTCCCGCTCAGTATTTCTGAGGCTGCAGCAAATGTTGTCAAGTTATTTTAAATCGGAAGAGCCTATCATAATGAAGCTACCATAGACAATGGGCAAGGATTCGTTCTTCCTCTCGGGAATATCAACAAAGAAAACAAAAAAAAACAAAAACAAGTCACCTCGCATGGCGGGGAGACTCGAAATTTGAGAAACATAGATTCGTTTGCTATCTGGATTTATCAAGGCCTCCTTACACTCAGGCTATGCAGGTATATTTCGAGCAAAGGAGCGAATAATCGTGTTTCACACTCATATATGAAGTTGATATGGTGAACTTTAATAGTTGATTAAAACTCTTATCCTGCCACTCATGCACAATCGAGCGAAATTTAGATAATGTAATCACAATTTTGGAAACACATTATATCTTACCAAGAAAACCCTTCATACATTAAGATAAAACTTAGTGACACACGCATTTATATTTTTTTGATGTTACGTAATTACGCAATATTCATTCATTGAAATTATACGATTGGAACAATCGAAATGGATGGTCTGAGTGATTTACCATCTGTTATTGTCCGAATTATATTACAAATTGAACTGGAATCGATCGAGAGCATGAAGTTGGTGAGATATATTTCGAAATTTGTGTCTTTTTTTAATGAAACATTCCAATTTGAATAATAATTAATTACTGTGTTGATATCATTACACACCAATGTGCATACATATGTGCGAATATATAAAATGCCAATTCATGAACTCCAATAGGCGCCCAACATTACACACTGATTTGACTCATTCCAGATTTCGAAGCACTGGAACTCCATTGTCAGTGAGCACCTAATCCATTCCAAAACGCTTCCAATAATCCGCTCGCTACGGTGGTACATCGAGGATAGCTTGATCATGATCAAAATTTCAACTCGATACCGACGCTATTTCGGAGCCGAAAACTGGGATGTGTTCAGGACTCCTGAAGACATTGGAAACTCCAAGGTTTGCATCCATAAATTATGCAAAGATTTTCAGTAATATATGTTCAGCTTATCGAAGTCAAATCACCAATATCATTGAGTAGAGCGATAATAGCCAAAGGCATTGATCGAATGTTATGCCGATGCAAATATATCACTAGGATGGATGTGCATATACGAGACCTTGGTCTTATTGATTCATCAGAGATTGGGCTATTGGGGAGAATCGTGAATAAGCTGACTGCTAATATGCTCTCTATCGACCAAGGGGTCAGCCTTTCCGATTCACTTGAGTTGGTTTTTAATAAATATACGTTGTAGGCCAGTTAATGCAATAATTTCTTTCAGAGCCGCTGTGCTGAGCCTGCAACGTGGTCGAAATCCAAATTTGACACTTTCCGAATTTCAGTCACGTACGTATTTTCGCATTGCAAACATGCACACTCCGTAACTTTTTGAACGCCCATTTAACATGGAAAATATCTGTTATTTTCAATTCCAGATTTCGGATCGCAGAGGAGATCGGTCCCTTTAATAATCAAGGCTTCTCGTCAGAAACCAGCAGTCGAAATTGCATCTCAAGGTGCATATTATCAAAACGAGACGTATGCTCCTGACTGTTTTCAATATGCGCTTCCGTCCTCGTTCTCAGCACGTTGAAGCTAAGTTGAAAAGGGATTTCGTGGATGGAATAAGGATTCGATATCGTCTTATCATGTTCGTGAAAGTGTGATTGGTCCCAAAAGCGATTCCAATTCACAACTTCCCCGATACTTCCTTATGTTAAGCTGAATATTTGAAAATGTTTATCACAATGATTGCCAGTTACAATGTAATAATTGCATAAACAACACGATATTCGATACATCTCAGTCGATGGGCACATGAATGATGAATGAGCGATACTTCTTGCCAGGAAGACCCGTGTCCACATGACCGTGTATAAAATGAAAATATTATTAATGATAGTTCGAATATTAAACTATTGGCGGCGCTGAAGAATATGAAGATGCGAGAAAGGTAACTAGAGAGGATAAAGGACGAGTTCGGAACATCATACATTTAAGTGGATAGTGGAGAAGATAAGCCAGAATTGGGTGCATCGAGGAAGATTGTGTTTAGGGTACCCCAAAACGTCGTTTGATACATATTTTGACAGGACTGGATATCTTATTTGCACACTAGAACATATATTCTTTGACAATTGGGAAAACGGTCGGTATTGCGGAAGAGTTTTTGAATAATAGGGAATAAAGCGAATGTTTTCGCATCTTCAAAACATTAAAGTGTGCAAAATCGATTTAGGATTGAATGAAATCAACTCTTCGTATGGTTTCCGGACCGGGTTTTCTGATACGACCACTCAAAGTTTTTGAAACATTACAAAATTGTTCTTGATGTATTATCTCTACTTCAAGCGCATTCGGGGAAAACTTTAAAAGTCTACATACATTCATTACACAGAGTGAATTGTATCTTTCCGCGAAAATGCGTGATAAAATCGGAGATTATGACACCCGCATTTTCTATCACCATATGGTGTGAAATAAACATGCGCAAAATATTTTACAAATCCCATCGTCCCCGTAAACTATAGGCTCGCTATGGAAACTCTGAACGATTTGCCGGCCGATACTATCCGAATGATAATTGAAATCGGACTGGAATCGATCAACAGCATGAAATATGTGAGTTCATGTCTAGCTTATTACCAGCTATCAACTAACGTGATCAAATTGATGACCCTCCACTTAGTACAGCATTAATATTGTTCAAAAAATTCGATAAATATGCTAATTGCAAAAACATGTGATGTTCGAAAAGGTGACCAAATGAGAAGGTTTATCGTGTCGAATTCAATATATTTATCAAAAATACAATTATGTTGAAAAATACAACTAACAAATCATAAATGAACGCCCTCGTGGCGCATGAAGTAGCATCAGTTTCAGAGACCCTTCAAGGTGTGTATTTTTCGCTGAACTTTCAGCTGTGGGTCCTTCTGACAACTATCAATCGATCTGAAAAATCTGCGTTTCAATATATTCAGTGTGACCTATTGTTCGGATGAGTAATCTATGGAGACCCCTCTCTCCCCTTCCTTCATTTCCCGATGACACAGCCCACTAGCCAGAAAAATGAGGAATGGTATCGTAGGGAAATAAAGGGATGGTATGAGAACGACTCCAAAGATGCCCCATACGAACAGTGGGTCGAACTGATTATTTTGAAACGCAGATTTCGCATCGATCGGTAGATATCGAAAGAAGCCGGAAATTCAGCGAAAAATACGCACTATGTAGGGTCTCTTAGAGTGATGCGGCCTAATGATCCGCAGCAGCGAGACCGTGCGTCACTGTATTATGAGTTTGTCAGTCATCTACAATTCCAGATATCGAAACGGTGGAACTATCTTGCTAGTGAACACCTAAATATATCTAAAAAGCTTCCACCCATCCACTCTCTGCGTTGGAACATCGAGGATAACTTGATCATCATTACAATTTCATCGCAATATCGGCGATATTTCGGAGTCGAACACTGGGGAAATTTTCAAACCGGGGGAATTCACGAAGATATTGAAGGCTCCGAGGTTCGTATCTATAAATTATGCATATTGTGTGTAAATTATCAGGTTGTAACATAAGTTTTGTCGCGTCCAATCTCTTATGCATTTTAACCTCAGAAATTCTTCGAATTAATTTAATCTCAATTTCGTTATTCATCATCAGTGAGGGCCTTCGTACTCTTTCTTACGCGCTTTACTTCAGTCCTGTCAAGGCAGTTGAGGAGGCACATTAGTCAGACAAAGTTGTACTGAGATAAGGATTAGAAATCATTTTCACGCATCAGCTCTTCTTGAAAAGGATAAATTATTCCGATTTTGTGTGATTTACGTAAAGTACTACATATGTGCATAATTTTGAACCACTCACGGATAATGACAAACGAAAATCGTTCTAGAAATGTAGACGAGTTTGTATAATGTGGATGGTTGGTGACGGTCGCGAAAACTTTCGCAAGCCGAATTTTCTTCTCAGTAGATATCCAGATCCAAATAGTGGTGGAATATAGTTCACCCAAAGTGGTCAGTGTGCAGACAAAGTTTGGGGTAGATTGGGTTCTGTTGAGATAAGTGGCTCCATTCAGAACGATGGTATGTAAATTAAACTACTGAAATCGGCACTTTGTTCATATTCCTACCTCGCACACATGTTCAATATCTGATTTGTTGTGTCCATCCGAACCATAAACCCTTCCCTTACTAGTATCTACTTGGGATAAGTTTGGAAATAAATAGCTTTTGAATGACAATCTTTAATTCGAAACACCTAAACTTGCAAATTTTAGTAAAATTGCGCGCGAATTGAATTAATAAAAATTCAAATTTCCCACAAGTGGAGTGTTCTTTCTCTCACTTGTTTAATGATAAATTATACCTCCATGAGTGGTAATTGAACGCACTTATGTTAGTCACTGTTGTTGCAATTCTGGATTCAGAAGAGTTGGTCAAGTTGGCTACGAATCAGCGGCTAACCTTACACTCAGTGAAGTATATCTTTGGTTCCGCTCAACATAGCACCATATCTGGCGTATATTTTGAAAGAGCATTCACGGGGTATATCACCATGCTGTAGAAGTTTGGTTCATTATTCATCTCTGCGAACTAGCACACGATCAAACGAATTAATAAAATCTGCACCAAATTTAAATCAGTTCATATTAATATTTTTCGCATAGCCAGCGTGCGCAGTTCAGCTCTACCCTATGGTTTGAATGTGCATGAACACCCCAAACATATACTAGGAGGTCAGGCATTGATAATGTTTGAGAAGTATCCTTCATGGAAATATTGTGAACCTCCGAAATGCGACAAAACTTATGTTACAACCTAATATAAACATTCAAGCTCATTGAAGTGGAATCGCCCGCATCATTGAATACAGAACAACTAACCAAAGGCACCGACAGAATGCTGTGTCGATGCTCAAATATATCAAGAATGGAGGCTCGTATAAGTGACCGTGGTATTACTGCTGGCATTTTATCTAAGATTGGACTATTGGGAGAGTCCTCGATAAGCTTACTACTGATGTTCTTACCATTGATCAAGGACGCAGTCTTTCCGAATCACACGGGTTGGTTATTTAAAAAAAAGAGGTGTTATGAGGGTTTACTAATTGATTCATTTTTTACAGATCCGTTGTTATGGGCCTCCTGCAGATTGGTCGAATTCGAAATTGTGCACTATCCCCACATAATTCCTCCTTCGGAATTAATTTATCACGTACGTATTTTTGCATTGTACACATGCACATAATGTAAATTATTGTGTATACCCATTTAGTGTGGAAAATATAATGTTGGTTTTGTTATTTTCAGTTTCATGTCTCAGATCGCCGATGCGCTCGGTTCCTTTCCTAATCACAGCTTTTCGTCAGGATCCAGCAGTTGAAATTATCTCTCAAGGTACATATGAACCAGAAACTGCGTACGTTCGAGACCGCTTCCAACTTGCGGTTGACACCAATCGTTCTCAGCGTGTTGAAATTCAGTCAAAAAGGGATTTCCTCGGTGTTAGAGGTATTCCTTCTATAGGTAGAACGATTCGCTATCGAATTCGTATTGTCGCAAAAGTATGATCAGAACTGTGAACCGCCTTGGATTCGTATGCATTCAATAATTTTAACTAAAAACTATTATATATTTCCCTTGCAACAATTGTAACTATTAGGGTGTCCCATAAGTTCTCGGACTTTTTTTCAATCCATCTACTACATTAGCCATTGGAGTTAGGACTTAAAATACTTGCGCATAGTTAGTGGCCGAGGGTGTATTGCTACATAGTGCCATTATCCGATGCATGCATAACATAGTGATATCAAAATACTATCAAAATCTCGTTCGAAACGAACACTCCAGACAAAAACCCTTTCAGATTATAGTAAATGTAGCAATATATTAACATCAGTTGCACTGCTATTCCAGTAGTAGGAAAATCGAAAAATCGAAAATCAAGTTTACACTGTTAGGGTTAGTTGTATATTTTCGAGCATATTTTAGACCTTCGCTAACCAATTATATCAAAAACAATTTTAAAAGTGATGATAATATTTTCTCAACCTCTTGAGGTTGTTTTTAGAACGTAACCAAGCAATGCTTTTGAGGACACTTGCAAACAAACAAAATTTCCTATCGATGAAACAAAGCAAATCCAGATATCATAAATGCGCCTGAAATTATTGAATAGCAATGTGTACTGGAATTTCATTTCAACTCACACCCATTGGCAAAATAATTCAAAAAAATATTTTTTTGGATTTTGCTATATTTTGTTCAAATGTATGTAGCACTTTCCAAAAGAACCAGCTAAGCCGGTCTAATGATTTATATTGAAAGTAGTATCACACACTCAAATAGTCTATGGTAGAATGATGTTAGATTAGATATCTAACTTAGAAAGCAAAATGTTCATAATGTCCGGAAACTTATGGGACACCCTAATAAATAAATAGGGTTTCAATTTATCGTTGCCATGTACAATACGGTACAATACGGCGGAACGACTACAGTACCCTGCCACAATAGAACAATCGATCGGTGGAACATGATATATACCGTAGTAAACGTAGTAAACGTAGTAATCATCATGTGGCGTTCACCACAAAATTCAGAAATTAAAATTGTGTCTTTCTAATATCGTTCAAAGAAGTTAACACATATGCATGTAATTTTGTGATTCCGCCTTTACACACCGTCTTTGGAAAATGCATGCTAAATGTTCCAAAATGTTCATCACTACGATTATCATTGAAAGTTATAATATCAACGGATAAAGTTGCATTTTAAAAATATATTCGAAACAATCTTATTCACTGTGCACAGCGATGATGAATAACCGATATTTCCTGCCAGGAAGACCCGAAACCTCCTTCAACACTCGAGCTGTAATATTTGAATAGTATTTATGCTATTCGTAAAACTAAAATGTTTTTTTTGAGCTTGTGGATATCAGCGCTTCAGTTAGGCAATTGCGACCTTTCTATCGCCTACTTGGAGCCCTCAAGGATATTTCTCTTTACGACTTTACCTTTTATATTCTCTGTTTTATTCAGTGCCTGACAAACTTCGTTGAAGTGCTTGCTCCGGTGATCCCCCTTGACATATTGACCTAAAAAATCGACTTTTATATGAGAGGAATCGCGAGAGAATCGACCATTTGAGGGGGGTCGGCGGCGGTAGGAAAAAAATGTGTCCTATCTGGCAACAAATTCACTTATAAGTATTTCAAATGATGCTCTTTCAAACTGCGTCGTCAGAATTTTGATATCGGTCGTCATCTTCGAGATTCAGAAGGCCATACTCGGTACTATCACTTTTCGACAGTCAAATCGGCACCACTTAAGAGGCCGGATCGGAGAACAGCCACCACCCCCCGGACATTGCGCCAGGATTTTCGATTCAGGCCTTGATACTCATAGGACCTAGAGTGCGTAGGGTGTTTATTTGAAATTTCACAGGGATACTGCCTGGATCGGGCAAAGCTGCCAGCCAGGTGAGGGTAGAGTGAAAAATGATGAAAATTCATATTTTCTCAGCCAATCAAGCTAGACTCAAAATGCATCGTGCATTATGTTAGGCTACACCAAAGTGATCTGGGCCTTGGTCTTCATCTTCATCTTCATGGTCTTCATCATGGTGCAGGGCGGTCGTGCAGAGCAAAAATGACGTATCTTTGGAAATCGGAAAAAAGTTTTGGGTTATCATGTTTAAGTTTAAGTTCATATATGGAACTAACTTCTCGCCAAAAATTGGGGCAATCTGGGTATACACAAAAAAAAGGTCTCACTTTTGTGCGGCGACCCCAAAATGAGTTCCGGAAAAGAGTACTTCCGTATCTTCAATTGGCCTGATTTGGGCTCAAAATCGTTCAAAAACTCCCAAAACAACATTCTAAGTATCTAACCCCCATGTTACAGCTCTTCCATTGGCCATAAATGGCCACCTGACCGAAAATTTGAAATTCCGTATTTTGACCAATTTCAACATGCTGGATAGGCCCAAATGCACTAACTGGGTTTGAAATAATGTTAATACATCCCTCGAGACAGCTCAAAGAAAAAGGGCTACTGAAATGAGGAAATGTCACATGAAGGATCCAAGGAAACACGCACAACTGTGCAACTGGTAAAAATAGGCGTAGAGACTCGGCTTATGGATAGAAATGTAGAGCACGATGAGCTAAACATTTCATCTGTTTAAAGTGAGTCTCTATCTTTTCGTTGAAGCGCGCTACAGATCGTGGAAGTTGGCCAGATATAGGCTAGGGTCCCCCGCGCGTGCTCTAATCGTCTGGCGCTCTCGCCGCCTGACCTCCCTCCCCCTCCCCTCTATTTAGCGCTCCCTTGGGCCAGTTTCCCGTCGTTTCTGGCCAAATTCCAGGATCTGTAGCGCGCTTCAACGAAAAGATAGAGACTCACTTTCAACAGATGAAATGTTTAGCTCATCGTGCTCTGCATTTTTATCCATAAGCCGAGTCTCTATGTCTATATTTACCATTTGCACAGTTGTGCGTGTTTCCTTGGATCCTTCATGTGAAATTTCCTCTTTTCAGTAGCCCTTTTTCTTTGAGCTGTCTCGAGGGATGTATTTACATTATTTGAAACCCATTTAGTGCATTTGGGCCCATCCCGCATGTTGAAATTGGTCAAAATACGGAATTTCAAATTTTCGGTCAGGTGGCCATTTATGGCCAATGGAAGAGCTGTAACATGGGGGTTAGATACTTAGAATGTTGTTTTGGGAGTTTTTGAACGATTTTGAGCCCAAATCAGGCCAATTGAAGATACGGAAGTATTGTTTTCTAGAACTCATTTTGGGGTCGCCGCACAAAAGTGAGACCTTTTTTATGTCTATATTTTCCCAGATTGCCCCAATTGTTGGCGAGAAGTTAGTTACATATATGAACTTAAACTTAAACATGATAACCCAAAACGTTTTTCCGATTTCGAAAGATACGTCATTTTTGCTCTGCACGACCGCCCTGCACCATGATGAAGACCATGAATGATTGGGTCTAGATAAGGTTGTTGAGAATGTTCTCAGCTTTCATTCTAAGCAAATAACGACCTTCTATCTTTATTTTAAACGGTTATGATAATTTAAGAGGCCGGATCTGAGAAGAGTTACCATTTCGATCCCTTCTCCGGACATTGCGCCAGGATATTCGATTCCGGCCATGATACTCATAGGACCTAGAGTGCGTAGGGTGTTTATTTGAAATTTCAAAGGGATACGGCCTGTATCGGGCAAAGCTGCCAGCCAGGTGAGGGTACAGTGAAAATGATGAAAATTCATATTTTCTCAGCCGATCAAGCTAGAAACAAAATTCATCGTGCATTGTGTTAGGCTACACCAAAGTGCTCTGGGACGATATTGACATCGAATTTGGATCGATTATGAATGTGATAATTTCTTCCGATTTTTCACTTTTCTATAGTTTTTATCCCGTTGCAGACGTTTCGGCGTATAATTTCCAATACCATGGTGCAGCTCAATAACTCACCTCTTATGTGAGTCCATAGCTTATTGAATACGCTCCTTAGTAAGTCACGAAAAGTCGATCTGAAGATCGGGTGGTCACAATCGACCCTATAAATTGCACGTTTTCATTAGAGTTTTGCACGGCAAAAGCACAATCTAGCTTTAAAATGTAATTTCCACGCTATTGAAGTTAGATGGCATGGCAAAATGGGTGATTCGTAAACATCTAAAGAATAGGTTTTCTCAACCTCGAAAATTACAATTTTCGTGCATTACTATCTAATTATTTCCGAAGTTGGACCATTGCTCACAAGGTAAATTTCGCACTACACACCACTGGGAGTACGAAATCGTAGAATTAACTACATGTAATCTGTCCAACTTCATGAAATTTTAATTTGACTTTGCGAAATCCGTAAAGTCCACAGTCAAAATAATGCGATTTTGACGAATTTTTCAGGAAAATATACCAGACTTGAACGTGTTGATGCAGCACATCACCAGATAAGTCAATATTTGGTGACAGATTCGAAGTTTCAATATCTTTGGAAAAAAATATTTTTATTTTTTGAAAAATTTAAACATTTTTAAACATGAAATTCATTTCAAGCGCATTATTTTCTTGTTCCATAATTCAAATAAACGTTTTTCATGCTAAAAGCGAACGAATATACACATAAATTAAGTCGGAAAATGAATGTTGTTGCACTCCACGTCACTAATCTTGCATGTTCGGGGAAAACACACATTCGCAGATCAGAAGCCTTAATATGTGCTGGTATTATTCAATGGAGTGTCAACAACTTTTTGTGTACGGTACTTGTTTGTCAATACTATAACAGATTCAATTTTATGAGCTTAAATTTCGATAATCCGTAGTCTTCGAAATTCCGAAATATTAGAAGTTATTGAAACCTCGAATCTGTCACCAAATATTGACTTATCTGGTGATGTGCTGCATCAAAACGTTGAAGGTATATTTTCCTGAAAAATTCGTCAAAATCGCATTATTTTGAATGTCGACTTTACGGATTTCGCAAATTCAAATTAAAATTTCATGAAGTTGGACAGATTACATGTAGTTAATTCTACGATTTTGTACTCCCAGTGGTGTGTAGTGCGAAATTTACCTTGTGAGCAATGGTGCAACTTCGGAAATAATTAGATAGTAATGCACGAAAATTGAAATTTTCGAGGTTGAGAAAACCTATTTTTAGATGTTTACGAATCACCCATTTTTCCATGCCATCTAACTTCAAGAGCGTGAAAATTACATTTTAAAGCTAGATTGTGCTTTTGCCGTGCAAAATTCTAACGAAAACGTGCAATTTATAGGGTCGGTTGTGTCCAGATCGATTTTTCGTGACTTACTAAGGAGCGTATTCAATAAGCTATGAACTCACATAAGAGGAGAGTTATTGAGCTGCACCATGGTATTGGAAATTATACGCCGAAACGTCTGCGACGGGATAAAAAACTATAGAAAAGTGAAAAATCGGAAGAAATTATCACATTCATAATCAATCAAAATTCGATGTCAATATCGTCCCAGATCACTTTGGTGTAGCCTAACATAATGCACGATGCATTTTGAGTCTAGCTTGATTGGCTGAGAAAATATGAATTTTCATCATTTTTCACTCTACCCTCACCTGGCTGGCAGCTTTGCCCGATCCAGGCAGTATCCCTGTGAAATTTCAAATGAACACCCTACGCACTCTAGGTCCTATGAGTATCAAGGCCTGAATCGAAAATCCTGGCGCAATGTCCGGGGGGTGGTGGCTGTTCTCCGATCCGGCCTCTTAAGTGGTCCCGATTTGACTGTCGAAAAGTGATAGTACCAAGTTTGGCCTTCTGAATCTCGAAGATGACGACCGATATCAAAATTCTGACGACGCAGTTTGAAAGAGCATCATTTGAAATACTTATAAGTGCATTTGTTACCACACATTTATTTCCTACCGCCGCGGCGTGGTCGATTCTCTCGCGATTCCTCTCATATGATCATTGAAAATTAGAGGAATATCGGATGACATAGTGATGACAACATGGAACACGGGGCTTAGATGAGCCAGGCATCAGCGTTAAAATTCCGGGAAATTTTCAAATACTTTTTTTTAACATATGCCAACCTGGAACTGAAGAGCTGCGCGGTCGATTTCCAGTATCCATCAATATGTCTACTTTCGGTACTAGCTGGGCTGCCTGACATAAGAATGGACCCGAAGTTTCGTTCGATGAGAAATCTGGGAAACCGTTGATCAATGTATTGGAAAATAGTGTTAGCATATTTAAGCAACTCGTTTTACATCACTGTAGAAATATAGTTCGAGAAAAGATAGTGCCATCTCATCATTCCACACACCTACTCGATTAGCTTAGTTTTCAGAGAATGATACAATGCACAGATAATTTTTTTTTGAAAGTTTACTCTCCAACCTGGAACTGCATTGATTCTTCCAAGACTACAAATCTCTTCGGAAAGTACCAAGCGCTGCTTGCTTGATCGAGTTCGTAGAAGCTCTAAGGTGATGGCTCTGCAACTTTGAACTTGAGGAAGACGTACTATTCACATACATAACATACAGTTCTTACAAATAGTAGAAAAATACTGTGTTGCTTTTTTTAAACTCACTCGTATCGGTCGTTAAGAGGATGGTTACCGGTTATCGTTAGCTGCTGAATAGTAATATTTGCAATTGCTCTACTCAAGCCTCTTATTTCGGCGCAATTTCCACGATTCACAAGGCTGATTTCCAATTGATTAAGTATTGCACATTTAGATACAATTGATGCAATACTTATGGGCAGTGCTCCTCCAGTCAAAGGCAGGAGAGGAGAGAGGGCTTCAACTTGCTGAAACAATCTCGATAGGGAGAAAAAAAAGGTTACATCTCGTAAAATTCAACAAGAGGGATTGGGTTATCCAAGCCAGCTTGCAGAATGCGTGTATCATCCCCAATCCCAACGTATATTTGTCCATGCATTCCGTCTCACATCCATAAAAAGATATAACTATTAGGTTGAACAGAAAGTCTTTATAAACTTTTTATTTCCCTTCTTCTGACAATAAAGCGCAAGAGCGAAATCAAACGTATGCACCATTGTTATCTACAACAAATGTCCAACGTTCAGGCAACTTATGGATTCCCTCCTTGTTGAACCCATTTCGGCGCGAATCAAAATATTGCTTGAGTGCGGCCTCGATCGCCCCACGGGAAGTGAAGGATCTCTGATCGAGATGACGGGTCAGATCCGAGAACAACCAATAATCCGAAGGGGCCAAGTCAGGAGAATACGGTGTATGAGGGAGAACCATCCAGCCCTATTTGGACAGCTCCTGCATGACCTGCCGTGCAACATGGGGTCGGGCGTTATCGTGTTGATAATACACTTTCTTGCCGTTCAGGGCAGATTGTGCGAATTTCTTCTTCAGATTCCGTAGTTGTTTAGTGTAGACATATCCAGTAATTATCCGCTTCTCGGGTAGGAGCTCCCAGTAAATCGGGCCATCCACTTTCCACCAGGCAGAGAGCAAGATTTTCATAGGGTGAAGGTCAGGCTTTGCGACGTCCTGTGGGTTCTCATTGGCATCCACCCACTGTGCCCTCCTATGGTGATTCTCATAGCAGACCCACTTCTCGACCCCTGTTATGAGACGGTCCAACCATCGATCTCCAGCGTGAAGAGAGTAGAGAAAGGGAATCGTCGACACGGTGGTCAAACTGGTCTTGGGTCAATTTGTGGGGTATGAAACGGCCTAGCTTCTTCTTCTTGCCAATGGAGACCAATCATTTTATGATGGTGCTTCGCGATACCCCAAATGTGGCTGCCATGTCGCGGGTATTTGGAAAGGATCCAATTCCACTACGATCCGTAGCGCATCCAAATCCAGCTCGGGTGGCCTCCCAGACCGGTCATGATCATCCATGGAAAAGCCCCCCTTCTCGAAGAGTTGGTACCAATTGCGCATGGTCTGGTAGTGAGGGGCATATGAATCGTACACTTCAGCCAACTGACGTTCCTATTCCTTCATTGTAGTGTGAGAGAGGAATACGAATAACAGAACGTTGCGGATGTGCAAGGCCGTGGGAACAAACATCGTGGTCTTACTAGTGACAGAATGAAAGGCGTGGAATGGGGAGTTGTTGACCACATAGTCCCTTTGTCATGTGTTATTCACTAGAGGCGAGGGTACACCAAAGGTCTCGTGCACTGAGCAGTGATCCAGCAAAACAGTTTATAAAGACTTTCTGTTCAACCTAATACATACACATGATATACTATTCGTACTCCGCTTGATGGATAATATGTGTGATATAAACACGCATACCTGATCCTCATTAGAATGTGATGGAATATGCCTGCACTGCCATTTTTCTATACCAAAATAGATCCGAGAACTGTCCGAACAGCGCAATGTAACACTATTCCCGCACGAATCTATATGCCAACGAAGATATTTTATGATTCGAACCCGTATCAGATCGTTCCATCTATGTGAAATCTGAAGCAATTCAGAATATAATCAGCCTTGAAAAGATACGCATGCGCAACATTAAAATGTGTTGTGGTACGTCGGGCCGTCTTTAGGTCCTCATATCCGTCGGTTTACCGTCTTTAATAGTCTCCCAAAAGTGCTATCAATTAGCATAATGTTGTAAACGTAAGTTCTAAGTTGGTTCTCTTCCTAGGATATGATGAGATTATATAAGAATGACTTACAAATCGCATAGAATCTGCAGATTGTTGTCTAAATCCTATAACATCCCGGATGATGTCCGATGGTAAAGAGGCGAGATTCAGATCACCTTTGCCTTTCGATGACATCACCGATCATGAACCCAGACAATGAGATGATTGAAAGAGAGAGTTAATGCTGCACATACATTTTCGAATGCGGGTGGTTCCAATAAATAATAGTTCAGTACACTTTCTATTTTGAAAATGCATCATCACGTGCCCATATTAATAAATCATAACGCAATGTCGTTCTCCAAATCCATTGGCAACATCAGTGACCCCCCCCTTTCCCTCTATACCCTTGCTGCACACCCGATTCGACTATATCGACGGACCTCCGTTTTTCGACGCAAATTCACTGTATTATCATGAATTCTCCCAATGAACGGAATAAATAATTGAATTGATTTGAATTGAACCCATTCGCTTTCGCGTGTGTATCGAATTTGTCTAATGCAACTTGAGTTTGTGCATCGCGGAGAATCCCTCTCACATCAATACAATACAATATTTATCTGTTATCGCTTTCTGGGCGCAGATCAAGATCTGGGGTCAGAAAAGGTCGTTTTTTCTCATTTCAAGATGGTCATTTGCGGTGCGCTTGCGAGAGGATGTTGGATTGCATTGCATACATCAGTTGCCGCAATAGTACTGTTAGAGAATTCATTCAGTATGTTATCAGTATAATGTATGATATAATTAAATCAATGCAATATATGTTGCGTTGAAAAAGACAGTGCTCCTTTGTAGCAATTAGTGCGTATTTATACAAGAATTTTCAATGTGAAATGATGAAGGATTTGGAAAACATGTGATAACAAACAGTGAAATAAGCTGATCAAAGATATCTTTCACGCGCATATCTGCAATGACCAGCAATATTATGAATCTCTCCCATTCACATGTTCTCTCGCCTCATCTAACATACGAGAGAGTGTGCCAAAGGAAGAGAGTCGGTGATAAGCCTGTCGATTTAATATGCCACTGTATGTATTACATGTCGCAATCGGAGACCAAAGTTATGTTGCCACACGGTTGTTTTTGTACGGCGACTTCCCAGTTTTGATTCTTTGCCTTCTGAATGCTCGCAACAACATTAAATATTAAATTAGCAGATTCCCAATCATGTGAAGAACGTACCGTAAACGTCAACCACATCTCTTAATGTCAGAACACAGTAGTATCTGCTCTATCTATGGAAGATTTTGCTCATTGATGATATTACATGATGTTTTTGGATAGTTATTTGAGTATCAGAACCCAACAATTCTAGTTCTGTATTCCGTGAGGTGTTCAGTTGGAGATGTGATCTAAGCATCATACAATGCACATACTGTATTTTGGATCTGCGATTAAGGAGACAAATAGGATCGTCTATCTTACAATATGTTCATGAATTAATTTATCGTATTTTGCTCAGTCTCCATGCGTGTTCAATGAACATTCATACGCATGTGTGTTCCGTGCTCCTCATTGCTGGTTCATTTTCTCGAAATTGGCTGGATTTACTACGTATTCGACAACAGCGCATATGAAATAGCAGTGAGCAACAATCAAAGGTACACCAACACCAGCTCGCAAAGTAAAGATTGCGAAACTGCAATACTTATTACTGATTGGAACGTGAAAATATGACTCCGCAAGAAAAAAATGTGGGGGAGAAGTTTGTTGAGATAAGTCGAGTCATTGTGTATTTTACGCATGTTTATGTTTACGTATGCTAATTTAAAGTACTAGTTGCATTGAAATATGCAACATTTCTGACCTTTGGGAAGAAAATATTGAGGATCAAAATAGGAGCCGAGCTACCGATTGCTGTTGATGTGCTAAATCCATTCCATTATATCCTAAACATATTTCAAATGCATTACTCCATAGGTTTTCTAAGTATGTCAGCACTGTCACGGATGAACCGCTTCATTTTCCAACTTAAATATGGCCTCATTAATCGCGCGATGATGAGAATGGTCAAAGGGAATGTCACTGAAATTGTGGAACGTAATTCTCGAACTTCCTACAAAATTGTGTACTCAACCGATAATATTCGGCAATGAGGCAAAAGTTGTTCTCAATATATACTTTCCAAAGATCCTTTTATTGCATTTTCGAGCCTTGATAGATGGTGTGTATTAGATAATTGCAAATAACGTACCTTAATTCTAATCTTAATGATTGTCATTAGAAAAATCACAAATTCGCATGACGACAATATACATGAGATTGTGTACTGAGGAAGTATCGAAAATGAAAATTTCTGCGACAGGCAACATTAAATATACAATCCCATGAAAGCTAACCTGCATAATGGACGTCACAAATTCGAGATCTACATGTTCAGCTGCAACAATTGGCACAGAAACAACGAGAAATATGCAACACCAAAGTATAGATACTACAACTCGTGTATTTCTCTTGCTCCATATCTATAAAATATGCATGATAATGAACAATGTAAATTGCAATAGTGACATACTTGTTTCTGATGTAACGGTCGATAAACTGCGGAGAATCTTGATAGAGTTATACCGAGATTAAAAACAACTGGCGATAGCAGGAAAGGACCATCCTATTTCAACAGACTTTGATCTTAAATTGTTTGTTTGTTTCAAATCGCCACATGTCGTCCTCATGCCAATATATATGGACATGTTCGATCTTTAGAACATTATGGTTGGGATGGAGCAACGTTGCCTACTACGGGAGAAATCAAGGTCAACGCAACTTTGATTTTTTCACAAAAGTTAAGATTTTCTTCAATGTTGCGGCACTTCAAAGATATAATTTTTGGTCTAAGCTCACAAAGTGTACTAAGAAGCCTAAGACATGCTCTACCTAGTACCAAACGGTGAGAGTTGCTGGATTCATTACTGCCTTCGTACAGGTCACTGAATCCGAGACACGATTGAAAATAAGAATCTTCTCGAAGAAATTCCCTGTTTCGCAGATTGACTGGACTGGCATCTACCTAGGGGCGCTGTTATCACTGCCCATAGGACTCTCCCTTGTGCCGATAGTTAAGATACTATTTGGATTTTTCTTCTTAAAAAGTGATGTTGGTTCATCAACTATCTTTCGATTTAAATATTGAAAAATCTGATATTGAGTCTTTTCAGGTAAAGCCTACACCACAAAAAGTACCGATCTACAAGAGCTTCCTAATCAATGACCGATAGGGCAAGGATTGTTCTTTAATTTGAGAACGAAATAACTGCTTTTCAAACCACTGTGCTATCACAACAATGTCAGAAAGTTGAATTTCGATGTTCAAAATTGGACACTTATAATCTGAAGAGCACTGTTCACGGAGGAAGTGCAGCATACCCTCCTAAATAAAATTATGGCGTGCACTAGAAATGTAGTTCATAAGCATGAATAATTGAAATCACAAGACCCATAGGTATAGATACAGTACGCCATAATCGTATCTTGACAAGCCTCATGACAACTCAAACTCGGATTAAGCACTCATCTTTAATAAGCCTCTCGAGGCTGGTCAGTATCAACATCACCAGCGCGATATATGTCAATTATACTTAATTACTGTGGCAAAGATTTGACGCTTTCTCTATTCGCAATGAAATGCTGATCCTTCAAAAAGTCAGGGTGTTGGTCAACCACATTAAGTTAGGGACATGACTGTATCCGTTTCACTGGTCAGACAGATATATGGTAGTGTACGCTAAAGAGAGTATAAATGCCCCTATCTATCATTGAAAGACATACGCTGATTGGATTACAACGAGCGGTGGGAGAGGTCAGAATTCACATCAGCCGAAATCGGACAAAACTTATTACTCAGCCTGATATTAACGATATGAGTCCCAACGTTTTAGAGCGATTGGATATCTTTTCTGCCCGCGGCGTTCGTTTTTTCTGAGGTATACTAGGGCCGGGACACACCTTGTTTACGCCTGTACTCTCTCGCCCATTGGGGTAAACAAGGTGTTTCTGGACACCAGTATACCTCCGAAAAACGTTCGCCGCGGGCAGGAAAGTTCTCCAATCGCTCTAAAAAGTTGGAAATCATATCTTTAACACATTTTGAGCATGACTAAGCAAAAAATAGATTTTTAAATACAATTTCCGAAAAGTAATGTCCAAAAACGGTCATGCAAAAAAAGAGATTTTTTCATGCCCTGAGGGCGAAATCAAGAGCTTTTATTTTCATATTATCAGGATGAACTTTACTCACGATGCCGATCATTTTTGATGGTTTGAACAGGTCTCGAGCTTGCCTAGAAGCTGAGTTATGAAATTGCGACCCTGTTTTTGCAGCAAGTCTGCAGCAAAGGTGCCAACCCGCAGCAACTTGTAATTTTTTTTTCTGGGTAGGCCTCGGGCATATCCCCAACCTCAGAAAGATTGGCGAGTATGAAAAAAATGTATGTAAGAATAATGGATGTTTGAAAAACAGTTGTTCGATTGCGTCAT
Source organism: Pristionchus mayeri (assembly GCA_036245805.1). NCBI lineage: Eukaryota > Metazoa > Nematoda > Chromadorea > Rhabditida > Neodiplogasteridae > Pristionchus > Pristionchus mayeri. Next base: position 7,870,523 of record BTRK01000002.1, read on the forward strand.
CACTACGCAATCAGCGATGATGCAATTGATGACGCAATGCACGCATCGTATTCCTCGATGGATTTGGATATATACATATAGTGCCACAACATCCAAATTGCAAAATCAGCTACAACAAAAGTTATATCAAAAATAAAAATCGTCTACTCACTTTCCGGCGCGACTGTATGTATATAGAAGAGACCGGGCTGAAACATACAACCATCTTGACTGACGATAAACAACTATCTTCCAGTAACAACCATCCTCGGCGACGAACTAGACAACAACTGATTCGAAAATAGGTGAGAATATGACGGTAAACTCGGCGATACTCAGCGAGATAGTGTATAGGAGATGGCGGGAAAATACACTAAGTTGCTACTGTATGCACAACAACCATTTAGCGGATATTAATACGGCTCTGGTGAAATTACGGTAAATTGGGTGAAACAATATAATAATTTACATTTACAGAATACAAAGGGGATTGCTAAGGGCTCATCATCTTCAGTAATCGATGTCCATTTATTACCCACCTCATGCCATTGTTTCTAATATGTGCTACACGAATCCAAGGGAAACATTTGCGACAACAAGTCTTGCATGAAAGCAAATCTTGCATGAAAGTTAAGAGACCTTCCACGAGAAAACGTAGTAACCCCACGGTTATTTGTGGTGAAGTTCCCATACCGAGTGCTTTAATATTATTTGTGGTGAAGTTCCCATACCGAGTGCTGATATACGGCCCCATATGAGAGTTATGTACTTTCTGAAAAATGGGGCCAAGCCCAAAAAAAAACGAAATTTTCAAATCAGAGTCCCTCCCAGGTGAAACATAGAAAGATCTTGCTCCTGGACAATGTGAGACCGCAAAAATCACTCAGAAGACGCTGGACAAAGTTGGAATGGAATCGTTACATCGTTACTCAAACCTCAGTATTCTCCGGATATCTTCCATTGCGACTACCACTACTTCCGATCTCCCTATGCTTTCGGTCGCGGAATGAGGTTGGCGAACAATGATGCACTCGATTGAACCTTCCAGGAATCGACTCTAAGCCCCAGGACTTCTGAAGGATAGGAATCAAGACAATTCCTGATCGAAGGAATAAGGTGGAGGGAAGTGGGCATACATTGCTGAATGATAAAACACGCTATCTGACAGGATCGAAATAGACTTGGCACAGGCCGAAATTTGGAATTCCTTCTGACATAGCCAATAGACAGTACTCGATGAGGGAAACCTACTAGCATCGATCCGCATACGCGCGCGCGGCGGCGCGGATGTTGAATAAAACTACAGTAATCCTCGAAAATTTTTATATCGATCCCAATCACTGCGGCGGTAGGGGCGTTGCGTTCCTTGACAAATTCTAAGACTTTTTTACTTCGGGAATTTTCCGATCAGATTCCATCTAACTCCGGAAATCGACAATCCCACTTTTATTTCGGACATGAATGCAATTCCCCAGAAATTTTTCATGAACCCGCAAAAATATTATTGATGATTTAGCTTCTACTTGAGCCGATACATACTTTAGTACAAAGGCGTAAATTAAAATTTTCTGGAAGGAAGTTAAAATCAATTACGAATGAATTATGGTGTAATTTTTGGAGTACGGTAGGCGAGTGCAAAAGTAGGACGACGTTTCCCAATTGTTCTAAGATTGTATAAAATCGATTTTCAGGATATGTTACACCAATTGGGAAAAGTCGTCCTACTTTTGCACTCAACTACCGTAACCCAAAAATTACACCATAATTCATTCATAATTGATTTTAACTTCCTTCCAGAAAATTTTAATTTATGCATTTGTAATAAAGTATGTATCGGCTCAAGTAGAAGCTAAATCATCAATAATATTTTTGCGGGTTCTTGAAAAATTTTCGAATTGCATTCGTGTCCGAATTAAAAGTTGAATTATCGATTTCCGGCGTCAGATGGAATCTAATCGAAAAACTCCCCGGAGTAAAAAAGCCTTAGAATTTGTCAAGGAATGCAGCGCCCCTACCGCCGCAGTGATTGGAATGGATTTTAAAATTTTCAAGGATTACGGTAGTTTATTTCAAGATCCGCGCCGCCGCGCACGCAGATGCGGATCGAAATTCTGGCGATGCTCGTAGGTTTCCCTCATCGAGTACTATCTGTTGGCTATGTCAGAAGGAATTCGAAATTTCGGCCTTTGCCAAGTCGATGAAGAAATATGTTGATTTAATCAGATAGTCTGTTATAATAACTTTGCAGTATTAGGTTGAATCATAAGTTTTTTTCCAATTTTGGAGGTGCAATTCAAAGTCACCTAAAAAGCGCTCTCAAAATCCTATCAGTACAGATCCGTAGGATAATGTAGGGGTAAAGTTCACACTTATAATCATATGATCGAATTGTGCCGTGCTTTTAAATCATTGAAGTAATCGATCGTTAACCACGATCGATTTTTTTACGAAAATTTTGAAAGAGTTGGGCTCGCTGTTTCTTTGCAGGGAAAATAGGCTGGATATCTTCACATACATTATTGAGAAGCCCCTTGAATGCTCTTTCAAATAAGTGGTTGAAAGCGGTGCTAGCTTACTCAATCCCAGGATTAGAGAATAGCACATGAGCCACGTAGAAAATAAATCACACTTGAGTTGGCACTTTTCCTGTCTTTTGTGTTATAGAGACTGGCTTTTGTATAGGAGCGCTTTAATCTTACTTTATGGAGTAACTTTACCATTCGTGAAATTTGGGACCTCGCGTCATCCCCTTTTCAAAAATGAGATTTATTGAAAAATCCTGATATTCGCCTCACCGATCAAAATTTTGACTTTTAGTTGTTATTTTTGGAGTACCATTTCTGAATTCGCAGGAATCCCATGACTATGCGAAGCTAATGAGGGATAGTACAAGGGCAGCTGATGCTGATAAACACACAAATGTGGGACTTCCATCTATCATCTAATAATGAAGCTTTAGAATACACTGATTTCAATGTGTAAATTTCATCATATAAGTGTTGATGACTGCAGCTTGTGATTGTAATGATGAAAGCCTACCATAAAGCAAATATAAGCCCCTCATGTAGGAAGCTTTACGATGAGATAGGTTTGATTTCGATAGGCCAGTGTGTGCGGATGCGCAGTAAACGAAACACATTTTGGTCATGGCGAACTGAACACGACTTGCACCTTATTTGAACAGGTCTTCTGTGCCAAATCCAAAGCACATGTATTATTGTGATGTACGTTTATCACACTTCACGGTAGTGTTTATTATTTTGCCCAATCACGACTCACTGGAAAGATCTAATCTGAGAAAGTCGCAGCTACATTCGTAGCTGCGGATACGTTGACTTCAAACTATGACGACTAGCCCCTCTCAAGAGGCCTGGACTAAAGTGCGCTAAGTGCCGTAAAGAAAGTGCCCATGCACTAATAATATGTAAATATCAAAATGATAATCAAAAAATTAGAATTAGAACCAAAGACCAGAATGTGCGAAACATTTATAAGTAAAAATTGGAAAAAAAATTATGATTCAACCTGATAATAAATAAAACAAAAAAAAGCCCGGGAACTTATGGGACACCCTATTAATATGAACTTGTGAGAAATGCGGGTGTCAATATTAATTGACGATGAATCATAGCTGCCCAGCACTGACGACGTCTTGTCAGTAAAAACAAAAACAATCCGCAACCGTGTTTAAAATCGACCGTAAAATCCGTACGTTGCATTGTATTTTTCTCACTAGGTAAGTAAAAAAAATCGACATATAATATTGGATCACGAGGTTACCGGCGGCGTGGACAGCTATGATCATGATGCAACGCGATATCTTTTGCGTGCGTATCGTACAACCGTGTGTTTGGTGATGATCATTTTAATTATTGAACTGTATCCGTCGAGGTTTTAGATATTCCGTCATGCGATTTCTCGACCTTCCTTGATCGAGAATATGCGTCATTTCGTGAGAGATCGTGCACTACTTTTACTAAGAGAAGTTCGTTTTTTACACCATACATCTATACTGTTTACGTGTATAATATTTGTTCATTCTCTGTTATCCACCTAGACATGCTCGCAAATCAAGAGCACCGCTGAGAATCCCGCTCACATCAGTTGCCGAAATATTATTGTTAGAGAATTTGGAATTCATTCAGTAAGTTACCTTTGTATGGTCTAATTACAATCAATTCACGCTCGGTTACGTGTAAAAATGCATCCTTTGTGGGAAGATAATGTACTGACTCTTCGCTATGTCACTGACAGCAAAATGTAGTACACTTGTATGAAATGGTGCAAGGCATTTACAGTCGATACAATCGAGAATTGGACGACCTCTAGACATGATGGAACCAACTGCACTTATGTGTGAACAATTTCACTTTCGAGACGTAGTTAAATCCAAAATTTAGCATATTGTTACCATGATAAGGAATGATTTATGCAAGCACTTTGCACAACTCAAACACCTGATTCGGAGAACCATATTTGATGAGTTCTCCATTTCTGGAACCGACCCTATCATGCATATTTCGCATGTGCTCAGATTTTGTGAAAGTAAAAACAATTTGAAATCTTACAAGCTACTCAATACTAAGGGAAGAATTTGAGAAAATGGTCCTTATCTTCGAAAACCTTCAACGTACCGCCGACATTGTTTCAATAATTCAGGATATACATATTAGTGAATGCAAGGAACTATTCATATTAAAGCTTCACAGATGTATCAGGTTGTAACATAAGTTTTGTCGCGACCAATCTCTTATGCATTCTAACCTCAGAAATTCTTTGAATTAATTTAATCTCAATTTCGATATTAATTATCAGTGAGGGGCTTCGTACCCTTTCTTACGCGCTTTACTTCAGCCCTGTCAAGGAAGTCGAGGAGACACATTAATCAGACAAAGTTGAACTGAGATCAGGATTACAAATCATTTTCACGCATCAGCTCTTCTTGAAAAGGAGAAATTATGCCGATTTAGTGTGATTTGCGTAAAGTACCAAATAAGGGCATAATTTTGAACCACTCACGGATAATGACGAACGAAAATCGTTCTATAAATGCAGACGAGTTTGTATAATGTGGATGGTAGGTGACGGTCGCGAAAACGTTCGCAAGCCGAATTTTCTTCTCAATATATATCGAGATCCAAATAGTGGTGGAATATAGTTCACCCAAAGTGGTCAATATACAGACAAAGCTTGGGGTAGACTGGGTTCTGTTGAGATAAGTGGCTCCATTCGGAACGATGGCATGTATATGAAACTACTGAAATTGGCACTTCGTTCACATTCCTACCTCACACACATGTTCAATATCTGATTTATTGTGTCCATTCGAACCATCAACCCTTCCTTTGCCATTATCTACTTGGGATAATTTTGGAAATAAATAGCTTTTGAATGACAATCTTTAATTCGAAACACCTAAACTTGGATTTTTTTGGTAAAATTGTGCGCGAATTGAATTAATGAAAATTCAAATTTCCCACAAGTAGAGTGTTCTTTCTCTCGAATGTTCAATGATAAATTAGACCTCCATGAGTGGTAATTGGAACGCGCTTATGTTAGTCACTGTTGTTGTAATTTCGGATTCGGAAGAGTTGGTCAAGTTGGCTACGAATCAGCGGCTAACCTTACATTCAGTGAAGTATATCTTTTGTTCCGCTCAACATAGCACCATATCTGATATATATTTTGAAAGAGCATTGACGGGGCATATAACCATGCTGTAGAAGTTTGGTTCATTATTCATCTCTGCGAACTAGCACCCGATCAAACGAATCAATTAAATCTGCACCAAATTTAAATCCGTTCATATTAATATTTTTGACATATCCAGCGTCTGCGGTTCAGCTCTACCCTATGGTTTGAATGTGCATGTACACCAGAAACATATGCTAGGAGGTCAGGCAATGGGAATGTTTGAGAAGTATCCTTCATGGAAATTTTGTGAACCAACGAAATGCGACAAAACTTATGTTACAACCTAATATTTATGTCAATGTGTGATATTGCAAGAATTTTACAGGCATACTCGCTGAATTTATTTATCTATTAAAACTTATTTTTTCAGATCGTTCATCACAACAGATTCAAGATTTTTTGAAACTTAATTCGACTGTGAATTTAGAAGAATTTCACACAAACATCGGACAATACCAAATGGATATTTTGCTTCGGGCTATACAAAATGGATAGTTTGCCGCCAAATATAAGCACCCCCTTCAAAATTCATCACTTGGATGTGAAACAATTCTGAAATTGTATTGTACAATTAAGATACAATTTGAAATTTTGTATTTCATGCACGGTGGATATGCAGTAACAAGCGTTTAACGTTGACTTATTTCATCGTCTGATTTCTGAAATCAGGTTATATCCTTGTTTCCCCCCTTTGCAACAATTTCAAATAATACACGTATTTAATTCAACATGTTGACGTTAAATGATGTTGAATAGTCTTGCTATACTTCACAGTTGTGATCACACTTTTGCGACAATATGAATTCGAAATCGTATCTTCCCCGTTGTATCTAAATCGCTTTTCAACTGAACTGCGACTTGCTGAGAACGGTTGAGTGAATCAACCACTCGTTGGAACCAGTCGCGTGAAAAAGTCTGAGTGGCATCATACACATTTTGAGAGGCAATAACAACTGTTTTTACTAGACGAGCAGCTTCGATTAGGAATGGAATAGTGCTCCTGCTGGATCCGTAATATGAAATTGGAAAAGTGTATTTACCGCACTCAATATGCCTACAAAAATATCATATGCTGATGTTGTCAATGTTAAAGTACGTACGTGAAAACTCAGGACCAAAGGCGCAACTGTATACAGAAATTTTTAGGAATTTAATTCTACCAGCTTGTAGAATGCTCATTAGAGCGGATCTAAAATAAAATAATTCGGAACTGAGTATGAAACAACCTACTCGAGAGAAATGGGAAGTCTACGTCCTCGATCAATGTAGAGTTCATCAATAGTAAGCTTTTTCGAAGGTTTCTTCAAAACATGAATTCCAGATTTAATTGCAATGTAACCAAGATCAGATATGTGCATATCCAATTTGGCAATATCTTAGCATCGAGACATCATTCGATCGAGGCCCTTGGCTAGTAATTCTCTAGTAAATGAGACGGGTGATTTGACTTCAATGAGCTGAATATTTATGATTGAAACTAAATAAATTGAGAATAGGAACCTCAGAGCTTCCACTAACATCAGAAGTCCCAATTTTACGGCAGTCCCAGCTTTCTACTCCAAAATAGCGTCGATATCTCGATGAGATTTGCATTATGATACAGCTATCCTCGAAGTACCAACGTAGAGACTGAATCGTGAGAAGCTTGCTTGATTGAGTTAGGTGCTCATTTGCTAGGAAGTTCCAACGTTGTGAGATCTGTAATAATTACCTAATCTGAGTGCAAGTTCATTTATGATACATAGTCGTTCTTTTGTCAAAAAGTGTACGTGCCATTTTCAGTTGATCTGACTTTACCGATAACTTCGTTTCAAACCATCTAGATTAGATAAATGTACCATTTGTAACTATTTCCGTAGGTCTCTATAATTATTCAGTTGATTATTTTATATTTGATATTTGAACAAAGCTTACACATTAAAATATGAGCGGCAAATAATCGACCCATGTTGATATACAGCTAAAATTGAACTCAATGTGAACTCACAAGTTTCATGCTGTCAATCGATTCCAGTCCGATTTCAATTATCATTCGGATAGTATCGGCAGGCAAATCATTCACAGTTTCCATATCAAGTTTATCTAGAAAAATGAGAAGTCAGGCGATTTTGAAATATTTGGAGCGTTCGTGATCTAAACCATATTTGAAAAGCGAAAATGCGGGTGTCAGCAACTTATATTTCATTCAGTATTTCGCGGAAGGGTGCAATGTAATGTAATATTTTAAATTATACCTATCGTCCGAACTCTCAAAAATGAAGGTATAAAGGCGAGTTTCAGAACATCTTGACCTTTCGAAGGCATCACAAAGCCATACAACCGAACTTAAAAATGAAAAGGTTGAATGTGTGAGTCAACCCATATCTAATGTATTTAGTCGAATGCGGGTGATTCGAAAAAAAGCTTAGCTCAGGTAATTTGTATGATTCTATCCGTAACTGGACGGAAACGGCCAGTCATCTAATTTTTCCATTTATGAAAAGTACAACAGCGTACAAGTGCAAAAGGACAAAATGCAATACATAGTTTACAATTTACATTGCCGCATGTATGAGATGTATCAACGAATGAGGTCAGTGAACTCATATCACGTTGAAGGAGGAGGGCAATTGCCGGGATCATTAGAAGGAGGATGAGTGTCTCCCGAAGGGCTTCCAGGAGGATTCGCAGCTCGTGAGAAGGTACCTGTAATCACATATATCACGTCAAAGGTTTACAGTAAAGGTAAAATGAAGGCTTAAGGAAGGCTACATTCCATCTTCGACGCTGGGTTCGCGGGAGAATAACGACAGTTATGCATTCAGGGGGGTGGGCGGCACTAGGAAAAAAGTTTGTCCTATCTGGAAACAATTTTTGCCACAAGTACTTCAAATGATGCTCTTTCAAACTGCGTCGTCAAAATTAAGATACCTATCATGGTCTTCGAGATTCAGAAGGCCAAAGTTGGTACTGTTACTTTTCGATAGTCAAATCCGGACCACTTAAATGGTCATAACTTTTTCCGATTTGCAAAGTTACGACATTTTCGGTACCCCCAACCGCGCTGCACCAGGATGAGCTCGAGGAATGATATCCTCAACATAAAAGTTATAGAGAATTTTCTCAGCTTTCTTTCTAAAAAAAGAACGGCGTTCTATCTTATTTTTGTACGAAGTTATGACCATTTAAGTGGTCCCGATTTGACTGTCGAAAAGTAACAGTACCAAGTTTGGCCTTCTGAATCTCGAAGACGACGATAGATATCAAAATTCTGACGACGCAGTTTGAAAGAGCATCATTTGAAGTACTTGTGGCAAAAATTGTTTCCAGATAGGACAAATTTTTTTCCTAGTGCCGCGGCGTGGTCGATTCTCTCGCGATATGACAGATCAGAATTCACACCAAATTTCGTTTGCAAAATTTCGCAAAATTTTTGCAAATTTATGAAATCTCAAATTTCATCGCATGTATTCTGATCACGATTGAAATCAAGTATGCTCGTGAAACAGCGGTTCACCCTCTTCAACAATTCTGAGATATCAGGCACTGGAGTTCAGAAGGGAGAAAAATCGGAAAGATCAAACGCCGAGCAAGACTTTCGCAACAACCTAATATGTATCTCGTAGCATAAGCACATGCAATATGACTTTAAGATTTGACACTGCTCCCTAATTTTGAATGGAAGTTTCATGGGAAAAACATTGCGCAAACCTGCTGCCGTAGCTTGAGCCCACGCACCCCACCCCGTGGCCGAAGCTGTCGCTGTCGCCCCGGAGCCATCCTGTGCACACAATAATTTATGGCAGAAATTCAACTCGCATATTGAGGCATCATCCGAACTATAAAGCTGTCTTTCTAATAAAATTCATTGCGAATTCATGAGCTTTGGTAAAATTTCCAGCAGAATTATCGACGCACTTCCGATCGAGCTGAATTGCATAGCTATTCTTTAAATTGATTTTTTATTGTATTTGTTTTTTAATTTTAAAATTGAATAACCGGAACCCATCACGTACTTGAGCGATGGCGGTTGCACTTGCTGGGAAGGCATGCGCTCGCCATGACCAAGAACTGAAGGAGCATGAGGAAAAAGTAGAGGAATAACAACAAAACAACGAGATGCATTATCTACGATCGCTAAGATTTTATACACAGCAGTGCGTCTGCTACGTTAACGGCATGAGAGAGAAGCAGCTGCTGTGTTAGTGTTTTGAAAGATAAGAAGGCGCGATTACGAGCAAAACAATTTCGAAACATGAGTGGCGCATTTTGCTGTGAACCATTTTCGAAATGCCGTCTTTCGAAACCTCGAGCTCTCTCACAGCCGCTATCACCAACTTTTATGTGCCCATGTCAGCTGTTCCCCAAAAACCCCTATCGTAGCGGCCGAGTATCGAGGGTATAAAATCTTCCGAAATTTTGTGTTTCCGTGAGCATATTCGTGTTCAGAATCACACATAATTCTTCGGCTCGTGCTTATGTCTCGTATTTCAACTTGTCATTTTCAGGTAGTGCCGTGGATCTCGGTGGTGTCGCTGTGGCAGCATCATTCAAACCTATGTATACAGCATATCATTCGATTCGTCACAAAAAATGCAATCGATTGAGCCAAAACAATTTTTATTTATTCATTTTCACTACAAATCTTTCGGCTTCGATTTGTAGTGAAAATGAATAAATTAAATCGATTTTCATAAATGCAAATTGAAATATCGATGATCCTATTTGTGCAGGGTAATTCTACTTGATACTAGGAACAAAACGGTGTAATCAGTTTATCTTCAAATTAACACTCAAAGATCTAAAAGTAGGCAATTCTCGGCTTCCTAAAAGTTTGATGACCTACCACGACTTTAAAATCGATAATTTGGAACAAAGCTCGAAGCTATCATGTGAGGGACCCTAAGTACAGTCTAAAACTGGCTTAAGCCCATTTTCACTGTTTCCAATGTACCACTGTATATGCGATTCTTCCGCGACACGCGTGATATGAAAGGTAGGTGATTGTTTATGTCGGAGCAAGATTAGATCAGGATTCGTATCGCTGCTGAACAATAATGACGCTGATCTAGCGGCTTTCTTACGCGATCCATAAACGAACGAAAATCACAATTCTTCAACCTTTAACGTGATTGCGGTAACTCCCGGAGCCTTATCACGCGGAGCAAATCCTGCTGACAATTCTTCGGGAACCTCTCATCATCCATCTACGAATACCAATTGTCTTCCTCCTTCCATGTGAAATATATAAAACATGATTGTTTTTTTCTAAATTATATACTTATAACTTCCATTCCAGCTCCACTCGAAAAACAAATTTATCATGACCAGCGATTCGTGCGGTACAATGGAGTACAGAAGTCGACTTGTATATGCGTCTTGGCAAATTATTTACGACCTGAATAAATGTATAGTCATGTATCAACCATGTACAACTATTTTACAAAGCATTCACAACTATTTTGAACTACCATATTCGCATTCCAGTTCCGCTCGATTGAAAGCGTCGCCAACAATTTGGCAGAGTCGAGGGTTTGATTGGAAGTAAACTGAAGAAATAACACCTTTTAAAATTGCATTAGCTCTGAGATCGAATGTTGAACAAATTGCATACTTCCGATTCCGTAGGGCAGAACGCATTGGGCCTGCAACTTTGGTTGCATTATTTTGGAATTTTCAAATTTGCTGTGTATTTGGAATTTAATTCAAATATAACAGTTGCACAAAATACCATAGTTTCAAGTGTGAAACATAATCGCAAACCTCATCCAGAGCTAGCATGCAGCTGAGCAAAATGATATGGACGAATGCAATGTTCATATCGATGGATGGTACACGGCAAATTGAGGAACTGACTGTGTAATGTTGGCTCCGAGGATTATTGTGCCGGCAAAGGCTGAGGCAAAAATTATGGAAAGACGGTGTTGTTGCTGCCGGTTATGACATGACAACACTTGAACAAGCGACAAGAATGAAGGTTACAAATGTTGTAATACTACAATTCGAATTATGATAGGGAAAATGGAAATATCGTTTCGTTCGTCGTGTTTTGTCATATTTTAGTGTAAAAAAGAACTCGTTTTTTTTCCAAAAGCGAACTTTGGGACACCCCTGTCGCTACACGTTTCTTCGCAATCTTAAGTAAGCGACATCCATACCCCGAAAATAGAGTGGTTTATCTCGTTACGATCTTTCTTACCCATGCTCTCTATCTGTTCTCTGACGGCAAAATGATTTTTTCGGTGGTTTAATAGGGCGGCTGTCGCTCCCCTCGCTGCATGCACTCTCTCGAAACGCTTTGTCTGTCTCTCTCATTTTTTTCGACCTTTCTCGCTCGTCTCTCGTCTCCCCCCCCCCCCTCTTCCTTCGCCTTTCCGATCCTTCGTATCGACCCTCATTCACACTCTTTTCTTGGCTTGTTGTGGGCTTTTTAGTGTGCGAGCGAGAGAGAGGACGGAGGGATGTTGAGAGAGAGTATGCGGGAGATAAAATATGATGACCTTTCAATCCTCCAGTGCGGTGTCATTGAACAGTTTCGTGACAACCACAACGAAAACGTGCCCATTCGGCCGAGCCTATCTCTACTCTCACCTTTCACGTTCTCCATTCTCTCATTCCGCTCAATGCACCTTTTTCTCGGTTCCCCTTTTTCGTTCGTTTAAAGTGGAACGGAGCGCATTCGTTCGGTTTCTCCTGATCATTGAGTTCGCCACTTTCCCAAATCTCTAACTATGTTTGCCTCTCCTTTCGATGTTCACCAATTCGCAATCGTTTCGAATCATCATCTCACTTCTTTTGACAACCTCTCCATATCTGTAGAGTAAACTACGAGTACATCCAAATAGTTCGACTGAGAGTTTTGCCGAGTTTGCTTGCTTCTCATAGACTCCTTCCAGATGTCCGCTATTTCTCTCCTCTGAGCAGCTTCGAGCCCCTCCGAGGATTTTGCCTTCTCTCCCTTCGCTATCGGTAAAACAATCATTCCTTTCCAGACTCCAAAAGTAAAAATCTCGCAATATTGGCACTCCCTCTTTACAACATTCAGAGAGCTCGGATATGGGAAATGGAAAAAAACATATGTCTTGAAATGTATACTTTCTGATCAGGGGCATCACTCGCGATAGTCCACGATGGAGCGAGGGAAGCGACGCAGAGGGAACTGACTAATCTGCTCGGACAAGGCGAGTGCTAGACAAATATTGATTATTCTATACATTTTTGAAAATATGAGAATCGAAACATTACGCGAGCTGACCACTTATCTGACTTCTCAATGACTTCAATCGGCGATTCTGCACAATAGGAGAACGCGCAAATGATTGAGCATCAGCATTCCCTAGTACAACACATAAGCTACATCTACACTGGATTAGATTGAAAATACAAACATCATACAAAAGCATGCTGGTCAGTGTCCGGTATTGGGCAGGCATGCCATTCAATCATACAATGTCGTTACCATATGATCCAGATTAAAAATGAATACAAGACCTGCAGATCGCTCTCCGGAAGACGTATCGCGCATCTACGCCTCCCAGACAGCTGCCTTTGCTCAGAAGAACAACTCTGGAGTGGTTACCAGCATCGCGAGCAAGTTCTTCCTCGATAAGGTAGGATTATAGTATGAGGGGGGAGCTAATATATGATAGATAAAATGTGCTCTTCGCTCTACGCACTTTCTTGACCGGCGGAGAGAGGATGTTGACGAGATAGATAATAATCCTGATTTTGCGCTCTAAAAGCAAACTTGACTGTTAACACATTTTACGCTCATATTTAAAAAAATGCAGGAATTCAATCTCAAGCCCGAGTACCAGTCGCACATCGAGAAGGCGTTCAATGCGGGAGCGGAGAACATTGACTTCGCCGACGCAAATGGAGCTGCTAATGTGAGATATATTGCCTACTTTAGTTATGAGTTGTCGAAAATCAATTGACACCTTTCATCTGAAATTTAAACAATGCATATCACGTGTATCACGAGTCAGCGGATGGAAAACAGACCCCCCGGGAACATTTTCAAAATTTGTTTCACGGATTTTATTAAGATTATGATATGATAATACCCTGGAGTGATTATTTCGAAAAATATAGGTCATTGATTTCAGAACCGGCTTTTAGGATTTTTCCGATTTTGTACCTGGCCCTGCCGTATTTCAGCTCCCTGTTGAGCTAGAAAGGTGGTTTTGGTCTCAAAATGCGGGGAAAAATATTTCAAGAAACTTTTGTTGAAAATTTGTTATGAAAATCAGAAACAACAAAGTTATTAACAAAAAATCAATTTTTCAAGCAAAAAAAATTATTTTCTCTATCACGCAGGAAACTTTCAATGGATTTTTTTTGCATAAATATCAGGTTGGTCTTTTTCGCGATTTTGACTAAAGTGCATTTTTGCATCTACAATCGTTCGTTGTTGTCCAATCAACGTAGATCTTTTAGTGGTAGATAGAGGCTTTTATACTCTCTTTAGAGTACACTATCATAGATCTGTCCGATCAAGGAAAAGAATAAGGCGATGTACCAAACTTCATGTGGATGATCAACGACCTGACTTTTCAAAGGATTTGATTTTCATTTAGAACGGAGATAGGACCCAATCTAAACCACAGTAGTAAAGTATGATGGGAATATATCGTACTGGTGATGTTGAGACTGACCTGCCACAAAGGGCATATTAGAAATATGCGCGTAATCCGATCTGTGGGTTTTAATGGCACTTGTCAAGGTAAGTTTTGGAGTACTATATCTATGCCGACAGTTCTTGAGATTTAAATTATTCATGATTGTGAACTACCTTTCCAGTACAAGTCAAAATTCCCTTTGGGGGATAATGGGGCTCTCCATTCACGAACATGGTTCTTCGGATTTTAGGTGCCCAATTTAGAACATCGAAATACACACTTAGGGCTTTTTTGTGCTAGACATGTGGTTTGAAGGGCGGTACTTTCCTGTTAAAATTAACGAACAACCCTTGCCCTATCACTCACTATTTAGGAATATTGTGGAGGTCGCTACTTTTTCTAGGGTGAGCCGTACTTGAATACCCTCCATGTCAAGTTTTTTGACGTTTTCTTTGCAAAATAATTGAGTTACAAATATCACGTTTTTAGATGAGAGAGAAAACTGGACTCTTAAATATTGATATAATAGAGAACCATGTAAGTAGTGATTACAGCGCCCATAGGTAGAGGTCACCTGCGTCAATCCTCGAAACAGGTAATTTGCTCGAGTGCCTGGGTTTCATTGACCTCTACGAAGCCCATTTCGAATTCGGCAGGTCTCTCTTTTTGAAACTAGGTAGTGTTCGCCTAGTGCTTTTTAATAAACTTTGTGAGTCTCCATCTACAAATTTATCTGCGAAGTACAGCAACTTTAAATAAAATCTTATTTTTTCTGAAAAATTCAAAGTTACGCAGATCTTGATTTCTCGCTTAGTAGAAATACTTGGAATATTTCAACTATATTTTTCTAAAGGTCGAACATGTCCCTAAATAACCTCATCAGGACAATACGTGGCGATTTGAGCAAAAGAAAATATACGAACTCAAACTTGAGGTCCGAAATCGCGCAAAACTTTATGACCAACCTAATATGTAGCATTTGTCTATATGTACCCAAGAAAAATAATTGCGAAATCCACTGCTGTGCCTTCAATATGGATGTTTTGGTCAAACATGACAAATGTGAGAAATTTCAAAATTTCATTTTTTCCTAATCTTCACCAATGTTTTTTCTGAGGCTGGAATTAACGTAAAAACTTTATTTATGGTGAAAAAGAACGTGAATACATGTTTTTGATCATATACAAATGAAAAATGGTAAAATCTGCTCAATTGTCTGCTCAGTTATATTTCGTTGTTATTTTTATTGTGTTTTACTTCACTGAGGTTTTTTTCTCTGATTTTTATTGCGTTGTTGTAATTTATCCCCTCCCCTAGAAAGAGTGATTGATTCGAGAACGACCCGATCTTCAGCATAAGCAAGATAAGTGTAATATTGTTGTTGTACCCAGCGGCAGACGCGCTCGACTTCTTCTCTTCCCGCCATTTTCCCTCCTCCTCATCATTTCCCCCTTCTCCACTATCGATTTTCACCCTCTCTCATCTTCCTCTCGTTTATGTCCTGCCTGGACGACATTCCCACATCCTATTTCGCCCTTACGTTTATCTTATTGCCACTGTGGTGCTGCATTCATTCTCTGGTCGAACTATCTGAAGCATCTGGATTCCGGCAACCATAAAATCATACCGGAACATATGAAGATTCGCGATAGGGCATTGTGTCTCTACATAGAGAACATCGAGGAAACGTGCAAGCCAGTCTCCTGTTTCCGATCTAGCGAAGAGCATGAAGGGAAAAGCTGCCCCTGAACTCCCCGAAGGATGGGCCCTCAGATTTGGAAGGAAGACTGGTCGATATCCGGATTCAACAAAGGCATTTATCAAGAAGAAGTTCGACGAGTACGCAAGACACAACAAGAAGCTGAAGGGGGATGAGGCTGAGAGACTGATGAGAGCGGAGAAGTCCATTCAGCCAAGGGATTGGATGACCTTGAATCAGCTGAAGAACTACCTCAACACACTGAGAGCACAGTTACCGAAGCTGAGAGTGTTCAGAAATGCAGTGGAACCCGATGAGGACGACGATGACTTCATTGAGGAGGTGGAAGTGGAACCCAGGATGAGGACCTGATCTTCACTGAGGAATACTTTCATGAACACCTTACTCCTGATTTCCTCAAAAGAGTGTTCCTCAAGCCCGATGACCCAAAATACAGAACTCCAATCCCGAAAACGGCAACAGAATACGATTGAGCAGACTTTCTTTCGATTGTAACATTTTACCATTTTTCATTTGTAAATGATCAAAAACATGTATTCACGTTCGCTTTCACCATAAATAAAATTTTTACGTTAATTCCAGCCTCAGAAAAAACATTGATGAAGATTAGGAAAAAATGAAATTTTGAAATTTCTCACATTTGTCATGTTTGACCAAAAATATCCATATTGAAGGCACAGCTGTGGACTTCGCAATTATTTTTCGTGGGTACATATTGACAAATGCTACCTATTTATGCAAAAAAAAAATCCATTGAAAGTTTCCTGCGTGATAGAGAAAATAATTTTTTTTGCTTGAAAAACTGATTTTTTATTAATAACTTTGTTGTTTCTGATTTTCATAAAAAAATTTTAACAAAAGTTTCTTGAAATATTTTTCCCCGCATTTTGAGACCAAAACCACCTTTCTAGCTCAACAGGGAGCTGAAATACGGCAGGGCCAGGTACAAAACCGGAAAAATCCTAAAAGCCGGTTCTGGGACCAATGACCTATATTTTTCGAAATAATCACTCCAGGGTATTATCATATCACAATATTAATTAAATCCGTGAAACAAATTTTGAAAATGTTCCCGCACACCTCCACTGACTCGTGATACACGTGATATATTAAGGAGGTGAATTCGTTCGTCGACTCGAACACGGGCGGAATGATTCCCCAGTTGGTAACTGGAGAAGATTTCATAAATACAGTGGCTCTGCTCATCAATGCCGTATACTTCAAGGTTTCTAATCATCGTCTAGTAAATCTTTAAACAAATACATCATCAATAAGGAAGAACTTGTATTTTACCTCATAAGGATCTACCTTCTCCAGGGCGAATGGGAGACGCAGTTCAGCAAATCAGCAACTGAGACGAAGCCGTTCCATGGAATCGGAGGAGACAGAGATGTTAGATCATCATGGACATTAACTTATTTTCAAATAGTCATCGTTGGCTATCATATTTCAACTATGCGAATACTTTCAAATACGAATCTTTTATTTGCTGTTATTCAGTGACGTTTCGCAGTGAAATCAATGTCTGCAGGCGGAGTTCATGTATGCATCTTAGCTAACTACCCTCTACGCCATCTCCGATGACCTCACTGTCGTCTCTCTTCCCTACAAGGTGCGCTATACCGTAACCTACACTAACCCCGCTCAGACCACCGAAACCATCCTCAGATCCTACCGTACCCATGCATTTCGTTGCAGGACCCAGCCTACTCCCTCGTGGTCCTCATGCCCTCGGGCGACTTTGCCGAATGGCGAGAGCAGCTGACTGACGTGACATTGCATGTAGCCATCGAGAATGTTTCGTCTGGCAAAATCGATGTGAGCCGAAATAATTGCATTTTATATTTTGTCGGACCGGATTGCGAGAACACATGACTGTTGAAATTATAATATTGCATAAACGAATATACCATATTAACAGAAGTTAGCAAAGGATCCATTTGCAGCTCGATCTGCCCAAGTTCAAGATCGAGTCGACTACCGACGGCAAGGCGACGCTCCAGAAGCTGGGCGTCAACAGCATCTTCTCGGAGTCGGCAAATCTTTCTGGAGTTAGTTTCCTAACCGTAATTCAAGTCAACAACTGACGTGATGACTATTAAAATACATAACCTAGTTGCACACCATTTCCCATACTCGGTTGAGAT
Source organism: Pristionchus mayeri (assembly GCA_036245805.1). Taxonomy (NCBI): domain Eukaryota; kingdom Metazoa; phylum Nematoda; class Chromadorea; order Rhabditida; family Neodiplogasteridae; genus Pristionchus; species Pristionchus mayeri. The sequence goes on from BTRK01000002.1 coordinate 7,888,663, forward strand.
AGTGAGGTCATTCGTAATCTTTTTTTTTCAGATCTCCGATCGGGACCTCCACGATCCTTCACAAGGCCGTGATTGAGGTAGAGTTGGCATTAAACCCGCTCAAGTCTTCATAATTTAGTACAATCAAAAATCAAAAATCAAAATTTTTGTTTTTCAAAAAAAAGTTTACAATCAAAAAAGCAATGACTGATGCGCACAATGATTCCTGAAATCCAGGTTATATTGGTATTACAACCAAATTCTTTGTGCTCACACCTGCTCGATGCCTCAGTGAATGACTGAAGATAAGGAAACATTTCCAATTTGGATATATCTTAGATTGAACAATCGTCTGACTCTCTCCAAATCGCATGCTCTCTCGCTTTCTCTAACCGGCGAGAGAGTGTGTGATATGGGGAGAGTCAGACCATTGTAGATTTCTGAGGAGGGCACCGAGGCTGCTGCTGCGACAGCAATGCAAATCGAGAGTGAGTGCCTCGTTATCCTTCCCTCACTCGTCTTCGATCGTCCCTTCCTGTACGCAATCATGAAAGATGACGAAGTGATCTTCCTGGGACAGAAGGCTTAAACGTACATACCATTTTCGCCCATATATTAGCTTTCTTCATCGATATGTGTATGACTCTGCAACTGATCTTGCATTCATTAATTCTCAGTTCGCTTATGTAATATTTGGATGAATGAAAATTACATTTTACACTCTTCCTGATCTTCCTGGGACAGAAGGCTTACATCATCAAGACGTCATTATGTATCCCGTCTTGCGGTTCTCAAGAAGAGGGGGGAGGGGCGACGGTATGCTTCGGTAATTTCATTCCACAACTTCTTGGATGCTTATTAGATGAACGCTTTGATGCTTGGCAGAAATAATTGCCCTACAGTTGCGGACAAAAGTTTAGTAACAAAATTTAAATGATCATAATTTCTTTCAAAATTGAGTTAAAGACTTACGGTTTGGAGCATTCGAGAGATACACCTGAGGATATTATAGCCATATGGATGATGTGCTGAAACCTATATGTAGCGGGTTACAAAATTTATTTTCCCGGAGTTCTTTCGATTGGATTTTTTTAAACCTCAGCCGAACTGAGCTCTGAAGCTATCAAATTCATTCTGATGAGAGTACCTCCCCGATGATGCGAATCCACTATCCAGCGTGTTTGGTGCTTCTCGATGAAAATCGGTATATCGATTTTCCGAGACCTCACAAATTTAGTTTTTTGGCTATATCTTCGGAACAAATTGAGCTAAAGGGTCAAAATTTCACAGGTATAATACTGTCGTGTTGGAGCAACAACGTGCCTCCCCGAATATTCACATACAAAATGGGTATAAAGAATTGCCTAATCTCGCAATTTCGCACAATAGTTCTTTGATAGTGTCTGCATAAAGTGGCAGGAAATCAGATTTTTCACTGAACCCGATTGGGTGATTTCATGTGGCTGAATATAAGTGAACAAAATTTTTCGATTTTTGCAAATACCAGTTCGTTCGCTATACAACTTGGCATGTTGTTGCTCCAACACGACAGTATGATACCTGCGAAATTTTGACTCTTTAGCAATTTGTTCCGAAGATATAGCCAAAAAAACTAAATTTGTGAGGTCTCGGAAAATCGATATACCGATTCTCATCGGGAAGCACCAAACACGCTGGATAGTGGATTCGCATCATCGGGGGAGGTACTATCATCAAAATGAATTTGATTTCATAGCTCAGTTCGGCTGAGGTTTAAAAAAATCCAATCGAAAGAACTCCGGGAAAATACATTTGTAACCAGCTACATTTAGGTTTCTGCACATCATCCATATGCCTATAATATCCTGGGGTGTATCTCTCGAATGCTCCAAACCGAAGTCTTTATGTCAATTTTGAAAGAAGTTATGATCATTTGAAATTTGGTGCTAAACTTTTGTCCGCAACTGTATATTTATTGGGGTGTCCGGAAAGTTCGTATAATGCTTCGGAAAAAAGCCATTTCGCGATCAAATGCAGTGATTGCGCAATCTGTTTGTCAACAATGTATTGCTTCATTTTGACGTTGAGTAGTGAGAGGATTTAATCTCTCCTAGTTGCTACATTGATTCTTGTGATGGACTCCCATCTCTACCTCCGAGCAGTTTTACTTCATTACTACCGTCTTGGCCGATCCGTGAAGGAGGCCCACTCTGCCCTGGCCCAGTCTCTCTCGAGGTCTCGAAGAAACCCGCATTCTGGAAGAGAGGAATCGAGACCCTGCCCAATCGCTGGAGGGAGGTAGTGAGAAAGAAGGGGGCATACATTGGTCACTGAGAATTGAAAGCATTGAATAAAAAATAAAAACAAAAAATTATACGAACTTTCCGGACACCCCAATAGCTCAGTTGATCTCCAATTGACATGTTTATTTGCATGCATCTTATTCGGTTGTAGTAGGTTTGATAACATGAGTGCAACGTTTTCTAACTTGTTTTCTAATTTGTTTTCTAGTTTTCTTTGTTTTCGTTTTCTTCATTCATTGGCGAGGTTCGAGATTTAGTGGATATGATTGTTTTTACTCATTCACACTAATCACACACTCATTCGAACCATGTATGGAACAGCATCCAATCCTTTGATGTGTATCCATTTCAACATCAACATCTATATTAGAGGTCGAAACTGAGAAGTTGATATTTCTTTGGTCACGTTCCCTTGAGCAATCGGCAAAATCTAACCTAATTTTGATCGAATTTTCTCGAACAACGCGAACACGGTATTGAGAAATTGTTGACTCACGGTATTGAGAAATTGTTGACTATTCGTCATTTTCCACTTCCATTACAGATCGATTGAGTCACAACTGTTCTCAAAGGAGAGCAATTCAATGCGGCGAAAACCAATTATCTTGAGTCGTACTTAGCTGCGATTCCGCCACGGTCAGCATCCAGCGAAATGACAGACGATTACGAATACAACGAGTTGAGCGACGATCCTAGCGAGCCTGCTGTGAAAAACAGTACTGTGCTTACACCACTTATGATTCTCGTGGATGCAGTTATTATTATCATCTTCTCACGGTAACTACTATGGCTTTCTCATTTTAGCAGAACCCGGCACCATCAGCCAGAGTTCGTAATTCGGGTCACCGTCTCTTCATTTACCACACGCTCTCGCAGCTCGACCGGTCTAGAGAGTGTGGGAAATGTAGAGACGGTGACCCGAATTACGAACTCTACTATCAGCCTTGCAGTTGAGTGAAACGGTGTATTCATAAGGAGAGAGAGGCGACCGCAAATTCTCAATTGTCATTGCGCGTTACAAGCAAAATATTCATAGCTGTTAGTTAATGAATTTACCTAATTATAGGTTCTGTGCTCTGCAGAGGTCCGCCAAAAAATCCACTATACAATCCAAATGCAAGTTCTCAATTGCGGTGAGATTTCGAAATTAAATAATAATTTGAATTTAGTTCAGTTGTGGGACACAGCCTTTTCTTTCTCCTCGATATTCTGGTGGGGGCACTCGATTTCACCAATGTAATCATTCGGTTGTCTAATAATGATTATATTTTTGCTTGTAGATACAATTTCTCGAAGGGTCCCTAAATGCATACTTCGAGCACATCATGGTGAGTTTTTTAAAGAATGAGATGCAAGAAACCGTACACATATTTTATACATAACATTTTGTAAATTACCACATTTCAGCTGTCATTAATGCGAATGTTCGGAACAGTTTCGAGCGTATTTATGGCTCTAACTCGTCTGACCGCGGATATTTCGCCCCTCAGGCAGAATGAGGTATTCCATTGCTTAATTAACACAACGGAATTTTATTCCAAGCTCTGGACAAAACATCGAATATGGTTGGCGATATTTGCGGTGTGGTCAATATCGATAAGTGTAGCACTTATCCAGGTCTTCATACAAAAAGAATACGACCGCATCTGGGTTTGTAATTAGTCCATAACATTGCATTAATTTGAGTAGGGTATCACGAATTTCGCAAGTCCCGCCTTCACTCTCGTATCTATGATAATTTACGTGATCATCATCGTCAAGGTCAGAATCAATCTCGTGAGTAACATTTGAAAAGCATAATTTTAAAAAAACATTTTAAAGATGCACAGTTCAAGAACAGTCTCATTCTTCAAGTGTTTTTCTCGACTGATCGTCGTTTCGTTCTCAACCATGATTGGTGTGTATTTTGTCGATTATAATGTTATTTTTTTCAGAATTTACCAAAAAGTGTCCATTCCGAGTTTTTTTTCCAGCAGATCTCATTTTCCCTCTGTCACTGCTTGTTGAGCAATTGGTTCTTTCAAACATCGATAGTGGAAGCGACGGTCAATCGGTTCTCGATGACCTAGCGACGCTTTGGAACATGTGAGCTTAATTTTCGAACCTCCTTCTCTGCAAAAGTCGTGCGTTCAGACTCGCTGTATACGTTTGTAATTTCGCTGGCTGTAGTGCTGTACATCTTATCCGTTCCAAAAGTAAGTATGTTCAAAAACGTTTTCCTTAACTATTTCATTAAGTTCCGTTCCCTTTATTTTGTTCCCCTTTATTAAGTTCAATCATCCCCTCACAAAAGAACGCACCACTCGGGCGACTAAGGGACATCATTGAATACGCATATCTGCCTTCACAAAACACATCAGAATGCCCGCTTATTCCGATAAATTAATTTCAATATATGTTCAATAAAAATGCATTGACGATTGATACCGATTAGAGATTGTGATATTTCGACTGGTACTTCGTGAAAAGGTTACTTTTTTACGGCAATTTATATTGAATTTACTGAATTTATCGTTGGAAACGTTCGATGATGTCATATTATAATTATGATGACACTGTATTTTCACCAAAGGAGAATACTTCCAAATCACAGCATAACTTGGCTTTCCACCTGAATATAGACACATAGACATTCATCGGATAAGATTTGAATAATAAAAAAGCGGCAAACATTCATGTAAATGTACTGTTCATAAGTATATTAATGTGAGTGGTAAATTTGTTTTTTAAAAAGTTTTATGAAGATTCTAATATAATGATGATTCTTGAACAATTATAATAGTCTTACACGTATTTGTATCTGCCAGCATAAACAGCCTTTCTGATTGATGTAATGCGTCCTGCAATGTGGCGTAAAAAATCCTGAGTTCGATCTTTGATTTGAATGCCCTCAATTTCATATATCCGTTCCCTGGGGGGCTAGAGTTTTGAAATTCGATTGATTGGGTTTACAGGGTCGGAAAACCTCATAAACCAATTTTATCTAGCTAGCATCTAGCTCTTCAGGGAACGGATTTGTAATTACGGGCATTCAAATCAAAAATCCAACTTGCAATTGTTATCGCATAAGTACTGCATGCATTATAGTTTAAGCCGCTCACAACATTATCTATGTTGTGTCTCAATGTCTAACCTTTAGCGCATCTTCCGTTCTTCGTGTTGTTGTCGCAATGCTGAAAAGCTGTACTAACTCTGTCTACGCTCAATTATTGGTGCTGCACAATTTTTGAAGTTTAGATAATTGATTACCTCTTTTGCATTCGATTTTGTGATTTTGCTCGAGCAGCAAAGCGTCTTTTCACCACTCATGCAGGGTGCGAGAAAAGTATTGTGAAACAATTCAATTAAGCCCCACTTGGTGCGCAGTGTTTTAATTTATCCCAATTTTTTGCACCATGTACCTTAGCTATGTAGCTATTTAGCGCTCATGTATCAAACAAATATTTCTTTTAGATTACGAGATTTAATTTATTAAAAATTTAGTGAAGAAAAACGATCATGTTTCTCTCACTGCATGAGTCGTATTCTTTAATGCCGCATTACAACAATGTAATAGGTGGCGAATTCCATTATTTTTTCTTAAGAAGGGCACTTGTGCCCGAGTCTAAATATGTGTCCATTTAATTTGGAGATTTGGTTATACAGCTTAAAAATATTTAAAAGTAAGCTGTGACGAACGGCCCTCGAAAAAATTTTCTCGAATAAAGATGTCGCGTCCATCAAATAAGAATGATAGAAAAATATAAACATATGTATTATGGTACACGTCCATTCAGTAGTGCAAATATGCTTTCAGTTCAAATTGGGAAAGCGAATCTACTTCTGTACCTTTGTCGAATCTGTCCCAAGTGTCGTTTTCAGCCATATTTTTACATGTGTGGTTCAGTTATTTAAAACATGTTTTCATTCAGTTTGACGCTATTAAAATTCATAATTCGGTCCTTGCGTATAACATACATTCATAATTCGTAATTCGATTTTTTTCATAATTCGTTTTTTTCATAATTTTTCATAAACATTCATAATTCGGTCCTTGCGTATAACATACAAGTTTATATCTCAATATATGGATGCTGAGAAAGAAATTCGAAAATGTTTTTTTTCATAATTCGTTTTTTTCATAATTTTTCATAAAAATTCATAATTCGGTCCTTGCGTATAACATACACGTTTATATCTCAATATATGGATGCTGAGAAAGAAATTCGAAAATGTGATTTTTCAAAAAGATAATTAAAAAGATAACCGTATCATTTCTCCGTTTCCTGATATCGTATTTCCGCGTAAACAAGTATACTTTAAAGAGGAATGGTTGCTCTCCATACTCAAGTTGAGAAAGTGGGGGAATTATTATCCGAAGATTTTTTATTATTAATTAAAGAGAAAAATGAGCTGCGGGCCAAGGGCCCATTTTTTCGAACTTGAAAATCGAAAAGCTCTGAAAGACAAAATCGATAGATGGGGAACTGTGATAAAATTGTTGGAGGTACTGTTCGCAGTCATACAATGGCGAAAGCAGAAATCTATGCTATCATTACTTCGCGAGATATTACATAAAAGACTTGTCACCATACTTTTCTCGCACCCTGTACACGGACTGTAATGATCTCCATTAGTGATGACAAAACGGAATCGGCAAGCCGGCTTGAATCCGGATTCAACCCGGATATTCAACTATGAAGCTGGATTGCAGGACCTTCCGGGTTATAAGGACCATCGAGCACTCTCAAGCAACGATCGCTCATTCGCATGATCTCTAACTTTATTTAACCGACGAGAGATTGATCATAATAAACAGAATCAGAGCAGCGCTCGTATATGCACTAATTTGGCCTATTGATACAAAACATTTTTTGTATCTCTCATAATTCGACTTGATTCACCTCAAATGCGAAGGTAATGTGAACGCACGTAGCGACAAGAACAAGTGACAACACTGCATTTAAATGACTTTATGTTAAAAGAAAAATCGAAAACAAATAAGAAAAAGGAATTTCGAACCTCGAAACATCTGCCAGTAGAAGAAACTATCAGATGAGTGTTTTCTCCCTTTGCGGGTATCTTTTAACACGTGTATCAGGAGTCAGTGGAGGTGGCCGGGCACAATTTGCAAAAAGTTTGAATTATCTTGACTTCGTTAAGGTGGGAGATTATGCAAGGGAAGACATATTGAAATTTATAGCTCATTGGCCCCAGAGCCGGCATTTAGGAATTTGCTGGTTTTGAAATCGGCTATACTGTATTTCAGCTCACAGGTGAGCTAGAGAGGCGTTTTTGTGCTCAAAATGATCGGAAAATCATTTCCAACAACTTTTCTGTTCAGACCTAAGTTGAGGAAGCAACATTAAAAAGATATGGCCAAATATTCAATTTTTCGACAATAAATAAAATCGTGGAGCTTCGGCGAGATAAATGTTTACGGATTTGTATTTCATATTATTGAATGTTGAGAACGTATACATAAATACATAGAACTATCAGGAGTTTTGAGCAAAGCACCAAAGGCGAAATTTGGATCTGAATTTCGATAACATGCGATATTTTAGAAATTTCAATTCTGATGCAATGTTTCCGCGCATAGCGCTTTTGTGAGGCATATGTTTAATAAATTTTATTTTATATAATTAAAGTATAGTACCACATACATAAACCAATAATATTATCAAGGGTTTTGAGTCAGGCACCAAATGCGAAATTCGGCTCTGAAGTTCGAAAAAATGCGATTTTGGGAGAAATGTCAATTCGTGATCTTGTGTTCGCGCGTAGAGCGCTTTTGCGAGGCGCCTGTTTACTAAATTGTATTTTATATAATAAAAGTATGGACTTACATACACCAACCAATAATACTATCAAGAGGTTTGAGTCACGCACCAAAGGCGAAATTCGGTTCTGAAGTTCGATAAAATGCGATTTTTTGTGAAATTAAATTTCGAGCTTTAGTTTTTTGCGCGTATAGCGCTTTAGCGAGGCACATGTTTACTAAATTTTATTTTGTATAATACAAGTATGGACACCCATACATAAAGCAATAATACTACCAAGGGATTTGAATCAGGCACCAAAGGCGAAATTTGGCCTCGAAGTTCGATAAAATACGTTTTTTGAGAAATTAAGTGCTTTTGCAAAATTGCTGTTTTCCAAATTTTATTCCATAAGATACAAGTACGGTTATATTATTTAGATGATTATTAGGTATAATATGAGAGTATGTTAAAATCAGTCGAATTCCGTAGCTTCATTCGGAATTGGAGTTTTGTAGATCGGATCATCCACCTTGTCGAAGAATTTCTTGAGAAACTCGATAGTGAGAAGACCATGGAAATTTTCCTCAGAGAAAGAAAGATCCTCTTCTTGTGGTTCCATTTCCACCTCCACATGGAAGTCATGGTCGTCTGGTTTCAATGATCTTCTGAACACCCTCAGCTTCGGCTGCGCTGCTACGAGAGTGTTGATGTAATTCTTCAACTGGTTTCGTGTCATCCAGTCCCTCGGTTCAATGAATCTATCGGCTCTCATAAGTTCCTCTGCCACATCTGCCTTCAACTTATGTCCTGCTGCTGCGAATTCATCGAACTTCTTCTTTATGAATGCTTTTGTGGTCTCGGGATAACGTCCGGTTTTCCTTCCAGATCCCATTGCCCATCCCTCGGGAAGTGGAGGAGCTGAAACTCCCTTCATTGTTGCCTTCATGGACTTGATCACCTCTGAGACTGGCGAAATCGGGGCAGGGGCCACATTTTCCTCAATCGATCTCATGTACAATCCTAGAGCCCTATCGCGGATCTTGATGTGTTCGGGGCATATCTTGTGATTCCCTTCGTCAAGATGCCTCGGATAATTCGACCATCGAATAAAGGAGGCACGGCATTCGCAGTAGAAAAGCGACTTGGATTGTACTCCAGAGGGGTGAATCGATGATGGACTGTTAGGCTGGACGATGTCGTCAACCCGATCATTCGGCTCATCTTCGAGGGAGCTACCTTTCTCCTTGGGTAGATGCCAGAATGTGGGCTGCTCTTTCTGATTGGGATCATTGATTGAGTTGGCAATGATCTCCCGATCGCGTTTGTTCACTTCGGCACTTGCAAGCTTTCCACCGCTCTTTGAGACCACGAGATGGGCATGAGTCGGATTCAGATGGAGAATCTTCTTTCCGTTGCCTGAGCCATGGAAACGCCACACTTTGGCCTCCGTAGTTCCGTCGTATTCGAAATGGCTCAGTTCGGTAATCTTGGGAATCGTATTAGTGGATATATTTTCCTCCACAACGGAAGACGCCAGGTAGATCGATACCGCTCGAAGCTGTCTGGGTGCATTCAGAGCATCGAATATCTGATCCGGAGTGATAACATTGTTCTGTTTGTCTACTTCTGCGTGCTCTTTCTCTTATTGTTCCCAATCTTTCTATCAGCCACCGTCTTCATAGCTTGCATCTCGAAAAAACTGTACGAGAGCACCGGGACGTTCTCGTTGAGGGAGGGCAGAGAGGCCACGAAAGCAGAACAGTGATAATAGGCTGAAATGATAATATTCAGTGCATTACGATTTTAGAATGACCTACGGGCATTATCACTGAACACGCGAACAGATGTGATCCCCATAATTTCCAACTGTTGGAGAGCATGTTTTGCTATTGCGATCACAGTAGTAGCACTCTGAACGTGAGCATAACCATCATTCTCATTGTTAATAGTGTACCTGCTCTTCATCTCCCATAAGATGGGTTATTGAGTGAGATACGATCTTGCCCGAGATATTTACATATATTGAAATATCATGCCATCTGATGTAATAATGCATTGTTGTAATTAGATACACCTTTATTTACCTGGAACCTCCCTTTGCATAGAAACCTTGTTGATATTATTATTGTTTGGTGTATGGAAGTCCATACTTTTAGTATATAAAATACAATTTAGTAAACAGGTGCCTCGCAAAAGCGCTATACGCTCGAACAAAACAGCACGAAATTAAATTTCACAAAAATCGCATTTTATCGAACTTCTGAGCCGAATTTCGTCTTTGGTGCGTGGCTCAAATCCCTTGATAGTATTATTGGTTGGTGTATGTAAGTCCATACTTTTATTATATAAAATACAATTTAGTAAACAGGCGCCTCGCAAAGCGCTCTACGCGCGAACACAAGATCACGAATTGACATTTCTCCCAAAATCGCATTTTTTCGAACTTCAGAGCCGAATTTCGCATTTGGTGCCTGACTCAAAACCCTTGATAATATTATTGGTTTATGTATGTGGTACTATACTTTAATTATATAAAATAAAATTTATTAAACATATGCCTCACAAAAGCGTGGAAAACTCCTCTTTGGCGCGGAAACATTGCATCAGAATTGAAATTTCTAAAATATCGCATGTTATCGAAATTCAGATCCAAATTTCGCCTTTGGTGCTTTGCTCAAAACTCCTGATAGTTCTATGTATTTATGTATACGTTCTCAACATTCAATAATATGAAATACAAATCCGTAAACATTTATCTCGCCGAAGCTCCACGATTTTATTTATTGTCGAAAAATTGAATATTTGGCCATATCTTTTCTAATGTTGCTTCCTCAACTTAGGTCTGAACAGAAAAGTTGTTGGAAATAATTTTCCGAACATTTTAAGCACAAAAACGCCTCTCTAGCTCACCTGTGAGCTGAAATACAGTATAGCCGATTTCAAAACCAGCAAATTCCTAAATGCCGGCTCTGGGACCAATGAGATATAAATTTCAATATGTCTTCCCTAGCATAATCTCCCACCTTAACGACGACAAGATAATGCGAAATTTTTGGAAATTGTGCCCGGGGATGTCCGTTTTCATCCACTGACTCGTGATACACGTGTTAAATACAAATATTTTCCCAGGCGCATCACATGGTGCAAATGTTGCATAATGCTTTCAATAGAAGAAACTCTGAAATGATTGTAATATTGGGGTGTCCGGAAAGTTCGTATAATGCTTCGGAAAAAAGTCAATTCGCGATCAAATGCAGTGATTGCGCAATCTGTTTGTCAACAATGTATTGCATCATTCTGACGTTGAGTAGTGAGAGGATTTAATCAGTCTCCTAGTTGCTACATTAATTCTTGTGATGGACTCCCATCTCTACCTCCGAGCAGTTTTACTTCATTACTACCGTCTTGGCCCATCCGTGAAGGAGGCCCACTCTGCCCTGGCCCAGTCGGAAGGAGCTGACGCCCCCTCCATACCCTTCTGCTATAAGTGGTTCTCCCGCTTCAAGAAAGAGGAGTTTTCCACATTTTGTTCTGCTCGATTTGGAAGACTATCGGCTACACATATCTGCTATACGGTTCTCAATATTGGTGAATCGATATAAAATATTTAAAAAAACAAAGAAACTACTACACTCTCCCTCACTAACTCGTCTTCGATCGCCCCTTCCTCTACGCAAATCTGAAAGAGGACGAAGCGAAAGAGAAAGAGGAATCTTCCTGGAACAAAAGTGGCTTAGCTTATTGAATATCTGAATTCTTTGGGATCGAGTTTGCTTCCTTCTGTTGGCACACAAATCGATGTTTGTGATATGCATGCTTGGCAAATAAGTTATGATGGACAAAATGTGAAATTGCCCGTCCGAATGGACTCACTTTTCCTTTTTGCAGTGGGATTGTGTCACACTCAAAATACGTACGCTCAAAACAACCGCAACGCGCCTCCAGCGCGTAGCGGTTGCTTTGAGTGTACAAACAACAACATCTCGTCACGAATTTGGCGTATCTTGCCCCCCGTTTTTTCGTGTCGCATTGCTCACTCTTCCCCACATTTATCTCAGGAAATACACATTTCCCTTCCCTATTTAGTTCGCATTTTGCAAATACCTGTCACCTTCCCTCTTACAGTGCAATTTCGTATCGATGTCGTCTCAAGGAGAAGACACTAATCGGCTCGACAACTTGCCTTCGGGCGTGATTCGTCAGATCATCAGGGTAGGAGAGGAGTCAGTTAACGAAATGAGATTGGTGAGCCTGTTCTGCTTTACATACGGTACTTTTAGCATTATTGCCTAATATGCCATCACAAAATTGCATACTTCCACAAATCTGTTAATATGCAATATTATGAGAATGATTGATTTCCATAAATTGTGAGATATCTCCTGGATGGAACTCCCGTTCTCTCGAGCCCCCTATCCATAGAAACGGACTCCCGAAGATCAAGTGGATATCGTGGGACTACGATTACATCAATAATCAGTACATAGATATTTTGAAAATTCGAATTGAAGAAAGATACATACGCTATTTTGGAATTGAAAACTGGAAATGCGATCAATACTCACATTCAGGGAATGATAAGGTATGTCTATGAGCCCCCCCCCCCCTTAATGAGACCTCCTTAAATATGGAATATCAATAACACAACATTCACAGATCGTAGAAGTCAAATCTCCGATATCGGCGTCTATCGACCTAATTTGTCGAAGAATTTTCAATCGCTGTTCGCGTATTGAGCAACTCCAGTACAGGGGATATTCCGAGAGAAACGAATTGATGATTTTGAAATTTGTCCTGAGCACTATTGAGGCCGATGAAGTGATACTCTCGGACAAACTAAGACACGGTTTCTCAAAAGTATTGAACTAAAAATATATTTGATTGACATTATTCACATTATTCACTTAGGGATGCGCTCCTGGAATTGCTTCAATCAAGCACATTTAAACGATTTTCCCTTCCATCCTTCATGGTAACTTACAATAGATGTGAGTTTAGTTTCGATCTTTGCGCAAATGCATACGCTCTTCAGTTCTAAAATAAAACTCGAAAATACATGTATAATTACAGGCGAACTCAACTACTCGCTCAATAAAAAATTCTTCGTCAAGGCTTCTGCATTGGTCCCCGAAATCACCGTTTCTGAAGATTTCTCCACATATTTTCCGTTTGATTGTGCAAAAGAACACTGGGAGAGAATCAGGGACGACCTGAATGCGACTGGCCAGATACATGCCGAATTTGACATTGATCAATTTGGGGATACCTTTCGATATCATTGTCGTATTGTTCCCTATTCCCCACAACCTATAGTCTACTCAATCTCGTCTCCAGGAGAAGACAATCTCAACCTCAACAATTTGCCCACCGAAATCATTCGATTGACGATCCGACTGGGACAGGAGTCCAGTGGCCCCATGAGACTGGTGAGGAACTACTGTTGACGTCCATTCAAAACTAATTGAACAATCAATAGTACAGACTAAAATAGCCTTATGATTGCCGACCGGCCATTTTTTTGATTTTCTCCAATTTGAGATGTCTCATCGGTGGAACTCCCTCTCGGTTGAGCCGCTTATCCACCGTAACGGACTTCCGGCAATCAAGTGGCTAGCGTGGGGCTTCATATACGACAGCAATAAGCACTACTATGGTGCTAAAATGCGAATTGAAGAGCAATATATTCGCTATTTTGGAATTGAAAGCTGGACATGCGAAGAAGTGTCAGCCCGTGATAAGGTGTGTTAAACAGAAATAAGCAAATATATGTTTTTTGTAGATTGATAAAACAAAATATATTAGATCGTGGAAGTGAAATCACCGATATCGGCAACTATCGACCTTCATACACATATCGATCATATCGACGAATATCGATGTACACGAATTTTGAATCGCAGTTCGAATATTGAATAGCTTGAAGAAAGTGGATCATCCGAAGAAAGCGAAATGCTCTTTCTGAAATCAGTCTTGAAGAGTATAAAGGCAGATGAATTAACGCTCAAGGACAGTTTAAGATCTCGTTTTTCGTAAGTATTAATTAAATAGTTGATTACTCAATAATTGTTCAGGAATACACTGATGTACGTGCTTCAGTTGAACACTTTTAAAAGATTGATTCTGCCTTCCTTCATGGTATCGTACGGATTTAGTGAGTTCACACATTTAAATTTTTTTTAAAGTTGTATAGTATTGATCATATGTATTATTACAGGCGAGTCACTCAATAAAGCATTCTTCAACAGGGTTACTGAGATTGTTCCTGAGGTATTAGTCACTGAAGAAAATTTCGACCACGAATTTTGTCGGGAAATGAAGAACCAACTTATTTCGACGGATCAGATCAATGTTCAATTTGATTTTGAAGACGTTGGTCATACCACTCGTTTTTCTATTACTCGCAAGAACTAATCATCCACAATGACATGACGATTTCTTGTTGAATCGTTTATTTATTTCCGTAATCTTTGAACTTTGAACAGAAACTACTCTCCAGAAAATACAATATCTGGGAAACCTTTGTGCCAACACATAATTGCGAGAGAAACATATCACGCCTGTCACGAGAGAATCGAGCTAGATTTCACTTTCCTGGCCATGGGCCAAAAAGCATGAAATGAGTTATAATCGGGTTTGGACATCCCTAGGCATGATATTTGATCCCCCAAAGTTTCTATCCGCTCAGAATTTTCTTAAGGTCGTTAAGCGAGGCACTCTACCTGAGTCCTTAACTTTAACTGCGCATATCTTGCTTCGGGTGCATTTTTGAGAGAAAATGCCCTTTGAGGTACCCCAGGTAATTTTTCATGCACTATAGATCTATACAAACTAGAACTCATGAAAACACCTTAGAACCGAGCTACAGTTAAGGTAGCTCAACTCAAAAGTGTAAGAAAAGATTCTCTATCTTTTCCAGTATGTGATAGTCCTCGCCGAGCTCTTTCGAATAAGATATTTGCGGTTATCAAAAGCTGGGTATGGCGTATGTGTTTTAGCCCCTAAAGACTTAAAGTTGATTTGAAAAATATTTTCAACAGAGAAAGGACAATGGTGTCTTCATTCTCCACGTCGACGCCGCTCCTATCGGTGATCTCCGTCAAGAATGAGAATTTTTCATCCTTTCACCTGTTGAAAATATTTTTCAAATCAACTGTCTGTCTTTTAGGGGCTAAAACACATACGCCATACCCAGCTTTTGATAACCGCAAATACCTTATTCGAAAGAGCTCCGCGAGGACTATCACATACTGGAAAAGCTAGAGAATCTTTTCCTACACTTTTGAGTTGAGCTACCTTAACTGTAGCTCGTTTCTAAGGTATTTTCATGAGTTCTAGTTTGGATAGATCTATAGTGCATGAAAAATTACCTGGGGTACCTCAAAGGGCATTTTCTCTCAAAAATGCACCCGAAGCAAGATATGCGCAGTTAAAGTTAAGGACTCAGGTAGAATACCTCGCTTAACGACCTTAAGAAAATTCTGAGCGGATCGAAACTTTGTGGGATCAAATAACATGCCTAGGGATGCAAAAACCCGATGATAACTCATTTCATTCATTTGGGCCCATGGCCAGCTTCAGCTCGATTTTCTCGTGACAGGCGGCATTCTCCCACTATGAATACGACAGTTCTTGCCACGCGATTCTCTATCCTCGCTGTCTGTATGCTCGCCCTTATTTGCATGTTCTTTGTGTTACATGTATTCGCATGTATTTCTTCGTTCACATTCTTTGGTTAACTTTTGCATTCTATTTTAAGGTAATACGGAGGCTGAATATAGGGGCAGGTTGCACATGATAAGGAAGTCGTGGCTCGAGTTCATCTTCCTTTTCACGCCCTAGAACAGAAGAGAATTGAACGATAAGAGATGATTCGTAGAGAGAGAGAGAGAAAAAAAAGCGAATGCTTCGACAAATTTATCCGTGAGGCTGGAAACATCATTGAAAAAGTCGCTGCCTCCTTTGGACAGGAACTTACCAACTTTCTGATGATTGTGGCACTTATTCTTATTGTATCCGCACATAACTATTTCAAGGGAATCTCACACGTATCTAGGTGTATTCGTCAGTGTAACGGTTGCATAATTGAAAAGAAAGTATACATTGAACTCGAGCCACGACTTCCTTATCATATGCAATCTCCCCCCTAAATTCAGCCTCCGCATCACCCCTTTTATCTTCATACAAACAAGCATCGGAATGCCGCACGCATCATTCTACCCTCTCCCTCCCCCCTCTGGGCCCTTTCCCCTCCCCCCCCCCTGCTACACGTATCCCTGCCAGAGGGCTTTCGCATCGTGTTTACCAACGTGTGCATGATGTATCAGGTTGGTCCATAAGTCTTTTCCCTTTTCCGCAATTATATATTTTTGGATTTACGAGCCCTTACTTTCAACCGATTCTCATATGGTTCGATATATTCATTGAGTACATCGATACTCTCTTTAGCGCACATGGAGCCAAGCCTCCATTGACAGTATTGCTATCACCAGATAAAGTAAAATGCTTTGTCGTACGAAAATATAGTTACTATTGTTTCGGCCTGTGCTCTACGGAAATCAGACATTTGACTAATATCTTGCCACCATTGTATAGCGTGGAACTCGTACTTTTCAAAACACTATTGAACTCTGGACGATGGGGCCAAACTGGTGCGCTTAAAAAATTGCAGTTCCGATCAGCATGACGATAGTAATTTTAATTCGCCATATGTTCGAACCCACATGCATAGACACCCCAATTCGGCATATCACGAAGTTGCGTCTATATTGAGCTTACATTCTGGTTTTGGTGCATGTAGCAATAGTCCTTGCAAAATCTACACAACTCAATGTTACAACATGGATATTTGGCTATGAAAATGCCCATTTTCGATGAATATTTTTTTCAGCAGCGATAGATGATTCGATATTTTAAGGTTTAGCGCACAAGCTACTTGTCATTTACCATATATCCATATATTAAAAAGGCAAAATTCGGGAATGCCTCTTTCATCAGGAGATTAGACCTTTTCGAACACTCGAGAAATTGAATTTTTGACAATTTTTGCCGTTTGAAGATTTTTTTCAAAATATTGTGGCCTTGAAAGATGGATGAGACCTGACCTTAAATGTTTTTATAATAGTGTGCCCCAATAGTGATTGAATGTAGCGCCCCTACATAGAAGGCAATATCTTCGATCCTCGGAGCAGGAGTTCCGATCGTTTGAGCAGCACTTCATTGCACACGTTGGAATTTTCAAGCCTGTATTTCGAAATTTCGCAAAGTAAGCACAAGTTCCTACACACTTTTAGAAAGAACAACTAACGGGCTTTCCATTCATGCAAAAGAAAAGGTACCGCAATATTTCTCCGCTGAATGATAGCAGATCAAACAAAATGGAAAATTTCAACAAAAATCTACTTGGAAACAAATGTGAGTTCTTCGGAAACTCTAAAGCCATGATGTAAATCTAATATATGCCAATGAAGTACGAGGGTACCCTTACATAATGCCTTGGAGTCAGGCAATTATTTTTTGCCGGAACAATTTTAGATGAAATCGAATTGTACACTCCAAAAGGGAAAAGACTTATGGACCAACCTAATAATTAGTTTTAGGCAGAGAATGGAACATAACTTACATATATGATAAAATTCAGGAGAAACATTCGGAGAAACAGGCCTTATTTGCTTTTTTTATCCAAGTTGCTCGAAATATTGTCCCATGGTTTGCGTACGGCATTTAGGACACAGAGCGAGTGCAAAGGAGAGTTTTTTTGTTCACAAGACGTACATGTTGTTAATAAGGATGTCAAGTCGAACCGCGAAAGAGTGTGGGAAATTCGGAGACGGTGAACGGAAATTCATACTCTAACATGTATTGCAATCGCGACTGAATGTTCGACTACCTCAGTTGCCCCGGCGTCGCATGTTTGCTTCGCAAGATATTTTATTGACCCGTCGATAAATCCTGGCAAAATAATAAACTTTCGCTAAGGGAAGATTATGGTAACTTTTAAATGCTGATGTCTCTCATTAGGAAACTTACGTGTAGCCACCCGCATTTTTTGAGCTAGAAATACGCGCTTAGACCCTTCACCTCCTACCAGCCTCGCACGCTTTGGTGATGTGGTCGTCGGAAATTGCTCGTTTAAATCTCTCCGCCTTGCTTTCCGACGTTATTTGTTCGATCATTAGAGTTGGGCAGGAGTCAATTGATGGCATGATGCTGGTCAGTTTTAGTATTGCACCTAAATTTCTGTAAATTTGAAATATTGAATTGAAATAAATAATCAGATTTCGCCACGATGGAATGCTCTTTCTCTTGAGCATCTAAGCCATCGCGAACGACTTCCTGCCATTCAAAATATGGAATGGCTATTTTGGGATAACGGTCGATTAAAATCTCCTAATATAGCGATACATTTTGCTGAAAACTATCGAAACTATTTCGGCATTAAAGGAACGAGCATACATATTCTATTCAGGCAAGATTATTAAAAAATGATCATTTGTATTATTAACTATATAAATGTATTATTATCAATTTTGTATTATTAATTATTAATTGCCTATTGCTTATAGATGTCAGGCTCGGAAGGGATAATTATTGTCCAGTTGTGTGTTAATGGAAGCAATGTTGACCGAGTTATGCGAATATTGCGCCGAAGCTCACGCATTGCGAAAATGTGCACAAACAGTTGGATTAATGCAGACGAGGTCGCGAACTTATGAACACACACATATCATACGAAAAATGTTCGTCTTGACGAGACGCATCTCCTTATGTAAACCCCTGACCCTACACTTTTCTAGTTTTCGAGAAAATTTGTATAATTCAGTTCGCAATAACAATTGACCTACCAGATTTACATAATTGGATTCTACATGGAGTAATTGGGGTGGTATTCAAATTTCAGAGCAATGTATTGTATACTTCTTGTGTTATCGGAGAAAAACGATACAAAACGTAAAAAAATCCGACCTGCAGCCCGGCTGCACCGGTCAGATTGGTGCAAAATGAAGTAGGTCTTGATGCTCAGCATCATCGAGAACCCCCTTTGCAAGCGTTTTCGAAATTTCACTGTGCCAGCCTCCGAAGGCGTTTTGCCGATTCTTCGGTAACCGGCTTCATATTCCAGTTCGAATGCATGTATTCATGTTGTTCTATCGCAAAAAATAATGAAACTTGTAACTATTTTGTTTCGTATTATTAGGTTGATGCAAAAGTTTCGTTACAAGGTTAATTTAACGATTACTCGCACATGGCTTGCTCGTCTCCAACAGTACTTCGGCATTATTTGAGGCACCATTCGTACACTACAATACTTGGGTTTTGTTGAATCGGTTCAGCTTCTTTCGGAAGAAAAATGCTGGTTTACAAAAAATTGGCAAAATGTCCCATTTTTAGTATTGTGTTCAAAACTCCATAAAAATTATACGAATTTATTGCAGCTCCTTTGCTTTTGTGAAGTTAATGCATACGGGTTGACGCTTCCAGTAAACACTTGAAATTGGAATTTCAAACACGATCTCGGCTATGCTGATCTCGGCTTCCAAAATTCAATTTTGGGGAGCATTATGAATGTGATTATTGAATGAAGAGGTCAATCTTCACCAAATTTAAAACGTAGCATCGACTTGATATGCTCTTTAATTTTTGATAAATTAAATACGTCTAGACCCTACTCCGGAAAGCCCAGCTCGAACATGTTTTTTTTCCATTTTTACGAACTAAAATTTTTTTTAATGCGTGAGGATTTTGAAAGGCGTTTTAAAGCTGATTCCGTACACTTCAGGAATTATAATTCCTATACATCACTCTTTACAAAAATATAGTCTATGTAGAGGACTTATCATTACTCAAAGACTGCTGTTGCGTCAAAATGTCAATATCAGATTTCTATTTTGCGACACTTTTCATCCTACCCTGTCCGTTTATCCGATTGGTGATGGATAAGGATAGGTGTGCTATGGAGAGCACACATACGCTAATAATATGCAAAAATGCATGGAAAGATTGATAAAGTCTGAAGCGAGATATAACTCAAAAAGCACCAATTTTAAAGTCGTAACGAAACTTTTGCATCAACCTAATACTTCATTTTGGCCTCTATTACTAATGCGGGGTTAATTGGTTGTATAAGTATACATTACTTGTTATCCAGTAGACTATTCGGCTATGTTTGAATAAACGGGGCCCTTGCCCGATCCGACGGGACCCTTGGATTTGGCGGGGCCCTTAATTTTGTTTCGTATTTTGCGGGGCCTTTCAGGATTTGTCGGGTCCCTTTAATGTTATGTCATGGGCAATGTTAAATTCCTTAGTGATGATGTTTTTCCACAGTGATGATGCAATAGCGTGTTCATTTCGAATAGCTCGCATCAAAAGTGTCAGGAAAGTTCAGGGAAGGTATCATTCGACTCTACATGAAATGTCACACCAAATACAAATGTTGCGTCATTATGATGCAATATGTCGTCAACTTACGTAATATTTCGTCATTTTTATGCAATACATGTATATTCGCTGTTTTGTGTTATGAAAACGTTCATATGTGCCCATGAATGTCGAGTACATCGTTATTTGTCGAATCTTGCACTTTCCTCAAGCCAAGTAAAGAATGTGATGGAAAAAGTAGTGATAGCTAGGGACTAGTTCGTCCCATGGAGATAGTTCTCCAATCCCTTTTTGCTACTTTCTCTATCTCTCTCTTTCAAAATTGTCGAAACAATTTGACAGTTGCATGGCAAACGCAGAGGCCTTTTTGGCGTAGCTATGCTCGGTTCCTTCCTATTAAAATAAATGGTTGATATTGTTATTGTGTTACTAATGCCGAAAATTTTGAAAGAGAGAGAGAGAGAGTAGCAGTTAGATACTGTACTACCTCCCCAATCGTATCGACATCTAACCTTTCTCCCCCTCTCTTTTTCTCATCTCTTTTTCTCATCTCTAATATTCATCTATGGTAATTACAATGATCTTCGTATATTTTGTTGTTCACCTTGCCTCATAGTTTGATAGGACTGTCTTTACATATGACATGTCTTTTACCATAGCCCCTCTCTTCGTTGTATGCAAAGATGAACTAGTCGTCTCTCGTTTTCGTTCCATGTGTGGTGGTTCGTCTTCTATTGGGTTCTCTCGTGTCTTCACCGGGAATAAGGTCGGTGTTTTATAAAGTTATTCTTTTGTCAATTCCTTACTCGTTCCTATCACACTGTATATGTGGGAAGTGGGCCATAAGGGGTCTCAGGAGTACGGTAGCGCATAGAATCAGTTGGCCCTAGTACTATCTGAAGCTAACTTGGGGGCCGAATCCGGTTGCGCAAGTCTCCGTCCCACCTCTGGACGCAGTGAGGATACGGTAAGCATGACAAGTCAAGGAGGGAGCAGAGCTTCAAGGAGCGTGGAGCGCACTGTGCATCCGGAGAGAGGAGCCAGTGTTGAAGCGACTATGAGTGGAGAGACTCATCCTGGAAGGAGAGGTGAGTTGTCTTCCACCCCCTCTCTCAGAGAGGAGGGGAGAAGCAAGGTCTCGATGAGAGAGTCAGTCCGCAGGCTACTCTGAGACCTAGTCTGATGCTTGGCGGATTTCCGCAGGGCATACAGAGAGATGACGTGGCGCTTGGCGGGCAACCGCAGGGTGCTCACGGTCTGAACTGGAACTCAAATGATCAGCTTGGCGGGCATCCGCAGGGTTATCTGATGAGCCAGGAGGAGAGGGAGCGACTTGGTGGGTATCCACAGGGTGCGCAATTCCCATCTAATATCAATGAGAGACCCCACCAGGAAATGGTCAGAGAGAGGAGGGGAGAGAGAGCACACTACCTACTGTCAGATATGGGGGATGAGAGGCTTGGCGGGCATACGCAGGGTCACTATCCCCTCATGAATTCACTCTACCCACAGTCAATGATGAGAGAGGAAGGACTTGGCGGGCATACGCAGGGTCACTATCCCCTAATGAATTCACTCTACCCACACTCAATGATGAGAGAGGAAGGACTTGGCGGGCATACGCAGGGTCACTATCCCTCAACGAGCAAGAGAGTGCCCCTGACTTTCACTCGAAGGAACCAGGAGGAAGTGTTCGGTGATGAGAGCACCACCATCTCACCCCAGCACACTGACAAGCGTGACTGGAGCCAGTTCGAACCCTCATGGGGGAGAAACCTGAAGAGAGAGAGGATATTGAGAGGAAGGGAATGACTGTGGCTAGAGAATATCCCATGAGCTACCATGGTTCTAGACATGGATACACGCTCCAGATGGGTGATACTGTTCCTTCCTATGAACACCCCAATGTCACAATGAGAAAGAAGCCAGAAGCGCATGGGCAGAGTAGTGGCATGAATGCGGGGGAGAGGAGACAGATGGAGATTAGAGAAAGGAATGAGCTAGAGATACGATTCAATAAGACGATGAATGAAGTGAAATCAGCTCATGCTATCCCTTTGAAGATGTCTCCCATCGAGCCAGTGGAACCGTCTGCTATCGATCAGACACAGCCCTCGGATCGATCTGTGGAGCAACTCCAATCTCAAGCTAATGGACTGAGCATCAATGAACATGAACAGATGGAAATCACTCAAACTGAGGTACATTGGAGAGAGAGTGACCAAAGAGATGTTCAAATTGAGTGGAAAGATGGTAGATTGCCTATCCACTCTGGACAAAGTCAGTATCTCGAGAGGAAGTGATAGATGACTTGAGAGTTATCTGTGAGGAAGAGAGAGATCAGATCATACGAATAGTTGAGAATGAGTTGGATGAGATATCGAGAGAAAAGGATGAGAGTGCGGACGAAGTGAGATATCTGAGAGAGGAACTCAGAATGAAATGCACTTCTGAAATGAGATTGAAAGAGAATGCGATGAGAGAGATGGAAGGGATAATGTCCACTCTCGAGATTGAGGATAGAACTGCGATTCACAACCAAATTCGGCACTTGCAGAGTGAAGCTGACAAGTACAAGAATCTCCCGATTAACGTAATGACGGAGATGGCGAGAATGAAAGAGGAATGGGAGGCGAGAATGGCCGCCCAACAGAGACAGTTCGAACAGCAGCTCAAAGAGCAGAAGGAAGGTCAGCATCAATTCCTCCGTCAAATGAATCCGCCAGTTGTGAACAGAACAAGGAATGAGAGAAATAATGGCTACTCTCAGCACTCGTTGGAAGAACGACGGATAGCGGAAGACTCGATGAGACCACCGACTCCTCCGAGTCTTCAGTCTCACTGGCCGATGGACAGACTGAGAAGTGTCCCAAGTGAGAGAAGCTTTTCATTGACTGATGACTTCAATAATGATGAGTTGACGGGTCACGTGAATAAGCAACAACATCAACAATCCGATAATGGGAACCCTGTAAACCAATTGCTGGCTCAACTGGGAAGCGCTTTCATCCAAATCAAACCATTCGACTACAAGACAGAAAAGTTTGATGAATTCATGGAGCGATTCGAACTGAAGCATAGAGGACAGTCAGAGAGAGATAAAGTAATCATGCTTGGCCAGTCCCTGGGGGATAATGATTCTCACCCCATGAAGGTTTTCCGTTCTATCCCAGAAGATGTGAGAAAGGGAAGTGATGTGGCAAAGATAGTACAGGAGATGAAGAGGGCTCTAGATAGGAATGCAGAGCTAACAAAACAGAAAGCTCAGCAGAAGCTGGATGAACTCTCTGGAAAGGGAGAAGTGATTCATATCTGCCGAGAAATTGAACAGCTAGTGGGCAGAGGTCTTTCGTACATGACTGGTTCAGTCAAAGATCAGTACATGAGGGACTGTTTCATGAAGGCGATGAGGGGAAGACCCGAGTACGATAAGATAGTGGAGGCTTACTATATGGAAGGAGCTACTTTTGAGCACATGAAACATGCTGCCCAGCAAGCTGAATTTATTGAGAATACCAAAAAGAAGGAAAGAGAAAGATAAAGCTTCCTCTTCCAAGCGAGACGATTTAGTCTGCTTCAGTTGTGATCGAACTGGTCACATTCAACGCTTCTGCAAGAATGGTCCTGCGAAGCTTCCTCATGCAAATTCGAGTCAATGGTACGGAAAAACATTCACTCCTACCACTACTCAGTTCAATAAGCAATTCTCACGTGACAATACCAAACATGGTAACAATGAGAAGCCTCAGAGTGGAAGCTGGAATCGAAATAATTGAAATGGATACAAATTCAATGGTGGATCGAATAATGGAAGGGGAGGATACCATTTTAACAATGATCGATCTTTTTCCCAGAAGAACCAATCTGGAAAGAATGATGGTCCTCCCAAGAAACCGTTCAATAACGATGCCCGAGCCAGTGAAGTTCAAATAAAGGATGAGGAACCAGCAACAGAGAAGGATGGGATATGGGTCAAAGATAATGCAACCGAAATCGAATCGGTGACATATGTGGGCAACAGATTACACACTGAGATGAGAGTCGAAGGAGTGACGTAGCGAGTGCTGGTCGACTCTGGTGCTCAAGTGTCTCTAATACCGAAACGGATCTTATGCCAAATACTGAAATCAAATGGATCAGAGTGGAATGATTTCATGGATACTATCAATCACATCTCGAGTTGGCGATTTGACTAATGGAGGATTCCGTTCCTTCCCCGTTCCAACACTCCCATTCGATGTCAACATGCCCCTTACCTCGATATACCCTATCCTTTCGCCATTCACACTTTCAGCGTCGAACCACGACGGTGAATGGCATCCCACTCGCCCCCCTTCTCGCGCTCAATCATTCGTTTCGCAATCGCTCTCATGTGAGAGATCAGAGATTAATCGGAGAGTATCGGGCCTCTCCTCCTCCCCTTGGCACCATACGCGCCCTCCTTCTCTCATTTGATTATCATTCCTCTACCCATTCCTTAGCCGAATTCTCATTCGGTCGATTCCCATCCCCCCTGCGTATCCCATGCCGTGGCGCCGTACTCACTTCCCATTGCACAATTTCTCCTGATCCCAGAATCTCACTATTCCCTCTCGTAGTACTGTGCCAGACCAGAGACCATAAATAAATGGGAAATCAGATGTTCCAATATCTCATTTCATCAGAGGAGAGCGATCGTTCTCTCCCATTACACCATGAACCATGCCCTCTCGTCTCTTATCCGGGAGAAATCATCCCCTTTTTCCATCCCCTTCAATTCGATTTTCCGTTCCCTTCTCCTTCATTAACCAGAACTGAATTGAGGGACCAATTCCGAAAATCTCAAAATATTTTGAGTACCGCTCCGAACTCATTTCCTCTACGCCATTCCATCACACCATGTGAGATATAATTACATTATTATCACAATGCAAAATTGGAAGATCATGAGAAGGAGATAAACTACTTATCGATTACGATAAGTCTCTTTCATTCTCATTTCAAATACGACTCTTTCCCCACCCCACTCTATTTGCCCCCCCCCCCCTCCTTCCTACTTTCAGAGAGCACTGCTCTTCCAAACTCGGCTGCAAGTGAACACCATCGACTCCATTCGTCTCTCAATCGGTGATGTTTTGACTTCCTTTCTATTTCCCTTTTTCCCCTTTTACCAGTCCATCTATTCCTCTCGCCCCATTTGTTTATATTTCCAGGCCCCCTTCTCTCGTGTTGTCCTTCCCTCCCTCCCCTCATGGAACGTGCCGACACCCAATTAATCGAAGACATGAGAAGAGCCAGCGAGAACGTAATTCATTGTGAGAACTAAGTACGCTGGCGATCCCGGGGTACGGTTCCTCTCCCCACCCCCTCCCACCCCCCCCCCCCCCACCAGTTCAAACAATTCGATAGTTTATTTTGTCTTAGTCCGTGTTTTAATCCTAATCTAGCAGCATAGTTTATTTATTAATTACTTCGATCATGCCTCTCGAAACGATTCCTACTGCTCGGTGAGATGGCGCCCCACCAAGATATCGAGTGGGGGCTCCTCCCGTCCTGATCACTTAGCAGTAGGTCAAAGGGACGAGAGGATATGGTTGATCTGTAGATTTGTGATTTTTTTCTCTGACAATTGTCCTAGTTCATCTATTTTCCAAATCTCGTATTGTGTTATTCTCACTTTCATACGTGTTTGCACCATCACCATTTCTTGTTGTTTTTTTTCGTGTGCCCCCCGGAGTGTGTCGGCACAGTTCCTTAGTCACTAGGCCCCGCCCCCAATATCCCCCTCTCGCTGGATGCTCCTCTCATTGACTTCCTCTTCACCTTCTCTCTGAACACTGATCATGAAATAAATCTACTTATCTTATTCGGTTGCATTGCATCACATTATAGTTGTATCACAGTCATTTTAGGATATCGGCATTGGGGTCGATATCCGAACTTGTAGATACATGAGATCGGCATTGGGGCTGATCTCCTCTGTATCCATTTGCATCATATTTCTTGTCTAAGCATTCTATCACTCAACTCCGTTCAACTCGTAAAGAAGAAAGACGGTTCGATTAGTTTGTGCGTAGATTATCGGAAACTCAATGAGGTCATCAAGACTGATGCGTACCCTCTACCAAGGATAAATGATTGCGTCCAAGAGCTTAGAGGAAAGAGAATATTCTCGACGCTCGATCTCAAGAATGGATTTTGGCAGATTGGATTGGAAGAGAGCTCGATAGAGAAAACTGCATTTTCCACCCTTGGCACTCACTACGAATTCGTCAAGCTTCCCTTTGGTCTATGCACCAGCCCAGCTGTGTTCCAGAGGACGATGAATATAATTCTGAAATCTGAACTCCAGAAGCCAATGGGTTACAGAGACGTGTTCTGTTATATTTACGACATCCTAATAGCTACCAGTAACGATATCGAACATCTGAAGGCGATGGAACGAGTATTCACATTATTACGAGAGGGAAACATGAAACTCAATGTGAAGAAGTGTCTCCTGGAGAAGACACAAGTACACTACCTCGGTCATACAATTGATGGAACTGGAGTTTCTATCCAAAAAGGAAAAGTAAAGGAAGTGTCAGAATTTCCTCGCCCAACTAATCTCACTACACTCCGACAGTTCTTGGGAATGACAGGTTACAATCGCAAGTTCATCAAGAATTACGCTGCGATTGCGAATCCTCTCTATGCATTGACATCCACTAAGACAGTGTGGTCGTGGGGTGACAAGGAGGAAAAGAGCTTCAATCTCCTCAAGGAGAAGATGTGCTCTGCACCAGTTCTGGCACAACCGAACCATGAAACAGCCGTGTCCGGAGAGGCACCATTTCTAATCACCACTGATGCTTGCAAGGAAGGAATCGGGGCAGTACTCTCACAGAGAGGAAGTGATGGAGAGGAAAGACCACTTCAGTACTATTCTCGAACGCTATCCCCAGCTGAGAGAAATTACGGAATTACGGATCTAGAAGGATTGGGAGTGTACGAAGCAGTCAATAAATTTCGACACTTCATAATTGGTACTCAATGTGTGGTCAAAACTGATCATCAACCCCTGATATCAATGTTCCGAAGATTGAATCTCTCTCCAAGAGTGATGCGATGGGCTCAGCTGTTGCAAAGTTTCAATATAAAGATGGAATACATTCAAGGAACAGTGAACAATGTGGCAGATGCACTAAGCAGAGCTCCACTACAGAGTGACCATCCAGAAAAAGATGGAGCACCATGGGACAGTATTGTGAATGTGGTGCGCACTCGATTATTGAAGGAAGTAGATTGGAAGCAAGCTTACGAAAATGATGCATGGTGCAAGATGATAATGAAGAAATGGGAAGTAGTTAGCCCTGATGAGAGATGCAAACACGAATATTCGATACCAGACTCGAGAAAGAAAATCAATCTCGATGATGTCAGAGTAGAAGATGGATTGCTTCTAATTATTGATGAACGTCACAAATGGAAAGTTTACGTGCCAGTGGACAAACGAACGGAAGTAATGAGAGATGAACACGAGGGAGTAGGCGGAGGCCACTTCGGAACAGTTAAGATTGTCCCAAAAGTGGAAACCCGGTACTACTGGGGCGGTTTGAGGAGAGATGTACCGAAGTACATTCGACAATGCAAAACTTGTGCGATAGTCAATCCGAAACCCATCTTCAACCCTCCTCTCACTCCATTCATGCCCACTCGACTTCTAGAGATAGTTGGAATCGATCTGTGCGATGTTGGAAGGTCGATTCACAACAACCGATACATTCTCACGATAATAGATCACTTCACGAAATTTATCTCTGCTTATGCACTCAAGGACAAGACAGCGGAAGCTGTTGCTCGAACACTTGTGAGTGAATGGATGCTCCGAGAGGGCAGAACTATGGAGCAGTTACTGTCTGATCAAGGAAAGGAGTTCGATAATGCAATAATGAGTACAGTAACCGAACTGTTGGGCATCGATAAAATATTCACCCTAGGATACGATTCTAGAAGGAATGGAGTTACTGAAAGAATGCACAGAACAATCACAACAGTCATTAAGAAGATGGTGATGGATGGGAAGAGCAAAGGCTCGTGGGATGATCTACTCCCATTCGCGGTGTACGCATACAATTCGACACCTCATACCACAACCACATTCTCACCGTATTTTCTAATGAATGGCCGTGTGCTACGACATATCTCGAAAGTATATCCCAAGAGTGTGTATTGCCTGAATGACGATTACAATGAGATTCTGAAGGAAGGATTAAGTGACATTTACCAAGAAGTACAGTCTGAGATAGAGAAAAATGGGAAGGCAATGGAAAAGTCATTCAACAAGGAAGCTACGGACAGAGATGATCTACCCACTGTGGGAGAATTGGTTTATATCAAAATCCCAACGGAGAAGAGAGGGACTAAGTACCCCAAGCTGACCAATGAGTGGAAAGGTCCATATGTAATCACTGAATGTCACAAATCATCAGCAATAGTACAAAACACGAAGGATAGCAATGACATAAAGAACGTGCAATATCAGTTTCTAAAACGAGTATCGAGCGAAGTCAGTAATCCCGAAGTGGAAACACTGAGAAATAGAAATGAAATGAGATGCTCTACGATACAAGTAACGAACGAAACTGATTGCAAGACGATCTCGATGCGTCACCCGCTGCATATCGACTTCGTCTGTGAGACGTGTAAGGGAGCATCGATTAGACATAGGATTCTCACGGCAAGAACAAAGCAGACTCATGCTGCTGCTGGAATGGCCGGACTGATTCAACGTGTTCAGTACGGCAAATTGCCGATGACCGAGGAGGAGTTAATCGCTCCCTACAACGCCATGTGTTGCCATCGTGCGGTTGCTCTTGCTCAAGTCGAACCCGATATTCTCTACGAGGGAGAGACAGGAGGAGTACTCGAATCGATTCTAATCGGTTCCACGATCCGGAAGATCATACAAGAAGCTGCAAGAAAGCTCAAGAGAGACATTGTGCTAATCCCCGATAACTTCCTCCCCACTGCTGCCGAATACGACGTTGATCTACCATCTGATAGAGACAGATCGCTCGTTGATCAACTCACAGAAGTGCGATCACTGATCCCCGGTCGTCTTCTAATCGTGATTGGACGCAGGATAGAGAATGCGGAATGGGCGTTAATTCGCGCTACTCTCATTCACTTAGCGTGTCAACGATGGGAAATCTATGCATGCCAATCCCCGCCCAGCCTTGACACCTCACGATCCAAGTTTGAGATAGTCGATGAGCGCTTGTGCACGCTACTTGGTGAGATAAGCATTATGGGAGACGCTATCGTAGAGCGTTCGCATATCGCCACTCAGGGTGCAGAACTGTACCGCCAATATTGGCCCTACTCTCTCGCTGCAGTGCACGATACGCGCGTGTTGTTCGAATGGATGGGGGCGAGTCTTCGAGAGGATATGGAGCACGAGGAGATTGAGGCTGTCCCTACGCAGAATCACAAGTCGAAGGAATTCACGCAGTTCAAGTACATCCCCAAGGGAAGAGGAGGGAGAGTACAGAAACCCCAGAAATCAGGAGTGAACCCATCCCATTCTGGTTACCAAGCACGTGGATCAGGCTAAAATAGAGGACGCGGCGCACCTAAAGCACGTGGTGGTCGCGGAAGCACGTATTACAATAAGAATTACTACCACAATAATAATTAATCGATAAGAGTACCCAATTACCGTTTTATTTTCCCGGCTAGTGGAGAGCCGTCATTTCGAGGACCGGCGGGTAGTTAGATACTGTACTACCTCCCCAATCGTATCGACATCTAACCTTTCTCCCCCTCTCTTTTTCTCATCTCTAATGTTCATCTATGGTAATTACAATGCTCTTCGTATATTTTGTAGTTCACCTTGCCTCCTAGTTTGATAGGACCGTCTTTACATATGACATGTCTTTTACCCTCGCCCTTCTCTTCGTTGTATGCAAAGATGAACTAGTCGTCTCTCGTTTTCGTTCCACGTGTGGTGGTTCGTCTTCTATTGTGTTCTCTCGTGTCTTCACCGGGAATAAGTGTTTTATAAAGTTATTCTTTTGTCAATTCCTTACTCGTTCCTATCACACTGTATATGTGGGAAGTGGGCCATAAGGGGTCTCAGGAGTACGGTAGCGCATAGAATCAGTTGGCCCTAGTACTATCTGAAGCTAACTTAGCAAACAAGAATTGGAATTAGAGAACTATCTCAATGGGACGAACTAGTCCCCAGCTATCACTACCAAGAAGCACCAGCCGTGAATGCTTCATCACATTCTTCACTGGGCTTGAGGAAGGGGCAAGGTTCGACAAATAACGATGTACTCGACATTCAGGAGCACACATTAACGTTTTCATCACAAAAAACGAATATTCAGGAAAAAAAAGAATACACAGCATACGAATGACGAAATATTACGTTATATGTCTTACGTAGTCTTACGTAAGATGTCTCATCGTAATGACGCATCATTTGTATTGATGTGACATTCCATGTGGAGTCGAATGATACCTTCCCTGAACTTTCCTGACACTTTTGATGCGAACTATGCGAAATGAACACGCTATTACATCATCACTGTGGAAAAACATCATCACTAAGGAATTTTACATTGCCCATGACATAAAATTGAAGGGACCCGTCAAATCAGACAGCAGCCTGAACGGCCCCGTTTATTCAGACAGAATATCTAAGGGCCCCGCTTATTCAGACAGAGCCGAATATTCTTCTCACTGATACACGGCTGTTGCAGAATCTGTTAACCAGTTTTATCACGCAACATGTACGCACACGGAATCAATCATAAGGTGAAAGGAAAAGTATGAGGTCATTCCTGTGAGATATTAGCAAATCGGAGAAGGTTTCGCAAATCGAAAATTTTCCGAAATTATGCAACTTTCGTCACATGGATGTCGAGTTCGGCGTTCTGCAGTGATTGTATGTTTTGTATGTTTGGCTAGCGATTAGAAAGGCGACAGCTGATGTAAACGATTTTACACCACCACCCCTGACGAATAAGTTGTATATTGTATAAACCTGATAATGACTTTTCATCCGACCAAGTACCTTTTTATCGTGTCACATCAGTCAATGGAGCGAACAACATCGGCGTCCCATGGGTCCATGACGCCATCATAGTAGTCATATTTACAAAGTACAATATTTCAGGCACTTTACGCATTTTTTGCATAAGTCTGTTATCTACCTCTCCCGGCTGAGTCATTGTGCTCATATCTGAATCACGAGTTCTATAAATTGGATTTTTTTAAAAAGGTTGTCATACTCCAAACAATCCACCCTTTTCAAATAGTTCTGTACTAAATAATACTATTGTCAGGAAAATTATTGCCATCGTTTAGAATCATAAGTTGTTTTTCATACGTGTTCGATTAAAAAACTGATGTTTTTCGACTTGGTTTGCGAATTGCTTTGCATTAACTTTTTTTTGAAAAGTCACACCGCCTATACAAAGTTTCCGCGTACAAATTTCATATTCACTAGTCACAGATCAGGTAATCTTACCACTCACAATTTCAGTCTATTGAGATGAAATTCGTCTTTCGCCTTTTTCTGCTCTTCTCAACTATATCTGTGTCGCAGGTATGATCAAAATGAGAACGAATTGTTTGATTATTTTTTGCGAATTGCAGACATATTGTGTGCTTCCCGGCGGTCTTGGAAGTAAGCGATTTTTCCGATTACATTACGATGGTTCAATATAATTAGTGTCTGGTTCAAAATAGTTATGCTAATGATGATTCATGACATCATGCGACGTGTTGTTTCTAAAAAGGTGCAAGCGTCTGACTCTCTTCAGTTTGCACGCTCTATCGTCTCTCTGACCGGCGAGAGAGCGTGTAAACTGAAGAGAGTCAGACGATTGCTCCTAAATTTCATTGCAGACTTTGCCGAGAATAGCCCCTTCCTCTGCCAACTTCTCGGAGGCGTCTTCAACACCCTGGAAAGCCTCCCGGGAATTGGGCCGATCGCTGTGGTATCGATTTAATCTATTGACAACACTTTGACACTCTTTTCGATCATCAATACATGCATGTAATTTTGGTATTTTCAAAAACATGAAAATGCTTTCTCTGCGACCATTAGAATTGCAGGTTGCCGATCGAGTGATTTGATTATGCAACTTCGTTATGTAATCGCACAGAGTTATGTACATACAAACTGTCATCCTGAATATTTGATAAACTACTAAGCAACTATATGATATTTTTTACTTTATACATGCATAGACAATTGGAGGAAATTGGAAAGAGGAATTTACATTTCATTGCCCGATTTTGCGAGCAAACTGATTTGAAATTTAATAAATTCTTGATTGTCCATTTGAATGCGGGCCTTCTGCAGCTCGAATGAGAGGTGAGCATGCCGTTTTTCGAGAGAATCAATAATAGCTTCAAGATATTCCGAATCTCTAAGCAGATCTTGCGACCTTCCGATATATTCTATGCATACTGCAGGAACGGTCGATTGCGATAGAAGACGAGCTTCGAGAGCTGTAATGTTTAGCCATTTACCGAGCAATTATCTGAATTTGCGCGTGTTGCACGTTATCTCGCCCCTCTTGCGAGTTCCATCACATCCAGAAATCATTGCGCATCGTTATTTTATCTAATATGCGATTGCGAATTCACAGTTGCAAATATAACACTAATTGTTTAATTATATAGCATCGATTGAAGAGAATATTCAATCAAATTAAGAGACACCATTGCTCTTTTTTCCACAATGAACTTCGTGAAATGAAAACAATTTCTCGTGATATGAAAACTATTTCTCATCCGATACTGACTGAATGCTGACTGTTTCAGTGAGTGTTACCACAAATCGTTCGAAGGGACGGGATCGAAGTATCGCTTCGAGATTATCTCTGCAATTTGATTGGGTCCATTCGCTTCTATTACTCGATATCTTTCTTCGTAAAAATGCATGATTTTCCCATAAATAGAGTAATATCCTACTCGGCATTGCAACAATGTTCGTGCTTGATAGCGATTTCTGCCACATTCAGAGCACCCAAATCGTTGATCAGCGCTGCATATCGAGCTCTAATCTTTCGATTCTAGAGCAGCGGCTGAAGAGGATATTCAACCTGTTCTGTAGTTTGTCATCGTCGAGCAAACGATCAACCAAGCGCATCTGAACATGTATTACTACATTATTTTATCAATAAAATATTTATTTTCTGATAAGAAAATAAATATAAGTTTATTATTCAGATGCACAAGTGCGTTTTCGTTATTCTATGTATTCGGATTCCAAAAAAACTATCGAAAACAGTTTACATATTTGTCTAATAAGAAATCTCACAGAAAGAACGCCGTAGAATTGACTGCAACGATTTTTGCCAGTTGCGCACTCCAAAATAATGCCGATATTCGTTTCGCATGTGCATGCATATCGTTTTGCTGTGATCGACGCGGAGTCCAAAAAATTCGATCGAAGGGAGGTCCTTTCGGCATGAGGAAGAATACTCACGGAATAACTGGTCCCTGCGAGGCGAAATCTTTAAAAATGTAATCAGATGAAAAATCAATATTAGTGCCTCGAAATAGTTAAACATATCATTTCTCCAATTGAAAATGCGCTCACCAGTCTGGTATCCTCGAATGGATTGCGTTTGGTCCACGCCTGATCCGGATATCTCAAATTGACCCGTACAATCTTTCGAATGATGTCAGATGGGAGATTTGCGTGTGTGAGAGATGATTTCTCCGCTGACATTTTCGAATGATGAAACGGATGTGAAGAAGGAATATGATGGCTCACTGCTAAAAATGGAAAGTATTATGTCCGTGAGATAATGCGGGTGTCACCCACTTAAATAATGTATTTTCGCGTCCTCAGCTAACTATGATACGCATAATTATTATTTATTTTATTAACAAATATTATTTGAACATCACAATTCGATCAAATTGCATTGGTGTCGAAATACTGCATTGTAATTTTGAACAGGGACCATGTCCATGCAGCGGCCAAAAACAATTTATGAACTTAAACATTCTACAGGGTGCGAGAAAAGTATTGTGACACAATTCAATTAAGCCCCACTTGGTGCGCAGTGTTTTAATTTATCCCAATTTTTTGCACCATGTACCTTAGCTATGTAGCTATTTAGCGCTCATGTATCAAACAAATATTTCTTTTAGATTACGAGATTTAATTTATTAAAAATTTAGTGAAGAAAAACGATCATGTTTCTCTCACTGCATGAGTCGTATTCTTTAATGCCGCATTACAACAATGTAATAGGTGGCGAATTCCATTATTTTTTCTTAAGAAGGGCACTTGTGCCCGAGTCTAAATATGTGTCCATTTAATTTGGAGATTTGGTTATACAGCTTAAAAATATTTAAAAGTAAGCTGTGACGAACGGCCCTCGAAAAAATTTTCTCGAATAAAGATGTCGCGTCCATCAAATAAGAATGATAGAAAAATATAAACGTATGTATTATGGTACACGTCCATTCAGTAGTGCAAATATGCTTTCAGTTTAAATTGGGAAAGCGAATCTACTTCTGTACCTTTTTCGAATCTGTACCAAGTGTCGTTTTCAGCCATATTTTCTCATGTATGGTTCAGTAGTTTAAAC
Organism: Pristionchus mayeri; assembly: GCA_036245805.1. NCBI lineage: Eukaryota > Metazoa > Nematoda > Chromadorea > Rhabditida > Neodiplogasteridae > Pristionchus > Pristionchus mayeri. Next base: position 7,923,631 of record BTRK01000002.1, read on the forward strand.
CATGTTTTCATTCAGTTTGACGCTACTAAAATTCATAATTCGGTCCTTGCATATGACATACAAGTTTATATCTCAATATATGGATGCTGAGAAAGAAATTCGAAAATGTGATTTTTCAAAAAGATAATTCCGTATCAAAGTGTGATGCAGTTATTTTCATATTTCTCCGTTTCCTGATATCGTATTTCCGCCTAAACAAGTATACTTTAAAGAGGAATGGTTGCTCTCCATACTCAAGTTGAGAAAGCGGGGGAATTATTATCCGAAGATTTTTTATTATTAATTAAAGAGAAAAATGAGCTGAGGGCCAAGGGCCCATTTTTTCGAACTTGAAAATCGAAAAGCTCTGAAAGACAAAATCGATAGATGGGGAACTGTGATAAAATTGTTGGAGGTACTGTTCGCAGGCATACAATGGCGAAAGCAGAAATCTATGCTATCATTACTTCGCGAGATATTACATAAAATACTTGTCACCATACTTTTCTCGCACCCTGTATTGTAACACTTCCATTGGTCATAAATGGTCACCAGACCTCAAATTCATAAATCGATATTTTGACCCCCTTTAACTTGTGCGATGAATCCTACTGCACTAAATGGGTTTCAAATAATGTAAAGACATTATCTGAAACAACTCTAAGAAAAAGGGCTCCTGCAAAGAGGATATTTCGCCTAAGGAATTCATGGAAAGGCTCAAAACTGTACCCCAGGAAAAAATCGGTAGAAAGACCTGTATTATAGCTAGAAATTTCGAGGATGATGAGCTAAACATTTCATCTGTTGAAAGTGAGTCTATATCTGTTCGTAGAATCGAGCTACAGAGCCTGGAATTTGGCCAGAAACGACGGGAAACGGGCCGAGGGGAGCGCTAAATAGAGGGGAGGGAGAGGGAGGTCAGGCGGCGAGAGCGACAGACGGTTAGAGCGCGCGCTCTCAGGTGGTTCTGGCCAGTCTTTGACCATTTTCTAGGCTCTGTAGCTCGCTTCTACGAAAAGATAGAGACTCACTTTGAACAGATGAAATGTTTAGCTCATCTACATTTCTAGCCATAGCCAGGTCTCTACACAGATTTTTACCTGGGGTACAGTTTTGAGCCTTTCCATGAATTCCTTAGGCGAAATATCCTCTTTGCAGGAGCCCTTTTTCTTAAAGTTGTTTCAGATAATGTCTTTACATTATTTGAAACCCATTTAGTGCAATAGGATTCATCCCACAAGTTAAAGGGGGTCAAAATATCGATTTTTGAATTTGAGGTCTGGTGACCATTTATGAGTGTTATAATATGGGGGAAACAACTTATAATGTTGGTTTAGGTGTTTTTGAACTATTTTTAGTATAAATGAGCACAATTAAAGGTATGGAAGTACTCACGTCCGGAACTCATTTTGAGGTCTTCACACAAAAGTGAGCGCTATTTTTTGTCCATCCTCAGATTTTCTTAATTTTTGGCGAGAAGTTAGGTCCATGTATCAACTTAAACTTAAGCATGATAACCCAATATGTTTTTCCGATTTCCAAAGTTACGTCGCTTTTGGTCCACCCGAGAGCCCCGCACCAGGTTTCGATCCGGGAATGATGACGTCAACATAGAAGTTACAGCGCATGATGGTAGCTCTCATTTGAAACAAATAACGGCTTTCTATCTTTATTTTAAACGGATTTATGATCATTTAAGTGAGCGCGATTTGACTCTCGAAAAGTGATAGTACCATCTTTGGCCTTCCGAATCTCGGCGATGACGACAGATATCGAAATTCTGACGACGCACTTTGAAAGAGCATCATCTGAAGTACTTGTAACCAAATTTCTTTCAGGATAGGACCAACTTTATTCCTACCGCCGCCCACCCCCCACAAATGGTCGATTCTCTCGCGCTTCGCTTCATATAGAATAACTTTTATGTTGACACTTTTAGTGTAGCGAAAATACTAAGTCTCGAAAAGTACAATAAATCATTTTTTTGACATATTTTTTTCTCGTTTTTTGGCCGTCGTGAAAAAATAAGTGCCAAAAAAAAAATTTCACGAAAATCGAATATATAGTATTCATCGATTTTTGGCCTCAAACATGGCGAACCTCGTGTTTTCAAGCAAAATCCAAAATTTCATGATGTCATATATAAGTAATTATCGCACATGAATATCTTTTCTTTCCGTTTTCAATGTTTACTGACCTATTTATATAGATTTCCATCGAAAAAAACCGAACATTTCAATACTTCTTAAAATCATGAAATCTGAGAAATTTTGTGAAAAAATGCGATTTTGTTTTCACAAAATTTCTCAGATTTCATGATTTTAAGAAGTATTGAAATCTTCGGTTGTTTCAATGGAAATTGATATAATTACGTAATTGATATAATTAATTTTTCCACCAGAAAAAACTCGTAGTCACGGATTTCGGCGAAACTTAGTTTATGGATACTATTGGGGCTACGAAGAAGGTACATCCCCTTGTTTTGGTCAATTTCGATGATTATCGATTTTTTTGATCTACCCCTTTGGGATACTGTAATTCAGTCAATTTTTATCGTACAGCGAACTTTTTTTCTCATTCGACGCGGAATTTTGAGGTCTACAAATTGTTCTTCACTCCCCTCAAACCAAACATGCCGGCTTCGGGGTCTTTTTGCCGAAAAAAATGTTTTATGACTATATTTATCGATTCTTTTCTTCATTCCCCATATTATTTTTGCATTCGATTCTAGGAACGAAATTAGTGGGGGTCCACGTTGATCATTTTCCATATCTCGGGCACCCCAATGTCGAAATAGTATAGGGAGCATTGGACTTGGTCGATTTTTTTCGAAATTTCGATTTTTGGTCATATCTCTGTTCAAAATGGTCGACCCAGAAATTTAAAAAATCGAAAGCTCTCGATGAGCACTACTAAATGTTCGAAGTGAATCATAACGCTAAAATCGCTCGTTCTCAAGTTATTTGAGGGTTTTACTTTTCACTTTAATCAGCACAATTCCGCATTGAGCAATTTTTTTCAAATAACTTGAGAACGAGCAATTTTAGCGTTATGATTCGCTTCGAACATTTAGTAGTGCTCATCGAGAGCTTTCGATTTCACTTTTTAAATTTCTGGGTCGACCATTTTGAATGACCAAAAAGATATGACCAAAAATCAAAATTTCGAAAAAATCGACCAAGTCCAATGCTCCCTATACTATTTCGACATTGGGGTGCCCGAGATATGGAAAATGATCAACGTGGACCCCCACTAATTTCGTTCCTAGAATCGAATGCAAAAATAATATGGGGAATGAAGAAAAGAATCGATAAATATAGTCAGAAAACATGTTTTTCGGCAAAAAGTCCCCGAAGCCGGCATGTTTGGCTTGAGGGGAGTGAAGAACAATTTGTAGACCTCAAAATTCCGCGTCGAATGAGAAAAAAAGTTCGCTGTGCGATAAAAATTGACTGAATTACAGTATCCCAAAGGGGTAGATCAAAAAAATCGATAATCATCGAAATTGACCAAAACAAGGGGATGTACCTTCTTCGGACACCCAATAGTATCCATAAACTAAGTTTCGCCGAAATCCGTGACTACGAGTTTTTTCTGGTGGCAGGCGTTCCTGCATTCTTACAGAAGACCCGTGATATATATATATATATATATATATATATATATATCACGTGTATCACGGGTCAGTGGAGGTGGCCGGGCACAATTTGTAAAAAGTTTGAATTTTTTGCCTCTATAACTGTGATAGCATGACTTGGAGCTAAGATTTCGAAAACTATAGACCATTGGCCCCAGAGCCGGCATTTAGGAATTTCCCGGTTTTCAACCTGGCTATGCTGTATTTTAGCTCCCAGATGACCTAGAGAGGTGGCAGTGGTATCAAAATGTGCGGAAAAAAATAGTGAACAACTTTTGTGCCGGAACATAAGAAAATCGAAAAAAATCCAAAAATGTATGAGCAAAACCCTGATTTTGGTGAAATTTATTAATTTTTATCATTTTTGTGATGACACTTTCTCGGTTTTTTATTGCATATATTTGAAGACTAACTACTTTCCTTTACAATAAAAAATAAAAAATGCATTTTTGGGGGGGACTTTTTTTACAATTTCTCTCCGAATGTCGCAAAATGCGATTTTCGTTAAAAATATTTTTTTTCAGATTTTCTTTCAAACTTCTACCAGTGTATCTATATGTTGTCGAGAGTACCAGAAAAGTTAGTATTTCTCCATTATAAGCTGTCCCGGTGTCGACGAACCCATGTTTTCAGTTTTTTTATTTATTTCATGAATGAGCTATTTTCTAATTTAGATTCTAATGCAATTTAAGAACACATTCAATTTGGTTATTATAGCAATATAACAAATAGTATTGATAAAGTGAACAATTGAATGGATTAATCGAATTCCTTCGCTTATGGTGGGATTGGAGTTCTGTAAGTGGGCTCATCGACCTTGTTAAAGAATTTCTCGAGAAACTCGCGAGTGAGAAGATCGTGAAAATTTTTATCGGATAAAAAGAGGTCCTCTTCCTGTGGTTCCATTTCCACTTCCTCATGGAAGTCATGATCATCATCTTCATCTGGCTCCGCTGCTCTTCTGAACAATCTCAGCTTCGGCATTTCTGCTAAGAGTGTGTTGATGTAATTCTTCAACTGGTTTCTCGTCATCCAATCCTTTGGTTCAATGAATCGATATGCTCTCATCAATCCCTCTGCCACATCAGCCTTCAGATTCCTTCCCGCTGCAGCGAATTCATTAAACTTTTTTCTTTAAGAACGCTTTTGTGGTCTCAGGATATCGTCCAGTCTTCCTTCCAGATCCCATTGCCCATCCTTCGGGAAGTCCAGGAGTAGATACTCCCTTTATCGCTCTCTTCATGGCCTTAAGGACTTCTGAGACTGACGAAATCGGGACGGGGGGGGGGGGGGGGGCAGATTTTCTTAAATTGATCTCATGTACAATCCGAGTGCCCTATCACGGATCTTGATGTGTTCGGGGCATATCTTGTGATTCCCTTCGTCAAGATGCTTCAGGTAATTCAACCATCTAATGAAGGAAGCACCGCATTCGCAGTAGAACAGCGACGTGGATTGCATTGGCATGAAGTGGCATGAACCGAGGAGGGACTGCTGGGCTGGACGATGTCGTCCTCCCGATCATTCGGTTCTTCTTCGATAGGGCCACTTGTCTCCTTAGGAACTTGCCAGAATGTCGGTTAATCATCTTGATTAGGATAGTCTATCGGGTTGGCAATGATCTCCCTATCCAGATGGTTGACCTCTGCACTAGCGAGTTTTCCACCGCTCTTGGAGACCACAAGGTGAGTTTTGAAGCATTTTTGGGCATAAAACGTCGACAACACATAATTGACAAGCCTAAAATGGAGAAATACTACATTTCCTGGTACTCTCAACAAAATATTGATTAACTGGTAAAGTTTGAAAGAAAATCTAAAAAAAAATATTTTTGACGACAATCGCACTTTGCGACATTCGGACAGAAATTGTAAAAAAAAGTCCCCCAAAAATGAACTTTTTATTTTTTTATTGTAAAGGATAGAAGTTAGTCTTCAAATATATGCAATAAAAAACCGAGAAAGTGTCCTCACAAAAATGATAAAAATTAATATATTTCACCAAAATCAGGTTTTATCTCATACATTTTTGGATTTTTTTCGATTTTCTTATGTTCCGACATAAAAGTTGTTCACTATTATTTTCCGCACATTTTAATACCACTGCCACCTCTCTAGCTCATCTGGGAGCTAAAATACATCATAGCCAGGTTCAAAACCGGGAAATTCCTAAACGCCGGCTCTGGGACCAATGATCTATATTTTTCGAAATCTTACCTCCAAGGCATACTCCCACAGTTATAGGGGCAAAAAATTCAAACTTTTTACAAATTGTGCTCGAGGGGCTCAAATGTCCTCCACTGACTCGTGATACACGTGATATATATATATATATATATATATATATATATATATATGTTGTACACGGCGTTTTTCAAACCTTCGGCTAAGAACAATTCTCCTATCCACCAAAGTATATAGGAGAAATTATCTGAGTGAATGAACATATTTGTGAAGAGGCTTGGCAAAGTTGGAAAAATGGAATGCGCCCTAAATGTCTATATGTGTAGTACTCAGTAACCATAGCTCGTGCATGGCACATTTAATGATCTAGGTGCCTTACTGAGAAGTACGCGGCATGTTAGTCAAAAAACGTGAATTTTCGAAATTTGTCATTTCACAATCGATCGGAACGAGTCATCATACCTCAAAAAATTTGGAATATTCATATGATTATATTTACCAAGTTCCATCCTTATCGGTTCTCAATTCTTTCAGAAAATTCGAAAAATCGATTTTTTTTTAACTTTTTTATTATTACTCTATCAACGGGGTGGTTTGGGAGCGTTTTAATTTTTTATTATTGTAGTAGTAACTGACAACTATTTACTGGGAGAAACTAAGGGAAATTAAAAATAGTGTTTTCGCAAAATTCATGGTGAAGCACTGAAAAGTAGAATAAAGTCAGTTTGTAATAAGGACATGCCTACCGTAACCCAAAACAAAACTGGAGGGCAGGTGTTCTAGAGTTATCCTACATGCAGTACTCGATAAGAGAACTCCATCAGCATCAATACAATTTCGATGCTCATCCGCGCGCGCGAGAGCGGTGATTTTTAAAAAAAATCGAGTAATTACGGTGATTATTTAACGTCAGCGCTCTCGCGTGTGCCGATGCGCATTTTTTATCTTTCAAGAAATGTCGTTCAATATACAATTGGCACGGTATGAACACATTGGATTTCATATTGCTATGAAACACAAAATCACACTGACTGTTGCAAGAAATTTCAAAGCGTGCAGACATTACGCACCTTAACCAGTGTCCTTCTGCTGCAGATGCGAGTGCAGCAGAGTGAAATCGGCTGCTAGCTCATGATGTCATGCCTGCAGTAGATTTAAATAATATGTATTAACCATGTTAGATAAAACGGCTCTGTCTCAGTTTAGAGGTCCCAAATCAAATTAGTGGTTCCAAAAACATCAAATTAGAGGTTCATGTCAAATTAGAGGTTCCAAAAAAATCAAATTAGATGTTCCAACCAGTTTTGGGGTTTAAAATAAATTTAGAGGTTCCATGTCAATTTAGAGGTCCATACAAATTAGAGGTTCCAAATCAAATTAGAGGTCCGATCAATTTAGAGGTTCCATTTGGAACGTTTTGAGCATTATTTTCATCTTGAATTTCGCGTGTCAATTTAGAGGTTCGTCAAATTAGAGGTTCCAAGTCAATTTAGAGGTTCCAAAATGTACTTCGTAAATTAGAGGTTCCAAAGGGTGCTGAGGCATCGTTTCAATTTCGAGGTTCCATGTAAATTTAGAGGTTCGTCAAATTAGAGGTTCCATTTCTAATGACATTTGAGGCCAATTCAATTTAGAGGTTCAAAAGGATATAGAGGCATCATATTAATTTAGAGGTTCGTCAAATTAGAGGTTCCAATTTAAATGTTTCATGTCAGATGTTTTAAAGCGTGATCTTAAGAAGGTAGTGTTACTGCGCTCAGTCAAAAGTATACCCATAAGTGGGTCAATCACAATATCAATTTTGTGGACCCTATCGACAAAGGCGTCCATACCCAGGGTATAAATTTTAATCATATATTTAATTACATTAATTTTAATGCATTTAAAATCGTTTTACAGGTACCGAGGCAACCTGGGGGGGCACTAAAGAGGTCGCTGAAGCATGCTTACGGATTTTCTCAATATAACCTCAGTGGATACCTTTTAAACTATGTATTTAGAAGGTTCTACGACCAGAAGAAGGTGTTGAATTATCATCTTTATTAGATGAATTTCTTCGAACCTCTAGCTCTTGCTCATTGTCCGCCTAATCTTCCTCTCCCGAACCCTCCAGTTCCCGCTGCTCCAATTATTGGGGTGTCCGGAAAGTTCGTATAATGCTTCGGAAAAAAGTCAGTTCGCGATCAAATGCAGTGATTGCGCAATCTGTTTGTCAACAATGTATTGCATCATTCTGACGTTGAGTAGTGAGAGGATTTAATCAGTCTCCTAGAAGCTACTTTGATTCTTGTGATGGACTCCCACCTCTACCTCCGAGCAGTTTTACTTCATTACTACCGTATTGGCCGATCCGTGAAGGAGGCCCACTCTGCCCTGGCCCAGTCGGAAGGAGCTGACGTCCCCTCCATACCCTTCTGCTATAAGTGGTTCTCCCGCTTCAAGAAAGGGGAGTTTGGTCTCGATGATCAACCCCGCTCTGGACGCCCTCCCTCCCTCGATCAGCTTCTCGTTCTCCGCACACTGAAGCGCAAGCCCATGCCCAGTGTGCGTGAGTTGAAGAAGGATACTGGTACTCCCAGATCAACGGTTTCCGATATCCTCCATCGATCTGGGAAGAAGCCGAAACTCCCACAAGTGATTCCCCATGACCTCTCCCCCGAACAGCTGAAAAATCGTGTTAAGTCTGTCGGGAATTACTCCATCGTAGATCCAATCTTCGATGGGTCAATTCCATCATCGCTACAGATGAGAAGTGGATCACGTACGATAACCCTGTGAGGAGACTGCAATGGGTGGATGCAGATGAGAAGCCCACGCCCGTCCCGAAGAAGGAAGAGCACGGAAAGAAGGAACTCCTCTGCTTCTTCTTCTCAGTGCTCGGTCCCATCTACTGAGAGATCCTCGCCCCTGGCACCACCATCAATGCCGACCTCTTCTCTGAACAACTGGAAGATGTCGCGATCAAAGTCCCTCCCAGACTCCTGAACCAGGGCAAAATTCTTCTTCTGATGGACAATGCTCGCCCACATCGAGCGAAGATGACCCAGAAGAAAATGGACGAGCTGAAGATCGAGAGGATTCCCCATCCACCTTATTCCCAGGATCTCTCCCCATGCGACTACCACTGTTTCCGCTCTCTCTCTGACTTCTGCAAAGGAAAGAAGTTCAAGAATCGAGATGAAGTTGTGAGGGCTTTCGTGAACTGGGCGGTCTCGAAGAAACCCGCATTCTGGAAGAGAGGAATCGAGACCCTGCCCAATCGCTGGAGGGAGGTAGTGAGAAAGAAGGGGGCATACATTGGTCACTGAGAATTGTAAAGCATTGAATAAAAAATAAAAACAAAAAATTATACGAACTTTCCGGACACCCCAATACTTAGACTTCGACGACTACCGTTGCCTCCACCACTACTGCTCTCACTACTCTGCCCACTCGAAGACAATCCCCGTAAGTTATACATTTAATATTCATCATGCATTCAACAACTGATACCAAATAACACAGGACCCGGATCCGGTCGACGCACAACCACGTCTGCACCCACCACTAACGGAAGCAACAACAGAGGCGGGTGTAAACGTGGAAGAGGATGCAAAAATGGACGCGCATGAATTTAATATGTTCTACTCATTATGTTAATGTCGTTTGTCGATTTATATATATATTTATAATATTTCGTTCGCTGTATCATTCGTTTGTATCTTTAAACGATATAAAGTTGACTACAAAAAAGATTTGGAACCTCTAAATTGATTTGGAACCTCTAAATTGATCGGACCTCTAAATTGATTTGGAACCTCTAATTTGTATGGTCCTCTAAATTGATTTGGAACCTCTAAATTGACAGTCAACATCTCACGAGGAGAACGTCCGTTAAAAAGGTGAGCGTTATCAGCGGGATTGAGAATGCGCTTCGAAGGGATAGCGCTGATTATGTGTTTCAAAGTTGTTTTATAATGACAGGAATTGATAATAGTTCAATTGTTTACGGTATTCTGTTCAGAAAAATACAAAATAATACAATTATGTTTGACAGATATCTGAACGGTATTTTTTTATCAAAATCAAGGGATAATCGCTATGGTTATTGATAAATGTAGCTAAGGTTCTGAAGAAACATTAAATGGGTTGTCAACGCTTTGGAGTATTATTATCGAGTGATTCGTGCTCAATTTTGTTGAATTGGAAGCTAATCGAGTTGCGAGGATCGGAGTCAAGAAGTGACTCTTGGTCTTTGAGTCGGAGCCGCTAATGGGGGTTTCAAAGACAGTTCATGTTCAATGATTTATCATAGGACCAATTCGACTGCGACTTCTTTGGAAACAAATATCTCTATTTTCATGCACTGAAACGCTAACAATATCGAACAAATGTGTTTAGTTGGATAAATGTGCACTAGGTGAAACGAAACGTGTATATTATGTGTTCCCTCAGGGTAAATACGTGTTGACTGCTCGCAACTGAATGTGGCGTACGCGATGATGCATATACAACAGATGTAGCAGCATACCACTCTGCTGCAATATCAACGCGGGTGATTGCGAGCGCAGATGTTATTATCACTCTCTTTCCAATTCGGCGGGATCAAAATGTGCAGATAATTTCGAATTCTGCTATTTGATTACAAGCGTATAGTTATGTAAGCGAGTGGTAGAATTTAAAGCACCTGAAACCACTGAGAATCCCGCGTGGAGTTCCCTGAGCAATAACGAGAACACTGTATGTAAATCGAACGCGTGAGAGAGGATGCGAGAGCGGCAGACGGCATGGGTACGCCCGCTCCTCTCATCTTCCCCTCCCTTCCTCTGTGTTCTCTGACCATTTACATAGACCACTTCCCTGAATCTTCCTGATTTTCAAACAAATCCTGATTGTCCCTTAGCCCTGTATAAACTTAAAACGCGTGTATCTCGGCTCAAAGTTGAGCTAGAGACTTCAAATTTTGGATTTGCATTATGGTTCAAGGATCCTATTAATACATGCCTACGATATCCTAATGTAATGTAAGGGGTTTATCCTGCTTTAAATATGCACAGAAAACACGAAATAATTTGAATGGTATTGGCTTATTGTTTTGTAGTTTTAGGCATAGTAATAGCTTATTACTTGGAATTGGGAAGAGAGTGATAATGTACTGCTCGTTTTTCATTACAGGGACCAAGCAACATGCTGTGCACACAGCTGTCTCAACAGCGACTGCTGGTGATTGGCACCCAAGCTTAAAGCAGGGCTGATTCCAACTTGGGCGCCTCCTCCTGAGTCGTCTCGCCGTGGAAGGAAATGGAGACAGGCAGAGTGAGAAGAGATGTACGCGAAGAGGTGAGGTTTTTCTTCCACTACAACATTGTAAAAATGGTCAACAACTTGAAGATCGCTGTTCAAAATCTGTGAACTTCGCGATCATTTTGAAAACAAATGTCAGTGGAAGTTAGTTCCTCTGTTCATGTGACCTCATTATTTGCAGCTGGGAAATAAACTCTGCTGCAGAAGATGAGAATTGCACTGGAAAAGAGAAATATTAGAAATATTTTGTCACCCGAGAGTTTTGCGCTTCACTGATGCATCATATCCCAGGAAGTGGTATCGCGCCAGTAAATTCTTGGGTGCCAGTCATAGTTGCCCACGCCGGCGGCGACCCCCATGACCCCCTATACATGGTTAAGCACTTCCCCCTCAAATAGAGGGGGGAAGTGCTTGACCATGTATAGGGGGTCATGGTCAAAAATCAATTGGTAGGTCAATGGCAGGTCAAGACTAGGTGCCGTACCCAATCGATAGTACAGTGCCCCCAAATACCGTATACCACTACCGTAACCCACGATTATCGCAAACTAACTTTATTTTTAAAAGTCCTGGTAACGTGCCCAATCGATTATACAGTACTCAAGTAACTACCGTAACCCAGTTCCTTGGGTCAGATCCAGTTCCCTGGGTCAAACATTTTTCTAAAAATGCCAAATATTTGTTCTAAAAATCCCAAATTGGTCGTAAAATGATTCTACAATAATGAAATACATGTTAGAATACATTGCAATAATTGTATGCTCGATTTTAGATTTTTAGAAAAAAATTTGACCCATGGAACTGCATCTGACCCAAGGAACTGGGTTACGGTAGTTACTTGAGTACTGCATAATCGATTGGGCACGGTACCAGGACTTTTTAAAAATAAAGTTAGTTTGCGATAATGGTGGGTTACGGTAGTGGTATACGGTATCTGGGGGTACTGTACTATCGATTGGGTACGGTACCTAGTCTTGACCTCCCATTGACCTACCAAATGATTTTTGACCATGACATACATGGTCAAGCACTTCCCCCCTCTATTTGAGGGGGAAGTGCTTAACCATGTATAGGGGGTCATGGTCTGAAAACACCTCGCCTCCAGTGTTGGGTAACTATGGTGCCAGTACCAAACAACAAAATAAACTTGATAGGTGCTCTCTAGAAAGATGTCGCATACGGAATTGCACAATTTAATGCTGTTCTCCTGCATGCGCTGCACATGCTGCATCGTCATACTCCCTAAGGTGAGCATGGGTCAGGTCAATGTGGGTTTTGGTTCCGGGCGATTTCATGCAGCGTTAGGATAGTATGAGGGAAAAGAAATGTGCCTTTCGATTACGATTCTCACCTACGTCTTGTTGTAGTAAAATAGCCAGAGATCCCGCAAAATTGAGAGAGATACATTTTTTTTCAGATGACGATATTACAACCGTGAATTACGTTAATCGCTCAATTTTTTAGGGTTCATGAGTGCTACCAGTAGAATGACCTCATAGGCGGTCTCACATGCAGAGTAGTGCTGTCGAAAAAGCAGAACACAGTTGGTCAAAATAGTGATACTTCCATTACAGTAGCCTGAATATTGTGTTGTTCTGAATTTAGGTGCACGCAAAATGGTTTTGCAGAGTATATTTGTTATTAGTGTTCTGCCAACCAACTGAGTCAACTAGTGAAAATTGTGTTTCTGAATCACTCCATATCCGTGCGATCTCTCACAATTTTGATTTCGAGACGCTTTTATCATTGCATTAACAACGATTCTCTATGCAGCCCATTGGTGGAGTCTGTGTAGTCTATTTTACCGTGGAAAGGATTCAGTGGAAAAGCATCCGACTCGTATTATTGGCTGTTATATCTGAATAAGATATTATTACTTTCTTACAGCATCGATCTCGACAGTGCAGCACGTGCGGGGTTACAACCTGCAGGAGGCTGCTACATTTTGCAGTACTCACAGCTGCAACAGAGCAGGAGGACAGCCATTGACAAGATGATTTTCTTTCGACGATTTTTAAAGCGCTTCAATGTGTCACTGCGAGTTGTGTGTTTCACTATCGTATCTTATCAAGGACATCAATTCTACCAGTAGTCACGATGGTGACCTTGGAATATAACAAAATAGTGTTTTGATTTAGAGCAATTCATGGCTACGAAACATCGCGAGCTTTAGGCTCAGAATTTTATCGTCACCTTTCCATGAGCATCGCCGTTTTTCTCAGTGGCGGAAGCGAGCATCTCTACATTCTCAATACTGCGGAAACAGATCGAGCAGATGAGTCTGCAGAGTTTAAATTTACCTCGAGCACCGAGGTAAATTTATGGTAGATTTAAAATTCATTTTATTTACTGAGTATTATCAGTGATCATTGTCTGTGCGTAGGTGGATTCTATTCCCGAGATTTGATTAACTTTTTGAATCGGCAGTGGGAGTTGTGTTTCTTGGGCAATTCACATTATAGAATCTAATATCAAACCAATTTAGCCTTCGTCGTAAGCAAAAGATCAATGTTATGGTCAATCAATACATAATGTGATACACTGAATCGTATCAAATCTCATATTTGTATTTACTGTAGGTGATATTTCTTCTCATCAGCTGATCGTGAAGAATGATACGATAATTTTCTCCCCACTTCTGCTGACGTCTCGACTTCGAAAAGCATGCATATAAGTCAGAGTTCAACATTGCGATTTTCTAAGTCAATAACTGTATCGAGTAGATGCAATGTTGATTTGATTTTCCGATTTTAAAATGTCAAATATTGTGCAAAATTTGCATCGCATTTTGAAACGATAGTGCGAGTCTTCAGTTTCAAGCATATTGCATATTCCAGAAATTTGCTCTTGACAATATGTTCTTTACAAAGCTTTTTTATCTAGAAAAAAACTCTAATTTTTCGACCATTTTTTAAAAAGTCCTGGTACCTTGCCCCAGCGATAATACAGTATCCAAGTAACTACCGTAACCCAGTTCCTTGGGTCAGATCCAGTTCCTTGGGTCAAACATTTTTCTAAAAATCGAAAATAGAGTATACAAGTATTTTAAAGTAAGCTGATTAGTTTCCCACTGCTTTTTCAAACATAAAATTTTGAATTGCTTGATTTTCGTACATTTTCTCTTTGTGTCCGCTCTTCTTCACTCTCTCACTCACCACACTCTCTCGCCTCAGCCGCGACACGACCGCGAAACACTTTGCATCTCTACAGCTCTCTTGCTCTTCCATGCCTCTCGTTTTTGTCTGACTTCTCTCGCGCATTTCCTCCCTCGAAACAAAGATAAACATTGTACAAGTAAACGTTTATCCACAGGTGTCGGGTGTGCTCGCTACTGTCCGCGAGCTTCCCTACTTCCGATCTGCCCTGGAACAGCGACTGAGCGAGGAGGATACAACGTGCAGCCATCTGGTGAGAGAATGATTTTGACCCACTAAATTGAGGTATCACAATTCTTTTAAGATCATGAGGAAACGTTTGAAGTAATACTCCCTCGTTTCGCTCCTCGCAATTTTGAAAAAGAATGATAAAAATTGTCCGAATGATTGAGTAATCTGGTTTCGCTGTCGCTTTTCGCATACGGTAGTCTATTTTAGTAGAAAGAGCAGCTTAAGAATGTCGATTTCCAGGCATCTCACTGTTACAACTGTAGTGCGTGCTAGCCAGCTCCCGCAATAGCGGAGGATAATTGTAATGTGCAACGTGAAAAGGCGAATGGAGATTTTTGTAAAAATTGTGAGCTCTGTGTTTCAAAGGTACTTCATATCTTGAGAGTTTATGACTGGCCAATGTTTGATCCATAACACGGATCTCCTGTAATAATGCAGGAAAGATGTGACAAAAAATATTTTGGGCCATGAATTTCGCTGAAATCAGAAATACTGACCAAAGTGAGGACGGCGAACACACCTATCAACTTCGTTTCTCAAAATTTGCATGTTTTGACCTACCACTTTGGAGGACTATCTTTCGGTCCATTTTCGACCTACAGCGACCGCATTTTTTTCCAATCGATGCGCATTTGTGTGATCTACAAATAAGTTAGGCAAGCCTAAGCGCAGAAATTAGGTCTTCATATTGTTTTGGTCCAAAAACTAATTTACCGATCCTGATCGACCTCCCACAGTGAAAAACTCTCGTTTTTGTTTATTTTTGATTCGGATTCCCCACCCCGGAATTGAGGTATGTACATAGTTCGTTTCTCATATCAGGTGGAGTATCATACCGCCACTCGGTAGGGTAAACCTGGACTTGTTCTAATTTTTGGATGAAAACACGTCTCGGATAATATCTCGCCCGTAATTTAGGCAAATGAACACACTAGTGGTATCAGAAGGTAGCTCTCGATGTGCTCTACAATAAAGACTCGGTGGTCCAGTACGTTAAATATAACCGTTCTCGAGATACGACGCGACACCTAATCCGTTGGATAGCAGTGGGGGAATAAGAGTTTGGTCCTCGTGACAAGGTTTTCACATCTTATCTCGAGAACGGTTAAATTTAACGTACTGGACCACCGAGTCATTATTGTAGAGCACATCGAGAGTTGCCTTCTGATACCACTAGTGTGTTCATTTGCATAAATTACAGGTGAGATGTCATCCGAGACGTGTTTTCATCCAAAAAAAAGTCCAGGTTCACCCTACTGAGTGGCGGTATGATACTCCACCTGATAGGAGAAACGAACTATGTACATACCTCAATTCCGGGGTGGGGAATTCGAATCAAAAATAAATAAAAAACGAGAGTTTTTCACTATGGAAGGTCTATCAGGATCGAAACCGAGAGTATTCCTGCGAGAAGATCAAGGCGGGGTTGATTATTTTCGAGTATTGTTTTTTTTCAACGAGAAATGGTTTATTCATTTCCGCAACAAACTATCGCACTCCCTTACCTCCCTATTGCAGCCTCAATTCCGCACGTGACCTTGCTGACGCATATCTCCTTCTTCATTCGCAATCGCCGGCAGTCTATCATACGGATGCTGCGTGTTGATCGATTTCAACAATAACAAGGTTGAATTACGTTAATCGCTCAATTTTTTAGGGTTCATGAGTGCTACCAGTAGAATGACCTCATAGGCGGTCTCAAATTCAGAGTAGTGCTGTCGAAAAAGCAGGACACGGTTGGTCAAAATAGTGATACTTCCATTACAGTAGCCTGAATATTGCGTTGTTCTGAATTTAGGTGCACGCAAAATGGTTTTGCATAGTATATTTGTTATTAGTGTTCTGCCAACCAACTGAGTCAACTAGTGAAAATTGAGTTTCTGAAAAACTTCATATCTGTGCGATCTCGCACAATGTTGATTTCACTTCCGATGTCCTCGTAAAAATTAAAATAATGTCTGTCATCGTGTTATTCCTAGTGATGAGCACTGTGACAATAATTGCAGATTATTCTCTTCTTATGTTCATGGAGTTTTGAGGGACGCTTTTGTCATGTATTGACAACGATTCTCTATGCAGTCCATTGGAGGAGTCTGTGTGATCTATTTTACATACCGTTCAGCAGGAGTCGCATATCCGCCGCTCAAGAATTCTGTAGGCGCTTAATAGTACTGTAGATCTATGAATCTGTAACGCACAAATCGAGATCTTTTGGATATTTTTATATTTTGTATCACTCTCTCCAGCATAGCTAGCGAATGCTCAACGTCCATATCATTTTTGAGAACTTTCCGAAACAGCGATCCTCCAACCTCCAAATCATTAAAATTATTAATTTTTATTATTAAACAAAAAAACGCACTACTATCGATTGATCTGCATTACTGCGATCTATTTGAAACGCAGATTCTCCAATCTCAAAAACTGCTCCTTTGTCTTGCAGACTTCCTGAAAAAGTACGAGATTAATGGCGATGCTCCCGTCATCAAGCACTATTTCAAATGCTGGTTACAGTCATTAGTGCTGCTCGATTGATTGAGTAAACCGTATATCATAATTACAGTACCCCTATTGAGATAATACAGTGATTGAGTCCTGTTGATTTCACGTGATGAAATTATACGTTAATAAATCGGTCTTACAGTCACGATGAGGGCACACTAGTGGAGGAAAGCGAGAAGTTTATTTTTTCGAGGACTCGGTTGGTTTGTATTTTTAGAACAGGATTTCTGAAAAAATATAATTATTCTTGGCAATGGCCGAAATATGGAATGACTCAGCAGGTGCTACTCACTTGTCATTGACGCAGCAACATGCTGCACATGAAATAAAATGCAGGCGAATGCGAGTGAAGAGGGCAGCGACAGAACGAGATCACCTGCGGAATTGAGGTGGCCATAGGTAGTTAAGTGAGTGGAAAATCACGCAGTGGTATTGCGCCTTCGGCTCTTGGCACAACAAAGTAGGGAAATTCCCGTGATGATTGCATGACATAGCTTCTGCAATATCCTCGAGTAAATAGTAGTAAAAATACCAGCGAATTTAAAACTACGCTGCAGTAGATGCTGAAAGGTTCATCTCGCTTGCTGTGTGAGAGGAGATATTGCTATGTTTAGTGAATTCATTGCAATTAATAAACATAAGAAAATATTTAATGATCGTCGAATTGATGTTACCAGATTTGTTAGTGTTTCAATCACAAAATGTATTAAAGTGCGGCGGAGAAGTGTGCTTTCTACGTTTTAACGATTTGGCGACTCACACATGCGAGGGTATTGCTGCGGGTACGTTGTCCGATCATCAAGTGAATTATGTTTAGAGTTCAGCCAAGGCTCCACACGTACTTTTCCACTCTTTTATATCCCTATTGCAACCTAAATTCCGCATGTGACCTTGCTTTCGCTTCCCTCTTCACTCCCAATCACGCGCAGCAGTCAATCCTTCCACAGCGGCATGTTCTGTACGATGCGTTGTTCCTGTAATAACAAGCGATCAGCGCGCTTAAATTCTACCTCCATTTAGGTAGCTTAAAATTACATTTCGCGCACCTGAAGCCGGTTCATCAAAGAATTTTATTATTTCTTTACAAAAAAAGGAAAACTCAATGCAGTCGTACATTCTCTTTTTTTATTTGCTAATCTGCGACATATGAAGAAGAAGGTATTGCTGCAGATGAGTCGTCCGATCATAATGGGAAATTGATATTATTAAATCGAAATTCAAGGATATATTACCGTGGCAATATATTACCGTTTTCGTGCATTTCCAGCCATTCAATTGCCCGGTTCTCTCCACCTCGTCGTTCTATCTTTTGCCTCTTTCAGTGAAGCATCCAGTAAGTGATCTTTGGAATTTCATATTTGTTGATACAACGATCGTCGGGCCGATTGATGAGTGGAATTTCTTCGAATGTTGTACTTCACGGCCCGTTAGAGAGTCCGACGCGTCAAAAACCGCAACGCATGGCGAACGCGTGCGAAAGGGCGCGCGCTCTTCTCTTGGTCATACTTTAGTATTTTCTACAATAATTTAGAAGTCTTTTAATATTTTTAATTACTTTTATTATTGCTTTATATCAATTCATTCGATGAATACATATTTATTTACAAGATTTGCATACTATTTAAGTAATAATTTCCACTACGAGAATTTCAAAAGTTGATGGCTTCTAGAGGAGTCGGAATTATGATGATATTAGAAACACAATTGAATAGAAAGTGATTAGAAGGGTTTTACTATTGACAAAGAGAAAATACTTCCGCAGGAACCGATGATAAAGTGATGATCTAATCACTAATTAATTGAGGGTAGATCACTCAGTAGGAAGAGGTGTGCTTCTTCGCGATGGGGCAGAAGTTGGTGAGATGGGCACTGAGGCCAGTTGATCCACACAGGGAACAAACTCAGTGGAGAGTGCGAGGACAACTGCAACCGAGATATCGATGAATTTCAACTAGGTATTAGCATAAATTTGTCAGATATGGTAAAGGAACGTACACGATCCTGCTCACTACTTGAGGGCATGTCCTCTCCAGTATCCTCTGTCGGTCACTCTGGGGAGAGGAGTCTGGTAACGAGATTGGGCGTAGTGGACGGCAAATTGGTAGCAGAAGGTGCATACTTCTTGTTCGACCATCTCAGAGGAGACATACGAACGGAGTTGCAGAAGTTGCTGAAAGAAGGAACATTTGATGATGAAAATATCCGAGCTATTGACAAACAGATAATCGGACTGGCTATACAATAAAATACCAGAATATCGATGGCGGTATCCCCTGACAAGTAAACTCTGCTTTGGGCCAACTAGATATCTACGCCTCTGTGAAACAGAAGCCGTTGTCTAATCATTCTAAATAACACTAACAGCCCATGAACTACTGGCACCCCATTCAGGCCTTCTATAGTACTTGCCTTTCCGTCGTGCCTGTCGCTGTAGCAAGAGCCATAGATGAAGTAGCAGGAGGGGGACTCAAAAGAGTGCGAATAGCCTGACTCGCTAGGAGCGTAGTTCTGCTGCTGCTGGGAAGCCCTCAATATTTAAAAAAAAATTAGGCCAGATTGGTTTGTCCATCCAGGCACTATGTCATTTCTATGATAAGAATAGAAGATAAGCTAGAACTAACAGCGAAAGGAGCTGCTTGGGAGGGTCGTGTCGATGAGTCTTGAGGGAGAGGAGTCGAACTGTCGCTCGTTGGCGGTGGAGAGGGGCGATCTGTAAAGAGTTGGTTAGCAATAATTATATCACTAGGATGGCATAGCTTATATGTAAAGATGGAATTTGCGAGTAGTGAATTTACCAAAGAGTATCTACAGTATGCTGTCTGAGAGAGGTGCGAATGGTAAGTTCCCTAGTGATCAGCAACCACTTATGCTCCTCGCATTTCACTGCGATGAAACGTGGCTCGATTTTACTGATGAGTGCATGCAATGCCTCAATGGGCTGCTCACTCATCTTGCCCCAGGTCTTGAACTGGTGCATGAACTCGCTCACGTGACGCAGGATCATATGCGCTTTAGGAGTAACACTGAATGAGGGATCGGCATCAGCCCAGGCTTTCCTGAACCTGAGCACATTTGCATCGAACTGTGCGATCTCGACCTCAGTCAGGAATTGAGCCTTTGCAGCACTCTGCAGCTCCCCCAGCGCTTCCATGGCATCTCTGTACGCTTCCCGCTTGGGGTTTCTACTGAGAGCACACAGCATCTTAGGTGCGTCCTTACGCAGAAGGCTGTGCACGTCATTGCCAGTGAACTGGTTGAAATACTTCTTCCGTGTCACTCCCAATTTCTTGTACACAGCCTCCAGTGCGCGTGCATTTGGACCACTGTTCCTTAGGATAATATCCTTCAGATTAGCGATCTTGGATTCGCACTCGGACACATCCTTAGCTTTCTTAGTGGCCAGTGCAGTGAAGGCGTCTACCTGTTGCTGAGCAACTGAGATACGCTCATCGAGCACGTTCACAGTATCTGGATCGACATTGTCACCGAGGCACTGTGGGCGCATCTGGCATCGAACCTCGTTATTCACTGATAAAGCCATGTCACGGTATAACTGACTGTATGCACCGCAACAGAACAGATGGAATCGTCCCTTGCACGTGGTGCACGTGATCATGTGCTTCATCTCAGTGGGGACGGGAGATAGAGTCTTCGATCTCAAGAGACAATACTCATGGCATCGAGTTACTGCATCACTCGCCACACAACGAGGGTTGAGCTTGCCATCCTTGAATTCATTCAGGACGGCTAGCGCCCTGGAGCACCAACCAAGCTCTAACTGTAGGCTCTGATGGAACGCCTTCAGTCTGTCAAGGTTTTCTCTCATAGACGCCAGCTCATTCTCAGCCGACTTCTTGTCGTCAAGCGACTGATAGCCTCCCTGAGCAAGGTCACGCAGAAGAAGTTCTTCTTCCAACGCATCCATGAACGGATTAATCAATCCCATGAAAATGTGGAGAGAAGGAGGGATTACATGTGTGATGGGGATATTGAATAGCGGCTCGAGAGCCACACTCAATGCTGGATTCACATATGCATCCCACTTCCTCAACGCTGCCTTCTCGTCTCTCAGCATGAGAACGACATCACCGATCGTCACATGATCAGGACCTTGCTGGGCAGTTTTACGGGTACAGTAGATGCAATTGAAATTGCACGACTGTCCGCTATGTCCGAGGACACTACATAGGAACTTGTAGTCACCCGTCAGGAACATCACCACAGGGATCGACCGTTTGTTTCCATCCTTGTCCTCGAAGTCGATGACAGGATTGGAACACAGATCGTTCACCTGGGCAATGACCGAAGACAGGTGCTCCTTCATGCCCTTGTAATCGTCGCCTCCAACATAGCGCCCGATCAGTGTGAGATTGTCGACACTATTCGATTGAGGAATATTGCCAATCTCAATAGCAAGCTTTGTGGTGGTACTTCCTTTGTCTCCGATAAGACAGAACCAAAGGGAGCCACCAAATGCACCATCGAGATCGACCAATCCCTTATCGAACTGGTCTTTCACACGGTTGACAAGAGTAGCTCGAACATCTCGCAGTTGCTGAGACCTCATCGATCCTCTCTCGTCCTTAGAGCAAATCCAGTGCCCTTTCTCCCACAGCTCGGCTTTAAACTTACGAAGCTTCGCTTGTGGAGCGAGAATATTGCGACCTTCCTTCTCCAAGAAAGTTCGCATTCTCTCAAGAGCGGAATCGGACAAGCCGACCATCACTTGCATCATTAGTGTTTTCTCTGGCGGCATGCGCATGAGATCAAGAGGCTTCACCACACCACACCTGGACCGGAGTGCTTTATGGATCGCCCTGCGCTGATTCAGCAATGTCACTAGATGAGGAACTCGACCAGCAATTCGATCGAGTGATTTCGATGCCAGCTTGATTCTTTCGAATCTCATTGACTTCCCACACTCGGTGAATGGCTTTGAGTTCACTTGTTTTTTGCTCTGTTTCTCGTATCGTGCATTTTCCAGCTTTGCTTGGAGTCCGCGCTCACGGTCAGACGCTTCATCGAGATTAAACTCGAGATCACGCACTTTTTCGGATGTTTCATCAAGCATCACCTCGAGTCTGCTTTCAATAGTAATCGCATTCTCAAGCTTGCGCCCGAGCTCACTCTTACTAGCAGTCGCATCATCAAGGTTCCGCATGAGCTCACGATCCCTGTGACGCACATCTTGCAGCTCTCGCTGCAGTCCGTGCGCACGTCTAGCAATAGCTTCTCCTCTCTCTCGAGTGGATCCACTAGAGTAACTATCATCTAAGCAAAGAGCATCAGCGATCCGATCCATGTACTCGAGAAGAATCGCATTCTCATTTCTGAGTGACGACACTTTGCTCTCAAGACATTTCCTGGTCTCGCAATCCGCCCGATAGACATGATAGTCCATTGCTGATCTACTATGAGGAAACTCGCCCACGTCCTCCTCCTCCTCCTTCTCGAAGACTGCCTCGGACTCGTCCACATCCATCGGTTCCTGGAGGGACGCACTGAAAAGCAAACACAACTAAACAATAACCGATGTCGCGTTTATGGTATGCCATCAATGAATGATATTGCATTATAATACTACAAAACCTACGCTTTCGCTTGCTCCCTTTGTCGGGCAGCCACTTTTCTTTTGCCGGGTCGGCCCATCTATTAAATGCGAGTTAAATACGAGGAATTAGTTGCAACAATATCCATAGTATGACAGGAGATGTTCAAACTCCAGATAATTCAGCTCATAGATCTCTTGGTTAATGCTCATAACTTCTTTATTGCATGGAAAAACAAAGTTTATTCAACAGAAATTATTGCATACCTTGTACAGGTATGGTTTCATATCTTCATCTTATCTCCCATCGAAACAGCTGCTCCTGCTGCTGTCGTTCCCACCGTCGTAGATGTCGCATCGTTGCGCGCCTGCATGATATACTACACATAATGTGAACCCTTATCTGTATACCTTCCGCGACACCTTTCCTGCAGCTGCTGCAGCTGATGATCCAGCCGTGTTCTTCTGCACGAAGTGTTGTAATTGATACTAATAACAAGCTGCGACATTTAAGAGAACATCGATGCATTTTTATCCCGCATAAAGCAAAAGTTCCATACCGAATCCCATGCCGCTCCGACAGCGACTCGGTATCTTTCCTGAGCAGCGCGCGCGTCTGCTGTGGCCACTGCAGCAGCGCGCGCTGCTCTGTCCATCTCTACCTTCAACACGTCCACGTCCACTTCTTCCGTCTTCTTCTTTCTGTTCTCTTTCCTACATAAATAAATAGTTGATTGTTCTTTGTTAATTAGCGAGTGCCATTAAGTAGCTTCTCAACTAGTGGAAACACAAACTTTGGTTGTCTATTCTTTGAGGGCACTACACCGGATGAGAACCAAAAAATAGACCCTTCTGTAGGACTTTCACAGAAGCATTTTTGACACTTTGGTAGCCTACTGTGATCATGCTGGAGAAGGGTAATTTTTTGGTTCTCATCCGACTTAGTGCCTTCTTTGAGATTTCGTTAAAACAAAACACGAAACAATACTTACTGCCTCTTCCTCTTTTCCTTTCTCCTCTTCTTCTTCTCGTCCTCGTCCAGAGTGGTCTTCATCTGTCTTTGAAACTGGTGCTTCTGAAAGCTTATTAGAATCATACTAGCAATGATAGTTTCACTAATGCCCGATTTGCAATAAACAAATGCTACCTTTCTGTTTGGATTCCATCCCGGATTTAGAACTGATGGATGAAAGGGGCGGGGAGGTTGCGACAGAGTGGACATGGGAAGGGAAGGGGGAGGAGGAGGATTCAACCTGCACGATTTGCAATAATTCACATGGTAGTGTAAGGTATAAAATATTCAACGGTCATTTTAAGAGGGAAGAGCAACTCACATATCTCCGTATGACGTGGCGGCCGGTTGAGGGCAAGCGAATGAAATTGTTACATTCCACGCTGCTCTTAAAATAAACGCCATGAATACTAAGTTATAAAGACATCCAGGCATCAACGCCTGGACAAGATTGCTGCTGAGTCCCAAAAACCACAGAATGTACCCAATATTTCAGTCACAAAACAGACAGTGTTTATATAAATTTACTCCCATATCACAACATTTAAAAACAGTTAAAAAAGATATCTGGAGACGGATAAGGTGGGAAGGGATGAGGCGTCTGCATCCTTGGTGGCGTTCACGAGTCAATGAGTTCAGGAGACCACAGATCCAAGCTTCCACGAATCGGCTGGATCGCACGAGGCAACCCCGATCTGCACGGAGTAATTTGCATCACGCAATGATCGAACGATAATTCAAATATGCATTCCGCGCAACAGAGAAAAAAGAGCAGACAATATTTGTGCGAATGAAACTTTGATTGCAACGAACGCGATGAGCATGCAACGACATACCCATCAGCGATGGATAATAACAGTATAACAAATAACGATGAAAGCGCCACTTTTACGGCAATAGAAGCTCAAATGGATGCATTAGCCAACTTCTGCTTGTATGAAGGCATTGGTGAAACTAAGCGCTCAAGACAGATCAAAGTTTACAAAAAACGCGACAAAAATGCAACGACATATCCATCCGCGAGACGTAATAACTTTTTTAAAAATAACAATGAGAGCGCCAATTTTACGTCAACACAAGCTTAAATGGATGTAGTAATCAATTTCTGCTACGACTAAAAATTAGTCGCTAGCATCCGCTCATGATAGAACAAAACAAGTGAATTCTGGCAGAAAAACGCGAATTTGTAAAACACGTAATAACATTTAAAATCGCGATGACATTCCGGATATTAAAGCATGGTCTGATGGCGGACTCGATAGCGATAAATACTCCTGCTACTATGAAAAATATAAGTAAACAACTAACGAATTGGGGCCATTTAACCTTCTCTCTCCGTTCAAAAAAATGAGGGAGCGCCGTATTTTTAAGACCGGGAACTGGCCAATCTACGGTAATTTTACGAAGTTTTAAGTATCGCTAACTGGTCCGCGTCGCGGTTTTCTGCCGGACTACTTTTCCACTGTTTAACGGGCCGTGTACTTGCGATGAAACACAAAATTCGCAGAATGGAATTTTGAAAATTCATCAACGGCATTCGCAATGTCATTCGTGGCATTCTTGTAGAATGGAAAAAAGTGTGATATTATCAATAACTGAAGTATGATTAAGCTACTCGCTCCAGCTGGTTCAATCTGCTGCTTATGCTGCACTTATAATTTGATAGTATGTTACCGAGTTGTTAAATATCCATATTTAAAATCGGAACAATCGCTTCTTGCCATTGTTAGGAAAATCAATGTAGTAGTTGATTTGTGAGCTGGAAAGAAAGGGAGAATTTATGCCCGCTGATCACTTGTTATTACAGAAATTGAGCGACGTACTACACACGCAGCTGCGGCAAGATCTACTGTAGGTGATTGTGCGTGAAGATGTAAGCGAAGCGAGGTCACCTGTGGATTTTAGGTTGCACTTGGGTGGTAAGGGATCGAAAAAGTTTGCCACGGTAATATATCCTTGAATTTCGATTTAATAATATCAATTTCCCATTATGATCAGACGACTCATCTGCAGCAATACCTTCTTCTTCATATGTCGCAGATTAGCAAATAAAAAAAGAGAATGTACGACTGCATTGAGTTTTCCTTTTTTTGTAAAGAAATAATAAAATTCTTTGATGAACCGGCTTCAGGT
The DNA here is from genome assembly GCA_036245805.1 of Pristionchus mayeri. NCBI lineage: Eukaryota > Metazoa > Nematoda > Chromadorea > Rhabditida > Neodiplogasteridae > Pristionchus > Pristionchus mayeri. The sequence goes on from BTRK01000002.1 coordinate 7,949,294, forward strand.
GCGCGAAATGTAATTTTAAGCTACCTAAATGGAGGTAGAATTTAAGCGCGCTGATCGCTTGTTATTACAGGAACAACGCATCGTACAGAACATGCCGCTGTGGAAGGATTGACTGCTGCGCGTGATTGGGAGTGAAGAGGGAAGCGAAAGCAAGGTCACATGCGGAATTTAGGTTGCAATAGGGATATAAAAGAGTGGAAAAGTACGTGTGGAGCCTTGGCTGAACTCTAAACATAATTCACTTGATGATCGGACAACGTACCCGCAGCAATACCCTCGCATGTGTGAGTCGCCAAATCGTTAAAACGTAGAAAGCACACTTCTCCGCCGCACTTTAATACATTTTGTGATTGAAACACTAACAAATCTGGTAACATCAATTCGACGATCATTAAATATTTTCTTATGTTTATTAATTGCAATGAATTCACTAAACATAGCAATATCTCCTCTCACACAGCAAGCGAGATGAACCTTTCAGCATCTACTGCAGCGTAGTTTTAAATTCGCTGGTATTTTTACTACTATTTACTCGAGGATATTGCAGAAGCTATGTCATGCAATCATCACGGGAATTTCCCTACTTTGTTGTGCCAAGAGCCGAAGGCGCAATACCACTGCGTGATTTTCCACTCACTTAACTACCTATGGCCACCTCAATTCCGCAGGTGATCTCGTTCTGTCGCTGCCCTCTTCACTCGCATTCGCCTGCATTTTATTTCATGTGCAGCATGTTGCTGCGTCAATGACAAGTGAGTAGCACCTGCTGAGTCATTCCATATTTCGGCCATTGCCAAGAATAATTATATTTTCTCAGAAATCCTGTTCTAAAAATACAAACCAACCGAGTCCTCGAAAAAATAAACTTCTCGCTTTCCTCCACTAGTGTGCCCTCATCGTGACTGTAAGACCGATTTATTAACGTATAATTTCATCACGTGAAATCAACAGGACTCAATCACTGTATTATCTCAATAGAGGTACTGTAATTATGATATACGGTTTACTCAATCAATCGAGCAGCACTAATGACTGTAACCAGCATTTGAAATAGTGCTTGATGACGGGAGCATCGCCATTAATCTCGTACTTTTTCAGGAAGTCTGCAAGACAAAGGAGCAGTTTTTGAGATTGGAGAATCTGCGTTTCAAATAGATCGCAGTAATGCAGATCAATCGATAGTAGTGCGTTTTTTTGTTTAATTATAAAAATTAATAATTTTAATGATTTGGAGGTTGGAGGATCGCTGTTTCGGAAAGTTCTCAAAAATGATATGGACGTTGAGCATTCGCTAGCTATGCTGGAGAGAGTGATACAAAATATAAAAATATCCAAAAGATCTCGATTTGTGCGTTACAGATTCATAGATCTACAGTACTATTAAGCGCCTACAGAATTCTTGAGCGGCGGATATGCGACTCCTGCTGAACGGTATGTAAAATAGATCACACAGACTCCTCCAATGGACTGCATAGAGAATCGTTGTCAATACATGACAAAAGCGTCCCTCAAAACTCCATGAACATAAGAAGAGAATAATCTGCAATTATTGTCACAGTGCTCATCACTAGGAATAACACGATGACAGACATTATTTTAATTTTTACGAGGACATCGGAAGTGAAATCAACATTGTGCGAGATCGCACAGATATGAAGTTTTTCAGAAACTCAATTTTCACTAGTTGACTCAGTTGGTTGGCAGAACACTAATAACAAATATACTATGCAAAACCATTTTGCGTGCACCTAAATTCAGAACAAGGCAATATTCAGGCTACTGTAATGGAAGTATCACTATTTTGACCAACCGTGTCCTGCTTTTTCGACAGCACTACTCTGAATTTGAGACCGCCTATGAGGTCATTCTACTGGTAGCACTCATGAACCCTAAAAAATTGAGCGATTAACGTAATTCAACCTTGTTATTGTTGAAATCGATCAACACGCAGCATCCGTATGATAGACTGCCGGCGATTGCGAATGAAGAAGGAGATATGCGTCAGCAAGGTCACGTGCGGAATTGAGGCTGCAATAGGGAGGTAAGGGAGTGCGATAGTTTGTTGCGGAAATGAATAAACCATTTCTCGTTGAAAAAAAACAATACTCGAAAATAATCAACCCCGCCTTGATCTTCTCGCAGGAATACTCTCGGTTTCGATCCTGATAGACCTTCCATAGTGAAAAACTCTCGTTTTTTATTTATTTTTGATTCGAATTCCCCACCCCGGAATTGAGGTATGTACATAGTTCGTTTCTCCTATCAGGCAATATGATGCAATAATCGTTTTTCGCCCATAAATCGCTTCAAACGAATCGCCCAGATCCCGGACCTTGACCAATCGACTCTCCAGACTCTTTCAAATGTTGGTATTAAATCATCATTATGCAATAAGATGCAATAATCGCTTTTTGGCCATAAATCGCTTCAGAGTGGTCGCCCAGACCCCGGAACTGGACCACCATTCTAACTCCCGTGACCTCTACTTTTAAATTTGGCCTTACATCATTACTATTCAATTTTTCCTTGCGGAATTTATTCAAAAATGCTTCCCAACCTGCTCTCACTCCCCGCAGCGTGAGCGTTGTGAAAGGTTCGTGAGGCCGAGGGCGATCCGAAATCCCACTGCCGCCCATTAAATCTTGTAGAACGTACCAACAGGAGTCGGAAAATTAACATTGTGGCTGGCCTTTTGCGGAAAATTCTAAGAAACGGAAAATTCACCTGAAAACGCAATGCCGACGGTAGGAAAAATATTACTATGTAGAAAAAAGACAAAATGTCTGTTTTCGGATCGCCCTCGGCCTCACGAACCTTTCACAACGCTCACGCTGCGGGGAGTGAGAGCAGGTTGGGAAGCATTTTTGAATAAATTCCGCAAGGAATTTCAGTCAACCACGTTTGGTACCAGTTTTATGCAAGGAAATATAATTGTAAGCGACTGGTGAGAGCCTGCTTAAAACGTTGTAAAAGGCTCACGCTGCGGGGAGTGAGAGCAGGTTGGGAAGCATTTTTGAATAAATTCCGCAAGGAAAAATTGAATAGTAATGATGTAAGGCCAAATTTAAAAGTAGAGGTCACGGGAGTTAGAATGGTGGTCCAGTTCCGGGGTCTGGGCGACCACTCTGAAGCGATTTATGGCCAAAAAGCGATTATTGCATCTTATTGCATAATGATGATTTAATACCAACATTTGAAAGAGTCTGGAGAGTCGATTGGTCAAGGTCCGGGATCTGGGCGATTCGTTTGAAGCGATTTATGGGCGAAAAACGATTATTGCATCATATTGCATAATGATGATGTAATGCCAAATTTTGAAAGTACTCACAGTGGTGCACCGCCTGGTCAAGGTCCGAGGTCTGGACGATGTTTTTGAAGCGAGCTATGGGCAAAATTGGAGATATTGCTTAGTGATGATGCAATATTGCGTCATGATGATGCAATCGATATAGAATTTGGAATGGCACGCCAAGAGGGTTCGTTTGGTCCAGGACTTAGCCTTCTACGATGAGTGTGAGCTGAGTTATTCGCGAAAAACGAGCGTGACAGACAGACAAACAAACAGACGAACTTACAGACAGACATTTTGTCTTTTTTCTACATAGTAATATTTTTCCTACCGTCGGCATTGCGTTTTCAGGTGAATTTTCCGTTTCTTAGAATTTTCCGCAAAAGGCCAGCCACAATGTTAATTTTCCGACTCCTGTTGGTACGTTCTACAAGATTTAATGGGCGGTAGTGGGATGTGATTTGAAAATGAGATGTTATAAATGCATAAAAATGGGAAATGTCGAAGTTGAGAAAATCGAGTTTTCAGAAATTCTCAAAACTCGGGGTTTTTTCAGGTTCATATCTCTTCCCAAGTGTAGAATCGTCGAAAAAAGTTGATAACTGATCGTAACTCACGAAGGTTCTGCAGGAAACTGCGTAAAAATGGGCGAAAATAACCACTCCGACTTTTTCCTTTATTCGAGAAACCACTTTTCGACACAGTTATTTTGGTGAAATTTTACACTTAGGGGTAACTTTTAACGGGGAATCGAATAAGATAACTTAATTTGTACAATCGCGAAAAACAATTTCAGGGTGAGAATTTTGAGAATTCAACTGGTCATACTTTTTTTCACAGATGAGCTAGCATTTTACTTCCAATAGTAAAAATGCTTATCTCGTCGAGATATTTCAGAATTACTAGCTATGTGTTGGGTTTGGATGATCCGTTCAAAAGTTAGAAAAACCGACCTCGACGTTGAGGCGTGCTACAGAAAACGAGGTGTTAGATATACGGATTTCTAAGGGCAATTTTCGGACTCTACGTGAAAATTTACCCCTAGGAACATCTTAAAATCAACACTTTATCTTTCGCTGTACGGCCTCTGGTCAGTTCTCTCAGATAGTCACTCATAAGATTGAAAGTTGTTTGCTGAGTATCAATATCGCTTCCAATCAGGTGTTGAAAACATTCGCCTTTACCAGAAAAAATAACAACGACGAGAAACCAGAAGACGACGCGACTGCTGCAGATGCAGCACCTGCAATAACTTCGACTTTCATTCTGCAACAGTACGAGATGTGTCGCCAGTCAAACAAAATAAATAAACACATATAACAAATAACTATAAAAGTGTAATTTAATTGGAAGCAAAATTCACCTTTTCAATCGAGAAGCGAGTAATTTGAGTCTCACTACTCAATCTACGAAAGACTAGTGAAACACGAAAAGATGAGGTAAGTGATAATTCGAATAAATCGAATTTCCAAAATCACGTTTTATGTTTCACTGAATCATCATAATTTGGAAACGAGTAGCTACGCCAACTCGGTTGACAGTCCGAGTATAAACCCATTCCTACTCCTTACCTTCTGCTGATCCGCCATGTTCATTCTCCGGCTCGCCTTGATTGTCTTGAGAATGGGGAGCAGCCGCTTGTTCTCCACCGACGATTTGAAACTCGTGCAACTAACAGTCATAATTGTCATTAATCAATTTAATGTTAGAATTATAAAATGGATATCAAAAACGCGTCCAACCAAGACAATGTAAGTAACTAGCTGACTACATCAATCGATTTCGATGGCATCAAAATTATAACGCTTCGGCTTTTTATTCTTTTCATGCGAATGGTTAATCTAGTGATCAAATATGAATGTTTTGGGATACTGATGAAACTCATAACCCGCACTAGCTATTCTAAGAGTAATTCCGATATCTACGCCATTCAATTATTATTAAAAAACTTTGTAAGCGTATAATTGTATTCCTCACATGTAAGGTGAATGCAAATATTCAATATTGGAAAGTTTTTTTTTTCATTAAAACTGTTGCATTGACAATTAATTGATCAAAAGCTTGACTGCAGATCTTGAAATCCACCAGAAACATAACACCAGTCTTCTGAGAGATCGCAGGTGGGGTTTGACAAACTGTTCAAATTGCTCCGATATTGATCCCACTTTCGTGGTAGATGTAACCACGGCCCTGAAATATTCAGTTAACCTTTTGGGGCCGGGAAGTCAAAATTGCCTAAAATCCGGATCTGGGAATATTGAAAATTCAAAAATTCATAACATCCTTCAACTTTGAGCTAATGAGTCGATTAAAAAACAGAAATGATCGGAATGACGAGATGAACAACTTAAATGTTCATGACTTTTGGCTGGGATAAAAATAAAACTATGATAATTGCGATTGTCCATTTTTTGGGTTTGATATTTACATGAAATTTGCTCGTCGTGAAAAAAATTGTTCCACGTAACACCGAGATATCGTCAGATTCGAACTCTACGAACTTTTCTACAACTGAGAAATCGTTTTTCTCAATTTAATGGAGGTATTGTTGTGTAATTTTGGGTCAAACATGTTGAATCTGGTGTTTTTGAGCAAAATATAAATTTTCACTTTCTCAAATTTAAGTAATTATCGGTCGGGGTTATCTTTCCTTTCGGTTTTCAATGTTTACTGACCTATTTATAAATTTCCATTCAAAAAACTGAAGATTTCAATACTTTATAAAATCATGAAATTTGAGAAATTTTCATCAAATTTCTTAAATTTCATCATTTTATAAAGTATTGAAATCTTCGGTTTTTTCGATCGAGATTGGTATAAATAGGTCAGCAAACATTGAAAACCGAAAAAAAGGTATTCGCGTCCGATAATTACGTAAATTTGGGAAAATGAAAATTTCGATTTTGCTCCAAAACACCAGATTCGACCCAAATTTGCACAAACATACCTTCATTAAATTGAGCGAAAACGATTTCTCAGTTGTAGAAAAGTTCGTAGAGTTCGAATCTGACGATATCTCGGTGTTACGTGGAACAATTTTTTTCACGACGAGCAAATTTCATGCAAATATCAAACCCAAAAAATGGAAAATCGCAATTATCATAATTTTATTTTTATCCCAGCCAAAAGTCATGAACATTTAAGTTGTTCATCTCGTCATTCCGATCATTTCTGTTTTTCAATCGACTCATTAGCTCAAAGTTGAAGGATGTTATGAATTTTTGAATTTTCAATGTTCCCAGAGCCGGATTTTAGGCAATTTTGACTTCCCGGCCCCAAAAAGTTAACTGAATATTTCAGGGCCGTAGTTACATCTACCACGAAAGTGGGATCAATATCGGAGCAATTTTAACAGTTTGTCAAACAGGGGTCTTGGATTCATGCAATCTCTCAGAAGACACGTGATAAACCTTGCTGCGTTTCGCACTTCATCTGTACTCTAGGAACCCAAACCTGTCGAGTCCTCGAATAACAACCTTCCTGTTTTTCTCGTCCAACGTGAAGGCCTCAGCACAGGCATATCTATTGATTACCGTTGCTTTTCAGTATGAGGATTCAACAAGCATTGAACACAGTATTTGTAAAATACTATTAAGTTGGCCGGAATGTCTTTGTCACTTTTTTAAAACTTTATTTATTTGAGGAAACAATATCACGAGTTCAAGTATACTAGTCATCATTATTGACAACATATGCCCAATGCTCCTTGAATCTATGGATCCCCTCCTTGTAGAACCCATCTACGCGTGAAAAAAAGAAAAACCCGAAAAATTAAGAAAATTAGAAAAGTCGCCGTATTTGAAGCGACGAAACCAAATCCTTATTGCGTTGAAGTGAGGGGCATGCGTGTCATAAACACTTCAGTAGGGTATCCGAATCATTCATCGTTGTGTAGGATATGAAGAGGTGAAACTGTGGAATGACGGAAGTGGATGGTACTAGTGACAAACATAGTTGTTCTACTAGAGCCTGGCTGAAGGGAAGGGGTGGGGAGTTGTTTATTATAAAGGCCCTTCACCTCTGATTGTTATTCACAAGGAACGAGGGAACGCCAAAGGGCGTTTGCGACGAGTAGTTTAAAAAAAACAAAACCAGTGACAAAGACTTTCCGGCCAACCTGATATATTGCCGTATCCATGACCGATTTGATGGCTCACTAACGAGTGCAGCCAGTACTTCCAGTAGTGCTCGAGGAAAGTAGCGTCCCTCTTCGTTTCGAATATTTTCTGTAAAAGTCTGCAAAATTGGGAAAATTTGATTATTGCACGATCGCGGTTTCAAAATTTTGTCAAATATCGCAGGAATAGGGAGTAATCGATGACTGAGAGGACTTCTGTTTAATTATAAAAATTAAACAATTTTCATTATTTGGAGGTTGGAGGATAGCGGATACGGAAAGTACTCAAGAATCACATGACCGTCAAGCATTCGATAGCTCTGTGGGCGGGAGTGCACATAGAAAATTTAAAAATATCCCAAAGATCTCGATTTGTCAGTTGCATATTCATTGATCTACAGTGCTATTAAGTAGTATTTGCGCCTGCATTATATTCTCTAACATCTACTCTACTCACAGGCTGAGAATTCGATGGCGTAGTCTCTCGATATGGCGCTCACCAGCATTCCCCATCGTCTTCAATCTTCATGAGAATTTCACTAAAACATAAGGTTCAGAAGAACTCGAGATCTGTCAGGCTACGGTAGCTCTCACTTTCGATCAGTACCCACCTTCACTCCGATAGCATCGGCGACTATGCGACTTCCCCAAGAGCGAAGTTGATCTTAGAACGGTATTATTAAATAAATAACGCGGACTCAGCTACTAAACTGTATCGAGAATGGTTGTCAATTCAAGGACAAATGGACGTCTGTCATCGTGTCATTTCTAGTGATTGGCACTGTGACAATAATTGCAGATTCTTCCCATCTTTTGAACATAAAGAGTGGAGGGGCCATTTGTCCTTGAATTGACACTCCGTTCATGAAAAATCAGAGTTATGCGAGATCGCACAGACATGATTTGTTTCAGAAACTCAATTTTCACTAGTTGACTCAATTGATGGCAGAACACTGAAAACAATTCCGTTCTGCCAATCATTTAGCATTAATGTAGAAATCCTAATAATATTCAGGCTACAATAATGGTAGTATTCATATTTTAATTTTTTATTAAATAGTTTTGTATAAAGCATCTCAGTATTTCAAAGCATTCCTAAGTTTTAGAAAATCAAAGCAAAGGCTTCGATGGCCATGTGACACGTTCATTTAACGAAGCATCACTTCATTCTTGGTTTCACTGTGAGCACATAATAATGTGAAGCTCTAAGTTTTCGATCGTATCGCATTACGTGTGTTAAAAACAAATAATCCCACGTGGTTGAGGTTTCGTGGCTGTGGTTGAGGCCACGTGGCGTGAAAAAAGCAAAATAATTCACACTAAATCGAACAATTCGCATCACCGTATAATTTTCTCTCAAATCTCATCTATTCCAGTTACCGTGTTCATTTCTGTGCAATGAAGAACAAAAACAACGAATTTCCTTAATTATCGTCAAAATCAAGGTCTAAATTAACGGGTAAAATCCCTGCAACCGCCGTTCCTACTGCACATGACCCAAGGTACGACTATGAAGAAGACTGCCGAGGGCATCAGTTGGCTGCAAGAGAGCAGATTATGACACATGCACTTGGACCACTCACTTTCTTGCAACGCATATCACGCCTCTCACGAAAGAATCGAGCTGAATTTGCCAGTCATGGGAATGGAGGAAAATCGCAAATTGAGTTCTTACCAGTTTTGGCCATCCTAAGGCATGCCTGAGTGACCCCCGACATCTTGTTGTGTAAACTTAATTTTGGAGTTTCCTACACCGGGTCGCAATTCGACATCACCTACTTCAAGGGCCGAATTCTCGAAAACGGTGAAAGATAGAGCAAAATTGACCTCTGAATGACCCCGGCTCATTTTTTGAGCTCTATCGATATATTTAAATCAATTTCTCTGAATCTGATTTTGAAAGACGGTGCGTTGTAGGTCAATTTTCTCAAAAATGTAGGTGCAGTAGCAGCTCAAATTTCTTCAATCAATGCAGCTCGGAGGGAGCTTTCCAATGAGTGGTTTGCCAAAAAAATACGGGCACGGTGGTGAAACTTTCGTTCCTTTTACGTTTTTCAATTATTTGAAGGCACTAATTCCTCGCACACCGCGCGTTTTTTTGGGAATGAGGGAAGAGTGGGAACAATGGGGGAGTGAGGGACAATGGGATAATTTCACTCTGCACTCTCAAAAACGCGCGGTGTGGCGAGGAATTAGTACCTTCAAATTATCGAAAAACGTAAAAGGGGCGAAAGTCTCACCACCGTGTCCGTATTTTGTTGGCAAACAACTCATTTGAAAGCTCTCTCCGAGCTGCATTGATTGAAGAATTTTGAGCTGCTACTGCACCTACATTTTTGAGAAAATTGACCTACAACGTACCGTCGTTCAAAATCGGAGTCAGAGAAATTGATTTACATAGATCGATAGAGCTCAAAAAATGAGCAGGGGTCATTCAAAGGTCAATTTTCCTATATCTTTCACCGTTTTCGAAAATTTGGCCCTTGAAGTAGGTGATGCCGAATTGCGACCCGGTGTAGGAAGCTCCAAAATGAAGTCTGCATGCCTTAAGATGGCCAAAACCGGTTAGAACCAAATTCACCATTCCGACACCCAGCTCGATTCTCTCATGAGAGGCGTGATATTCGTCTACTATCCCAAGTGAATTATGTTTTTAATTTACGGCCGGACACTAATCGAAAAAATACAAAATAATTATCTACATAAATTCCCAATCCACACCGTCGTTTTTCGTCTCACAAATTACATATCTACGCCACTTACCGCATTTCCATAATAAAGTCTCCTCAAACTCCGAATCTTAAAATTTGTCCCCGTGCCCGATGGGGCGGTTTGGTCGGGTGCTCGTGTACAGCGAACGGCACGCCATCAAATGGCGCGTTGAGTGTGAGTTGATGCCCATCTGGATTTTTTTAAAAGAAACTTTGAAAAGAAACACCCAAAAACAGACAAATTTAATGTCCTGCCAACCCGACCGATCCCCGCGTAACTATCATCACATAATCGGGATTGTATTTGCTAAGACCATCGCATCAGGGTCATCTCTTATCAAAATTCACCTAGGCTGCGCCATCGAGCTCATTCTCAGTCGCTGTATAATTATTGCCTGTGGCAGCGATTCCTGAAGATCCGGCTGCAGAGTCGATTGACTGCAATAAGACAGATTGATACACGAGCATTTGGACCAGACACTTTCTTGCAACACACATTCCTCTAATATTCCGAGTTCATTCAGTTTTCGATTGTTTAAGAGAGACTTTTTTCACTCAGTGAACATATTTGTGAAGACCCTTGGAATTAGGCCAAAAATTGATTTCCTCCAAAATGTGCCCAGTACTCGGTGAGTGTTGCACATCGGTGGCATATTTAGTGATCTAGGTCAAGTGCTGAGAAATTCACCGAACTTTCTCGGAAGGATTACGGTATTCATTTTTTTCTCTTTAGCTCTCGATTGGAACGGCGCATATCTAGTAAGACGCGCCGTAGCCTGCTCATTATCTGACCCAAGTTTCATCTCAAACATATTCAAATTCATCGCCGGTAAAAAAATCAAATTTTGAATTTAAAATTTAGCTCTTCAGATGATAGGGCATTAACCGTTTTTATTTCAAATTTGAATTGGGCAAGTTGGTACCTATTTACTGAAGAATTATCAAAAAAATTAAAATACCATCTTGCGAGAAATTTGAAAAAATGTGGCGATAACTGACTTACAGTACCCAAATCGAACCTGATGAAAAATGTTTTAGAGGTATCCTACACGCAGTACTCGACGAGGCTAATCTACCATCATCAACAGAATTTCGATTTCTGTCCGCGCGCGCCAGCTCGCTGATGTTAAACAAACTACCGTAATCACTCGAAAATTTTAAAAATGCGCCCTTCCAATCGAGAGCTAAAGAGAAAAAATGAATACCGTAATCCTTCAGAGAAAGTTCGGTGAATTTCTCAGCGCTTAACCTAGATCACTAAATATGCCACCACTGTGCTACACTCACCGAGTACTACATGTGGGCACATTTTGGAGGAATTCGATTTTTGACCTAATGCCAAGCATTTGTTCACTGACCGAAAAAGTCTCTCTTATTTATCTTTTTTCATGGAGTAAAATAAAAATCTAAACGCATTTCACTGTCGTCATGCCAATCCTTGCGATTGGGACTGTATTATTCGAGATATTTGAAGATTCCCCCTCCTCTTGCATTTGGAGAGTGGCCGAACACACGCGGCTTCTGCAACCTTTTCGGAGACGGCCCATGATGAGGGGAAGGTAGAAGCACTGCAACAATATAAGTTTAGTATCTATAGAACAGCAAGACTCTGGCAATGAAAAGATCGCGTTTAGCACAATATCTCTTATGCGAAGGTAAGACAAGGCGATTAGTAGTTACATAAAAATATGAATTTGGTTCGATTTCTGCTTCGTTTGTTCATACCCAGAGATCCAATGTAAATCAGCCAAACAAGCTTATGACAACCATAGAAGCCTAGTGCATCGCAGTTGCATGGCCGTCTCTTAGCATTTCGAAATTCCATGGCCGTTGATGGTGATCGAGTTATGTATAAAATCACTTCAATTACAGTTCAATTGCTCTCTCCCGGCAATCGCATCTTAGATAATGTACGAGAGAGAATCAGCTGTTACGTTTGGTTTTTTTTATAACACGAAATATATCCTATCCATTTCGAAATATATACTAGAACGATTGCAGTCGGGTGGGAAATGAAAGATGTGACATATGATTTGTATCGTCTTTCAGGTCCAGGAAAACGTGAAGATTTTTTCGCTCTAAATTGGGAATGTTAAGCTGTTTCTCATTAAATCAAATGTATACCGGAATGTTTTTAAAATAATTCATTATTGAACTAAGGAAATACCACTTTCTTTCGGTATACCTTGTCCATTAGACGCTCTGCTTATCCATTACCGAACGATATGAATTCTACTTTGCCGAACGATATGAATAAATATATGAACGATATGAATGCAAAGTGAGGGTGACCTGATATGATACTAGTTGGCAGTAAGCAGAAAAGGATTGGGATGATATCAAGGAGGAGGGCAGCGTACTTTCAACAAGAATGGCGACTCCGCCACCTGATATAGAGGGGTCTCGATCAGCTCTGTACACTACGTATCGGTCAAAGGAAATCATCGCGTCAGTTAAAGTGAGGGGAGAAGCCCGCGTTTCAGTTAACTTCAGAATGGAAAGGTCTGAAGACTGCATACTGTTCTAGAATGTGGATAGATAGAAAGCACAGGGCGACAATTAATCAACGAGCATTTGATTGAACGGGAGCGACTATTAGGATGAGAGAATGGCAGCCTCAGTGATGGTGGGGAGGGGACAAGAGGGGGGAAATGACCCAGACGATAGAAGAGAAGAAGGAGGGGAATTTCGAGATAATTCATCTCGTGACAGATGAATCTGAATCTGAGTAGGTTGTTTGGTGCTACATGCTAGGTTATAAGGGTGCGAGGCCGGGCGAGTACAATTCTTCACATCTTTTCTACTCTAAAAATAACCAAACAACAGATCAACAAAAAAACAGAGGTTGTAAATTTAAATAATTCGGCAGTCCACTGCCCACAGCTTCTGGACACCCTGGAAGCTTTCGCTCGCATCGGCGTGTTCATCAGGGCAAAAATGTCTGACACGCTCTTCCTTTTCCACACTCTCTCGTCTCAATTCGAAACCGTGGGCACAATTTTGCACTTGAATCGGAGACCGCTCCTCCGGAGATTCCTCCGGCAATCAACGAACCTCGGCATAGCCTCTGCGGTCACGTAATCGCCTCTGCAAAGCTGAGATGGAACGGGAACGGAGATCTCTTCTGGGCTCGCTGCTCTCTGCACGCGCCGGGACAGAAAAGGCCCCGTCTCCGCTGATTCTAGAGAGCACGCACTCTTTATCCACCGAATCAATTGCATGGATTCGGCCCCGGATCCATCAGGCTGTTTTGAAGAACCCCCGGACAAGGGGGGTCAACAATCGGAGGGAACTCCGCTGAGAAGGAGTTCGGAAAAACTCCCTCGATCTCATATATTTTTTTGAATTCCACTCAACTCTACCAATAAGGCTTGGTCGGCACAAGTCTATTAAAGGAGGGCTCTCGGCAAAGTAGCCACATCGATAGAAGGGAGGTTCCACCCTCCAAAGATCATAGCGCGAACTAGGAAGAGTACGCACATCGGCAGGATAGCTCAATGGTAGAGCACCGTCACGTAATCGGAAAGTTGCAGGTTCGATCCCCACCAGTTTTTGACAAAACTTCCAGATATTTGAATTCGCGCACTTCCCTGTCCCACAAGCGTCCATGGCACTCAGCCAACTAATCATAACTATATTCAGAGTTGAGATATTAATATAATTTTTTGGGAGCCTTTAGTCGTTAAGAGGAGCTAGGTCATGGTAATGACAGGGTCCAAAGTTGAACTTTGCCTTCAGTCCTCCTTTAAGGGAATCGAACAGTAAAGGGGAGATAGGAGAGATAGCAGAGAAAGGGAGAGAACTCCCCGCCTTTCGCATTCTCTCTACGGGGTGCGTCTCGGAGCGAATGTTTATGGAATTTTGCCAACAAAATTCGGTGTAATCCGCTCAAGACGTATTCGCTTGGAATCTAGATCAGGAAATCATCGACTACCACACCAAAAAAATCTCAAAAACCCGGAGATTTAGTACCCTTTAGTAAATAATTGCGATTTTTTCCAAAAATGAGTGACAATTTTACAGCTAGACCATCGCTTTTGCGCTCAAAAGTTGCCCGATATGCTCAAGCTCTTCCAAAAATGACCTTAACTTAAGCCTTCAATGTTCACCCGACACCCGTCGGAAGGCAGATACTAGCCTGAGGGTTACGGTATTCATTATCACGTGTACTGTACTTGTGTCTGGCCGTCCAATGTGGTATGCATTGATCGCCGAGCACAGGCGTGGTAGTCTCCTACTGTTTCACACTTTTGCCGACTGAAATAGCATGTTCTGGAATCATCATGGGATACGGTATCCGGTCCCGACGGGACTCTAGTCCACTGCCCACAGCTTCTGGACACCATGGAAGCTTTCGCTCGCATCGGCGTGGTCATCAGGGCAAAAATGTCTGACACTCTCTTCCTTTTCCATACTCTCTCGTCTCAATTCGAAACCGTGGGCACAATTTTGCACTTGAATCGGAGACCGCCTGCGATTCCTGGGTGACACGATGATCTATGATCTCTCCACCTACCGTACTTGCCACCTTCCTCCAATCAAAGAGTTGGCTAATTCATAATTTAACGTGATAAATGCATGACAATGATTGATCTTTGATCTCGGGAAATTGCATTTTTCTAGCAGCCCTACCTTGCCATGAGCGCACCTCTTTGCAAGATACTTGTCGATTATTTCACCGTTGTAAATCGTTCGCTGTAAAAACAGGCAGCACTTTGCCTCTTCGGATATCCAAAAATACAAACAGCACCCGCACTAACGGGGCCGTGCCTTGCAGATGAGAAAAAAGATTCCTCCGGCAATCAACGAACCTCGGCATAGCCTCTGCGGTCACGTAATCGCCTCTGCAAAGCTGAGATGGAACGGGAACGGAGATCTCTTCTGGGCTCGCTGCTCTCTGCACGCGCCGAGACAGAAAAGGCCCCGTCTCCGCTGATTCTAGAGAGCACGCACTCTTTATCCACCGAAACAATTGCATGGATTCGGCCCCGGATCCATCAGGCTGTTTTGAAGAACCCCCGGACAAGGGGGGTCAACAATCGGAGGGAACTCCGCTGAGAAGGAGTTCGGAAAAACTCCCTCGATCTCATATATTTTTTTGAATTCCACTCAACTCTAACAATAGGGCTTTGCCGGCACAAGTCTAGGAAGGGAATCGAACAGTAAAGGGCAGAGAGGAGAGATAGGAGAGAACTCCCCGCCTTTCGCATTCTCTCTACGGGGTGGGTCTCGGAGCGAATGTTTATGGAATTTTGCCAACAAAATTCGGTGTAATCCGCTCAAGACGTATTCGCTTGGAATCTAGATCAGGAAATCATGGACTACCATACCAAAAAAATCTCAAAAACCCGGAGATTTAGTACCCTTTAGTAAATAATCCAAAAATGAGTGACAATTTTACAGCTAGACCATCGCTTTTGCGATCAAAAGTTGCCCGATATGCTCAAGCTCTTCAAAAAACGACCTTAACTTAAGCCTTCAATGTTCGCACGACACCCGTCGGAAGGCAGATACTAGCCTGAGGGTTACGGTATTCATTATTACGTGTATTGTACTTGTGTCTGGCCGTCCAATGTGGTATGCATTGATCGCCGAGCACAGGCGTGGTAGTCTCCTACAGTTTCACACTTTTGCCGACTGAAATAGCATGTTCTGGAATCATCATGGGATACGGTATCCGGTCCCGACGGGACTCTAGTCCACTGCCCACAGCTTCTGGACACCCTGGAAGCTTTCGCTCGCATCGGCGTGGTCATCAGGGCAAAAATATCTGACACTCTCTTCCTTTTCCATACTCTCTCGTCTCAATTCGAAACCGTGGGCCCAATTTTGCACTTGAATCGGAGACCGCCTGCGATTCCTGGGTGACACGATGATCTATGATCTCTCCACCTACCGTACTTGCCACCATCCTCCAATCAAAGAGTTGGCTAATTCATAATTTAACGTGATAAATGCATGACAATGATTGATCTTTGATCTCGGCAAATTGCATTTTTCTCGCAACCCTACCTTTCCTAGAGCGCACCTCTTTGCAAGATACTTGTCGATTATTTCACCGTTGATTCATAGACTCCGTTCCATTAGGTGCGTACAGTAATCTCTCCCGTTCCGGACTCACTAAGAAATCGAAAATTGATCAAGCGCTGATAACATTTTCCTCGAAGATCCATCTCAATCACACTTTACCTCATAGATTCAACAGAATAGGAGTATGCAAATGTACAAATTGAAGTAGGGGGTAGTGGGCGTTAGAGCTACGGTCTCATCCTCCTAGCATTACACACTCTCTAGTCGGTCAGAGAAAGCGGGAGAGCACGTAAATATGTGAGAGTCAGAAGTTAACTCGGGGTGGGGATGATGAACGGGCGAACAGACAACACGAAGGAGGTGAAGCAAGAGGAGGGAGTGGCAATGAATCACACGACACTAGAGTTCGTAATTCGGGTCGCCGTCTCTTCATTTTACACACTCTCTCGACTGGTGGAATGGCGAGAGTGTGCAGTGAGACATTATGCGCAACTACAGTAATCTCAAAGATATAGAACCCTAGAGCTGCCGTATACCTCAGCCTACCGTCCCCAAGAGCCCCCTGCTAACCAGGATGGCGCAGTCGGTAATGCTGATGGGAATGTCGACGACGACGGGCTCGTAGTTGTAGGGGAGGAAGTTATGCAGTCGACTGCCAGCGGTTCCTGAAAGGGAAAAGGTAATGAGGAAAAACAATGTCCACCAATTAAGAAAAGGAGCACAAACTATTTCTATTTGTTAATGAGAACATACAACAGGGGGGTCATGGGATCGAGGGAGCTCATGAACCCCCAAGAGGATAAGGTACAGTTGAAACATCGATCATGAGGGATGCATTTACGGATCGTCAGTTGTTTTAGAAAATTCGATGCACGGGGTATGCCGATAAAACTCTTTAATTGATATGTTGTATCAAATTTCAGGAAAAAAACATATGTAAATAACTGGGCAATTGTTATTCCTTTCATCTACGCCTTTGTAATTGCGCCGAACAATATTATTATTCTATTTTTATGTTGAAAAATCAACGGCGTGAAATGATCAACAGAAGGTGAAAGGCAAACCAGATCGAGATAGGCATGAAACACAGACCAGCAATGTAGGCAGAGGGGATGTTGATGGGGATGGCGAACTCGTCCGAAGTCATGGTGACATCCTCCGAACTGTTGCTCTACAAACACAATTGATTTAAGCAATTACGACATTTCCCGTTGATGGCGAGTTTCAGCAGGTCCTCACAATAATGAGTATTCCGGGGCATGTGTGCAGAAGGAACAAATACATTTTTTACTGCTATTGATCTCGTGTTTCGCATTCGTCTCATAGATGAAACATTTTTCCCATTTCGATGTTTCGTTAGAATCACTCACGTGCAGATCCGTGACCAGCTCGAAGAGGGCGCCCGCAGCTTCAGCGTTCGCCACCTCAAATTCACATAATGAATACGTTTTAAACTATTCACGTTTGTGTTTCACTGGGAAAATATCTTCAACATGTGGTTGAATAGCTGTAATTGCAACTCAGCCAACGTTCATATAAATGAGGTTAGGTTGATGTCATGGTTAAAGTTACCCGCCGAGGACGAAATTAACCCCCTATTATTATTTTGCCATAGGATAGATTATGCCGGAATATTCTCTGAGCGAATATACAAATAATGCAAAAAAATCAATAACAGGGGATGGCCCGAAAAGATCAGGCTGAAGGTGTCTGATCCAGAGCTCTCTCACTTTTACACGCTCTCTAATACACGCGACGCGCGAGAAACGCATCCTCGGGATCAGGAATTCGCCCTCGGCTGGCAACTTTAATTAACAGCTTGAAATGGATGTTTGATGCATATATGAACCAACACTTATTGGCGAACAAAACAAAAGAAACGATGCTAAAACGTGGCAGAAAAATTCTGATTTCTTTCCTTTCTATAACTACCACAATCTCGTTTCTGGCTTCATAACCCTAATATCATTCCAGCAAAGTGCAAAGGTTGAAATAATAAGGAGGCAAACCTGACCTTCTCGACGAAGGTGCACTCCCCTCTCGGCATGATCACGACGCGACCCGTCATGTCGTCCTGCAGTCCGCCAATCAGAGCCGTATTAGAAAGCCGTCTTTAATGAGTGACAGGCACTATTAAATGCGCACTTGGTAGCAAGAGAATAGCCCCACTGTTCACATAACTTGACACAATTGCCCCTATGATGGCGTTGCCTAAGAAGTCCTTGACCCTCTATGCAAACCGCATCTTGTGCCTACAGAAATAATGGCACTTTCCTAGTTCCGCGCCAGGCTCCTCCCCCTTCCCTCCCTTCGCGATCTCTGACCCGCCTCTCGCCCCTCCCCCTTGCGCGCCCCCTCGTCCCTCCTCCTCCCTCTTCCCGCGCCCCTCCCTCCCCTGCCTGAGAGGAGAGCACTCCCCTCTATCCCTCTCTCGTTCCTCCCAGCGCTCTCTGACCCGGCGTGACTAGAGAGCGCGCGCGGCTGACCTTATCTCGCTTCTCCTCACTCCTTGGAACATCACGTTCCTAAGTTCGAGGGGGAAACCTCTCGGCAAATTTTTGGAGAGAGCCAGACTCCATCCCTTTCGGGGTGGAGCCTGGTTCCACCCCTCCCGCCCTCCCTGGGGGCGGGACCAAGGGGGCGGTGCCTGGCGCGGAGCTAGGAAAGTCCCGAAATAATCGCTGCCGCATACTCTAAACAATTGACGACTCGTTAAAATAATATGACAACCATTATGAATTTCAGTAAAACGACGAATACCAATGGCTGCTAAAAAAACCTAAACCAAACCTCATAAATCGTTGCAGCAGACAGCTGCGCGTAACTGTGCGTGTGTTGGTAGGTCTTGAGGGGCGGCCCGAACTGTGCCGGAATGATTTCATGCCTCAAATGGCACAATGTATCCAATGACCTGCAGAACGTACAGGAATGTTTCACAGAGAACTTGTAAGATAGCGAGACGAGCTAAGCCGATTGTGCGCGGGCACCAACAAACATTTGATAAATTACTCATATTCGTTGTAAAATCTACTAATGACAAAATTGATTTAGCCAATTTCGAAAATGCTCACGTGTAGGCGAATTTCATGGGCGAGAGTACTCGCATGAAGAACGCCGACTCGTTGAGCAACGAGAGCTCCGACTCGTCGACCCAGTAGAGTAGACCGCCAGCAGGCAGAGCTGGGCGAGGAGTAGCAGACGGTGAGTCATCGCGTCTGGCAACTAATTAAATATTAATTTAAGTAAACAGCAAACATAAATTTTAAAAAACAACAAAATAAACGAGGAATGGTCAGCTGATACTCTTTCAAAACTCGTGAAGCAATAGCACGACGGGCGGTAGACATTTACAGAAGCTAATGAGGGATCCGCGAGAACAGTTACCACCTTGAATGAAAGAAAGAAAAGGAGATTGGAGGAGAAAGGATGCTAGGACGAGGGAAGCGAGAGAGCGCTGCGATAAGAGAGTGTAGCAGAGAAACAAGCGTAAACAAGGGAAGGGAGAGAAAGGGAGAGGAGAGGGACTATTTTCACAGCTTTTCGGGAAAACTTTTACGAACGTAAATATAAATAATAGCTCCTATCAAATCTCATTGTGGTACAACCTTATAGAAGCGCCACAAAATGGTGAACATCACAAGGTATACTCATACTATTTTATCTTAACATTTATGATTTATCTGCGCTTTTTAAAATTTTTTAAATAAAAATAAAATATGAACAAGTCGAACATGCAACGACTTTTGATTAAGGGAAAGATAAGGTTAGAGAAGTCGAAAGATTTATCATGCGAAAACATAAAATATTAAAAATAGCTCATTCGTAATTAGCAGAACAACAAAATAAGGCATCTAACTATGAGATAAATGATTACATACTAGGAAACCAGACAACGAAAAAGAGGATTAATTGATTAGCCACTTCGAGAAGGGTGGGGCTGTTCGTCGAGAGTGTGCGCGGCAAGAATGTAAGAAGGAAGTGAATTCTTTTATGACTCATTTCAATTTCTCTATTCTTCCCTTCCTTCACCTACGCTTGTCACTCATTGTTATGTCTATGTTTCCCGTTATTCTTTCCTCTGTATTTAAGATTGAGAAAGAGACGATAAAGTAATGCCGAACAGAATTGGCGATAGTGGTGCATCTAGTAGTAACGGACCCCGACCAGTGAGAGCAGCAGCTGCGGCGACCATGGCGGATGCAGCAAGGAAGGCGCTGACGGGACTCGTCAACAAGGGCAAGTAACTCATTTCGGAAGCAACAGATCACGACTATTCCGTGGATGGAACCGATCAGGAGTCGGTGAGAGGCCTTTTGGCATTCTGCGAGGATAAACGTCTGGCTCTGGAGAGCAATAGGAGGCAAGCTCTGTGCGTTCTAGGAGATCTCGAGGCTGTAATCGCAAGGATCGCGGACACTACGGCGAAGGCGCAGGCAGACACGGAAATGGAGTCAGCGAAGCGTGCAGTGGAGGAGTTAGTCGAGGAGATTGACGAGGTACTCCCTACGCTCAATGCAAACCATTCAGCGTATTCAAATGCTCTCAAGAAAGAAACGAAAGTGCCGCCCAAGACGGAGATAGTCAGTCAAACCGTGGAGACAGCTGACCCCGTCATCGAAGTTCGAACAAGCACCCCAAGTAGAACCCATCTACCAAGAATGGAATTGCCAAAATTCAACGGAAACGAGGCGGAATGGAGACAATTTCTGCAGATATTCGAGTCCACAATGAGAACGGAAAAAGTGTCCGACCTGGAGAAGCTGAGATACCTGATGGGGTGTCTCGAAGGAAGAGCCAAGGAAGTAGTCTCGGGTTACGCAATCACAGAAGAGGCGTACAGCTCGGTGATGAATGCTCTGAAAGACGAGTATGGAGACGCGGATCTCGTCAAGGTGCGCCTCCACGCCCAACTTCGGACCCTCGGGAAGTCTGCAGAGTCTGTATCGTCAGCGCACAGGGTGCTCATGGAGGTGCAAAGGATTGTTCGCCAACTACAGCAACTAGGAGAAGAGACGAATCATCCAATGATGGAGGTGTCGATTATGGAGAAACTACCCCAATGGGTGAACAAGGAAATTCTCAAGTACAAACGAACTACCCCGAATGCTACTGTAGATGGTATCCTTGATTTTGCGGTAGCGGAAGTCAAGGATCAAAGAACTGTGGAAGAGGTAGCCGGAGGAGTGTTGAAAGTGCAAGTGAACATGGTCAAGCAGAAAGGACCGACGGAACGAGCTTACCCGAGAAAGAAGACGGAAGGAGTGTCCTGCTACTTGTGCGGAGAGGCCGGTCACTTCGCCGGAAACTGTGGGCGATACAGTACTCCTAAGGAGAGGAGGTCAGCAGTAGTAGCAAGACGTCTATGCTTCAAGTGCCTGAGGGAAGGGCACCAGACGAGGGAGTGCAGACGACGATCGGGATGCAGAAACTGCAAGGAGCAGCATCACGAGGTCTTGTGTGAGAGACCCGCATGGCAAAGTAGGGTGGTCAACACCATACACAATGGCGAGCAAAGAACCATCGATCAAGCCTCAGTGATCCTGCCAACTAGCAAAGCAACCATCGTAAACGTGGAGAATGGAAAGATGAGGAAAGTCGCCTTTCTCCTCGATTCGGGAAGTGACACGTCGTTCATAAAAGAATCGACTGCAATAGAACTGGGACTGGAGGAGTTACGGAGGACGAATGTCAACATTACCACCTTCAACGGCCAGAGGTCGACTATTGAATCGAAGGAGTACATGGTCGGACACTTTCTCCGTTCTCATTGTGGACTCGAATATCTGCAGAAATTGTCTCCATTCCGCCGCGTTTCCGTTGAATTTTGGCAATTCCATTCTTGGTAGATGGGTTCTACTTGGGGTGCTTGTTCGAACTTCGATGACGGGGTCAGCTGTCTCCACGGTTTGACTGACTATCTCCGTCTTGGGGGGCACTTTCGTTTCTTTCTTGAGAGCATTTGAATACGCTGAATGGTTTGCATTGAGCGTAGGGAGTACCTCGTCAATCTCCTCGACTAACTCCTCCACTGCACGCTTCGCTGACTCCATTTCCGTGTCTGCCTGCGCCTTCGCCGTAGTGTCCGCGATCTTTGCGATTACAGCCTCGAGATCTCCTAGAACGCACAGAGCTTGCCTCCTATTGCTCTCCAGAGCCAGACGTTTATCCTCGCAGAATGCCAAAAGGCCTCTCACCGACTCCTGATCGGTTCCATCCACGGAATAGTCGTGATCTGTTGCTTCCGAAATGAGTTACTTGCCCTTGTTGACGAGTCCCGTCAGCGCCTTCCTTGCTGCATCCGCCATGGTCGCCGCAGCTGCTGCTCTCACTGGTCGGGGTCCGTTACTACTAGATGCACCACTATCGCCAATTCTGTTCGGCATTACTTTATCGTCTCTTTCTCAATCTTAAATACAGAGGAAAGAATAACGGGAAACATAGACATAACAATGAGTGACAAGCGTAGGTGAAGGAAGGGAAGAATAGAGAAATTGAAATGAGTCATAAAAGAATTCACTTCCTTCTTACATTCTTGCCGCGCACACTCTCGACGAACAGCCCGACCCTTCTCGAAGTAGCTAATCAATTAATCCTCTTTTTCGTTGTCTGGTTTCCTAGTATGTAATCATTTATCTCATAGTTAGATGCCTTATTTTGTTGTTCTGCTAATTACGAATGAGCTATTTTTAATATTTTATGTTTTCGCATGATAAATCTTTCGACTTCTCTAACCTTATCTTTCCCTTAATCAAAAGTCGTTGCATGTTCGACTTGTTCATATTTTATTTTTATTTAAAAAATTTTAAAAAGCGCAGATAAATCATAAATGTTAAGATAAAATAGTATGAGTATACCTTGTGATGTTCACCATTTTGTGGCGCTTCTATAAGGTTGTACCACAATGAGATTTGATAGGAGCTATTATTTATATTTACGTTCGTAAAAGTTTTCCCGAAAAGCTGTGAAAATAGTCCCTCTCCTCTCCCTTTCTCTCCCTTCCCTTGTTTACGCTTGTTTCTCTGCTACACTCTCTTATCGCAGCGCTCTCTCGCTTCCCTCGTCCTAGCATCCTTTCTCCTCCAATCTCCTTTTCTTTCTTTCATTCAAGGTGGTAACTGTTCTCGCGGATCCCTCATTAGCTTCTGTAAATCTCCACCGCCCATCGTTGTCTTGCTTGACGAGTTTTGGACCTCTGCCGAGTTAGTTCCTCTCCTATTCTAAACAACGATGCCTCTATACTACCGTATATCTGGCATGTTAGTTCTCTTTTTCAGGGCACTAGTTCGGATGAGAACTATGACGTAATGCCGCCTTTGATATATCACTCCCGATGATATATCAAAGGCGGCATGACGTCATAGTTCTCATCCGACCAATTGCCCTTTCCCAGGCCACTCTCAATCTCGTGGATGCGCAGAAGGGCAAGAGCCAGAGGGACTTGTCGCAGATCCCGGAGTAATTCTCTATTACCACCGAAAATCGGGGACGAATACAGAGAAATGAGTGTGCTAGTTGAGGGAGTGGGGGGGGGGGGGTTGGGTGGGCATTAGAGTTCGAAAAATAAAAAAACCACGGTCTCTTCATTCTGCACACTCTCTCACCATTCAACCGGTCGAGAGAGTGTGGGAAATGAAGAGACGGTGACCCGAATTTCGCACTCTAGCGGGCATTAACCGAAGAAGTGAGAAGAACTTTTTTATCCGAAATTGTGAATCGCTCATTCGCAGGGCAGACTGAAGATTTCCATTTTGCTCTTCCCGTCCAATCTCCCGTTCTACGACCTCACAGATCTGGACTGGAGTCGCTTTGAGCGATCCACTGAACCCTACTACGAGTATCCCCTTCTTCGAGTGACTCTCAATGGATCCGACGATCCCATCAACGATAAGGTCAGACCAGGAAAACAATACCTGCAGAATATATTTGATGTTGAATTCACTGTGTTGAGTGGAGGTTTTTCCACCACATTGAGATATACATATACTTTGAGTGCGGTTGATAGAACTTAGTGCATGGTCTCCTCTCCCAACTCTAACTTAATATTCCTCGTAGGTGGCCCGTCTGCTTACCTGCCACGTGGACTATGTCCATATCGATGAAGATCATCCTCTATCTCCTGTTGATCTATCGTTGACTACTCATCTTCTGCGAGATTCGACCTTCGACTTTCTCTATCTCTCCCAACCCGCAATCGATGATTCCACCGCGTAAGCCGTTCCACATTTTATGTACATGCATTCTCTAAGAAAGTCGTATCAACTCTGCATCAGATCAGTGATTTTTTGACATTTTTTTGTTTATTCTTTCTCTGCTTATTCAGTAATGCTCATGCAAGCAATAGCCTGACGTGATAAATATTGATTGATTCATTGATTGATTCAGTAATCGTATATCTGATGGAAAAATAAAAATGCAAAACTGTTGTTCATGTAGGGTGATTACATCTTCAGACCCTCCATCATCAACATCGTATCTCGCTGCAAGACAATCGAACTAAATGCGTGGGCAGTGCGCATCTCCGATCCGGGTGGGTGATCCCTGATGCTTTTTTGAAGATATATGTCTTCTGATTAGGAATATTTCAAAATATTGGGGTGTCCGGAAAGTTCGTATAATTTTTTGTTTTTATTTTTTATTCAATGCTTTAAAATTCTCAGTGACCAATGTATGCCCCCTTCTTTCTCACTACCTCCCTCCAGCGATTGGGCAGGGTCTCGATTCCTCTCTTCCAGAATGCGGGTTTCTTCGAGACCGCCCAGTTCACGAAAGCCCTCACAACTTCATCTCGATTCTTGAACTTCTTTCCTTTGCAGAAGTCAGAAAGAGAGCGGAAGCAGTGGTAGTCGCATGGGGAGAGATCCGGGGAATACGGTGGATGGGGAATCCTCTCGATCTTCAGCTAGTCCATTTTCTTCTGGGTCATCTTCGCTCGACGTGGGCGAGCATTGTCCATTTCGGATAAAAAAAGTTCTTCTCACTTCTTCGGTTAATGCCCGCTAGAGTGCGAAATTCGGGTCACCGTCTCTTCATTTCCCACACTCTCTCGACCGGTTGAATGGTGAGAGAGTGTGCAGAATGAAGAGACCGTGGTTTTTTTATTTTTCGAACTCTAATGCCCACCCAACCCCCCCCCCCCACTCCCTCAACTAGCACACTCATTTCTCTGTATTCGTCCCCGATTTTCGGTCGCCCAACCCCTGAATGATGGGATGGGATGAAATGAGAAGGGGAATTAACCGAATAAGTGCCAAGAACTTGATGCATGTTCCTCCAAAAGAGTTAGACATAAAAACACACGTCATCTTCCTTTTCCAGATTCACTCTCTTGACAGCGGGTCGATTGTCGTCTCTCATCATGAACTCCCTCACTAAAACGTGGAAATGAGTGGAAACGTGCGAAAAACAGATATTCGTAAACTAAAGTAAGTCTGGCAGCGCGCAATACGTACAGTCTTCTAAATAAACTAAAATAACAAAACTTTTAAAATCATCTACTAAAATCATCTATTCACAATTATTTTTTCGAGAAAGGTTAATAAAAGTTTCGAATTTTTCAAGATACCTTGTAGAGATTGTTCAGGTCAATGCACTCTCCATCGACGAAGAGAATAGAGAAGAGGCGCTCGAGGGGCGGCCAAGGAAGAGATTCCCAACTGGAAATTCGGTGTTTGCTCGGGTACAGTAGTTATGGAAATTCGGAAACTATGGGTAGTTATTTCCTCTTTCGAGTGCAGGCGTGTTTCGAAACAATAGAAAATTAATAGATAAATGGTAATAGCGAATTACTCCGGGATCTGCGACAAGTCCCTCTGGCTCTTGCCCTTCTGCGCATCCACGAGATTGAGAGTGGCCTGGGAAAGGGCAATTGGTCGGATGAGAACTATGACGTCATGCCGCCTTTGATATATCATCGGGAGTGATATATCAAAGGCGGCATTACGTCATAGTTCTCATCCGAACTAGTGCCCTGAAAAAGAGAACTAACATGCCAGATATACGGTAGTATAGAGGCATCGTTGTTTAGAATAGGAGAGGAACTAACTCGGCAGAGGGCATCCGCTTCATCGGAAGACTCAATCAGAGAGTAGAGAGTGTCATCGGGAGATAGGGCAGAGATACTGCGAGAGGAGAGAGAGGGGAGACCCCTCTGAGCAAGTTCGAAGATTCTCGTTAGACGACATCGGAATGATAGCTGGAAACTCCCGGCACTATGTCATATGAGAAGTATGACGTCATGCCGCCTTTGATCTATCAAAGGCGGCATGACCTCATAGTTCTCATCCGACCTAGTGCAAACTCCCAGAGGGAAGTGTTGGCCGCCTTCAACCAAATGTTCGGGATAAAACTTTCTAATTCACTTTCTAACGTCCTTTTTATGAAACTTCCCGTCGAAACAAACTTGTGAACATTTATTTTTCGAAAAAATGGAAATCGATAATGCAATATGTCGATATAACTCTTCCGGAAACAGCAACCAGAATTTTAATGTCTCAAAATGATAATTGGCACATATTAGATTGAAGCACTTTACTCACTCATTCAACCAACAATCACAACCGATAATCTACATTCCTGTAGTGTCTCCGATTCTGTGAAGCCAGAATGGAGATATGATAGAGAAATCAGAACGAAAAGTAGGCGGAGCTTCTCTAAAAAGTGGGAGGGGCTTGCGAATAAAAAAATTCACAGGGGAAGGTGAATCTCAGTTTTCAGTAATATACAGAAACAGGAATTCACATACGAATTACGCAATAAACTAATATAAATACAATAGATAAGTACGCGATACAGTCAGTTGGATAGAGAGAGTAAAGTGGGGATGCACAATCATAAATCTGACCCGATTGAACGACCCACCGGACTGCACTAGCTCGGGGCTACTACCGTATCTCTGAGTCGGGATACTGTATCGTAACGATCGATTGTCATAGCTAGTCGGTCTCGGTGGGGCTGAGATGGAAATGGGCGGGGCGATGGAAAGGGGGCGTGGCTAAAACATCGGGGGATGAAACGGGGTCTGATGATTGGCGAAAACACCACTATGCAAGTGGGGGCGGGGCCAGCTATAGGCGGAGCCTAGTAGTTCAAGAAGACTTAACTCGTAAGCGACAGGATAGCTCGAAAACACACTGGTATGGTATTCGCACGATTGAATGGGGGGGGGGGGGGGGCGGGGGCAACTTCTAAAAAGGGGGCGCGGTCGATTTCCGGTATATACAGTAAGTATGAGAAGAGTAAAAGAGGGTACGCTCAATGAGCTTAGCATTTCAATATTATGGGTGTGGCTAGAGGGAGAGAGGGTTAGGATAGGGCAAACGTAAGCTCGAGTGTGGAAAACTGGGAAGAGAGAATGAAAGGGAGGGTGAATACAAGAAAAAGAGACTCTGTATGAGTGAAAAGATGAGAAGAACTCTGAATGACTAAGAGATGGACGATCCTGCAATGCAAAGGGGATGGACATTTGGTGAGAAGGGGGGCAACTTCGTACATTGTTCATATTGAGTGGGAAATAAGGGAATGAATTCTATACAATGTGTATGTAAGCGTACAAAGAAACACCGGGCTAGTAACTGAAAAAATGAGAAGGAAAAGAGTGGACAAACTACAAAAGTCGAGTAAACTACAGTGTACATAGTGAGAGGATGGAATGAAAAAGCGTGTGATTTGGATGGATATCTCAGAGATCAAAAATCAGTCCTTGTTCAGCAGTCGCTGCATCAGATTTCTCGCTGCGGGCGGCGGCGGGATTGGGGGCGGAGCCGGACGATCCGAGGGAGCTGCTGCAGCGGCTGTATGGGCTGCAGGCACTTCCGGCCGAGGAGACGCCGGTCTGGAAATATTGAACTTAAGAGAGAATAAAAGTTATTCAACAAATTTAATGTGATGTACCCGCATCTCACCACTATTGACCCACTACGGCATCTTCCATTCACCTGGTCCAATTTCACAACACTCATCAGTCTATGGAGCACTAACCTCGGCTAGAGCTCCCGATCAGTTTAATTTTAGATTTTAGAAAACATATCCCTCATCTGATTGAATCACAATCTCCCCTCTCTTCCATATCCCCCTACTGCATCCCCCATCCACCGGGTCGAATCTTTCCAAACTCTCAACAATTTCCCACCTGCTGGGCAGTCGCGCGAGTGGACTGACGGGGATGGGCGAGGTGGAGAGGGGCGCGGAGGCTCCGCCCACTCCTCCTCCTCCTCCCATCGACAGCGTCGGACAGCAGGGCAGACCGGCTGCTGCTGCTGCAGGGACTGCAACTGTCGAGCGGGGAGAGGGAGAGGGAGAGACCGCCGAGTGCTTCAGACCTGCAACTCATTTGATGACTACTGCTAACCGGATGTCACGTCACTCTGGATTGCCTATTGATAACGTAATCTCTCACCAGTGAGGGTCGATGGACGGGGAGAGGAAGTGGGAGAGGGATTAGCAGGAGAGAAGGCGGAGGTTGAAGAGGCAGAGACCAGGGGAGA
Source organism: Pristionchus mayeri (assembly GCA_036245805.1). NCBI lineage: Eukaryota > Metazoa > Nematoda > Chromadorea > Rhabditida > Neodiplogasteridae > Pristionchus > Pristionchus mayeri. The sequence goes on from BTRK01000002.1 coordinate 7,977,923, forward strand.
TCTGAAGTAAGGCATTACAACCCATTAATATCCTCCATTTATCCCTGATAATAATATTTTTTTAGAAAAGAACAACTAGCGGAAATCCAATATAAGAAACTGGCGAATACCAGTTTCACTTCTATCTAATAAGTAACATGCGAGCTACTCCACAATCAGAAAGCAACTCCTATTGCGGATAAAATTCACCCAATATATTCAACACATCTTCAGTCATTCTCTATCTCCAAACTTCCCATGCCCCTCCCATATTGCCCGTCTCTACCGTAACCATCATTCAAACATCTTCCTTCCCCCATCCCTCACCTGTGCTCCTCCCTCGTCAGTCCCACATCGCTCATTCTCTTGTGCGCACTGGCAGCTCCCTTGCCCATTCCTCCCTTCACTCCTCCCATTGACGTCATCGATCCACTCGAGTGACTCGATCCGCCCGATACACTCGACTGCGGCAGAGAGGGAGAGGGTACAGTACCACTCGGCCCTGTTCCTCCTCCTCCGTAGACGAGGGAGGGAGAGACACCAGTTGGCGGGGCTGAGGAGGGCACGGCTGGCTGCAGAATCACGCCGTCCTGAGAGGAGACAGACCTGCAAAGGAGAGGGTGATTGATACAAGGTTGAGTTAGGTTTCACTCGTACCATTAGGCTGCGCGTGACTGTACGAAACTAATAGATAGAACCCATCGAGTGTTAAAAAAATTATTTAAACAAATATGATAAACCGTTCAGACATTTATCCAAATTATTTAATTATTGCCTAATGATGACGTCATCTACCTCTTTCAATTTCTTTCTCTACTCACCTCGGCATGAAAGTCTGCTTCTGGCTGCTGCTTCCTGGCACGATGTCGTTCGCGTTTCGCTTGCCGGAGAGACGTCTGAAGAGGGATAACTATCAGATCAGAATCTCACCTACTGGATTGAATAGATCACCAACCGATTTTTGTCATTACATCTCAAACCGTATATCCAACACTCCAACAAAATATACTATTATCCAACACTCAATTTCTAGTTTCACCATGAATTTATTCATTCTATTTTACTATTCGGTTCACTGACAACATGACATCCATCCAAACAATCAATGCAATCGCCGCTATGCATACACTATACTGTCAAGGAGAACAAATTCCTCATAACCCCCTTATGCCATCAATTCCTCACCTGAGCAGACTACTGGGTTTCCTCGATTTCTTCTCGCACGGCAGTCTCCTCTTTGGACACTTTGGCTGCTTTTGCTTCCTCGCCAGCTTTCCCACACTTTTTCTCGGGCCGCCCTCACGGATTCCCGTCGCTGCCAGAGGGGTGACCTGAAGGGAGGGGAGATTATTGATTGATTCAGGAAAGAGATTATGGATTGGCTGATTAATTCGAGATCTAGTTAAAAAATCAAAATATGTGCGATTGAGCGATCAAACAGGACTATATGCGCCACACAGTTTTCTCATATTTTCATCGTCATTCAAATTTCAATTCCACTCCCCCGCTTCTTCTACAAATATCAATATTATGCCTTCAACTTCCTCTACATTCTACTCAACACGAATCCTCACAACTACCGTATCCCGCACTACCGTAATCCCCTTCCTCCCCCTCTCCGTTCCTCACCTTCAGCACGATTTCGCATCCGCTGCTCAGCATGAGATTCATCAGTTGCGGGTGTGTCATATTGTGCACTGGCTGCGCATTCACTGCTGTTATCATGTCCTCGCATCTGAAAGTATGAATGTGACCCACCGAACTGGATCTCGCGCTCACTACCGTAATCATGCCAGCAATCCTATCGAATCCCTTCCCTCTCAAATTAACAACTGGCGACCGTACCCCTCTACCGTATTCCTCCCTCACCTCAATCCAGCCTCGAATGCGGGTCCTCTCTCGTCGACTGAGCTCACGATATGCTCGATTGTGTAGTAATCCGAGTGCTCGCCGAGATAAACGCGAACCGATTTGATCGTAAAGCCGAAGCCGAACGGGCCTTTCCTGGAAGAAGATAAAAATTAGGTACCGATCCACAGCTACTGTATCCTAGCAATCAATCAGCGAGTCCGCGATTCAGGCTACCGTATACCTGATAACGATGGGCGGGGCCATTGAGAGGGGGCTGACGGGAGCTCCTCCAGCAGTTGATTGGCCATGTTCTAGAGAGGAGCATCCATCGTAGGAGGACAGAGAACAAGCAGAGGCTGCGCCAGGGGAGATCTTGCCTGAAATTGATGGGGTAAAGGTTTTTTCTTCGCCTTCGTTATCGAAAGAAATTTTGAAAAATTGACAAAAGTGGACAGTTGTTATGACGTTCCAACCTAGACATATCATTCACAGGAAACCAACATCACAATTGTTTGTCGGCTGCGCCTACTTAAAAATAAATTTAAAATTCCATATTAAATATTTTCCATTTTACCACATAATCAAAGATCACTAACTGGAAGCTCCACTGGAAGAGGCGCCAGAGGGGATCACCAGCTGTAGCGAACCGGGTAATCGATCGACAGACTGTAAATCGAAATTACAATCCCGCAAAATTTACGTTTCAATCAGGCATTGAAAGTGCTCAAGAGCATGTTGTCCAACCAGCGATCTTTGCCGAACAATATATTTTATCACATTTGTAGTCTATCGTGGACTCACCACTTTCTCGTTTCTATGGGATGCTAAACAACCGCATGTTGACTGTTTCTCAATGAACAGGTGGCATTTGGGTGAAAAAAGTAAACAATCTCAGCTCACCTCCCTATTCCTTCCCGCGACCGCTTCATCGACTGGCGACAACTCGTGGTGCGACTGCTGAGCGGCTGCAGCAGCAGCTGCTGCACCACTGAAGACCGCGCTGCTGAAGGAGCCGGAAGAACAGGGAAGAGGAGAGTTGACGTCCTGAAGCGGGAGGGATCAGACTAAAGACTAGTCACGTGTGATCAGAGATCAAAGTTAAAACTACAAACCTCATCGGGGTCGCACGAGATAGCGAATCGGGGGAGAGGAGAGCGACGGGAGATCGACGAGGCAGCGGTGGAGGTCGAATCGGTACGGAGACGCTGCAAAAGATCAGAGTTCAAACTACATCCATCAAAGATAAAAGATCAATAATCTACCGTACCCCTTCCTCTCCGTGGGTCAGTCTCCTCTCTCCGAATGCGAATGCATCCATGGAGGAATCAGTGGAGGAGGGAGCCGTACCGATGTAACCCGTGCCTGAATACGAGGATCTACTTAATAGCATTTAGTGTATGCAAAGAGAACAATATTTTGATCATTATAAGTACGTCTGAACAGGATAGTTCATAAAAATACTATTTTAAAGTGAAATTCGAGGACGCATTGCTAAACACCGATCCAATCATATCTTCTACACTGACTGAAACCTCATTCTCACCCGTGGTTCCACTGCTCGAAGTCGACAGATTCGACTGTCGTTGAGCGGAGAATCGACGACGGAGAAGAACCGCCTACAATAACATTGTTTAAACTTAGAAACTCGTTTACAATCAGCGTATTCACTTCCTACTTTTAATTATAATATTTCGAATTCGGGTGTTTATTTTTGGAGAGGAAACCGATTCATCATCCATCCTCTGAAAATGGTCAGGTATCTATGGAGTGGTTGCAACACTAATGTTAAGGGTAAAAATATTTTTAGAAGCAAGTTTGCACAATATTTGAGCATAGCGTAATACCATCAATTTCCTCATAATCATCCTACCGTAATCTACCGTACTCTTTTTCATACTCACCGAAGCCATTGGCTGTCCGTACTTGTCATGCACATCGTTCATACTGTCTGTAGTCGAGTGCTCCTCGGAGGATTGATTGGACGGAGGGGGAGGCTTCCTACAGTGAAAACAGTTACCGTAATCTAGAAAATATTGATTTAATTGATGGTTTTCTATATTTACAGCGTCTGTGATTGAGAAGATGGCCTAAATGATAATGTCCCGAACCTGTTCATGGCACTTGGAGATGGAGTGGGACGAGAAGAGGCGAGGGAGGGAGTGGGAGAGGGAGAATCCATCTCGTGAGAGAGTGGAGAGGTACACGCCTGAAAATAAAGAATTATTATAATTTAGACGTGGCTATTTCTGGTTGCAATGTATGAACATAGTTTGACGTAATAATGTCGTTTCAATACATATCCATTCTTTATTCATATCACAATGTAATTTTCATCGCGATTGAACCATTTAATCTTCAAAATTTTGAAAAAGGAATCAAAAACTTAAGAGAGACTATCTGAGTGAGTGAACATATTTGTGAAGACCCTTGGCAAAGTTCGAAAATTCGAATTCCTCCATAATGTGTGTACGGATAGTACTCGGTGAGTATAGCACGTGGGCCACTTACGGAGTCATCCAGATAGCGCTTTCAAGGAAAAATGGGTGTTTCGAAATTTTATTTTTCGCAACCGTTTCGAATGAATGACATCTTGAAAAATGGGCAAAATTCAAGTGATCATACTCACTAAATTTCATGGCGAAATGTTTTCAAATCCTTCATAAAAATGGAAATATCGAATCTAAATTTTGAACGAAAAATTGTAGCTCTTTCAGGTGGGTGGGTATGTGCACTTTTTATTTCAGCATTGTGTAGTGCAGCCACGGTACATTCTTTGCTAAAAATATGAACGAAATAGAAAGGTGAGTTTTTGAGAAATTGACGAAAAACGACTAAATCACAGAATAAAGTCAGTTTTTGATGAGCTCAGCGGGCAACCGTACCCCAGCCAACATGAAGTATTCGATGAGGGAAACCAATTACCATTTGTAGAATTTAGGTATTCCTTCGCGCGCGCGGGAGCGCACGTCATTAAAAGCTACCGTAATACAGTAATCCATGTAGAATTACGGTAGATTTTAATGACGTGCGCTCCCGCGCGCGCGAATTAATACCGATGGTTTCCCTCATCGAATATTTCATGTTTGATGGGGTACGGTTGCCCGCTGAGCTCATCAAAAACTGACTTTATTCTGTGATTTAGTCGTTTTTCGTCAATTTCTCAAAAACTCACCTTTCTATTTCGTTCATATTTTTAGCAAAGAATGTACCGTGGCTGCACTACACAATGCTGAAATAAAAAGTACACATACACAATTTTTCGTTCAAAAATTATAGTCGATCTTTCCATTTTTCTGAAGGATTTTAAAATATTTCGCCATGAAATTTAGTGAGTATGATCACTTGAATTTTGCCCATTTTTCAAGATGTCATTCATTCGAAACGGTTGCGAAAAATAAAATTTCGAAACACCCATTTTTCCTTGAAAGCGCTATCTGGATGACTCCGTTAGTGACCCACGTGCTATACTCACCGAGTACTATCCGTACACACATTATAGAGGAATTCGATTTTTCGAACTTTGCCAAGCATAGGTCCAATGTCTCAGATAGTCTCTCTTAAAAACAAACAGCAATTCTATCCGGCGGCAGTAGTGGTCCTGGTTCGAGTCCTACGATCGAGTGACGGGGTGAGGCAGTGGAGAAGGAGTGGAACATGGGAGCACTCGAAGCTCCGCCCTCTTCCTCTCCCTGAGAATCACCCGCGTCGTGGTTGTAGCGGTCCGTGCGCGCTGGAACAGACGGGTTAAACATATTATTGTGTTAAACCGTAACATTCAAAGTGGAAGTTGCATGTTTCACCATCTTCTCTAGATCAAATCTTTTTTTGGGAAGTTAGTGCTAGAAGATCACTTTTTTTCAACAACAAAAACTACAACTCACAATCGAAGTAGCTGGTATCCTCTTCGTTCTCCAATTGGGGCACGAATTCGGCCTTCTGTCTCAGTAATCCATTGAAATCGAGATCAGCAAAGAACTCGTGAGCCATCAGTTCGGGGGCGCCCGTTACGGAACCTGCGAATTGGGGGAGATGAACAAGGGTTTCACTACCTGCACAAATGAGCACCCTACAACCAACAATAATGAGAAGAAGGGTGCGACGAAATAGAAAAACCCAAATGTACCGTACCCAGTCTCTCGATGGGATTCTTCTCTAGTAGTTGCTTGATTAGTGATTCTGCAGCTGGAGGAAGCGCCTCCTCCCCGTCGGGATACTCGACCTCCTCTGCAATTGGGAAACAATATTTTGAAGAAATTAATTGATGGTTTCCTTCAAACACCTACTTGGTAAATTCGAGCAGCACCATTATATTATGTGCATAAAACTCTGTTAGACGCAATGGTATTTCGGACCGATGTGATATATTAACAAAAACTGAGCGCTTGTCATTCGATCGTAACCGTACCATCACATTCAATCAATATCCGTACCTGAGATGACCTTGGAGAACAGATCCTCTGGTGATTCTCCGAAGAAAGGCACGATTCCGACGAGAAACTCGTAGGAAATGATGCCGAGTGCCCACCAATCGACTGGTTTGCCGTACCCTTGACGGATGATCACCTCGGGTGCGATGTACCTGAACGAAATTTATACTATTATCGCGAATAGTGAACTAGTTTTGAAATTAATCACCGTTGAGTATTGCAAAATTTGAAGAAAAAAAATGTGTGCGGCACATTTCATGTTTCAAATTTGCCTTAACTTCGTCAGCGAGGTACTTCTCACAATGGGATGGGGAATTCGATCCAAAATAAATAATAATCTTACTCGGGCGTTCCGCACAGCTGCTTGTCCTTGAACTGCTGCGTCTCGGCGACATCAGCCACTCCCTCGGCCACCAGAGTTGTGCGGTTCATCAGACCTATCAGACATCAATTTTCACATAAAATTTGACGGCTTATCAACGCAAAAGAGACCAACGATCAAAGAACAAAGACTGACCAATCTTGGAGAGTCCGAAATCCGTCAGCTTGATGTGGCCCATTGCCGTGATGAGAAGACTGAAAATTAGATAAGATTTTAAAGGTCAAAGATCAACACTCACTTGTCCGGTTTGAGATCTCTGTGGACGACTCCGTACGAGTGGAGGTACTCGATGGCCAGAATCGTCTCGGCGACGTACAGTCTGAACGACGTTTACCAATGATCGCACCACAAAATTGGGACTTTAGTCGAAATATGAATAGGACGACGTTCCCCACTTCCCCACACCACAGCACTCACTTCATTAGGTCGATCGGGAGCGTGCCCGCGTTCTTGAGCAGACTCGCGCAGTCTCCTCCCTCGACGTACTCCTGGAAAGATTGTGATTCGTCGACTTAGTACACGCAATACAAATTTAAACAGAATCAGTCAAATTAGTAAACGTCGCCCTCCCTCACCATGAGCATGCACAGGTGGTGTCGTGTCTCGAAGGAGCCATAGAAGGAGACAACGAAGGGGTTGTCGGTCATCGTGAGAATGTCGCGTTCGGCGAACACCTGTGGTGTGCACGATTAGGAAACGTCGCCTTGTCGGAATTTTAACTAGAATGCTCAAAATAGTAATCGTCGCCCTCTCCACGCCACACTCACCTGATCGATCTGATTGCGGAGCATGAGCGTCTGCTTGTTCATCTTCTTGAGCGCGAATCGTTGTCTAGTCTCGCGATGTCGCACCAGGTACACCGCGCCGTAAGCGCCGTTTGACACCAACTGCAAAATAGGAAACGTCGCATATGCGCACACTGCATAAAAGTCGACTAGACTTCTGATCGCCGCTCACCCGAATCGTCTCCAGATCGTCCTCGCAGGGTGCACGATGAGTGTCGTCTGGAAAAAAACAATTGGTTGTGTGGTTTCGGATACATCGAACAAATTCACGCAATGCAAATTTCGACAAGAGTGCTACTTACCCTGTTTCTGTTCTGGTGCCTCTATAGCCGGGGTGGAGGGAGGGGAACAGGCACCAGCCTGCTCTGCTTCCAGCAACGGGTCCCGGTCCAGACCGAGTTTGCCTGATTTTTTTCGGTTATATTCTGCATGTTGGTATATTTAGGTTTCACCAGTATTACTTATCCGGGAATTTTTCCGAATGACACTTTCTACACCCGAAAATTGGTAAATTCATTCTAATAATAATAAAGGGCAGGTGACCCTCACATTGAAAAAAAATATGCGCGCAACAATCTAAAAAAAGGAATTCACTAACCGATGATGTACTGTGGTAGGTCGGGCACTCGGGCGGTTCCCGATCCCAACTGCTCCCTCACTACTCCCTCGGCCTCCTCCAGAAGTTGGTAGAACTCATCAGGGTCGAACTCCTGGAAGGAATAAAATAATGCAAATACACTAAAGTATACGGTAGCCAAGATCAAAAATCAAAGATCAATCAATCCTCACCAGGCACTCGAGCAGCCTTGCTGGTCTGCTCACAATCATCAGCAATTGTCGAACGAGTTTGTTGAGGTAATCGAATGAGTCGCCCGAGGTCTTCTGGGTAGCCTGAAATATTTTAGATATTAGTCAATTCGCTGTTTCATCAACTCCTCAAACTCCCTAGGTACCAATGCTGCCAATGGTTCTTGAGCAGCAAATGTAAAATTAACATTTCAGAATTTTGAACTCCCGATATCGCTGTTTCACATATTTCTCTAATATCATACTCCGGATTCTCCGACAGTCAAGCGTTCGTACCACGGTATAAAAAAATAAATCCAATCCATACCTCATTGAGTGTCTCATCCAATCGCTGGCTCATCTCGCAGAAGTAACTGCACGTGATTGTGTCGTCTCGAGAGCGCTGAAGACAGTCAGAAGCGATCTGGAAAAATATGGCTTCAAACCATTCTTGTAAAATTCGTGTTTCACCAAGGTTTCAATCTCGAGTTGCACTGAAACTTTCCAATAATTCTTGAGCGATTCTCATGTAATAAGCCCAATTTCGAACCACACGAATCTTCATGTCGTGCATGGTATTACTGACCTCGACTAATTGATGGTGCAAGAATCTCGTTGCTCCATCTGCGATCAGCCTCAGAAGCGCCGGTTCGAGCGTATTCTCAGCAGTTAGCACCATCGACTTCCGGTTTCTCGAACTAACTCCACCTCCTCCAGAAGTGACGTCATCCGTCTGCAATCGATACCGTAATAGGAGTTCGATTTACCATATCCCTGGTCTCCGATTACAGTACTCAACTACCGTACCTCAGCACTGCTCGGTCCTCCCGAGAGGGGCGCATTCTGCCGGACGAAAGCCTCCAGTTTCTCCTCCATTTGTTGCTTTGCACGAGGGAATCGCTCCTAGAAAATTGAATCGTAACTAAACTACATTTTACAGCCGAATAAGTATTCGTAGGAAACCGATACAAGCGTGTTTCATGAAAACCAGAAGAAAATCCAAATTATGTTTTTCCAATTGATGATTCTTCTCAGAGATAAAATAAATATCTCACTTTGTACACACTATTCCGCACGACGACATTCGTAGTCCACTCCGATCCACCCAGCTTCACCGGGCTACTGAAATGTATTATTGTACATCAAACTCAATCGAGAAATTGTCAATTCCCGATGAACACTGCAGTCGAGCTATTCCCAGAGCACCAATTTACCAGGCCTAAGGACAAATCTAATTCGAATTCGAATTTGATCATATTTGATTCGTATTATTTACTCACGTCAGACTTCTGCTCCTCGGTCTGAATGGCTGATGGGGGGTCATCGCTCCACTCTCGCATCTCTGCACTGCGGCCACCTGAGAAATGAAAGAGGTGATCTTTGATCTTCCACCGTATTCCTCACCTCTTCATTCGTAACGGAGCTGTCATTCGAGTCGAATCGATGCGAGGAGTTGCCGGCATGCTGCAATTAATTAATTATACAACTCCTCATCATAAACAATACGCATATTGCTGGAATAATAAACAAGTTTTGCCCCCGACTCCTCGGAAAATCATGACGATGCCCACACTAATGATTATATTTTGAATTTCCAAGGGCTATTGTTTGTGTAAAGTAGCAAGCAGAGTAGTTTGATTATGCAATTGCTATATGATCATAAATATGATATGATTTTAAAAAATTAGCTTGCACTCACTTTGGCAGGGCGCTACGAATCATAGTTTACACCATAAAAAGCTCACATGATGATGTCCGTGGTGTGTGAATTCTCAGTCATTAATAACTGATGAGCAATTGAATTCCCCGGGGTCGTTAATTTGTATGAGGCTGTGAGTCACACTCAGTAGCTTGAGTGATTGTGAATCACAGCTTTCAGTATAAAATACTCACACATGATGATGTTCAAACTAATTACGAGAAATTAAACTCCGAATGGTTCAAATTTAGATCTCACATGATGATGCCCGTGATGCTGACTGTGGTGCAGTCTCATTCCGTCGAGTGCCTCGCACAATTGCTCATTCGAAGAATACTGCGACTGAAATTGCTGTTTAAAAAAATGTTTTCGAAAATTTCCCCCAAACATTTTGTGCTTCACCCATGGTAAGTAAGCACTACAACCTAGCCGCATCAGTAATTTAGCTGCACAGTTCTCTATAATACAATACTTACTGAGAAAGCGGAGTTGCTTCCCGGCGTGCCGTATCCAGAGGTGGAGGGTAGAGAGGCGAGTGACCAGCGTCTAAAATATTAAAAAATTATTATTCGGTACATCTATATTCCCGTTTCATTGGATCCTTACTTATTCACAACGATCTTCGATTTACTAGATTCTGCGTGTACATTCTTCAAAAAATCAAACACCAAATTCATTTAAAAATCAAACTTAAAAAACCAAAGACTACTCGCCTGTTATCGTGATGATGGTGGTGTCCGGGAGCCATCAGCGAGCTTCCGCTTCTCGTTGAGTACGATCTGTAATATTATCAGGTTAATCTCTTTTCTTTTCCATCGAAATATCCATCTTCCCACCACTCAATCTGCAAATGCATTGTTCCTCCCCTTCCGCTGTCCAATTCCCGCTCGGTCCACGTAGCATCATTCCCTCTCCCCCCTCTCCCTCTCTCCCTTGTAATTCCATCCCCTCACTCGCCCCTCGCACCCCTTCCAATGACTCACAACTACTTCCCTTTCCTAATTTCCAGGACGCTGGGAGGGGAGTGGAGCCCCATCAAGGACCATTTTTGGCCTTTCCCCCCTCTCTGCTCTCCTCCCAATATCTACAAGACACTAAAGGGTGCTTCATTAGGACGCTTCTGCAGCTTTCTCCCACACACCAGAAATAGCTCTCCAACATGCGCTCACATCACTCCCAAGGCGCTGCACAAAGGGGGGAGATTTTCGAAACCCGCGACGGCCCCCTGATTCCGCTAGATTGTTAGGCGAGATAGTGTGCAAAATTAGGAGTTTCGAGCTTCGGACGACACCAAAAAGTCGTTCCTTTCGCGGGATTCCTTCCTTTCCGACTCCTTTGCTGGGCCGGGAATCGCTCTCTAGAGAGCCTCCACCAGAGGAGGCAGAAACGAGACGAGATTTTCGGGTTGATTCTCGGAAGGCCCACAATCTCGTCAAAATACACACACCCAACAACAGCTCTCTTCGCTCTTGATTCCGTTACTGGAGAAAAGTCTCGTTTGAGCTTCAATTTCCCTTTCATGTAAGAGCATTGTCCTCTGTCGCAATCAGTCCTTCAAGCCCCCTAACTTGCAACTCTCTCTCTCTCCTTCTCTAATGCGTCGGAGTGACGTCAAGTTGGGCATGCCATTGCAATGGAACCATCGAAAGGGGCTCAGCACACGCTAGACCGTATCTACCATCTGGCTCTCCCTTAGGATTCTATCCCACACTAAACTAGAAATGCGAGAGATTAGACAAGAAATTATTGGGGTGTCCGGAAAGTTCGTATAATTTTTTGTTTTTATTTTTTATTCAATGCTTTACAATTCTCAGTGACCAATGTATGCCCCTTCTTTCTCACTACCTCCCTCCAGCGATTGGGCAGGGTCTCGATTCCTCTCTTCCAGAATGCGGGTTTCTTCGAGACCGCCCAGTTCATGAAAGCCCTCACAACTTCATCTCGATTCTTGAACTTCTTTCCTTTGCAGAAGTCAGAGAGAGAGCGGAAGCAGTGGTAGTCGCATGGGGAGAGATCCGGGGAATACGGTGGATGGGGAATCCTCTCGATCTTCAGCTCGTCCATTTTCTTCTGGGTCATCTTCGCTCGATGTGGGCGAGCATTGTCCATCAGAAGAAGAATTTTGCCCTGGTTCAGGAGTCTGGGAGGGACTCTGATCGCGACATCTTCCAGTTGTTCAGAGAAGAGGTCGGCATTGATGCTGGTGCCAGGGGCGAGGATCTCCCAGTAGATGGGACCGAGCACTGAGAAGAAGAAGCAGAGGAGTTCCTTCTTTCCGTGCTCTTCCTTCTTCGGGACGGGCGTGGGCTTCTCATCTGCATCCACCCATTGCAGTCTCCTCACAGGGTTATCGTACGTGATCCACTTCTCATCTGTAGCGATGATGGAATTGACCCATCGAAGATTGGATCTACGATGGAGTAATTCCCGACAGACTTGAACACAATTTTTCAGCTGTTCGGGGGAGAGGTCATGGGGAATCACTTGTGGGAGTTTCGGCTTCTTCCCAGATCGATGGAGGATATCGGACACCGTTGATCTGGGAGTACCAGTATCCTTCTTCAACTCACGCACACTGGCCATGGGCTTGCGCTTCAGTGTGCGGAGAACGAGAGGCTGATCGAGGGAGGGAGGGCGTCCAGAGCGGGGTTGATCATCGAGACCAAACTCCCCTTTCTTGAAGCGGGAGAACCACTTATAGCAGAAGGGTATGGAGGGGGCGTCAGCTCCTTCCGACTGGGCCAGGGCAGATTGGGCCTCCTTCACGGATCGGCCAAGACGGTAGTAATGAAGTAAAACTGCTCGGAGGAAGAGATGGGAGTCCATCACAAGAATCAATGTAGCAACTAGGAGACTGATTAAATCCTCTCACTACTGAACGTCAGAATGATGCAATACATTGTTGACAAACAGATTGCGCAATCACTGCATTTGATCGCGAACTGACTTTTTTCCGAAGCATTATACGAACTTTCCGGACACCCTAATACAAAGATAAAAAGATCAAAGATCACCTCAGGGGGACGGGTGCGATTACGCCTCGGCTAGTGGAGGATGAAGAGGGGGCGGCTTGCGATGTGCCTGCAGAATGGTTTGATTTTTTCACAACTGCTTCGAAATTCATTGCAAACGGAGCAATTCGCATCAAGACAGTGATTCCTCGAAACACAAAATTGCTCGATTACTTTGTAACAGAGAATCAAACACCCTGCGTTTTCCTTAATTTTCGACGCAGATGATTGATAAATTAATGATAAAATTACCTGCGACCGCGATTCCTGCTGCAGACGACCCATGGTAGGAGCCGGAAGAAGACCCGGCTGCAGAGGGCAGCAGTTGGCTGCAAAATGGCAGATAAAATCCATGCACTTGGACCAGCCACTTTCCTGCAACGCACATTCCTCTAATATTCAAAGAGCATTGAATTTTCAATTACACTGCAATATATTCAAAAAAAAATTTACGCTTAAAATCCCAAATTCATATCGCCATTTCCCGTGTGTCTATTAGTGATAAAATTAAAGTAATAAAACTACAATTTCTCCACTCACCGGTGGGGCGATCTGGCTCTCGGTGCCAGCACCGGGCTGGTGCTCGTGTTCAGCGAGCGTCGCGCCGTCGAATGACGCGTCGAATTAGGGCCTCGCGCCGAGTGCGAGAGCACGTCCTTCTGCAATGTATTATTCAAATAAATTTCAAAGAAAAATACAACCAAGAACACCCAAAGGTAAATTCATACTCATCCGGAGGATTTCCGCGCCACTATCCTCACATAACCAGGACAAATTTTCTCAGTTAATATAATTCACACACGCGTTTCCAAAAAGAAAACCATATTCATTTCACACTCCCAGTCACCCGGCCGATTCCCACCCCTCTCCTCACATAACCGCTACTATTCCTCCTAAGTTAATCATATCTACTTAGGCCACCACCACCACTTTATTCTTATTCTTATTCTTTACCAAAATTCACCCTTAGCTGCGCGACCGGGCTCAGACTCAGCCGCTGCATGCTGCTCGACGGGCTCATCATCATCTCAAAGCACGAGACGCTTCTATTGACGCCTCCTCCTCCTCCGACTGCTGCAGCTGCAGCCCGTCGAAACGTCACCGTCGTCGGGGACCCAGGCGACAGCTGCTGCTGCAGCTCCTCGTCGTCGGTCGATGACGTCGTCGAGTCGACCGAGTCGGGGCGGCTCATGCAGCGGCGGCGGCTTGCGCCGCCACTGCCACCGCCTCCGAACCGACTCAGCATCGACGGGAAACGTCGCCAGGGCGAGTCCTCGTGCGAGGTGAACCACGACATGACGTCCGCTTGTTGATTGGCTGACTGGGCAGACTAGACGAGCCGGAATCCGGTCATGTTTTGACTCGACGACTCGAGGGCTTCCTCTCACTGTGTGATGCTTCCGAGTAACTCGACTACTCAACAAAGGCAGTCCAAGGAAGGGGAGCGGAGGGAGAGGGGGAGGGGAGGCTGGGGTCTAGTAGGGGTCCTCTTCTTCTTCTTGTCTCTCTCGCTCTGCTTCTCTCTCCGCTCTCTTGAATGGGAGAATAGCGAGAGATGGATGGATGCAGGCGTGCTTGCGCGCGCTTCTCGAGTGGAAGAGGGAAGACGACACAAGACTCGGCCCCCAGGGATTCTCTGCCCCAGTTCCGAGCCAGAACCAGCCAATAGATGCCTGCCTTATGGCTAAATGACGGCCTCACGCGGGAGGAGCCATGCAATACTCCCTCCCTCATCTCTGTTCAATTATTGGAGCATTCGCTCACACACACACGCTAATGCATGTGAGTGTCGAGAGCAAGGGGAGAGACGACGAGGAAGCGAGAGAGCGCAGACAGGGTATATTGAGTGAGAGAGCACGCGATTTTGAGAGATTGCGCCCCTTATTAGCCGATTGCGCGCTTCCGTCCTCTCCATCTCCAGCTGTCAGGACTTTTCGCGGATTAATATTTGGCTCGATAACGTTTCCCGGCATAACACAATACATACCGTACCCGTACAGTAACCCCCGTGGATATTTCGGTGCTCTTCATTGCAAATAGCTCTTCAAACCTAATTTGCTCCCGGCTCGCGACTTACAAATATTTTCCCGCCTCAGGGGGGCTATCGTACTTTACAGTCCACATCATTCCACGGTTCTTCCGGGGGATACCGTACCCTGTCCTTAGCCGAATGGCGCGAGAATTCATCAAAAAATCGCTCACTCCCTCACGCAATCATTGCGCATGCAAAATCTCGTTGCATGAGTGTCAGGATTCTTTGGAATAGCCATAACTCATTCCCGACATTTCCTCTTCCTCTTCATCATCCGACGCCCCATATCTTGTGCAATAAAGAGGGCATCTGGGCACCACTCTTCTCTCTCTCCCTCTCTCTCTAAAGCCATGATTCCATTTGGAGAGCCAGTGGAAATGGAGATGATATTGGCCGAGGGGACGACGCTCCTCGGTCCCTGGAGAGGGAGGGGGTTTTCTAGAAGACGTACTGTTCCGAGAACAAAGGAGCGAAGACGTCAAGCATCGCCGCTCGGCTACAGTACCCTGCTGCATCACTTCGAGCGCACCGAGGGGCTAATTACCGCTGCTTGCCGTGAATGCATAACAAAGCTACGCATCGGGGCATCTAGAATTCAGCTAAAGATTCAGCTACAGTGTCAGCAAGACGAATGACGAAGAAAACATGAATAATCATTTGTGCGTCAGCTAATAATTCGCGTCTTAAAAATCGCATCGTCATTAGAAAGTCAATTCCAATCTTTGCGAACCAAGAATCAGAACGAGGCGACAAATCTCGAAATATCAACGAGCAATTTTTAATCTCACTTATTTTCCCTGCATTGGATTTCTAGCCTAGAGATCAATGGCTAATCTGGTAATCGCAAATGGTTTCTTACACGTTGAACATATCGCAATATCTTTCAGGCAGCGCTGCGCAAGAAATTCCACATCACAACAACTACAATTTACCAACAAGCTCCAATGACAATCTGACCAGGAATGGCCGCGAGGGTAGGTTGGAGTTTTAGAACGAGACCTAGCGGGATCGAAAGAGGGTCAAAATTCTAAGAACTTCTACCTTTTTCATATCTGCTGAGGGCCTCTGTGGACGGCTGGGTTGTAGTGGGATTTCAGAACATAGCCTGAGAAATTGACGGCTTTGCGCCTATCCCCACTATGAGCGCAGACATCCACAGATGCCCTCAGCAGATAAGAAACACGTAGAAGTTCTTAGAATTTGATCCTCTTTCGATCCCGCTAGGTCTCGTTCTAAAACACCAACCTACCCTCGCGGCCATTCCTTGTGAGTTTCACTGTTACCTGAACTATGAATGCGGGCGAGCTATCGCAATGATTCCTGGATACCCGGAAAAAACTCACATCAATCTGGACGAGGGAGCCCATCCAGTTTCGAAAATCAATCGTTCCCAATCACCATCCCCTCCCACTCGCAATTTCCTTACACCAGCTGGCTCTCCTCTCTTGCCGTCGTCAATTCCAGCGCACAACAAATGCCTATCAGGTGTCAATTTCGTTCGCCTCTCTCTGCCCGCACACAACAAATTAACCAGTAACTACTTCTACAAATCTCTTCCCTGCAATCCCATCCGTAAGAATAACAACCCCCTCAACTCGTGACGAACGACCTCATCCATGTCGAATGCACTCTCTGAAAAATAGCCCCTCAGTCAGCTGCGCTTGACTCTAGGTTCTCTCGTCTGGCAAATAAAGAACCACGGGGGAGGGACATCCTAGATGCGACAGTTGATGCGATGCGCCGTGTCCCTCTCACAGAGGAATGTAATTATAAAGAAGCGTCCATCTCTCCCTCCGCCTGCTGCCTGTCCCATCTCTTCGTTATATAAATAGCGAGAGGGAGGAAGAGACATGTTCAAAACAAACGTGGGCACCATTGCTATTTGCAGGAAGCGCGTCCCGGTTTACGGATAGCGTCATCATACCTCTTGCAATTTAAAAATATCAGTTTCTGTAAGCCATACCGGACACTCTCCCGGGCTTTGAAACTCAGCAGCAATCTTTGCCCGGATATGTGACATGTTCACAACAGGAGAGGCCTGCTGCGCATCTCTCGCTTACTATTTCCAACTGCCCCGCCGCCATCTTTGGCCCGTTTCAGTGCGTGGGCACACAAAACGGCGCGCGCTCTCCTCGTTTCACACGCTCTCTCGCTCTGTCTGACCGGCGAGAGAGCGTGTGAAACGAGGAGAGCGCGCGCCGAATTGGCATCACTAGTGGGCATGAAAACTACTCGCAAATGAGCAGGAGACGTGGCAATGGAGAGGTGAAAACACGCATACATGAGCACTCTTGTTGTGGTCGCTTCGCTTGACGGATCAAGAGTGCGGGAATGATCAATTCCCACAGCCCCTCGTCACTGCTTTCAGCGAGCTTTCGAAAGTCATATCTTCACCGCTCATCCTCAAAAGATTATGCGCCGGTTCTTGAAGCCCCTCGTGTGGAACAGGGAAGGAAGTCTGCATGACATGACATAGATCCTCATCCATTCGCCTATTTTTTCCTCGCGAGCTCTTTCTGTTCTGTTCTCTTCTCTCCTCGTCATAACGCCATCAACAATACACACTACTCGCTCACAGTCGACTAGTGTTCTCTGCTAATAATTTAGGTCGTTTCTGACAGCTGCAAAGTCGGGCGATGAAAGACCAACATCTATTTCGAAACTCAGCTCATTTCAGGAGAGAGCACAAAACTCGTCTCGTGCTTATTAATATTGGATACGTGCATGAATTCAAGAGTCTATCCTTCAGCTTCTTCTTCATGGAACATTTCCCGTGAATGAAATTGCACACATCGACCACTTCATTCGGATCCCTCAACTTTCATATCATCTAAGATCGGATGGGGGGAAATTCCGAGATCCGTGCGCATCATCCGAAAACTTCCCCCCGCAATATTCTCTCCGAGAGAAAAGAATGCCGCGGGAATGAGAAAGTTTCTTGTTTCGACGGCCGCGCGCAATGCGCACCATAATTGCGGAGAGGATTCGCGCAAATCGCTACTTCTCCCAACTCGATTCCATCTCGCACATCATCAAAGCTGTCGTCATAAGCGACCTTTCTAAGATAGGGAGGAAAACATTGCTTCCTTAGTTCTTCTGTTGCTACAATCACCATGGGTGCCAGGGCCACAAAAAGGATCGGCGCCCGCTTTTGTAGCCTGGGGCAACAGAGCAGCACACGAGGTCCACGCCGGGTCCCGACGAGATCTATTTCCAGCCTCATACCGAGAAATTTCGCTCACATTCATACACAAAGAGCCCTTCCGCCCGCACACAATATCGAAGAATGCTCGCAAAAATAGAACAATCATCAAGTCGGGAATGGCTCTCTGCTGACCACCCTCCAACGCATTCTCTGCGATGATTCAAAATGTAATTCGGTCCTTGCTACACGCTCTGCGCATAATCTCCCGAGTCTTCTCCTTCTTCTTCCCAATTACGTTCTCATTTTAGCTTTCCGCTTTCCCTGCTCCCTCTCTTCCTCCACTCATTTCCATCTCCACACGCTGTCACATGCAGGGTGGAAGGCGCAGGAGGTGGGGGAAGGTGCTGCTGCGTGTAAGCCGGTGGCGGAGATGTTTCATAATCCGGAAACGCGCAACATGCCACGCACAACAGCTCATTCACACGCGCGTGTGTGGGGGTATCAACTTGTTTTGTCGCTGTGCGAGGAGAATAATTTCCTGGAGGCATGATTGCTTCTGGTTGGAGTCACTTTTCCGGCTATTTTTGCGCCGCTCGTTTCTGGTAAAGCCCTCAAAAATGTCGTCAGTATCAAAGGTAGAGATGCCGAAAGCACGTGGGATGAAGAAGCCGCGGCTACGAATCTTATCAAGAAGCCTTTAAACTTGTGCCTTCAACATCACGAATTCGTGGGAATCCGGTGCATCCACACCCTCCTTCAAATAGATCCACATATTATCCCCTCCTTTCGTTGAGACAAAAGGAGGGAGTTACTTCCCGTCCAGTCCAATCAGTTCAGGCTTAGCGAAGAGCACTCAGAATTGCATAGTAGCCGTCACCCGGGGCGCAGTCCTCTGCACCTTTCTCATCTCACTGAGTGACTGACTGACTTCTCGCCTTCTTTTCCGCCACTTCGAACCCCTCAATTCCGAACAATTGCAGACACTTCGAACAACTCCAGTCAAGTCAAGCCATGAAAGGCCTCGACATTGAAATCGCCTCTCAAATTCTGTGTGCTTGAAAAAGACTCGACAAGAGAGAACAATCAAGTTAAATGGCTCTCGCGCTGCTCGCCCCGGACGGATATAGCCCCTCTTTGTGTGCGTGTTCTTCGAGACAATCGGCTGCAACTTCTTGGAAAGAACGCAAGTAGACCAAAGACCAAGCTGTTGAGCGGAGATAATCTGCTCCGCCAACACAAATACTCAATTACATCGCCGTTCGTGCGTGTACATGTGTTTTGTCGCGCGTGGAGTGGCAAAACAACTTCACACACACGCTCCCCTATCCAATCCTTCTCACGCCGCCTGATTCGAGAACGTAGCTCATTACAGCGCACAGGAATGCTATCCTTATTTTCTCTCCTCACGTAACCGTCTCGGGATGTTACTGTACAGCCCGAGGGGATGGAAGACAGTTCGGAGGAAGACAGTTTGGTCATAACAGGGGCCTTGGGAAAATCGAGTGAGACAAAGACCGAGCAGCCATTGAAAGAGAGCGAGAAAGTCGACACCAATCGTGTGTGTGAACAAAGTGATCCGCATATAGTTCCTAGCCGTGCCTTTGGCAAGCGAAAATAGCTCCCACATACCGAGAATAATAACAACAACAGCGGCGGCGCTTGTGACACGCTACAAATCGCGCCAATTCTGGTTCGCACACGTCATAGGCATTAGAGAAGAAGCCGCAACGACTCACCGAGAAAACATTGCCCGCTGTGTGACTTCTTGGCCGTTGGTTATAATCGACTGTTAGCATGCCTCCTGTCGGCGGAGGGCTGATGTGACCGTAGCGGGGGCCGACGCGTCGTGAGGGCGAGCGACGGCGCGGGGACTTGGCCGATCCATTGGTGCCGGCTGCCGCCGCCATCAGCAGCAGCTGAGGTGTGCCGATCTCGCGAATGTCGTCGAGCCGCGAGCTCGATGACTTCCAGACGATCTGCGGTCGGGCCAGAGGTAGCAGGGGTGATGGCGGCGAGGTGAACAGGCCGCCGGGCAGCAGCCCACCCGCGCTCGGCACTACCGGCAGCGAGCAGCGTCGGCCGCGCTGGTGCTGCGGCGCAGCAGCAGAGGAGGGCTGCAGGTAGCGATCCATGGTCCGTTGACTAGTGGATAAGGTCTACTAGCATAGGATTCATGACTTCCTTCCTTCTCACTCGCACGGGGAGGGGTGTCGCTACACTTATGAGAGGCGAATATGGGAGAGCCGGACGAGAGAGAGCGAGAGACGAGGATAGAGAGGGAGAGAGTGGGGAAACTTTCTGCCTCTCTGGATCTCTTTCAGTCTCAACGGTGAGGTCTTCTTCTCACAGCGGGAAGAGGGGCGGGCAGCGCGGAAGGAGAGCAGGGGGAGGAGTCGTCGAGGAGGAAGGGAGGCGAGATGAGAGGGAAGGTGGTGCGCTCTCGATGCACTATGCACGGGAGTGAGATCGTGCCACATCAAGAGGCAGGGACGGCGAACAGACACAACAGCCATGGCTCTCTCATCGGATTCGAATTATTTAGCGCGCCCCCCACTCGTTTTCTAAAAATACCTCGTTGATGGGCGCTTTCAATTTCGCCTCGTAACAGTCGACTCCGCGCCGCCTCATTCTAATGAAGGCTTTGACCTCGTCATTATTTAGAGCAGTCAAGCACTTAAAATAGCACCGACTAAAAAGTTGCGGAGAATTTCTGAAGGACGAAGAGCGACGGATTTTCGATGAAGTCTCTCAACGACTTATTCGACAGCCGATTACGAATCAAGTCGTAATCGCCGTCTTTTGCTAATCGGACAGATTTCCCATAGGAAGGAGCGGGCAGCTAGATCCGTACTCTCCGCGCTTCGGCTGTTCTTTAGCATTCTATAGCAATCTAGATGGCTGTAAGAGACACAGATCCATATGCAAAATAATTGCCAATTAGCCTTGTTTTCATGCAGATCTGACTCAGAATGAGTCCTCTTCCTTCATGTGTCGTAATCGTTTTAGCTGATTCATGATCTCAAGAGCGAGCAATCCCGTGTTTGGCAACATCGGAAAAGTCGAGCGAAGCGCCTCGTTAGTGAGGTGCTCGTTAACATCGTCTGTCCTGTGGAAGGAAGAGATGGAAAGTCACATTACCTTCCCTAATTCAATACCCAGTTTACGTCGGCACATAACGCGTGGACGCATCCACCATTCCTGATAAACAATTTATTGTGCAGGGCATCTCGTGATCATAACAATCCCCACCCATGCGTGTGTGTGTGTTGATATCACGACCTTGCAAAACTTCATCCTACCGTTGTGAGTGAATGACAACCACGATGAATTATCATGAATTATGTTAGAATCGCCAACGGGAAAGTCAATGCCTTTCATGAAACTCCGATGACATTAAGACACCTGCAACCCATCTCAACCTTGGACGACAGGTACTTGCAAATGAATAATTCGGGTGGCCAGAGCGCCGTGAAAAAGGCTGACCAGCCCATATCCTATGAATGATGAAACGTCATGCTATAGCCACAGCTCTTGACCCTCCTTCATCACTACACAATTATTTTGCCCAGCCTTTCAGTCGCGCGCGTTTCCTTCTTTGGGAGAAATGCGATATGCGCATAGGCTTTGCTTAATTCCGCACATAACACTCGAAGTGGAGAGGAAATGCGCTGAAATTTGAGAATTCCGTAGAATATCGACATTTCGGTACATTCTAGGCACAGATCCAGCTCTCCGATGCGGAAAGGTCTCTCGAATCTGCTCTTCTCCCAGAACTACGCCATCAGCGTATAACCAATCAGGAAACTGGGCTTCTCGAGAGGGAAATTCCCGATCTTTCTCTTTCCATTCATCCGAATCTCTGGAAGATCTTCGCCCGCACCGGAAATGCGCGGCATTTCCACTCATCCTTTCAGAATCCTTTCAAGCAAACTACTCATACAGATTTCTCGGAAGCAAATGAGTTCGCTTGCTCTCCGAACTTCGTAACATCAGCCTTAATCAGCATATCTCGCAATTCGGGTGCTCGTCTCTTCATTTTCCACACTATCTTGACCGATAGAGTGGAGAGAGAGAGTACACTAAATTAGGAGGCCGTTTGCCGATGTGTCATCACTAATCAGCACCCCCAATCAGGTATTCCTTCAACCCTCACGAGACTCCATGTCTGCGGCTTTCCCACGTCTGATTGGGCTCGCGCGCCCTCACCTGATCGAGAGCAAGTAAAATTCGTGCAACTTCGAGCATAAAACAACTGAGCAATGCTCTGACTCTCTTCGTTTTGCACGCTCTCTCGCCGGTTAGAGAATGCGAGAGAGCACGCGATATCGAGTCAGACGATTACTCAAGCAACTGCCTGCTTCAAACATCACCTCACGGGGGTGCGACCAAACCCGGTAACCCGATCCGGCGCGTGTGCGGGGGTTCGCGTACTCTGCAGGTTCTGCTCTCGCGCGATTCTGATTCACGCGTCGTCTTCGTCGAGATTAGAAAACCCTGCCACATCCGGAAAAGTGCGCCAAAAACAGCTTTGTTGGGCAAACATTGCAACGTGTTTCGGGAGGGCAGAAATTAGCCCACGGCACGAGCATCCGCTCGCATCTCGTATCGCTTTCCCAAACTCGCTTAGCCTCTCCCGTTTCCAGGAATTGCCAGTTCCTCTTTTCGGGACCGGTGGTCATCAATGAGCAGCATCCGCGTATTTTGCAACTACTATTTTCGGAGCTAAGCCTCCATCTCGCGCCACTTTCCCCTCTTTTCTGAGTCGAAATTGGCTTCATTTAAGCAGTGAGCGGGGAGAGGGAGAGCCTTCCGAAGACTCGGGGCGCCGGAAAAGCGGAAGAGGAAGACGAGAAAATATGACCGATGAACAGCTAAATTCATTAGCCATGAGCGTTTTGTATCCTAGGACAGCGCTCTGAGTAATATTAATGGAAATTTTGAATGAAGGAAAGGACTCAATGAGCAAGCTAGGAAATAAGAACGTCTTGCAAACTGCTGTACCCAGAATGCAACAGGTACAGAAATGACTAATTGAAACATACAAATTTGTTATTATTGGCTACATTGCGATGGAAATATCGACAAACCTGCTAAACTCTCTCACTTGGCATACTTTCGCACCCAGCATCCACCGTGCTCCCATGGAACAACGGACAGACGAGAGCGGGTAAAGCTGTCAATATTTTGGAAACACTGCGCACAACTAATCAAAGCAGTGAATCAGCATTAGTAGTACCATTCCCAAAAAAAATGGAACAAATAATTTTTGAACAACATCGTGACTCTGATTGGAATAGAAATGCCTTATCCAACCTATACGCCATCCTCGCAACCTCAACCTGCCTGGATATATATCTTTCAGGCTTGCTTCAAATATTAATTGTATTTCCCCTCGTAAATTCAGCATCATTGTTGCACTCATCCTATCCCACTCTTATCGCATCCTCGCAACTTCGACCTAGCAGGATCATCATCAAATAATGCCAGTTCCTGCATTATCTCAAATTATCTTATATTTGGTACAACAATTCCACCTAGCATTGCTCTACTCGTTATCTCTCTGCTCTTACTCCACCCTTGAAACCTAAATCGTACTGACTCTCACCATCACTGTTCATAATCAGAATCCCATATTGCAACTAATCTCGCAAATCTCCCACTATAGTTCGAGAAATGATAACAGGTCTCTTCATTCAAAAAGCTCCCGAGAGGCGAGAGAGTATGGGAAAAGAAGAGACTGTGACATGAATTTCGAGCTACCCCCACTCACCCTCATTCTCACGGCGGGCAGTGCTCCAGCAGTCGACGTCGTCTCTCCGCCCGCTCCAGATGACGTCGAGGGACCTGAGCAATCGATATTTCCCTCTGCACAGATACCGTATCCTCCCGTTAAGAATCACATCAAAATGTTTGCGGGGCAGGGATGGATTTTGCCAAACTTTGCTATTCGAGGATTGGACAGCTCATGTTTCACAAACACTTCATATCACTCACTCGCTGACCCTTCCTAATTGACGAGATAGTTCCGGGGCAAAATAACAAAAAAAAATCCTGGCATTGGATGATTCATGTTTCACAAGTATTTAATATCTCGCACTACCTGACCCTCACTAATTCGTGGTAATTTCCTTTGAAAACACAAAAAATATATAATCCTGACCTGCGGCCAACTCATGTTTCACAAGCACCATGTCCCAGACTAACTGACCCATACTAATTGATGAAACATTGCAAATGCTTAAAACAAAAAAAATCCTGACCTGCGGCCGACGCAGCAGCTGCAGCGTGCAGTGAGGAGGCGGAGATCTGCGGGTCGGAGTGACCGAGCGAGAGGCGCATCCTGCAAAGCATTAATATTTTTGTAAAAAATATTTCCATTTGTTTTCCTTTTCCGATCCTGTTTCGTTCACCAGGTGAATCCAATGTCCACTGTTATTTTATCATAACTTACGCGGGCCTCAACCGATAATCCTTGCGAGTTCCACTCACAACTAACAAAATAAAAATGAGGCAACAATGACAAATTTCCGTAATTTTGGCTAATTTTTCAATGTTTCACATCATCGTTATCGCATGAACCAACTGAGGACAGCAATCAAAGAGGAGTTGCAAGGCGAAACAAATAAATATTATGGCGCGTTAATTTTATGCACCAGGTGAACTGTTGCTCTGTCGTTATTTGATCATCAAGCGCATCTATTGCACACAATACTGTCTTGACGTATGGGGCCAAAAAATACAAAAAATGTATATACTTTACTGCTAGGAGATGCGTTTCTTCGGTCCTACCTTATCCTATTGACAACCATTTTCTATTAAACTACACTTCTGCCATGGAAACCAAATCGAAATCATTTCTCGATATCACCCTCCCCGCTACCGTACCTCTCCCTCCCTACCGTAACACTCACTTGGTCAGATTCGAGGTCGACGACGAGCACGAGTCCATCGACGTCTCCGAGCACATGCCTGCAATTGATCGATCAATACCGTAACCTCCCATCTACGGTGATCCCTTATATTTCCCGATTTCTCGCTGCACTGTTGTATTTTACATTTTTTTAATCAACAACATTCAAAGACCAAAGATCAACGATCAAAGATTCAACAATCTCCGCTCACTCCTCTTACTCTTCACAGCCGCCAGGTACTTCGTGCTGACGCTCCTCCTCGGTCGCCACTCGCCCGGTCCGGAGCCGTACCCGGAGCCAGCCGAGGGCGAGAGGCCCAGCACCTGGCCCGAGCCCCAGCTCGAGCCCCACAGCGAGCTGGATCCGGAGCCGCGCCAGCCGCCCGAGCTCTGCGACGACTGGTGTCCTATTGATGCGAGGTGCGAGGAGCGCGACATCGGGTGGTGATGATGGTGCGTCGGGCCGCCGGCTGGTACCGTAACCCGGGGAGGGTAGGCAAAGACCACGCTGCGGCCCATCGAGTCGTGCGTGCTGCGAGGCGAGGGCGAGGCGAAGAAGCCGAATTCGCGCGGGGTGAAGGGCGTACTGGCGGAGCTGCTGCAGCTGGCCGATGATGCAGCAGCTGCAGCAGCAACTGCTGCAGCCGCAGCCGGGCTGCAGCCCAGGTCGCCGGTGAGCGGCCGACACGGCCGCGTCATCGTCCCGTACTTGCGCAGCACCACGCCCGTCTCCATCGCCGGCATCGTGCTGCTGTCGTGTGGTGTGGGTATACGGTAGAGTGCAGATAAGAGACCGACGATTATCACCGCATCTTGTTACTGTAAGAGGCGCGTTTGGCCAGTGGAAAATAGTGACGAAAATTTGGGCGATTAACGATCAAGAACACGCAAATAATGTTTAAGGGACGTGAAATTGGTGAACAGGTGATTTGTGGATGTACAGGTGCCTACTTGAGATCGGCAAGGTGGTGAAATGGTAATAGTTCTCTTGAGCACCCGAGCAAAAATAACTTATCCAGAAAATCAAGCAGACCAATTCGCTGCCAATCTAGTGCAATTATCAGCTTATTTCCGCAGGGAGAGAACACGGGCTAATCCTGACGATTTCCTCTTTGGATGATGCGAAAACAATCGGTCAAATTCGATTACATTCCTCCGATTATCTCTGTCTAACATGTCGAGAGTTCAACGGAGAGGAAATTGGGTGGAAGGAAGAACGAAAATGAGGAGGCAGCAGTGATAGCCTTTCCTACATACTCTCTAGCCTGTCAGACAGAAAGAGAGTGCTTGCGAAATGGAGACTGAAAGATACAATTACTCTTGCAAGGGAAGAAGGGAAGAAAGATGGGTCAAATGAATTCGCCCTGCCTCAAAATGAGAATTTCTGCCCAGCGCGCCCTACATGCTGGAGAAAAACGGCTCACGTGTGTTCCAGAACAAATTTCGTCCACCGAAAAAAAGCGCAATTTCGAAACCCCATGTGGCTACCGTAGCAGCCGGGTTTGGAAATGCCTGAGGACCTCACTTCGCATTTTGCATTTCAAAAATATTCTTATTCATAGAAAACTGCTGGGCTGGGAAAGCGAACGCTCCGCTATCATTCGCAACAAGTATAGCCGCTTCGCGCGCGCGTCTCAGTGCTATACACACATACCCGCTAATCAACTACACACTTTCGAATGGGGAGGAGGAGGACAAAAGAAAAGCAAGGAGGGGACGAACAGTGTTCGTGGTGCTCCGATCAGACAATAGACGGGTATGGGTTAGAGGTACGAGAAACGATACCATGCTCTCCTCATCCATCACACTCTCTAGACCAATCGAGAGGTGACCGAGTGTACAAAATGAAGAGACCGTAGTACCGTTTATCAAACTATAGTATTCCTGCTCACTCTCCCATCGAAAATCGCCCGGGGAGCAGAAAAGCCAGTAGCCTAATTATAGCTGTGCTGATAACATGATAAGCGGCACCAATCTGTGTGCTGCTGGAGAGCGCGCGCAAGTGTCGCTTTGCAGTAATAGTAGGTAGAGTTAGAGTCGGGTGGGAGGGAACGAGGAGAGCGGAGGATAGGTGGGAGGAGGTAGAGAGAATAGAGCAGGTCGAATAATAGCCAGTCTCTCTCTCTCACTCATGTGTTGTGTCCACTACATCTCCTCTTTCCATTGAACTTTGTGGCAAAAGCCCGTGCGCGCGGGGGAGTGGGCGAAAAGCTCTTTGCTTTGCCCACAGAAGAAAAAAGTGGGGGTAGATCGGTGGCAGTGCGCGATCGATAATCTAGAATTAAGCGTGAAACAGCGAGCGAGTGGCGCCCGACTCATTTCCGATTCCTCCTGGCCCACTTTCAGACTGCCCAATGAGCAGCAGAAAAGGAGTGGAGAGAGGATGGAGGAGGAGGCAGCCGGGTTGGTGCAGCAAAGGAGAAAGGATATTTTAGAAACAGCCAACGACCACGCAATTAATTGACCTGCTCAAATTACAAGATGAATAAGCCTATGATGAAGCAGCAGTGCACCATATTGTTAAGAAGATTATAACTAAAATGCCTGATAATTCGATGCAGAAATAATGACATTATTAGTTAATGCTCACGATTGGATCATTACTTCGTGACACACTACTAGAATGATATGCTAACGATGAAACACTAAAGCTCCGCAGCGCAAGAACATTTTTCGTTCCGCATTTCTCCTCCACTGCATAACAAATGCTCGCCGCAAAATTTTCGAACGTTCAGATTCCCGGAATTGCGCCAACTTATGAATTCGCTCGCGGAAGATCCAACGGTGCGAACCAGAAAGAATATAAATTGAATATCCTCATCGCCGATGCTTGGAAAGATCGCCGCGCCTTTTTGCTATAAATTTCCATCGCGAAGGAGGAAATGAAATGCGAATATGCATAAGGAAGGAATAGAGAGAATACCAAGAAGACGGTAGGGCATCAATATAACACTGGTCAAAGTCGGCCAAAGAAAACTGCCAACTTTTTTCGGTCTCGAGCAGAACCGAAAAAGAAGACGACAAGAATAACGGAAGAGGAGAGTAGCTGTTGGAAGTAATAGCCAATGAACGGCAAACGCAATTTACTCCATGGGTAGAACTAACTGTCGCCCATGCCCCAGTTCGCGAAAAGGCTAGGACATCCCAAAACGGACTAGGAAAACTGTCGTCACTACATCTATTCCCTAGACGGACCAGGAAATCCCAAAATGGACCAGGAAAGTGTCAGTAGCAAGAGTGGTAGGGACAGGATGGAGAGAAGGGGGGGGGGGGGGGCTGAGAGGGTCCAGTAGTTTATCTTGGACCCTTTCCTCGCTCCGACTCAAGAGCCCCCCTCCTTCCCCCTTTCCTCCACCCTCCTCCACTTCTTGAGGCAGTGAGAAATGACGCGAAACTATTCTGTCTGCACTACCTCCTCTACATTCATTACCTGGTATGCTATACGATATCTATCGCTCTTTCCACATCACATCACCTCACCTGTTCAGAATGTGGGTGTTAAAAGGTGTGGGAAATTTTCAAGAAATACGAGGAAGAATGCTGCAGCGAACTTCCGCACATAAATAATGCGCGAGAACGCCCAAAGTTCACCTAGCCTCCAAGCTATATTTTTCTAGTGCAAATTCCTTCCACCATCAGTCAGTGAACGAAATTCTCAAAACGTACGCGAAATTAAACATAGGGAATCGACCAATTAATAGATTTTTGTTTAGAAGAACATGCCCAGTCAAAATTGCGTGTCACAGAATGTATCTGGACAAGAAGCTCAAGCGCACCCTCAAGTCACCTAGCCAGACTACTTCATGAATCGAAATAACACCCCCTCTAATTACTAGTTTATTGCATCAAACATATCCAGATGGCATTAGATTCTACTGCACGAATTCGACCTAGGCTCAACAACGCACCCCCAAGTCACCTAGTCCGGCTACTTCATGAATCGGGGCTATTCGGCTCCGCCTGGCTCGTTCGCGTATCAATGGCCGCTGCGGCTCATAATCGTAAGCGAGCTCGTAATATCTGACAAGATGTTGTGAGCAGAAGAACAGGCGGCCCCGGTCTCACTAACGACTCCCGGTTTCCGTGGGTATTGGCGGCGGAAAGCAGTAATCGTCTCTTCAATTTGCATGCTCTCTCCCCATCTCTAACCTGCGAGAGAGCGTGCAAATTGAGGAGAGCAAGACCATTGCTCGAGGAAAGAGAGCGGCGGGGGGCAAGCGAAGTCGTTCTTCGCAGGGCCTCTTTGCCCGCCCTTCTAAGGGTGCAGTCTCCCTCTCTCACTCCATTACTTCCCCTGGCCTATTCTGTCCATCTTCCGCCCGTCCGTCAGCGCCTTGCCCCTTCTAGGCCCCTCTGCCGCTCCTCTCGGGTCATTAGGCCTAGCCCCATACATTCGAGAATTACGGACGACAAGGAACAATTGCTGGGTTAGGCATGAAATTGCGTTGCAGCCCCACAAAATGCTTCCGCGTTCAGAGGGCTAACAGCTCCATTGTTGCGGAGCTTTCAAACACCACAAGGAAGAATGGAAAAGACACTTTGAAAGATTCGTAGAAATCAAAAGAGCCGCTTCAGGCACACATACACGTGGAACACTCTGCCAAAACGACTATGGCGATGTCTGTTGAGGAATAGTAGGGCGCCGGAGACCAGAAAACTCGCGGACCGACCGTCGCGGCGAAATTGGGCTGTGGGCTTCTTCGGCAAACAAATTCAAAAGAAGACCCGGCGGGCGAGGAAAGAACCGTTCTTTCGTCTCTACCATGAGGGTGGGAGGGTGTGGGAGTGTTTTCAGAGGATGTGGCCATCTCCGGTGTCTACGACCGCTCCTGCAGAAACGAGTTCCAAGAATGCGTGGCTGTTGTGGGAATTGGCGCGAGAAAAGAACACAGTAGAAGGGACACGTCTGCTGTTTCGCCTTTGCCGTTCGTCCACAGCAAATCAAATCTCAAGGGGGCGCCTCTAACAACCCGATTAGTCCCTTTCCTGAATTGGAGGCGCGATAAGGCGCGCCCGAATTATCTAAGAAATTCCAATCGCAGACGAAAAGAGACGAAGACAGCTGCAAGGGCAATGTAACCAGAGCAACTAGCAAGAGGGAGGCAGCAGGAGAGAATAATTGATATGAAGAAACACAACAAGATAGAATATAGCCAGGGAAACCCCGGGAGAGCAGCGAGAAAAAGGATGGGAAGAGAAAAAGGAGCGCCGCTCTCGGAAATGAATGAATGAATGAATCAGTGAGGTGGGAAAATTATGAGCTATTGCAGTCAAGCAGCGTGATGAATAAGCTGAAAACACCGCGCAGCTCTTTCATATTAATGTCAGATAAACACATAGAGATCAGCGCCATTATCTCCTCTGCTAATGATGATACTGGATGCGGTATCATGTGGTGGTGAGGGGAGGACTGTGTAACGATAACTATTTTCTAGTTAGCTGCGCAAACAAAGTATTAGGAGAATACTACTGTCGAATCAGAGCGCACGCCAATCAGAGATTCAGTTAATGAGCATACTGTGAGCAAGATCATGTGTTGGTGGTGGTGGCGGTGGGCTGAGGATGGATGCTTTATCATCGCGCTTGTCATGTTGTGTCTCCAGTCGCGCCATGAATAACTGAATCGCACCCCCACGAGCGTAAAGAACCGCGCGACCCCCAGTCGACAACGGGAATCGGGTCATTTTTCTAATTCCCGGATGCAGGCATATTCCTAGACTGCTCGGCGACAAACCATTTTCTAGTTCTCCGAACAAACAGAGTAATAGGAGAATACAATTTCGAACATCCAGAGCGCAAAGCAATCAAGGATCTCGCGCGCGTCTCCAGTGTCAATCTGTGATTCCCACGGAACACTTGGGTGCAGAACCCACCAGACTGGATCAAAGCCATTGCTTCTGCCCTCTGAAGCAGAAGGACGACAGAACAGATTCATTCTGCCGTCAGCGTCTATTGCCCCAGTAACTGAATGGATGAGGCCATACGTAAAGAGAAAGGAGAAGATGCGGCGCGGCAATGGAAAAAGTGACGAGTGCCGAATGAACTGGAGAAGGGAAGAGGAGGGAAGGGCGGCCGACTCCTGGGAACAAAATAAAATAAAGTACAAAATAAAGGGGGGAAAACAACGGCCGGATTCCGCGGATGATTCAATTAGTGCAGTCACTCCGTGCGCAAGTGACACATAGACTGTACGAGTGCGGGAGCGCTCTCTCAAAAACAGAATGAGTGAGAGAGGGGGGAATTCTCGAAAAAGTCATGTACCTCCAACGACATCTTACTCATCCAGGCACACGCAAATCTTGCGAACGCATGATACATTCGCACTGTGCAAGCGCTATCATCACGCGAATGAATGGCTTTCAGTTGACGAAAAAGGTGAAAATGGCGCCATTTCGACACCTCCACCATTGTTCATCTCGCAAAGTGAGCCGCTTTCGTCACGAGGAACTGAATGGAACGGCAGTGCTACTTTTCGACTTTAGCTACTGTTGTGCGGAGGAAAGGAAGAAACTCCCACACGCCGCTGCGCCTCAACAACAACTTCTTCCTCGCTGACTGTATACTACCCTTCTCGGGATTCCGAGAGGCTCCGATGAGTAAAGCTATAGAATGTAGCATGCACGCAAGGCAACAACAATGGGGGGAGGCTCCTTCTCTTCAGAAGGTTTCTAGCAATCAGCATGGTCGCTCCTCATCAACCCCAGACGAGCGTCTTCATCGAAAAGAGGAAAAAATGCAAAAAATAGCCCAGACCTCATCATCGAAAATAGCCAATTTGCGAGGACGATAAATAGGAGCTGTGAGGGAGGATTTGGAGGCGTCTCGGTTCTCGTCACTCGAGGAAAGTAGCGTCTCCTATTCATCCCCCGCTCGTCCTCTGACGAGAGTCTATCCACATATATCCTATTCGGGTAGTGCCCCTTCCTTCTACCTCGTATACTGCTGCTTCCTTCCTTCCACCCATCCATCTTCCTGCAGCGTATATGCCACACGAATATATATTCAATGGTTACGGCTGTGCAAGCGACGCTAACAGCCAGGCGCCCGTTGTTGCTCACTCAACAACCTCTTCCCCTTCGCCTTTCGTGTTCGGCGCCTCTATACACGACTCGAAGCAGGAGTCACACATGCGAACCTATTCAAGCGATTACAAGCGCAGTTCGAGAATAGCTGCGAATTGAAAATTGCATGATAAATGTGTGTCTCAATTACGCAATTCTTGCATCTTTTGCTCTTTGACCGGTGAGAAAGATAGCGAAAGAAGAATGAACAAAGCATCGCACAGCCTTTCGCAATAAACAATCAGCGAAACGATTCATGATGCTGATGGCAAGATGATCAGGAGAGATAATGGCTTTGAACAATGTAATTGGTCTGTGATGACCAAAGCTATTAACTTAATCACCAATAAGTCAATCATCTGATCAGGCTAACAACTTCCTGATCATATCTGGCAGCAAGTAAGTGAAACGAAATTCCGTAAACGGTATTCAAGCACCAGTGCTATCTCAATAACTCATTCTGCGGAAGTGCACTATCATAGTATCATGTCAGCGCCCCTCCTCCCCCTCCGCAAAGGTCGCGCAAACACCTCGTGGTCGCCTTGGGCGCCGATGATTTGCGTGGTATTAGGAAGCCCTCGAGGGGCTAGATTCCCTCTCGCCTCTCTCTAATCCACCCGCTCTCTTCTCCTTTCTAGCACATGTTCGTTGCCGGGGAGCAAAACATGGTGAATGTCACCTTCCCCCGTGTACTCTCGTGCATCATTCGAGGAAGATGAGAAGTGAAAAAGTTCGCCACTGGTGTGATCAACACCCCCCCCCCCACGTGCTTGCAACTGCGTAATCGAGCAAGCACTACTTCTTCGAATGTCTCATCTCTCGCTCCGTCTCCCTTCCCGATTTGCATTCATTCATCCTTCATCAGCCACTTTCCCCTCATCACCATCACATGTTTCCACGCTCATTAGACACATGGCAAGGTATCGGCCAACATAAATCACGAAGACGAAAGGTGTGCAAAACAGGATGTTTTTATCATCTGCAGCGCGTCGTGGACATCGACGTGGACCGAAGACCTTCGCGACCAGAAAATCAAACGAAGAAAACGGGGGAATTCCAAACAACGTGGCATCATCGGAACGCGAAAATCACCAAGATAATCGGTGCAGACACAACTTTCTTGGTATGAATCACAGAGTCACAGAGGAGCCGCCGAACCCACTCACTGTGCGGGAACCACAAAACAGAGAACGCGCGTTCTCGACCTTTCATCCCCCACCGCCTTCTTCTTCCGTTGTACAAACACGAAAGACAACGACGCCGGTAGACTTCAGACGATCTTCTCACTGTCTTGGCTTGTTAGCATGCTTACTCACTCCAAAGCTCGTGCCTCTATTGTCAAGCTATTCTTACCTAAATCTGCCTACTCTCACGTTTCGTGAGAATCTCGGAATCGCTAGAATTCAGAATCAATGAACAGGAGACATGCGAAGTTTCAATTCAAACAAATCTCTATATACTCTAGTTTACCAGAGATATCAGAACACTTTCTACCGTATCTTCGTGCCTTCTGTATGCGAATGCCGCGCGGCGTCTTGGCCACTCAAAAGCTCACTGGATATCTCTCGTTCTCATCTTTTGCGCCATTCACACGGAAAAGTTGAGCGAGAAATGAGAAGAAGCACAAGAAGAAGCAGTAACGCAGTAGAGAAAAGAGGGATGCCGACTCGTCGGTTAGAGAAGTAGAAGTTCAGAGAATATGAAACGAATGATGTGTGGCGGGTTGACGAAGAGCGGTGTAATGCGCTGTTCGCAGCGTGAGAGGGGGAGAAGCTGAGGAATCCAATGCCAAAACATGAAACTAGACCAGATCAAAAATAATAAACTTACGCAGTATTTTCGCAGGAGACGTTTTAACAGTGTGGGAACCTAATGTTAAAATACTGGAGAAAGGTGATTTTTTTCATCCGAAGGGTTCTCATTCGACCTAGTACCGAGAGGGAAGAAGATGAGGAGTCGAATCGCCATCAAAACACCTCCCGAACCTCCTGAATCCGAGAGACAAATGGGGAAAAACCTGTGGTCTATAATGACCGGATCAGAAACGGGAGAAGCAAGGAAGGACGAATCTGAGCAAACGACAGTTCAGAACGTGATTGGAATGAGAAGAAGCAGTGGGACGAGGCGGATTTCAGAGATGAGGAAAAGATGCGGCGGCATCCTATGACACGGCGCGTTTCCGAACACACACACACACACTTCAGATTCTGATAGAAGTTCAGAACCGAATACTGTAGCACGCGCCATTCAATATCTGGAGAGACAATTGCGTTTCGAATGCGGGATTGGGGCTAACGCAATTGTCGATTAACTATGCGAGATTGATTGCGCTCGACCCGGCAGTTCCGTGCTGACACACCGTTATAAACTATCGAAACAACAAATCGGAGTAATACGATCCAGATTCCCGTCGCAAATCAAAATTGAGCCTACAACAGCACACTTCCCTGCCATTACACTACTAGTCACCTATGCTACACAGCCGAAATTGGGTCCTGAGAACCTCTCGAGTGGGCCAGGAAACGAGCCGAAGGGGAGCAAGGGGTATCTCCTAGCTTCTTGGCTCCCTCCTCGAGAGTGCGTATCCGGGTTGGAGGGCGCAGACGCGCAGAGGGTGAGCGAGAGAGCACGCGAACTCGAGAGAGTACCCTCAGGGCAGGCAGGGGAGAGGAGGGAGGCAAATTGTGCGAATGAGCTTCTAGGTGACAGCCGTTCGAGAAGGGGTTCGGAGAGAACAACACCCTCTCCAAATTCCACACTCTCTATCCTCCTGCCAGATGATAGACCATGCATTATGAAGAGTCCCATCATCATTGCTGAGGCTGACAGCCTCACAAAAGGGCGAATACCTCGACTTGAGATTTCCAAGAATAAATTCAGCGAAAACAATCTCGTTTTGTACTTTCCTTCTCCTTCCAGCTTGCAGAAAAATCCCTGCTCCGGCCAATCCCGGTTCTCATCGTGGAGACCCTTCTGTGGCGGGACATGATGATACGGCGAGATGAGTAATCATCTAACTCTCTCCATAGCACGCACTCTTTCGCTCCGTCTTGCCGGTGAGAGAGTACCGCAAACGAAGAGACCAATACGATTGCTTAACGAGAGGAGCAGCGGGGAAACGGGGCAATAGAGATGATGGAACCCTTCTGGCTCATTTCGCCCAATGCTACGGACATTCGTGCGGAACATCCAAACACACCCGGGTACAAGTGTTTCCAATACGGCAAAAGACTCTCTTCAATTCGCATGCTCTCTCGCCAGTGACATATCAAGAGATCGCGTGAACGGAGAAAGGCAGCTGATGAGTGGTCAACACTGCTCCAGATACACTCGCGCACCTCCTTTCATGAGTGGAAAATGAGTGGACAGTGAAGAAGGTGCGCTACGAAAAGGTGAGTGAAGAAATTGCGTGACCAGCGAATCGCGCGCTTCGGAAAGATACCAAGAGCAGGTGCGAAATATTCCGAACAATCCGTGAGTGGATACAACTAGAAAAATATAATCATCCATATACCATGACTCTAATAACTATATCATAAATAATATGGGCTATATGACTCAGGAAGCCACTACTACGCTAAAAGGGGACAAACGAGACGCCGGAAAGTGACACTGCGCGGCGATTCTTAAGATTCTCTCAATTTCGGCTTCAAATAGAAGCAATTAGATGGTGAGAGAACTCTGAACTCGGCTCTATAAGGAAAGATCAAGGACCGGTATCATCAACAACGAAAACAGTCAGTGAAAGCCACCAGAATCAATGTCGGCCAATTTACCACTATCTTCGTCTTGCACACTATCTCGCTACGAGAGATCACGCGAAAACGAGAGAGCGCTTGCTAGAGATACCCCATGAATGAGTGCCAATTTGGCAGGAAAAAGAAACGGCATCAAAAGAGCCCGGAGAGAGGAGAGCAGAAATGGAGATAGACGGAGGAGGAATCATCTATTCTGTATCTATCTATATGAAAGGAAATGGAGAATAGAGCCATCAGCGTTGCTCATTCGAGCATAAGCGACATTTCTAAAATTTTTGTCAGCACAATTTACCAGATCAGGGGAGCATGATTACGGTAATAAGGTTAGTATTTGGTTGATAGATCAACCGTGTTAATTAACACAAGATTTTTCACAACAGTGCAGCGAGAAAATATCGTAATATTATTAGAACTCGATTAGACTAGCTACGGTACCCAGAAAATCAATAGTCATTGCCTACCGTGCGACATGAAGCTGGGTCGCCGCTTGCCCTTGCGGCGTCTGCGCGCGTCCGCCGCATCCGAATCCGTTCTGGAATGCGGCAGAGATCAAAGATAAAAGATCAACTTTCTACTTCCACCAGCCGAGCAATCCTATCAAGCCTTCAGTTTCTTTTGGAAGAATACACGGATATGGCATTGTAAAGGCACTACTTTTTTCAGTCGGATACAACGATATCAAGAGTGTTAAAGATTGAGAGGATAGAGAGATCAAAGATCAATCAGTCAACCTCCTCAGAAGTACTCGCGTCGAGAGCAGCCCGGAGCCGGAGGAGGAGCGGTTCGCTGCTGAAAATGAGAAAATAATAATTTTCATTAATATCTAATTGTCCGAGCAATTGTAGGTTTCAAATTTTCGTGAAAGGTTCATTGATTGATGCAAAATCAATTTCAGTTCCAATATGTTGCGAAAAATTCAATGAGAAAGAATGCATATTAGGAACGGGAAAATTAGAACCAGTACGATTGTTTATTTGCCAATGACATGAAAGCGCTGCGTATTAGGTGACAACAATAAGATCTCGGTTTCCAGCTCACATGAAAACAATTGAAATTTCTTCCCACAGCCAGAGCGTTGCATTTTCGATTATACTATAACAGTTCCACTATCAAATGAGAAAAAGATATGGCTAAATATTACTGGAGATAAAAATCTACGCATAATAAAATACTCGAATCTACGCATAATAAAATACATAATAAAATACAGAACTCGAAAAATATTGAAATCCTGTATCTTGACACATCCGTGCTTCAAGGTGTCTACATGCCTTACACCTTCACTCCCAATTGCTCGATGGTTTCCTTCGAAGACAAAACAAAAAATCACAAAATATCAATGGCAGGATATCAATGCTATCATTCTTCACGCAAGTCCATTTCCTCTAGCATTTATTACGAGATAGTTTTTTAGTTGCAACGTGGAAATGCACGAAATTCAAAGGAGGAACCACCCAGAAATTCCCGGTTTCGCATGAGTTATGTTGTCTCCTGTTATCGTTGCTCAGGTAGTATAGTGGACATCGTCTGTTCAAAATATATTAACAATACCTCTCCCAGCTCATCAAATCGGCGCCCAGTTACCCTGTGTTTGGAGTCAGCGTACACGAGGGGATTAGGTCGGATGAGAATTATTGCAGCATATCTCCTTTAATAAATATCAAAGGTTGTACTACGGGATAATACTCATCCGACATACTACCGTGCACGCGTTACCACCCGTAACTCCCCCGTTTCACATTTAATATATGGGTACTTATCATCGCGGCTCAGACAATGAATCCTGCCGACGTACTTCGATAAAAAACAAAATGATCATCTGGAGCTACAATGAACAATAATGCAACATTTTCGTTCTCGCAATCACAACCAACAGTTACGCTTTTCACGAATACTATGTGAATATTAGCCCATCGCACCATGCCTTACAAATTTTTAGAAGGTTGTAGAAACAAAACAAAAATGTTACAAACCCGCGTATGCCACCCACAATTCCCCACGTTTCACATTATGTGGGACCTCTAATTGCAATGTGGACGATCACTTGCAAAAAATTCTGCGAAAAGTGACAATAAAAAATGACAAAAAAATGTCTTTTCATTCACCGAAGCATGGGTAATGCTTGTTTCACAAGTGCTAGTGGGTCTTTGTAACCCCAGTTATACAATTGAATTGGTGTGACATCCTCAAAAAAATCAACCTTCCAGCACTCAACAAACCTAGTCGAAAACCAGCTTCACAAGCGCCATTTGAGTCCTTGTTATCTCACTCAGACAATTACAGTAGCTCAAACACGTCAACAACAAAAAAAAACAAAAACAACATCTCCCCCTCCACTCACCGAAGCTGGCTGCCAGCTTGCTCGCCGAAGAGCTCCTGTTCAGAATCGGCGACAGCGTGGGCGTGTTGGTGCGTGAGCCGGCTGCAATTACATTAATAATAATAATAAAAATTAATTGGATTAATAAAATAAGCTAACTAAGAACGAAAATCTAATTTTAAGTAAAACATCAGCTATTTTTCAAAATATTCCGCTCACCCCATCGCCCGCGCATCAGCTTCAGCGACATTTCCCTACCGTATTCACTGTTCGGAAATTGGGCACGAATGGGCACGAAAACTATCTCCCACTATTTTAGCGGGCTACTACCAGTGTGTTGACCGACTAGCTCCTGGAGGAGGAGGGGAAGGAGGAGGAGAAGGGGGATAGGATAGGAGGAAAGGAAAGTTTCTCCATCCTCTCCTCCTTCTCAGCTGGCCCTACTAGCAATAGTCTCGTTCTCTACACACTCTTTCACCGGATAGAGAGAGCGAGAGAGTGTGCAAATTGAGGAGAGTCAGACGATTGCTCGGCCCTCCGCCAAGGCGCGCAAATTCCCATGGACTCTCCGCTTTCGCGAGTGCAGCGACTGGTCCTACTTTCTTCGGTTTGCACACTCTCTCTCGCTGGTCAGAGAGTGCGAGAGAGCGTGCAATCTGAGGAGAGTCAGACAACGTCATCTTCTCTCGCCCAGACCCAACGCGGAGATGGAGCGAAACGCGATTATGCACGATCTTTTTGGGCCCCAATGCAACTGCGAAACTCTTGGCATCGAGATCTTGGCATCGACGAAAAAAGGAAGAGAGAAAAGCGCGCAACCGGAAACAGGCCAAACCCTCATCCTCCCCGCGCATTAACCTGTCAAAATCGCGCGACTCATTGCATTGTGGTTTTATCTTTTTCTCACTCATGCCCGGTTATTCATCGCCGCACAGTTGATTGACATTGAGTGGATTATGCTCGATTCGCTAAGGCTGAGGACCGCACTGGAATAACAAAACAACAAAAACAACTCACGTCTGTCCATGCTTCGCCTGTTCTGCGGCAGCCGCCACACAATGTTCAGGTCGCCGTCCGAGTCCGAGCCCTGGAATGGAGTACCGTTGTATGACTCTCTCAACATCGCATGCTCTCTCGCTTTGTCTAACCATCTGGCTCTCTCGTTTTCGCATGCTCTCTCGCTGTCTCTAACAAGCGAAATATAATACCCAATGAATAGAATCAACTGAATACTTCCGTAATGAGCCCTATCTCTTCTATCAAAAGAATCACCAGTGGATTCAGAGGTGTTCTTTCCCAGCGCGTTAGTGTCTGTCTCTCTCACTTTCCCACACTCTCTCGCCTGTCCGACAAATCTATTCCTATTCTACCGAACTACCGATCATCACTCAGAGGCTGCCTAGATATAGAGGGAACACTCATCAGCAATGCATTCAGCTATGCGATAAATAAGAAAATCATCTGGTGTTATCAGCTATTTTCTGCACTTTCCCATTCTGATTGGCGGTTCGCTGATTGTGCGCGCATTGTCATCAAGAGATGGGGAAATATGTGGAAAACAACACCTAGATGGATGAAAAGGAAGTGTATTGAATATTTTTTTAGAACAAAACTGCTGGTACTAGCGATACGAAAAGGAATCGAAGAAATTAAAGGAATGTTCAAAACCAGTTTTCACCTGGAACGTTCCAAGTTGAAGAAACAACCATCAATCAGCTTTTTTTAGATAAAGAATCATTCTCTGCGCCCATATTATAACTACAGTATACA
Source organism: Pristionchus mayeri (assembly GCA_036245805.1). NCBI lineage: Eukaryota > Metazoa > Nematoda > Chromadorea > Rhabditida > Neodiplogasteridae > Pristionchus > Pristionchus mayeri. The sequence continues at coordinate 8,017,839 of BTRK01000002.1, forward strand.
AAGCAAAGGACCGCATACAACTACCGTAACCTACACACTACCGACCCTATGCGCCGTATCGTAATATATGCTCCTTACCGTAATTAAAGCCCCCGCCTGTAATCTACACTCTGAGCGCTCACCGCGTAGTGATAACTGCTCGAACGGTATTGCCGCTGCCTAACGCAGACACAGTACCCTCTATCGCTCCCCGCGCTTCACTCATGCTGCACGCAATACCTTGTCATCTACAGTAATCCTTACACTCTACCGTATTGTATGCTATCTACCGTAATCCACACTCCCTGCACTCACCACGTGGTTGCTGCTGCGGTGACCGCCGTGCGGAAGCGGGCTGCTCGCAGCCGAGGCCGAGCGAACGGGTCGCGAGAGGACCTGTAAAGCTACGCTAATCGTTGTACTCTCCTCAAATCACGTGCTCTCTCGTACCATTTAACCGGTGAGAGCTTGGTCTAAGAGCGTTAAGTTTGAGTTGAAAGTTCGAACACAAATTACTTTAGCAGTGACTATCATATGAAATATAATAATTATATTTTAGTTAATTAGCTAATTAATTAATTAATTCCTCCGACTCACCGGCGAGAGCAGCACGGGCGGCACGCAGATGCACTCGCCTGGCGTCGACTGCAATGGATCATTTCATTTTGACCGTATTTTCGAAAATATTTCTTCTCCCATCATTTGTGTTTCACTGGTGGCAAAACCATCGAAAAAAAGCATTGGTAGTAATCACACCCAGAATCCTAACCGAGAAAAATCCCAAATTGTGACATTCAGATACAAGAACGTTTATCGTTTCATAGAATTTATGTTAGCCTGTTCATTCCGACTTTAACTAGATTCAGTCGATTTGGCAGTGGAAAAAAAGATAAAAATACCAAGTAATTTAAACATTATTGCTCATCAATATCTTTAAAAAAATAGTCCACCACCATTTCTGAAACAATTTCTTTGCTTCACACGTCTCGCTTAAGATTCGGAAATCCTTCAGAACCAATTTTTTTGGTACCACTGAAGACCCACCATCCCGACCAATTCCAATAGACGTGCGAATTTCATGTTAAGTGAACGCTCTGGCCATTCCTATTTCAAGCCCTGTACCTCCCTTTACTCCTTTAATGTATCCTGTCTCGAGCCGAAATTAGATGAAACTCGCAACATTTTCTACTAGAGTCTGCAGCTCTCCTTCTCCTAGTAATCGTCTGACTCTCTCCATTTCGTGTGCTCTCTCGTTCACTCTGTCGTCTGAATCTCTCGACCTCGCGTGCTCTCTCGCTTGCTCTGACCGGTGAGAGAGCATGGAAATTGAGGAAAGTCTGACGATTACTCCCCTTCTCGTCGTCAATTTCAGGCTGCATTGCATGTCCTTGATTAGATTACTCCATCCTTACATCTCTCTAGCCTGTTCTCTGCATGTGACAATAAACACGTCATACGCTTCATAAAATAGCCCCACTTACCCCCATCAATTCGGGCTCACCATGTTCTCTAACATCTACATTTCTCCGCTTGATTTTCGAAACCAAGAGTCCAGTGTACTTAAAATTCTCGCATTTCTCGACAAACAACCTCTGAATAATGCATGCTTTCTACTGAAATCCCCCATCCACCTGTTCCCAGTCGTCATAACTTCACACAACAACTGCCTCCACCGAGGCGCCGATTTTCATCTGCCTACCCATTAAATCTCGAGAGCCGTCGAAAGTGCCTAGAAAAAGATGGGAGAACTTATGAACAATAGAACTAAGGCTCTGCAAAATGCTGCTTTCGGGGCTGATTGGAGTCAACATTTTTATAAGAATGACGGGAAATTCGTGCGCATGAGTCTAGCTACATTTTGCACATGAAGCACGTGCTCCCCGGTTTCACCTTTTGCTCAAATTTCGGCACGAAATTGCTCATTCCCGTCCCGATTTCCTCCCTTCAAACACCATTCGTTCATCGAGCATGCTGCATTCCTCTATCTCTCTCTCCCTCTCTTTCCCCATTAGTCAGTCTACGCGGCGCGCGCCCAAACTGTCTGAATGGGTGGCGTGGTTCCGGCGGGGGGAGAGAGACAGAGAAAAGAAAAGGAAGATGCATAGCGAAAGAATGCGATAGATGTCTGGCATCCCTACTGAACGATATCTTTAGTAACTGCGCATCTTACAGCAGGAAACAAAATAAGCAGTATCTTCTTGGAAACATTGCAACATTTTCAATACACTACAATTGTCAAGTCCAAACAATAGTCTTCTCGGCCCTTCCCCCACATCCCCTCTAGCAACCACACTTTGGTCCCCTACTTCCTCATAGCCTCTGTAGTGTACCACAGATCACGCGCCTTCCGAATCCCCGCTTCGTCATCGATGCAATAATCACTGTCTACGATACGAAAGAAAACACGAAAACTACGCTTGACTCATCCCTTAGCCCCCATAAAGTCACGCGAAGCCAAGTCTCGGGAAATGCTTGTCGAAAATTTGGCGCTAATCCTCACCACCTGACGGATTACGAGCTCCATACTACGTTTGCCATACCACAAGCCTTGTTTAATTAGACCAACATGGTCACACCCATCCACATCTTTCCGACCTCTTCACAAGCTCTTCACCATTCACCTACTCACTCATTCATTACATCTCCCAAGTGCACGGTCTGTACTTGCTCTACAGTGCATTCCTCTCCAAGTCTTCCTACTTATCCACCTGCAGCGTGCACTAACCGAATGTGGGCACCATTGCTGCTAGAAGGAAGAGTGTCATCATACTTCTCAAAATTTACCATTTTCTGCAAACCCTGCCTGATTTGTGGAATAACTAGTGGACTTCCGAGTTTTGAAGCTCAGCAGCAATCAATGACCATCTATGCCACTAACCCGTCCGCTCAGCAGCCGCGCCCGCATCTCCATGCGTGGCGGTCGCAACTCCTGGGCGCTCTTGGGTCGCGGAGGAAGTTGTTCCCTTGCGCTCAACGAGTAGTCATCCGAGTTGTACGCTGCTAAGCTGCCACTCCTCAGCACTGCCGTTGTCCAGAGGGGTGAAAGGAGTAGACACTGGTAGGAGGCCGACAGGGGCAGCGTCGACGACGTGAAGGTATCCGATGCTGTCGAGGCGCACGACGTCCGTCGCTTGTACGGTGGTGGTGAGGAAGCGAGTGCCCGACCGGCTGCCGCCTCGTTATCACCCTCGTCTCCGGGCACCTGGTTACGATAATTGCTTCTATTCTTATCATTTTATTGCTTCATTCAGCTGCATAGGTGTGTATCTCGTTTCTGTGGGTCATTCGGGGCATCCGATTTAGATTTCAGACTTCTATTTAGGATTCGAAGCTCTCTCTCTCACGACATCATCATCACATTTCAATCTCTCGTCATCTCAGTCTAGCGGCTCCTTGAGTCTCTCGAGTCGGGATGGAATGACTACTTGAGCTGGTCACTCGTTCGTTCTCAAAACACGACCGACGACATCGCATTGCCGCCGCGAATTAGCCCAAAAGGAACGACGGCGAAAGGCAAAAACAATATTTCTGCATCACGGTAGTCGCCATATTTTCCTGCTTCCTTTCGCACGAAAATGTATTAATTGCTTTTGGTATCTTTCGGCTGCTCTCCCAGGCTTCCTTTTTCCTCTCACTACAGTTGAATAGTAATGCAATTCTCCACTCGGGTGAACATTGACATCATTAGTAGCTGTCTTTATCACGCCTTAATTAGTAAACACCTGCTTCTTCATCTAGTCTCTCTCTTTCGAACAAGCCTGGGGGCAGGGATCGTCGAAATTAATCCGCCTTCATCGCAGGAGCTTCGTCCAATAATCAACACATCCTCCTTGCTCTCACGCGGATGCCTCGTCAGGCCAAAATTAGAGATTCCCGAGGCTATCTTTCCATCCGGGACACGAGGAGTGAGAGATAGGGGCAGAGATTGAGATTAACAGGGGGAAGCAGTCCTTGGACTCGTTTACTATCTGGTTTGGCTCTGCAGTTTTGCGATCTAATGCCAGTTAGGCACAGAGACACAAGGACAGCTAGAGATCTGCTACGCTTGCTCGCTTGCCGCTCTCACGCTATCAAGTTATCGGGAAACTGGCGCGCTACAAAACGTGGAGGAGCTCCGGAATTCCCACAGATACACACACCGATGCAGCCTTCAGAAACAAATGGCAGAAATAAGACCCACCTGCAGCAAGTCCATTTCCCGGCCCCATCCATAGCCGCCCGGAGACATTATCGGAATGTCAATCTCGACGTCGGGCGATAGTAGCGGACTCGGCGGGTCTAGGGCTATTACGATGGAGGGGAGGGCTGCTGCGAGCCGTTTCATGCGCGGAGAGCGCGGAACGCCGACATGAGGAGGAGGCACTACGACCGGTGCAGCCGGCAGCTGCTGCGGCGGCTGCATCCTTGCTGCGGGCGCGGTTGTCGGCGTCGCCGCAGTCAGCGACAAAACAATGCTGCAAGGCGGCTGCGGTCGACGGGGAATGGGAGGGGGGATTGTCCTTGGAGGGGGACGCGGAGGGTCCATTATGATGATGGTGCAGGGAACTAGCACTAGTGCAGCCGGACACACCGCCGCCGCTCACACCTTTACGCGATTATACACTGGATTCTCGGGATGAATGAGAGGAGGAAGAAGTAGAGGAGGAGGGTGAAGTAGAGGAAAGGCGAGAGAAGGGGCAGGGGCAGAGCAGGACTTATCAAGAGAGTCAGAGAGAAGGGGGGGAGAAGGCGGGAGGAGGAGAGGAGTGGAGACCTCGGATATGGAGATATTCAGAGGGACGAATATAGAGCAGGCAGAGGAGACGTGGATGCGACACGTCAGTTGACAAGGCTAAAGGTGAGCAGAAGATAATGAAATGCTGAATGAGCGACCGAGCGAAGTGTGCTAATTGAATTGCATAGAAGTTCACCAACGAGTAGCAAGAAGCAACGAGCGAAATCACGAAAGTCACACATTCGCATTACGGAAGTGCCCGATTCAGCTACCAAATAAGACCTGCGGAAATTGTAGTGGCACTTGTTTTTGAGTAACTATACGGAAAATAGACGTAACCAGAGCGAATGTGGACATGACAGACGGTAAGTGTGAGAAAATTGCGCGAAATCGTAGGAAAAGAGTGAAAGCGAGGCTTTTGCGAGATCCATCGACTGATTCCCTACGCGGCAAGAACGAGAGTAGTGAATCCACGAGTGATGAAAGCCTACAAGAGGCAGCGGCAAGGCTACTTAGCAAGAGGGGCGGTACTTACTGATCTACAGAGCGAAACCATTCCTCCCTCCGTTTACGGGACTGTTGTTTGCGCAGTGCCGAAGAGTGCCCGGGGGTAATGAGGTAATGCCCGGGGGTAATTCACTGATGCACTAAGAACAAAATATGATGAACGTGACATTAGCGAAAAAAAACTATGCTAGAATGTGCAAATCATCTTTATAATAGCCACTCCAACTCCAAACTCCAAATACAACTTCAAATAGAGCAGCAGCTGATATGGAATAGGATAAAATTGACGATAAATATAACCGCTATGAAGAAGGATATGCAGGCCTGCGCCAGTCTTACATTCACTGAGACTGACAAGTGCGGGGCGTATTGTTGCTCTCACGCGACTATGGTTACCGAAAAGGAGTCATCCTTTCTTTCTTTCTCGCCCCCTCCAAACTTATTTCGGGAATCGCTGTGGAAGTATGATGCCACACAGATTCTCTAACGCCATCTAAAGCACCATCTAGCCATCGTCCTAATGACCACAAGATGTAGCGTCATAGTAGGCACGCTCGAACGTCAATGATCTAAGAAATCAGTAGCGAATGACAATCTGGAATACTGTAGGCAAAAACAGTGAAGCCAAATAAAGCCAAATAAAGCTAACCTCCTAATAATAGCGAACATGGTTACCTCCGAAAAATGAATACAAATGCCGCGCGCTATAGATTGGGCTACAAAACCTATAAACCGGGGAAGCAAAAGCAACCATGCCGGAAATAATCAAGCGCAGCAGAACAGTCACGTCATTACGCTATGGCCATCGAAGCTTGACAATTAATCAGAGATCCGGAATGCAAAAAAACTCCTTAACAACGACGGCGTCTAGCCATTCTGGCTAGTTGCACAAAGAAGAAACACTTTGCAGTCTCGCCTCTCTCTCAGCTCACTTTCTCTCTCTCTCTCTCTCTCTCTCTCTCTCATCCGATTACGAGGCCTTGTTTCGGCGAGGCAGAGGCACAGGGCATCTGGCTAATAGCCTAACTCTCCTCAATTCCGGGCGCAATCTCACACGATCTGACAGAGGAAGTGCACAAATAAATAGAGGCGCATGGTTATTTAAGTCGTGCGAGATAGGGGATCTCTGCACGCGGGAACTGGCGATTAATGAACAACCACCACGAGGCACGTGTTGTGATAGAGGGCAGGAAGTGTGACGAGGCAAGGCAAGAGGAAGGAAGGGTTGAGACGCGGATTGATGTCCCCTCCATTGCTCTTCCTCTATGATTAGCCTCCTCTTCTCCGCTCTTCATTCGATTCCTCAGTCCCATTTTCGACTCTTTTTGCATGTTTTCGCTCACTCCATTTCCGCTTGAGTCAATCGCAGTCATCACAATATTCTGCTGATTTCTGCTTTTCTAGACGGAAAAGAGATTCTGGAAGTGCGATACTGTTCTCTGCATTCCACATCTTGTTCTGATACTGAGATCGGAAATTAAGCAGTAAAGGTTCATGTTCCATTGAGTTTGATCGTTCTTCGCTCTCATTTGGAAGGTCTTCATCCTCTCCTTTGTCCATTGTTGATATGGGGGCCTCGTCGAGTGAGAGGCGAATGAAGGGCATCGGATGGCCGGAGGGTAGGCAAATAACCCAGCCTGCCAACGTCGTCTCGCGAAAAGCACACAACAGGTCCGTTTTCTCGTCCTCTCTCTCCGCTTCTCCAAACAGCATTGACGCAATTCCGGAGATATCGGGAGAGAAGCGATAGCTGATTGCTTGAAAATATGGAAAACACATTAGAGTAGTGTGTGTAATCTGGCAAATCGCTCAAAGTGCACGACCTTCCGACGCAAATGCCAGGGAGAAGCCTTGCTAGTAAGGCACCTGGACCAGAAACCACAAGGCCTTCAAATTTTCACGAAAGGGCAAATTTATACATCAAGAACCACACAGTTATTAGATTTAAAACATCTCTAGAAATTATACCATGTTTCCCAAACCCGAATCTGCCTTACTCATTATTCTGTGTAATCGCATCCGCCAAGGGATCCCGGAATAACGGCACTAGGTCGGATGAGAACTATGACGTCATGCCGCCTTTCATGCATCAAAGGCGGCATGACGTTATAGTTCTCATCCGATCTAGTGCCCAGAATAACCCTTGGGCAAGCTATCAGTTGTTGTCGTCCACCCTAACGTATGATAGCCCAACATCATCTCAACCCGAGCCGGAGCAATCCATCAAGTTTCCGGTTCCAACGGAGAAAGAACCTAGCCAGACTCTAGGTGAAAACAACACCGCCTAGACTCTCATCCGCATAATTTCACGGCAATAAACCCGTCTAGCTAGGCACTCATTCCACTTAGCACGCTTCAATTTCGAGGCTATCCATCAGTGTGAAAGTGTAATTTTTCAGACGAGCAGCACACTAAATTTACCCGTCCGCTTCTCCTCTCGCGAGAGAAAGATCACGTTTGATGGGTGTTTGGAAGACGACTAGAGACTGCTGGAACCATCTTCCAACCCTTCAGAAATCACCTCCGCCGGAGTGTAATAACCCATACTCATATCAATCAAACACGAGCCGTGCTGCATGGCGCCTTTCTCCGTGCAATGGTATGACACTCAATTTTTTTCACACTCTCAAAAGTTCGAAAAAACGTGAGAACATGCAAATAAGTCATACGATTACTCCTTTCTCCACAAAGCTAATTGAGAATCTCACTTCCACTCTGACTCATACCTTCCCCTCTGTGATAGAAGCACCATCAATCAACGGCTCAACCAAAAATGTCACCAAAACAAGAAAAGCGTCGACCTTTGCTGAATGCATTAGCAAACGCTTCATACATTTTCTTTTAAAAAATCTTTATCTTAGAATGTTCGAATCAAACTCTCATATCATTCCCGTTTCACTTTTCCCACAACAAACCGCATTCGATGAGAGGTTGTTTTGACGTACTCCGCTGGTATTTAAAAATACAAAAAAAGAACCAAAAAGTATCCCCAAGCAAATGCCTAATCTTTCACTCACCAGCTTGCTACCGAAGGAGTTGGCGACCTGCTGCAGCTGCTGCTGTTGCAGCTCCTTGTCCCTCAGGAGGATCGGCGACGGCCGATTGGCGCGCTGCAGCTGGCCCGAGTGCGGCGAGTGCTGTAATGAAATGAAAATTGTCGAATCAAAATTCTAGTTTCATTCCCGTTTCACGGTTCCCACAATAGTCAGCGTTCGCTCGAGGTTTGATCAAGTGTGGATTACCAATCACAAAAACACAAAATATTGAATAATATACATAATTCGATAGCGCAGCTCTATAGTTTGTTCGGCAATATAGAGCGAGCCCCTATACTTGAATTGATAGATGAAACAAACCTCGCAACAAATTAGTCACGCTACGTTGTTAGTGAGCGTCGAGAAAGAGGGCGCGAATTTCACCACAAGTTTCTTCTGCGGCACTAGGTTGAATGAGAACCGTCGGATGATAACCAAAAAAATTACCCTTCTCCAATATTTTCACATGAGGTTACCACACTGTCAAAAAGTCTTCTGCGAAAATACTCCGGAAGGGCACTATTTTTTAGTTCTTATCCGGCCAATTACCGTTTCTTCCCCGTTTCAGTATCTTCATGTCAGCAACGCTCGACCTCTAGAATAGTTTCAGGTCACTCAGCAGGTTCAAAAAATAAAATAATCACCGTAATTTCTGTTATTCTCAAAAATATATCTGATCTATAATAATTATCATCTAACATCGTTCATAACTGGTCAGATCCTTTGCATTTCTCATAATCTTCTCAACTCCAGATTCGAATCGCAGCTATTCGTACCCACAATTCGGTCCTCATAATAGTCGCTCTCTCTATACTACCGTATTTGTGTCTGTCCAACTCTCCTTGCCGAATATTTTTCAGCCAAAACCTGATTTCTAAGTCCCAAATCTGTCCCCTCTCACCTCCAGATGCGGGCTGGCATTGGCCGAGTGTCGCGAGGTGGGCGTGGTCGGCGGCGGTGGCGGCAGGCCGGCAGCTGCTGCAGATGCAGGCGAGCAGGAGATCGGCGAGGACAACTGCAAATCGTAGTTTATTGGAAGTAAGAAACTGGATGGAATTAGAACATCTGACATTCCAACGAATGTCAAGCGCACGTGAAACCTAGCCTCACCTTCCTGGATTAGGAATTCTGTTTTTTTCTAAACTTCTTAGAAATTCAGTAATTTTTTAAGCCAGATCTTTTGATCTGCAAATCTTTAATCACAGAAATTGTGCTCATCCACACAACAGATCAGCAAAGACAACTGCATGTTTTTATAAAATGATTATATAGTAGTTTACTCGTACTACAGATGTGCGAAGAATCATCTCAGCTCATTCACTCACGAATTTCAAGCGCGCGTGAAACCTAGCATCACCCTGCACTATATAAATTATGTTTTTTTCCAAAAATTCAAGAAATAAAGTATTTTAAAGACAGATATTTTCATCTGCTACATCGTGCACAAATTATGCGCATCCATGCAGCAGATCGGGAAGGTCAGCTGTAGATCGTAGATTCAAAATTATTTCATTTTATAGCCGTCGCGTCAGTCGCTCTATCGTCTCTGCCCACACGCCCATGAAGGTTAATCGTTAGTGAAACGTCGTCTTTCTAGGCTAGACAAGCCTTTCCTGAACTCAATCTCCTCAGCTCATTTGAGAGTAATGGTACTGCATATTGATTTTCAATGATGAAGCGGACTTGCGAGTGAGTTTTGTCATAACCAGTACTCAAGATTCAAGATTATTGTATTTGCTGAATTATTGTCAAACAACAATATCAGTTGAACACTATTTCTGCAAGCCTGTCGACTGGTATCAACCAGTGAACCCTCGGATCTCCTTGCTCCAATTGAGCATCCTGCGGAGGAAAATGATTCAAAATAGGGGATAATTTTTAATAATTTTATGCGACAGCAACCGAAGGAGAACTAGTTGTTTGAGTTTACTCACAACCATTTAGGTCCCGTGAAACCTATCTTCCCTTGGTCAATGGAATCTGACTAACCGAGAAGATTTAGCGAAAATTAAAGTTTTTTTTTGAAACAAGTACCACTGAAAAACTAATTTTGCGCAATCATTCACGACTATCTAGCCTGCGTGAAACCTAGTCCTGGCTTATGCGCTCACTCGCTTGCAAGTCCTAGCACTCATTGTAAAAACGAATACCTCGTCTCTGTCTCTCCTCAGCGGGATCGGAATGGGCGGGGGAAGGGCTGCAGCTGCCGCTGCTGCTGCTCCAGCTGGAAGCCCGCACGATGTGCAGCCTGGTGCTACAATATCTACTTTTAAAATATTTTTAGAAATTTTCCCGAACAATGACAACCCTGCGATTACTCGCTTCATCATCAGCTCAAGACTAGTCGGAATTGCGTAGGCTAATGGAGAATGGGATCGTGAGCGTTAAAAATCACATATCAATACTTCAACAATGCCACCGTACCTGATCTACCGTATCTCTCTGCAGCCTCTGCAGCCAGGGTCGTGCTGCTGACTGAGGATGCTGTGGAGGTGCGGCTGCAATATATTTGATATATTTTTTCTTCATAGGATTAATCGCAAGAATAACTTGATGTCTCTTTCATCACAGGTGTGTTCAAATCAGCCTGGTGATGGATTCCCAAACTGGTGCTCCCAAGTCGAAACATGCCTTTCCTCACGCACATCTATGCTCACAACAATAACGCACAGCTCAATATTTTTGCTTATTTTGTTATTTTTAAGCACCTTGGATCCGAAGATAAAATCCGAGAACTAATTGAGCATCGTTTACACCACACCAGCGCAGCTTCAACCCGCCTGCATCCACCGACGCGGTGTACCGCCATGATTCTACTACTTCTTCCCTCTCATCCACCACATCCGCTACCCTTATCCGAATCATTCGCTACCGTAACCCTCAAGCATTCTACCGTACCTCCTACTTCCGAGCATGACCGCCGGCTCATCGCCCATTTCCTTACCGTACTCCCATCACGCGCTACCGTATACACATAACCCACTACCGTATTCCTATCATTCGCTACCGTAACCATACTACCGTACTCCCTCCTTCCGAGAATGATCGCTCGTCTCCCACTATACTGTATCCCTATCATCCCATACAGTAATCCCACCATCCCCGCGATTTTACTGTACCCCCCCCCCTCCGTAATATCGCTGCCCGTCTCGCTACCGTATCCCCATCATCCGCTGCCATAACCCTATCATTCCCTACGGTATCCCATTCATTCATTACCGTAACCCACACCATAATACCGTACCTCCTCCTTCCTAGTATCGCCGCCAGCTCGTCGCCCGTCTCGCTGCTCCTTCTCTCTGGCGTCGACGTCTCGCTCTCCGCGTACTGTCTCTCCAGCGGGAATCTGCAATGTTAGCGTTCTCCTAGACATCGGGAGCATGGATCAAATAGACTTGGGAACTCGGCATCTTCTACGGAAAAGGTTGCAGACGTTGTTCACATTATATTCCACCCGATAAATATATCAAGAGTATCTTGGCGAGCTCGAAAAAAATTTAATTTCCACCATAAATTCGAGTTTTCAATGCGGCAATCTCTGGATTCAGCACAGACCTAAGATATTGATAAGTTCCTGAAAGACAATACGCGCGTAGTTCCATAGAAAATCAAAAAAAATATTTTTAATCCGTAGACTATCATCTCAATTTTGTGAGCACCAATCTACAGCCAGAGAATTAAATACCTTCTCAAAAAATCGTTGATCACTATTTTTTTCCCAACCAGATGCTCTACAATCCACCTTTGTTTTTAGGAATTTGAGTATTTCCTTTATTTAAAACTGTACAGCCATAGATGAAAAACCCATGGTCAAACCTACCATAGGATTAATCCTATGGTGGATCCTAAGGTATGGGGTTCGAATCCCAACCTCTACAGTCACATTTGCCAATCTTCGGGGGAAGTACCCAACAGTAGGCAAAAATTGTACGAGCTTGGCAAAAGTCACTGCAGATGCCGGTATTCGAACCCACCCTACCATAGGTATGTAGATTACAGCGCCTTAGACCACTAGGCCACGGTTTCCAACGATAGGATGACCATGCTTTTTCATCTCTGTGTACAGCAATCAATCACGGACTTATATGCATAACCAAAATTACATCCACGAAGCACACTTCCACCTCTCATATCCCCCCTCACCTGTTGCTCCTCCTTCCTCCTCCTCCCTCTCTCATTCCTCCGCCGACTCTCGTAGCGCGCGGCGTCGTCTCCAGCGAGTGCGGCAGCGGAGTCGCTACAAGAGATTCAGAAATTGATCTTTGATCTCTTTTTATCGAGCACATTTGCTCGCAGGTTAGTTTTATATAATAGGCACCAACGTTACCATGAAATCGTTTAGACTGTCAACCGGTTGTACAAAGCAACCTCTCGAATTCACAATCTGCCTATTAGCGTTCTCCAGTGGATATTAGAAATTTGGCTAATTTTGGATAAAAAGGAACAGCTACAGCCTCACTCTTCAGATACGCAATAGGCAATACAACGAAACAAGGCAATTTTTGAACATGCCTACTTACAAAACTTCAACTACAGTAATCAAACTCTCGCGTCGCGTGGTTCCTTGGGGTACGTTCGTGATTCGCTCACCTGCCCAACAGTAAAAGAGAACTACAGTAACCGAACTCTCGCGAGGCGTGGTTCCTTAGGACACATTCCTGACTCGCTCACCTTCCCTCTCGTGCTCTCCGCCGGGCGGCCCATCCAGGTAGTAGTCCGCCGAGCTCATTGTGATCTGAAAAATAAAATGTTTCCAAAAATAATATTGGGGTGTCCTGAAAGTTCGTATAATTTTTTGTTTTTATTTTTTATTCAATGCTTTACAATTCTCAGTGACCAATGTATGCCCCCTTCTTTCTCACTACCTCCCTCCAGTGATTGGGCAGGGTCTCGATTCCTCTCTTCCAGAATGCGGGTTTCTTCGAGACCGCCCAGTTCACGAAAGCCCTCACAACTTCATCTCGATTCTTGAACTTCTTTCCTTTGCTGAAGTCAGAGAGAGAGCGGAAGCAGTGGTAGTCGCATGGGGAGAGATCCGGGGAATACGGTGGATGGGGAATCCTCTCGATCTTCAGCTCGTCCATTTTCTTCTGGGTCATCTTCGCTCGATGTGGGCGAGCATTGTTCATCAGAAAAAGAATTGTGCCCTGGTTCAGGAGTCTGGGAGGGACTCTGATCGCGACATCTTCCAGTTGTTCAGAGAAGAGGTCGGCATTGATGCTGGTGCCAGGGGCGAGGATCTCCCAGTAGATGGGACCGAGCACTGAGAAGAAGAAGCAGAGGAGTTCCTTCTTTCCGTGCTCTTCCTTCTTCGGGACGGGCGTGGGCTTCTCATCTGCATCCACCCATTGCAGTCTCCTCACAGGGTTATCGTACGTGATCCACTTCTCATCTGTAGCGATGATGGAATTGACCCATCGAAGATTGGATCTACGATGGAGTAATTCCCGACAGACTTGAACACGATTTTTCAGCTGTTCGGGGGAGAGGTCATGGGGAATCACTTGTGGGAGTTTCGGCTTCTTCCCAGATCGATGGAGGATAACGGACACCGTTGATCTGGGAGTACCAGTATCCTTCTTCAACTCACGCACACTGGCCATGGGTTTGCGCTTCAGTGTGCGGAGAACGAGAGGCTGATCGAGGGAGGGAGGGCGTCCAGAGCGGGGTTGATCATCGAGACCAAACTCCCCTTTCTTGAAGCGGGAGAACCACTTATAGCAGAAGGGTATGGAGGGGGCGTCAGCTCCTTCCAACTGGGCCAGGGCAGAGTGGGCCTCCTTCACGGATCGGCCAAGACGGTAGTAATGAAGTAAAACTGCTCGGAGGTAGAGATGGGAGTCCATCACAAGAATCAATGTAGCAACTAGGAGACTGATTAAATCCTCTCACTACTCAACGTCAGAATGATGCAATACATTGTTGACAAACAGATTGCGCAATCACTGCATTTGATCGCGAACTGACTTTTTTCCGAAGCATTATACGAACTTTCCGGACACCCCAATAATACAATTTTGAACAGGAAAGTCAGTACTATTGACTCAACCTGTCATCCCTCTATCACATATTATCCATGCAGCCCACAATCACACACCCATCCCGCCCTTCCCAATCAACTATTGTAAGTTCGATGTATTGAAGCCTCATATACCCACCGATATCAAATAACTCCCGCATTCTCGACACAAATCAACCTCCTGCACCTACAATCCGCCTGCCCATTTCGATCGTATGATTTTTAATTTTTCTCACATTTTAACTGTGCCCATCTGTTGCCCCTTTCTCACATTGCCCAAGCATTCCAAAATCGAGCATTTCTCATTTTCCAATGTACAATTGAAAGTTGTAAAATTTTAACATAGGAAATTCAACACTATCGAATAACCTCTCATCGACAGATACAAATCAACCCTCTGCACCCAAAGTTCGCCTGCCCGCCATCACTCACCTCTGACTTCCTCTCCTCAATCTCTCAGCAGGCTGGCGACGTCTCGCACTTGTCGTCCTTACTACTGCACGCGCAGCACCAACACACCACACCACGCACGATGAGCGCACACGCGACGGCCTGCGTGTGGGCGGCGGCTCACACACACAGACGATCGATCGATCGGGCTGACTGCGGGTTGCGGCGTCCTGCAGGGAAAATTTAAGATTACTGTATCACTGGGATACGGTACTCGCGAAAAAACGAACATTCCAGGGCAATCGGCACATTCGCGATTCACGGATTGATAAAATACTCGTGCAAATACTGGCAGCACGCGAAAAATTCTGCACACAGTAAATAAAAGTGCGATCGCGATCAAAAAGAGAGGGAGTGAGAGAGGGAGGCATCTGAGAAGTGAGGAAGAGAGAGAGAGAGACAGCGAGAGAGCACGCAAAAAAGAGAGAGTGCCCGCGCAAACAGGGAAAATATGTGCCGAACGGCGCGGAAAGCGAACGAGAGAGAGAGAGAGAGAGATGCGGATTATCCGAGTGTGAATCAGGATGAGAGATTGCACTCTCTCACAAATGCACGCTCTATCGCCGATCAGGAGGGGAGAGAGCATGCGTTATGGAGCAAACGCCTTCCACTCTCTGAGAAACCCGCCTAGGGGCGCCTCCCCCGTCATAGGGCGTGATGACGAGTGAAAAACGCCGAGCTATGGTGGCAAACAGAATTCGGGCATTCTAAACCCCGCTAGTCCTTCTCAAAACTCATAACCTTACCAGAGGGATAGAGCGTGGTTCAATATGAAGATGAATTGCATTAAAAACTCGAGCGTGAACGCGACAAACAGTAAAGTAATGGGGGGAATAAGGATTAGTAGAATGAAAAGACGATTAAAAAATACAGAATATATTAGCACGATCCGACCTGGCTGTATTGAGAAAGTGAGTAAACTTCGAGGTAGAGGTTGAAACGTAAATTTGAACAGGCGCCATGCTCATGATAATTGAATTTTTTTACAGACGAGGAAAGGAATTCTTATTGGAGGCGCAGGCACACGCCATGCTAATAGTCCATTGTCAGAACACGGAATTGACGGGGCACATTCACAATCTATCACACTGCGCAGTATTTCTCGAAGTTGTCAAAGAAGACCACGATAGTACAATAAAGGAAAGAAATAAAATTACTTGAAAAAAATAATTATTAGAATTAATTTAGGGCATGTAGTAGTTGTAGAAAAAAAAGAGGAAAGGAAACAGATTTGTATTTTCGATGGCGTCGCGAACAGAATGAAACATTCAGTAGGGACATCACTAATGTTGAACTACAACAACTCAAATCTGACTTGCAACTAGCATAGCGAAACTTTCATTATTCCTATTGACCTGCTTCAACCTCAATCCTTCAGAGTGGTTCCAAACGACTCATCGGGCGAGGGTGGGAGGGTAGGGAGCGTACTCGCCTCAAAACACATGTCTCAGTGCACTTTAAGAGTGAGTGTAGGGACTACTTTCTGATAGCCGATACCCCTCCCCTCTCACACATTCCTTCCCACCAAAAACAAGGGCGAAAAACTTAGGCTAAAGCCCGTCTCAAAAATGAGGAATGCTGACACATCCAAGCTTCAGACTCAATTTTTGCACGCCCTCTCCTCGAACAGGGAGCGAGATAGCGTGTAAAACGAAGAGATCAGGCTGAGTCACAACCAATAAACTGATAATCAGGCGCGTTCCCGCACGCGCTAGCTCACATCCGGTCGGGGCAATCTCCTCCTAATTATCCGATTACGAAGGCGCGAACTCCTGGAAGGGAAGCCCTGGTGACCTTTCCTCTAATCTATTTGACTCTCTCAAAATCGCGTGCTCTCTCGCCTATCAGAGTCAGCTAGAGATAACGGTAAGTTGTGACCACCCCCTCCTTCTTCCTCTTCTCCCTCAACTCGCTCATTTCTAAGTATTCCCTCCCTGATTTTCGGTCACACAACACCTCAGTGGCGGGGAGGGATGGGAAATAAGTTGGGGGGAGGGGGTGACCATTAATCCAAGAACAGCAAGATAACGGGAAGATGAGGAAGTATACATCTCTGCTAGTCAACACGTTTCCATGCTCTCTTATCCCCAATCTTGGTCTGGCTTCTCCCTTTTGAGCTTGATCATCATCCGTCGATGCAATCAGAAGGAAAAATTTAGATGCCCTACAAGCTAAGGAACGTGTGAGATGTGAAAACGAGAACACTACTAAAATTTAGAAGAGACTGTTGCAAACTCCCTACCAGTATGCGAGATTTAGGAAACGAGCGCGATATTCGAATGGGTCAAAACAGAAAAAAAGAAACAAGATACCCAGCTATCTTTATCACACGTGTATGGCATTTCGTCGACGGTGAATGGGCGAATATTTGAAAAAGACAACTGCGCAGAGGGAAAACAAGAACAGAAAGTCAGTCGACGACTGGAAATATCTCTCTTTGAACACCGCACGATCTCTCATTCTGCTATTCTGGCGATGTGTTGGTGCATATTTGAGAACGGGAACTAACTGAATACAAGATCAGAAAGCCAGTCGATGATAGGGCCACTATGCTGCGAATTGAATCTGCGTGTGATACAATGGACACACTCAGTTCCCAGAATCTCTTTCTTTCAATACTGGGCTATGTCTCTTTTGCTTATTCGGCGAAAGCTTTCGTGATCTCAGTATACACGGAAGGAATTCTTGATGAAAACAGCGTGTGAAAGGCGAAGAAGTTCATAGTGGGTGCGAATGGTAAATAACATCCCAACGAAACGCGAGCTTTCACATTCATGAAATGGACAGCCAAAGCATGGCCAACACAGCAACATAGATTCAATATTTTAATGCACAAGGAAAATAGATTCGAATGAGAAGTCTCAGCTATCACGCGTTAGAATCTATTTGAATATTTGAATTTTGAATTATACTGCAATGGATCAAAACATTGTTTCTTCTAGTGAATATCCGGCTACAAACAAGCATTGGAACAGGCTTGAGGCATTGCCATAATCAGTGGAGCTCAAACTGAACTCATTTTGTTTTTTTTGCTCTCGATTCAGAGGTTCATTAGTGCCAGCAGCGAGAACATGAGAAATGCAAACTACGAAACGCGAATGTTGCGTGCGTTATTTTCGCAATAGCAATAAAAACAAGCAGTATTATGACTAAAGGTATGCACGCTAGGCGCAAAGTGCTGAAATCCTGACGCATGTGGCTAGGAAAAATCAAAAAATCCAAACCAAATCCCCCCAATACGAGCAGTAAATAGCGTGCGAATGACTAAAAACCGTGATGCACAGATACAATGAGCGTCTTCCTTGTTACCGGGTAGAAAGTACGAGAGGGGGCCACTGTGCCAAATAACATCGCGCTGTGTGACTCATTCCAACTGCTTTCATAAGATTGGCACACGATCGCTAGAATCGATTACTTGTTTTCTACGAAAATCGTGGGAGCATTAGGAGGTACATGGTAGGTGCGTGAGAGCGCACAAAGAGGCGAAAGCAGGATAACCTAAATTATGCAGACGATTGGATATAGCTAACGTAGCATTTATGAGAATAGTGAAGCACTGATGGTACAATTAGCTCTAATGTGATTGGGTGAAATTGCAAGGGAGGCAATGAGCCAAACTGCAACACGCAGTCTGATTCACCCTATAATTCATCTCCAAGAAATATTTCAGCACGCTTCCTACACGACTGCCGAAATAGTGCAATTATTTGTTTGTTTGAGAAGGTGAAAGAAGACTTCATCGACTGCAACACCGAGACCCAGCCAAATACAACTAGTGAAACATAGATATTGCGGGGCGATTACGAGGGCAGAGTGACAACGACAAAGCGAGCAATGATTACCTCGATCACCAAGCAATGATATCGTAAGCTGTGCTGCTTTTTTTCGGCACACTGCCATTTACTTTCGATCCTAATAACACTATCGTGAGAACATGCAAGTGGAGGAGAGGTTTCTCTCTTTCTCTGCGCTCTCTCGCCTCTAGTCCTATCCCTTGTAAATGTCGTGAATTTGATAGGAATCACTAGAATAGATTCTGCATCAACAAGAAAAAGCGATTTCAAATTTTAAAAGAAATTCGAAAAAAATTTTTTTGTCGAGCAGAAGATATTCAAAAAACTGGAGACAGGCAGCGAAGAAAGAAGAAATGGCAACAATGAAGCATAGATGGAGCAAGCGTCCCTTAAGAGGTTTGGTAAATTACGAGCGATAGGCAACGCGTCAAATAGCATCACGCTGTGTGAGTCAGCCGTCTCCTCGATAAATGACAACATGATACTATCGATTCATCACTGCCTAATCAATTACCGCGCAATAATGATACAATTTTTCGGATCTACAGTAAACCAAAATCAAGTAGTTAAG
The DNA here is from genome assembly GCA_036245805.1 of Pristionchus mayeri. NCBI lineage: Eukaryota > Metazoa > Nematoda > Chromadorea > Rhabditida > Neodiplogasteridae > Pristionchus > Pristionchus mayeri. The sequence goes on from BTRK01000002.1 coordinate 8,036,908, forward strand.
AGCATCATGAGCGAGATAGATGCTATGAGAGGCCAACACAGGAACAAAAGGCATAATCTCGATTACGGTGACCGAACGATTACTGTAGGATAAATATTCCAGAAGACAAATCGACAACAGTGCGAAATCCACGATCCAATACCAACATAGATAATACGCGCGATCCTTAGATCTCATGAGCTATGCTATCGCTTTAACAGAGTAAATCAATCGATTACCGTAACCACCAGACAGGTATCGCTATAAGAGAGTAAATCAATCGATTACCGTAACCCCAGACAGGTATCGCCATAAGATAGCAAATCAATCGATTACCGTAACCCCAGACGGGTATCGCCATAAGATAGCAAATCAATCGATTACCGTAACCCCAGACAGGTATCGCCATAAGATAGCAAATCAATCGATTACCGTAACCCCAGACAGGTATCGCTATAAGATAGCAAATCAATCGATTACCGTAACCCCCAGACAGGTATCGCTATCAATCATTGCCTCGAGGGGGGGGGGAACAGCTGATCAAACTGATAAACGCGATAATCATACGGAAGAACGACGAGAGGAGGGGAAGAACAACTGCAGGACCGAGCATCGGTCTGACTCTCCTCAATTCCCATACTCTCTCGCCAGTTAGAGGAAGCGAGAGAGTATGGCATTTGGAGAGAGCCAGAGTATTGCTCGCAGGAAAGCAATCGAACAAATAGACTAGAGCAGGGCGAGGAACCGTCTGACTCTCTCCAATATGCATACTCTCTCGCTTTCTCTAACCCGCACAAAATGAGGAAAGTCAGACCATTTCTCTAGAGCAGGCGAGCGGCGAGCACGGGTTTCTCAGTTTTGAAGAGCGCAAACGAGGGTAAAAAACAGCCGCTGCGTCAATGACCTCAATCGGGGGAGGTTCAAGTACGCGCATAGAATCAATGGTTCGTTTTTGAGAAAATAACTGGGAACTTGTCAGAATAGAAACCCACAAATTAGCAGCACCTGGTTGCTTGCCAGGTGGATGTCGACTCGCTGATTAGCGCCTGCAATAGACTATCTTAGATACACTTGGTTCAAAGATCGCAATGTTCTGAAGGCAGCACATGAAAGTTAGGAACAATTATTGGCAAAGCAGATACGAAATTTGAAAAAGGTTAGGTGCATAGTAGGCAGCGCTTCTTAAAACCAGCAAATATCGCCCGGCTTTCGCCCTCACAGCAGACTGTCCACGCGAGGCGAGGCCACAAGTGCGCGCGTGTAATGGCAGAGTGGCCTATCCGAGTGACTGGTACTCTTCCTACTCTCTCTCTCCTTTCCACCCCCCTAGCCATCCAGCTAACCGCTACTTCTCTCCGGTCTCTTCATAACCCACACTCTCTCGCTCCCCCTTTCGGCTAGAGATAATGCTAAAAAGAGTCCGTACCCACCCATTAACCCGGCGCAATCGAACCCCTAATCAGAGTGGGCTGACGGCCGGATGAAAACAGCACCAATTACCAGAGTTGTAACCAATTAAATGATGACATTCATTCACGGAGCAACAACTCTGCAGACGAGAACGTGCGAAACTGAAATTACTGAACAAAGGCTAATTAATGGAGTTGTAACCAATTAATTGGCACGGTTCGACCACTCGTTCCGTAAGGCGATAGGTTGGGCACAACATATAGAGTGAGTCCCAGCCAATTCCAGAGCGAATTACATGCCAGCCAGCCACAATAGGCCACTTACCAGAGTTGTAACCAATTAAATGTCACGATTCATTCAAGTATCGATTGCCTATCCGGTAAATAAAAGGGCGCATGACTCAGAAATGTCAGAAATAAATCTAATTACAACGGTAAAGGATCAAGGTACAGGTGAAGTAACATCAAAATCGATTTTACAGTCATGAAGATCCGTTCCAGCAATCTGCTGTCCACAGCATTTCTAAGAAAGGTTACATATTATTGCGCTGTAACCAATAAAAAAAGGTCCAATTCATTCAAGTACTGATAGACTACAAATAAAGATGAATCAGAAATTATTCCAATTACTGCAGTTGTAACCCATCAAAAGGTACCATTCACTCGCGTGAGAAACTCTCAGAGAGAGAGAGAGAGCCAGACCTTGTTACACCGCTGTAAACAAAGAACCGCGAAAGAACCGCTGGCGCGCCTGGGTGTGCGCCTCTAAAAGCCGTTCCCATAACTCATTTCCCCCATACCCCTCTCCCCCCTAATGGTCTAATGAATCAAAGCACGTCTCTCCTTCCTGTGCTATTCTTTCTTCTCAATAGTGCTGTTCTTCCTATGCGACGCAACTCGTTCCAATTCTCTCATTCCGAGTACCCTAGCGCCGGTTAGAGAAAGATAGAGAGCATGCGAAATCGAGAGAGTGCGAGAGCATTACTCCTCAGAACCCATCAAGTATGTGGGGGTTCGAAAACATTCACCACCGAGCTCAAACAATCGCTAAATTATAAAACTACCATTGTAAAATTAATGGTGAATGAAAATAATTTTGCAAAATGCGAAGTGATCAGAGACTGCAAAGATAGTTAATGCCAGGATAAAAGGAAGGAACGCAACACTATCTCACCAACAACTATCGCACTCAACAAGATCGCACCGATGAAGTATATAAATTCGAAATGTTAGATTGGTTTTTCCTTGTTCGGTCGATTACATTGGACCCACTAGCTCGAACCAGGAACATATAACTAGTGAAACACACTTACTATGGGCGATCGCCATTGGAAAGGCTAGAGAGCACACGATATTGAGAGGGCGCGAGAACAGTATTCTTCACAAACATCAAGTATTGTGGCGTTCCAAAATATTCACCACATTCTCAAACATTCAATTACTCGGTAGATAAAGCTATACAAAAATTTGAAATCAACTTTGAAAAATTCATGACGACTAAATATATTTTTATAACGAAGGGAGATGGCGACATACTGCTTAGCCATTGAATGCCATACTACAATCAAGCAATGCAACACTGTCTCACCAGCCACTGAAACAACTCTGTCGTAATAGCACTGAAGTTTCTGCATTTACAATTTTTGCTTTGGTTTGCAATCTGTTGCTCGGAACAATTGGTTCCACTAGGCCGAACCAGACAAATACAACTAGTGAAGCACATATACTACGGGCGTTCTGACATGAGCTCGGAGGATCACCAAAAAATGTACCCCTCTGCACAGAACTTCATAGAAGCATTTTTGACACTGTAGGAACTAATTGCGAGCATAAGGAAAGGATACGATTTTTGGATATCATCCGACCTAGTGCCCTACTCGCTGCTATGTGCACCCTACGACAAGCGTGACCGCTGCTCTAATATCTCGATTAGAAGCAGCATCTACTGCAAGCCAGTTAGAGCAGGGGGGGGGGCGAAAACTAGACGGATTAGGTCTCTAGATGAAACGGGAAACAAGCAGGGGGGTGATACCTCTCCAAACCGAGTCAGACTCTCTCACTTTTCCACACTCTCTCACCTCTCAGACAGCTCGAGATAGGAGGGGAAATGAAACGAATCCTATCACTGTCCTCCTCTGTCATCGGCAATTATGATCACTAGGCGTGAATGAATCATTAACCCGCCTGAGCTAGAGAGAGGGAGATCTATTGCCCAGAGATAACACAGAGATTAAGGGGCAGGCGAGAGATCACGCGCATTCGAGAGAGTGCAGACGGGCAGACGGCGCGAGAGAGCATGGGAAACAGAGAGACAGGCGGAACCAGAGCGCGCTCTCGGCGCAAACGAGATGACGGAACTTTCACTCTTCATTCGTATCAGCTGGCTAGAGATCAGGGGAATTGGAGAGAGCGCAGAGAAGTAGAGCAGACGAAAAAGCTGGACCATCGGATGACCTCCATCTATCAATCTAGCCCCTCTAGGCTCATCAGGACAGCTCTCCCAATACCTTCTCGTCCCCTTCTAATCAGATCAGGACAGGGTGGATGGTGTGGGTAGATCAAAACGGCCCGACCCGGCCGTTTGGTGATTCGGCCGATGATGATAAGGGGATAGAGAGTGCCAAGGCTATCTGATTACCCAGATCGATGACGTAAGCGCGTGGAGGAGTGAGCCATCGTCAACTCTCTCCTTTGTTCTCTCTAGCCAACGAGAGAGCACGCTTATGCGAGAGAGCGCATGGAAAAACGCTGAGCATACAGAGAACTGGGCTCGAAACCGAGACACTTCTCGGTTTCTTGAGTGTGTTACCTCGTCTGATCACTGAGACCAGTGCCAGGGAATAGTTAGAGCGGTATTCCCCAAAGCTCAGCCAGTACCAATCATTCGCGGTTCTAGACACGAACCGGGACAAATACACTCATATCGATCTACAACGAGTGATTGTCCATTAAATCTGATGGGGATTCGGAAGAAGTGCCGCTTGAGCAAGAGAGCAATGTGCAACTGCGAATACGATAGAGCGTTCAGATCTGAGAGAGGGACTAGGCCTAGACTCGAATGATTAATCTCGTCAGGTGCCCAGAACGCTGTTTGCGTTCAGCGCCGCTGCATTCTAGAGCAATCGTCTACCTCTATCCTGTTCGCATGCTCTCTCGCTCTCTCTAACTTGCGAGAGAGTGTGCAAATGAGGAAAGTCAGACCATTGCTCGAATTCTCACACAGGACGAGAGAGTATACGGAATTAAGAGAGTCAGACACTCTTGGAATTCATAGATCAATGCATATTTCTAGAATTCGTGACAACCGGATCAGACAGACGAGAAAAATAAGAATTTGATAGCCAGAATATTACTACAACTACCGATCACTGAACAGCGGATCACGTCGGCGGTGAAATCGAGAAATAGAGACAAATAATCGGCGAAAAACAAGAAATCACCGGGTATTGTGGGCAAAATGAACAACAGAAAAACATCAGAGCTGGAGGAGAAGCGAGTGGAACAGTCGTTGGAATCTCTCCTTGTCATACACTCTTTTGATGTGATAAATCACGCGAAAAAAAGGAAGCAAGAATGAATGCAATGAGTGCCGAGAATTTTGTGTTTCACGCATTTATCTTAGCAAATCCTGGTTGTTCGCCACAATGGCCGCTGGATGCTCGATACAGCGATAGAACAAATTCATCATTCTGTCCGCCCATTATCGCACACCACTTCCATCATGCCTATCATTCCGTGTTTCGCGCATCTATCTTAGCGCATCCGGGAAAGGTAAAATAATCTGAGAGGGAAACGTGAACGAACAATAAAACAATTAGAATCATTCACTCCAAACTCCATTTCTATCTGATGTTTCACACTCTCCTCTTTAAGAATCCGCGATGCGCATGATAATCATGAACCGCTAGTTGGTGTAACAATACACCTAAACACCCGTCTGATATCAGATCACTCCCAATCATTCTCAACGCTCTACACAGTCTATCACAGGCCAGAGAAGCAGAATGATCATGGATTTCCGAGATTACCGAAACCTTCTCAACTAAGAATCTAATAGATCGTGCACACTGGACAGCTCTTACTCTCCGCTTGTACTTTGTACCACCGCTGCCTAGTACCGATAAGGGTTTCACGAACCTATTTTCAAGCATCGGGGATGCGTACCACAATTAGCATCAGGTCCATTGAATCAAGAAACAATATTAACAACATGACGGCTCATGCCAACATCAGCAGCTCAAACATATCGCAAAACTGTAAGATCATTCACTACCTACTTTCATTCGCCCGACTCAAGACTGGTTTCAAGTGCCGAATGATCTGTGTTTCACACTCTCTTCTTTACGAAACGGCGATGCTCACGACAATGCGAATCCAGAAGCCGCTAGAAAAATAAAAATAAGCATAAATCTGTCTGCAGACAGATTTATGCTCATTTTTCGTTCAATACAACTCGCGTTCAATTCAATTTTCGTTCAATTCAATACAAGTCGTTCAATACAACTCGCGCGACATACTCAATCCAGACTCAGCGAAGCCGTACGATTAAACAAATCGCATGTTCGGCGCGAAAAATTACCTAATCTTACAAGCTTGCAAGATAGGTTTCCGAGATAACAATAATTCTTCACTGAGTGACAAAGAGATCGTACAAAATAGAGAGACCCACTGCATACTCACTTCTCTCTCGACCCGCGCGAGACAACACTCTGATTTAAAGTGTGTTCTGTGTTTCACACTCTCCTCTTTACGAAACAGAGATGATCACGACAATCTGTTGCTCGCAACGATTCTAACAATAAAAACATGCATCAATATCTCTGCAGACCACGATTCACGACTATTTATTACCTTACTAACGCGGCATGCCACTGGTTCCTAGTACCGAAATCTCAAGTTCACTATTTAACTCGTTTTTTTCTCGCTATGGGTGGGGGGAAATTCTTTAGAGCTGTGGAAAAATGAGTGAGTATTCACTACCTACTCGCTTCTAACTCGACTTGCGCGACACAACACACTGTTTTCGCTCGCCTCCCTTGTCAGTCTGTGATTTATCGCGAGAGCACGTGTTTGCACCGACTGCACACACACACTGCGCGGAGCCACAAGGTAATCAATTGTGGCACTCGCTGTGGTACCGTCTATCTCCGCCAGGTACTCTAAGCACTGTACTCTCCAAAATTTCCCTGCTCTCTCCTAGCAGAGGCACAGAGAACGTTTGAGAAGAAAGGACCATCTCTCTGCAGAGGCAAGCATAACAACAAAAGCACTGCCTACTTACTCCGTAATTCTTCAGATGAAGTAGTTATCTGACGCTCGCATAATTTTCAAATAGCATCACTTCCTGCTCAAAGAGTGCGCAGGTTGGCGAGACGCAGACTATTTCTCAGAATCATCGGAAATGCACCGGAACCAGCGCCCAAATTAGCCATTTCCGGCCCCCTTTTCCGCCTATTTCCCGGTCCAGAGAGGAAAAAAAACGACGAAAATTGCGCGGAAAAGGGAAGCAAATCGCCGGTGGGCGCAACAAAACTGCGTGGCAAACGCTGTGTAAATGCGATCAAGCGAGGGAGAGAGAGATTGGGGATGAATAGGGAGCTGGAATGGTATGAAGCATGGCTCTCTGAATGATCTCTCACTGGCTAGAATAGCTGGGAAGTAGCAGGTATGCAGGAGGCTTGATGGGGAAAAATTGTTAAATACAGAGAAGAAACTCAAGAACATCGACGAATATTCTGATCATGATAAATATTCTGATCATGATACATCATGATAAAGGTTAGGCGAAACACAAATGAATAGGCTCGGAAAAATATGAATTGAAAAGCAGAGACAACGGGATATGGAGAGTGCGGAAAGAGATCCCCTCCTTCATTCTTAGTGGTTTGACTGACGAAAGGCGATGTAGAATGGAGAGGCCACCCTTATATGCCGAGCAATTCTAAGTGCGGAATCCTATAAGGAAGTTGAACTCGGACGGACAACTTGAAAGAAATGAGGCACAACAGATCTGACGACATCCCTCGGAGAGCCTACTACACTTGAGTGTAGGAGCGCCGCGCTTTTGCTCATATTCGAGAGCAAGAGAAATGAAAACCGAATATTTCGTGTTTCACGCGCCCTTCTTCATCAGGCCAAGATGCGCACAACGATTGATCTTCTTTCCTTCGTCGAAAAACCACTTACAATAACTATGACTCTCGACAATTGTGAGATTCACCCACTCGCCATTACAATTACGAAATTCGAGCAATGGTCTGACTCTCAGCATATCACACACTCTCTCGCCGGTTAGAGAAAGCGAGAGAGCATGAAATTTGGAGAGAGTAAGACGATTACTGCGAAATTCACACCGCAATTATTGCAACAACACGCGCTCTCTCAAGTATGTCCAATAAAACAACACACCGTTTTGTCCCAACAAAACAGTGTGTGCTACTGAGCGAGGCAATGAGGATGAAAAGACTGAATCTCGAGCAGCTCTTAGCAAGCCGAAAAATTCATCAACCACTTCAATATCGGAACGTCTCTCTCTCCATTCCTCACACTCTCTCGTCGAGTAATTGTCTGACTCTCTCCAATTCGCATGCTCTCTCGCTTTCTCTGAACAGCGAGAGATTGCGCGTAATGAGAACAGTCATTTGTCGGAACAGCGGAAGTGGTGAAAGAGAAGAGGACATCAAAAAGAGGAGAAGAGAAAGGACCGAAAAACAATCAAATTCGAGTGAGCGAGAGGGAGACTAATACGATAGTTCAATGACCCTAGCGCGCAGCGTTCCCTTTACGATAGCGTTCACTTTAAAATTCACACAAGACCCCTGTGTCAAAAATTCTCGGAGACGGCGCTGGTCAATCTGCGTTTCACGCACATTACTTCACAAGTAAACGAGAGGCGCCCCAATAGAATCCGAGGACGCGGCGAAAATACATCACAACATAATTTTCATTCAATGACGATAGTTCAATGACCCTAGTGCGCGATTGTGCCGTTCACTTTACGATAGCGTTCCCTGTGGAAATCATGCAAGAACCGTAACCTATGCATTCTTTAGAAAGAATCACTTAAAAATAGCAAATTCGAGAGATAAGACTTGGACATTTCGCGTTTCATGCGCAGTACTTTGCAAGTGTAGGCGAAGCACGATAATTGAATTCCATCAAATTAGCAAAAAACATTATAAATACGCGGATGTGTAGAAATCACGCAACATACCGTGCACTAAAAAACCTGAGAACGCGCTGGACATTCTGCGTTTCACGCGCATTACTATATACGGAAGAGGATGATGCGGCAATAGCCTCAAACAATCTCGGTGAAAATATACCAACAATAGTTTCTTTACATCAATATCTATCAAGACATCATCAGGAATCATGAGAGAGCGATAACTCCTCTGAACGATCCAATTACGCATTCCTAGAGCATACGTGAATCGAGAAGGCATACATGTGCGTGGGATAAGTACCCATTTTCTTGCACCAACTTCACTCTATCGCACTTCCAACTTGCGAAGATGAATAATCTCTCTCCGCATTCAGAGTAATCAAACATCGTTCAGGCTCTACCCGAGAAAGATCACGCAAAACTAGGAGATCTCTCTCTGCCCCTTCTCCCAACCCCACATTAGACGGTGTTGGCTCACCGAGTAAGGCGAAAGTCACGGGCGCGGCCGAAAAAAAATGACGATGATGCGATTTCTCGTGACTCATATTCGTATATGCTATAAAACGTCAAACCTCTCTTCAATTCACGTGCTCTCTCGCTATCTGTGAAGTCAGACATCATACAAAACTAGGAAAGCGAGCACGCTTCGTTCGTTGTCGACGCCAACTACAATCACCAAACACCTCGTTCTGAGAAGAGGAGGTGGAGCAATGATCTGGCTTTCCTCATCACTATATCGCAGGTTAGAGACAGCCCGAGATCATACTAATAGTAGGGAGTCAGAGAATTACTTTGGAGGTGTGACTTGGGCCCCAACCATTCCTGTTCCAGGAACAATCTGATCTCGCTCAGTTTATCTTTCTCTCTTCCGCCCGAGAGAGCCCGGCAAAGGTAGAGAGTCTGCGCTCAGTTCCACTCAACTCTCACTGCTGCGAGTAATAGTTGGGCTCACTCTCTCAAAATCGTGCACTCTCTCGCTGTTTTGACAGAGCGAGAGAGCGTGCAATATTGAGAGAGTAGCACATCTCTTTCCGATGAAAGCGATCGCATCTACTGCTGCGCAATACGGGCGCGATTTCGATCTAATCAGATCACGCCGGCCTCTCTACGGCTGCCCCAGTTACTATAGCCTACAGTGCCGAATCGCAGAACTCTCTCTCGCTCTCTGACTGACCCGAGCACTCATAGAAAAAATGCACAACACATTCTCTCTCGATTCTGCATGCTCCTACACAGGTGCGAGACCCCCTTTACTTCGCCCGTAGCCCCACAAGGGCTGGGGTGGTACCTGTCATCTCGGTCCCCCGCATGACTATTACACAGAGAAGGTCAATGACAAACAGTCTGGGCAGACCCCAACGAGAGATCACTTGGTGATAGGGCAACCAGATACCATAAGCAGAGAGAGAAATGGGTAGACTTTTGAGTTTTCTTACAAGAACCGAGAACACGGAGAACATTGAGTAGTCTATTTCCCTCAGCAGTTGAAGAATCGGTGAAGCACAACTGCCACTTCTCGTAAATATTTTATAATGTGGTATTTTTCGAAACAATGGCAGTTTACAACTGCTTTGTCAACTCCAACTGCAATAACACATCGGTGAAGCGCAACTTCAACTTTTCACATTTTTTTCATAGGTGATGGTTAGATTCTCCATGCAAATCAGCCAGCAACGAGAGTGGAAACAATAACTAACGGAGAGCAACGAATAAAACATACTGAAGAAAGAATCACATACTGAATACTTTTTAGCCATGGAACACCCGGTGACATTGTTCTACCATTTCTAACTAGAATATGAAACATTGTTGAAGCGCAACATCGACTTCTCACAATGTCCCATTTCAAATCTGCCAATAAGGAGAATAGGAACGACAGTGAACAACGAAAAAAATTCAGAGCCTTTGCAGAGGAAGGAAGCGCTTATTCGTGCTTTTCCTCGTCAACATGAAAGAGCTGATTGAAGAATCATAACTGGCACGCTGGCGAGCCGTCAGTGATTGAAATAGTTGGTGTTTGATCAGCCTTGGCTGTCTTCTCGTCAGTGACAGATAGGTGAAAAGGATGTGATGCGTTGAATAAGAGGACAGAGTAACAAACCGTAAAACAAGACTTGCAATCCACAGGCGGACGTCTAGAACACATAGAAGCAAACGACTAATTCTCCTAATTCTCCCTACTCGCACACTCTGTGAAACAGTTGAGAGAGCGAAGCGAATGGAGATATCAAAAATCAAGGAAAATAGTTTTGCACCCTCTCTCTCCGCTTAGAGAAAGCGAGATTGAGTGCTCATATTCGAGACTATTCTAGAGAAATTCATACACGGTGTTATTTCACCCAGACAGTTCGAGAATCTTTTAAATTTAATTCGGATGGTCTGACTACATACTACAGCTTGCAGATTTGTCTGAGCTTGAAAGAACGGTGACGCGTAAATGTGACTACCATTCGACTTTTTACATTGGCGTCTGGAGAAATGCAAATATCGAAAGAGAAAAGTGTTCAATGACAAAATAGTGTGAAACAGAACTGTCATGGAGCGCCAAATGATATTTTTCGATAATCATCGCAGATCAAGTCGTAATTGCACCATCACCTACAACCGGAACATGAAGCATCAGCGAAACAACTTCGACATCTCATAATTTCCAATTGTAAATCTGACAATAGCAAACATCGAATAGCGAAAAAAAACTTTGATTATGCTGAGGAAGGAAACTGCATCTTGTTTATCTTCCTTTCCTAGTCACAAGAGCTGAGAGAAGAATCATAGCTGGAAAACTGACGAGCCTACAGTGACAGATAGGAGGAAAAGTAAGAGATGCAAGTAAGAAAAAAGATGCAAGCTCTCCTCAGCCTTCTACTCTCTCGTTCTGGCAAACGACGATAGCAAGAACATCAATTTTTTTATAAGAATGGTAGCGGTGTATCATGAGAAGTAGAACGTGACCATGACATTCCTGGACGATCGGAAACATAATATTTTTTTTCGCATGCGACTGGAACAGATCAGAGACTATCGCCTCTGATTGACCATAACAATATCATGCTACATGAAATTTCCTACCACTCGCTATTGCGGGATTAAGGAATATTTCGTTGGCTGATAATATTTAGATAATTGTATGAAAGATGATCGCGATCTACTACCCAATCCACACTGCGCAGAATATTAAAATACTGTGAAACGCAACTCCCACTTCCACTCACCCCTTACACATTGGTGCGTTTTTAGCGACTGAGATGCGAGCTCAGTGGGAAATGATGCGCGACCAAGTAATTGTGTGAGTAATTAAGTAATTAAGTAATTAATAGTAACCAAGTAATTGTCATTGTTAGTCCATAACCAGTAAATTAACAAGGGAGAAAACAAGACGAGTTAATAATAGGAAACAATTCGGCTACTAATAGCGTCTAGCCGAGAGAAGGCCAAAAGCAAGAAGCATTTATTGGATCTTATTCTCTGCAAAAATTGACCATCAATCGCCAGCCTCTGTTCCCCCCTGACCGGAATATACCAAAACCGTGCGCCAGGGAATTACTTAGCATCACAATTACAGGAATAATGATGCGATCCTGATGATGGTAGGTACCATTCTCACAGGAATGAACAGAAGCAACTAACAGCTTTTGCGGAGTGACCCTCTCAGCCGCACACTATAGTCTCTCTTTGACCAAATTACGTGAGATGCCCCTCCCAATTCAGCGACTCGCACTCAAGGATAGAGGTGCATGATCAAGAGAAGGAGCAAAATCATTTTATTATTTTTTATTTTTAAAGTTTTTTGACCAGTGTCTGTCGATAGCAGCGAGTCTTTCCACTATGGAATGAACAAGAAAGATCGGTGAAGCGCAACTGTCCCTTCCACTTCATTATCGATTCGACGGTTTTCGAAGCACATATGCGCGCTCGCGAAGAATAGAATTTCTTACAAACTGATTGCGGTTCGTGACAATGAAAACATTGCGAGTTGTCAGACGATCTGTTATTGTTATTATTAACGTCAATAAGCCAGACGTGAATCAGTAAAATCAGGTTGCGCATGAATCTATGCAAACAGTGCATCACGAAACAATCTTGTTCGAAAGGCTAGGAATAATCATAACTTCTCGATATCTAGAGAACGGAAGATACACTGCCGTAGGGACGGACGCGCACTCGAATGAAGGGAAACAAGCGTTACTATTGACTGGTGTGAAAATGACTGACTTATTCGAATCCAAATGCGGTGTGACTGACTAGAATGAGGGTATCGAGAACAGAAACAATATGAAGGAACAAGGACTGTATCTCTGAATGCTTTGATCAAACACCGGAAAAGTGAACGGGAGAGTGAGATTCTCCTGATGTATGATCAATGCATGGAGAGATGATTGAGATTCAGATGGTAGTTAGCATCAACTGCCCATACATGGGCGTAAATACTCGGAAGATGAGAAGTATTTTAAGATAATATTTTCGAGATGCGCTGAAGATCAATCAGCAACCACAGTTCCTGTTACACTACATCCGGAGAATGCGACAAGAAAATGCCTTTTATCCGCCACTCACAATTGTGGGGAGATCGCAAAAATACGACAAGATACTTGCAGTGTCTTATCCAAACTGATTAAGACTGGCAAAAAAAAATAAAATATAAGGATGATAATTATCATCAACTGCACAGGCATTTCAATTTGATTTTAGTAAATATATTTTCCAATAGTACTTCCCTCCACTACTTCCCATTCCCATTCCCATAGTCCCCATACCTCCACCCTTCATCCTCGCCCCCTCCCCCTATTTAGAGATCTTCTGACGCTGGTTCTCGGAGCAGTCTACCTGGTCTACATCGAGTGCCCCCTCCTCGATAAAACTCCCCATCAGACCAGACGAAGACAGATGAGACCAGCCGATTGGATCTTCTCATTTTACGATTGCACCTCCATCCCCCCATCCCCCACATTCCTCCCTTCTTATCGTATTCCTTCATTCGTATTTCTTCCTCAGTGTGAGGAGAGTCAACACTCTTGTATCACAACGCTTAAGTAATTATTCGTCTTCCGTTGCGCCGCCGAGCGTAGATAAAATATATATGTACGAGATCAATGAGAAGTACAGTGGATATTTTTTAGACGAGATGTGGCAAAGGTATTGGTAACTACAGCTTCTTCTAGATTACATCCACAGGATGCGGCAAGAAACAACCTGCTCTCTACCATTGGGATTTCTGATGAGCATAACGCAAAAATATGACAAAACCCTTACAGTCACTGTCTTACCCCCACAAACCGAGTCTTGTCAGATAAATACCATATAGATTCAGGTCGGGTGCGCATGCGTGCTGCAGAAGAATATTTTATAAGAATTATTGTGGTTAATTTTTTGATGAAAGGCGGATAATGAATTAGTAGCCACAGCTTCTGCAGGATTACATCCACATGGTGCGACAAGAATCTACCTGTTATCCATCACTGCAAATTGAGGAATGCATCCGCTCTAATTAACTATCGCAAGATTAATTATCATATTCAGACGATAATTCAATTCTATGTACCTTATCAGTCAGAATATGAGAAACATTTGGAATATTGTTTAAGAGAGGGAATTGGATGAAATTGGTAGCCATAAATACTGCTCGAATACATCCTGAGGATACGGCATGAAACTACCTTCCATCCGCCGCCAATGGGAATTCTGATATTCAGTATGCAAAAGGTAAAACAACTGCATTTGCAGCATTATTCACACCAATGGCTTACGATACATCAATCATTCAAGATGACAATCGATAAACCGAGTCTAACACAATAGCATGTGAAATATTGCGAATCGCATGAAAATTCGCAAGGCATGCAGCCAAGCGGGAGCGAAAACAGACGCGCAAGAGTCTCCATATAACTTTACGAGCTCTTTTTGAGCTCCTTCCAACTTGGGCGCTGTCCGACTGGCGCGAGAGCATGCAAAATCGAGAGAGTAAGGTGCGATTCCAACTCCCTCATGGAGTACTCGCCTGACTCTCCTCATATTACACTCTCTCGCCGGTCAGAGAAAAAAAGAGATCGGGCGATTCCAACTCCTCTCCTCATGCATAACAATGAGGCGGTTGGCTGCCACACGCAAAGTGCAATTGACCGATTCGAATGAGAGAGAAGAGAGAAGAGGGTGAGAAAATGTTACCACAAGAATAGGTCAACACCATTTGAAATGCTGCCTAGTTATAGTCGAAAGAATTCTTACAGTTTGGAAACAAATCAACAAATCAAGCGCTATCTCTGTTTTATAAGTCCTACTATAGCCAGTCTCATCATTAGTTGGATCGAACGACGGTACGAAAACAGCGATATCAGTATTTTCTGATTCCTACTAATGCCAGTCATGTCAAAAGTCTATCACATCACCAGCTGATAAACTATACAAAAACGGATAGATAAGCCGCGATTGACAGGCTCAGATGCTCTTCTAGAACAGTCGCAAAGGGAATCTCTCTCTCTCTCTAGGGCAGGAAAACAATGATCGCCGCTGACTCAGCCACTATCAATGAGCCTTTCGCAATCAATCAGCACTCTCCTCAATCTATGCACTCTCTCGTCTTCCAGGCAGGGCTAGAGAGAACAGGAATTTGAGAGAGCCAGTGCGTTCCTGATTCCCAGTGCGATCTCTCCAACCCGGCACGGCTAGAGATCACGGCAAAGTGAGAGAGCCACTGCCTCTCCCATCCGTTGCAATACCACAATCGCTCACACTTGACCTCCACTCGAGTGGTTGCCCCCCTATCTCTCCAATCACATGCCACTTCTCCAGACTTGGTCTGGGATCGCTGCTAAGGTTCAAACTCCGACAGGGTGCCCACCAGATGAGCCACAAAACCGGCAAGAATTTCGGCAAATGGCACCCAAACATTTTTAAAATGATGTTCACTATACCAAAACTCCTCATAGCTGTTATTGTGCTGATGTTTGTTCGGAAGACCCTTCTCCCTACGATCCCCCATTAACGCGTGCACCTCATGATTTCATGCTGAAACCCGAGAGGCGCGGAACACAAATCTGATGAGCTGAAGTGTGGACAATTGCCTGACTCTCTTCAAATCGCACGCTCTCTCGCCAGTCAGAGAGAGAGATTCTTGAAGAGTAGAGGAAGGAAAGAAGCAGGGAGAAAAGGGGAAGAGGGAGAGACGGAGCTATGCTTGAGGCGCATCATTTCTGAGCTGTTGCGTTGCGTTTGATGACTTAACACCCGCGCTCTGTGACAGCCAGACTAGAATGCGATGTGGAGCCAGACCGATAGAGCCAGAGTGGTAGACACTGACTAATAAAATTCACTGGCTGCTATTAACTATCCGAATATGTATTTGATTCTGATGATGCGACTCCAAGTGATCGGAGTAAGATACTATACAGGTCATGGATGCATGTGACAGCCAGACAGATAGAATCGCTGCATTATGGTTGCACGGTAGGTTGCTATAATCACGCGTTGAATGGAAATTGATTGGCAGCTAATGAGCCGCCAATAAAATATGATTGTGGATCGCTAACGTGACTACTAACGAATAGTTCGCAAGAGTATCCAATAGTAGCAGCAATCGAAACGGTGAAACTCCGTGGGAATTGAACTAGGAAATACAAGCTCGATAGATAGTTTATAAAATTTAAAATTTATAAAATATAAATTATAATGCAGGAATAATTCACGCAACGTAATATTGGTAATTGAGACCGGTCAGCAACTTCGAATTGAATAACAGGCCTAGCGATCCAACTACATGCCACCAATGAAACTCGCACACACCACGACGAATACCTAGTCAAAGTTTCTGCGGAAGAACCTTTACATTGATTCTAACTGTTCGTTTACGACTAGCAGATGATCGACAGGCAAGAAACTACTGAAACAGTGAGCGTTCAGGGAAATCAGGAAGTTAACTCAGATTACTGTAGCCACAGAATCCTAGAGATCACCATGAGTACATTAATTGTTTTAATTCCACTACCATCGTACAGACCAGCAAAAAAATTTCAGATAATCAACTAAATGCAACCACTGAAACACATACATACCAGAACCAATAGGAAGCAATTCCGGCTGAAACCCATCTATTTAGATGCGTTCCACGTTTTTTTTGCTCGCTCATTCTACCCCGGAAGATGCTAGAGACTGGCTAACATCGGAGAGATGAGGCGCGCTAGTCTCAATGAGAGAGTGATCGACTATCAGAGAGCGCAGAGAAAGAGAGGAAGGCGAGAGAGCACGCAAAAATGAGAGAGCAGGCAAAGAAGCGCCCTGAATGTACACACAAATGTAGAGGAAAACCATTGGACGATACGGACTCTGGCGCAGATCGCCACTCGTTCTGTAGTCGATCGATAATTTCCCTAACCGATCGATAATCTCCCTCATATAAGAGCACACGGCAGAAATCTAGAGCTATTTATGAAGTTCCCTTCAAGAATGTCAGTGATTCTACGCCCGAATTTTAAGCATTCATAGGGGGACCCGAGGTTAACTCGATTTGTGCGGACTCCTCAGGTTATAAAAGAACCCCGTCAACTTGAATTTCAAAGAATATAGAAAACTTGTGCTCATCGCTTACATCCTCTCTCACTTGGGTATATGCGCGACTTTTTTTGCATTATTGAATAGATCCTAATGGAGAAAAAGAAGAAGTGAATGTGAACTATGATGTAAGAGTACGGTATCGTGAATACGGTAAGGTGTGAGTGCGATACGGTAGGTCGACTGTTACGACACGACAGACACAACGACGCACAACAGCAGGAATTAGATGGAAAGCTCTCGCCCACGGTTTATCAATCTCCAGAGTAACACCAGCTTACGGTACATCAATCGATAACTGAGTGCTACGACACCGGTACGATTACAGTACAGCTCTAGACGACAATCAATCGATAAACGATGAGAATGAGAGATTCACAGGGTGGATTTTACGCAGTTTAAGAGACAACTATAAACAAGATACTTTTTTGTATGAATTTGGGCCGTACTAACAATCATACTAGTAGCGCATCTCCAGGGCTTTGCGTTGGGTCTAAAAGGGTAGTAAAGGGGCGATTACACTTCTCAACCGAAAAATTTCGCCGTTTTCTCGATGAATCGCCTGTGAATCAGCTAACCTTCCAGCATGAAAAGGGAAACGATTTCTTGATTTCTGAGTGAGCGAGAGAGTTACCAGAGAACAATTCTTTAGATATTCGAAACAAAACGCAGCTGAAACTGAGCTAGCATAAGGAGAGCGAAACTCGACTCATCTATGCCTAGAAACGGGGCTAGAGGAAGGAGGGAGACGGGATAACACGCATATACGGGGCAACTTACAATTAGAAAGGTGGAAAACAAGAACACGGGACAAACTACGAGAGCCCTAGAGGTATGGGTTTGGTAGGGATGGCGCATCATGTGCGTCAAACCTAGTGGGGGGGGCACAACCTCCTATAAAAATCTACTGGAAACGCTGGTGCTGCAGCACGGATCTTGCAACAGCTGCAGCAGCAGTGAGTAGGCGAGCGCAGTTGCAGCACCTGAAAATTCGGCTTGTTATTACACGTTAGACCTAATTCAAGAGGTGGATGATGAGCAATCACTGGAAGCACAGAATAGTGACTTTCGGGGTCGCACATATCGTTGGTGATTGTATATTTAATATGATGGGGAAATTTGACATGATCGGCGATTTTAGTTTCGACTATATGGCAAGAGTGCGCTCAGAAACTACCATGCGCTGACATCACCGAGTGGAAAATAATGAGAATTTGATCAAAATCGTCGCACATTTTATTCAGATCATGTCTCTCACGGGTGATAGTATTTTTATTTTCCAGCTAATCTGCGTACGATCGGCGATTTTACTTTAGCCCGTATTATCACACAATAGTGCGCCAAGAAACTACCTTGTGCTGACCGGGAAAAATAATAATGAGCAGTTGATAGAACAAACAATGCAAACAGTTACCTGCAGCACGTTGTGGTAGCTGCTACAGCAGCAGATTCCCTCTAGTCTACCGTACCCCAAAATACAGTAACCTCTCGAGTTCAAAGATCACCAACCTGCTTCTGGCAGCTCACTTGAGTCGCTGCTTGACGCGGTCGTAGGCGCTCGTCAAGCGGTCAACGCCCGCGGCGAAGCGACGGTAGCCAGCTGCCACCTGAATCAATCGATAAAAATTTTTTTTAAAATGCGGCAGAAAATTTTGTGTTTCGCGCGCCAGTAATAAAGATAGTGAATGACTACTTATCATTGTAAGGAGAAATGACACACGGATACAAACAATCATAAATTCTCCACCCAGTTCGTTCTGCGCTTCGTTCGTTCATATAAAGAAGCATGATTCAAGTAAACCCAATGGATTGATGTCAAAATGCGCCCATAATAACATTTCTTTTTAGCAATTCTACCTATAACTTCCGTGTCTCAATGATTTATCTTGAGCAGTCTGAACGTGCAAATTCAATACGAAGATGGTTCACCCTAACTAAACTAAACTTTACCACATCTATCTAAACGTAGCGCCGACAACCAGCCCTACCGTAGCCCGCCTACAGTAACTTCCAAAGATGAAACTTCAAAGACCAAAGATCACCGACCATGGCGCTGATGGCGATGGTGAGCTACGCCTCAGCTTAGTCCATCGATCTCTCTAATCTACAGTAATCCACACCTACCGTATCCCAATTACAGTAACCTCCAGAATTCAAAGATCACAGATCACCGACCATGGCGCAGATGGCGATGATGAGCTGCCACGCCTGCTGCGTCAGCTTCACGCCCTGGATCGTCAGGTCGCGTGTCACGTTGAACATCAGCACCTGCAAGGGTGTGCGAGGTAGCGGTTGCTGATTAGATCTATTTTAGGGTTTCATTTTTCAGATAATTTTGGGTCATTTTCGTATGTGCTTCAGGTGCGCTAGATAGGTGATAAGCTCATGAGCTATATAGCGCACCTGAAACATACCCTAAACTGAGTGTAAATGACGTGAAAATAGAAATCCTAATCCATTTCCAACGCTCATCGAATCAACAAATGAAACAATAGACCAAGGTGATATCGTGTGTTTCATTTATCCTAACTTCGCTAAATGATGGGGAAAGGATTAGCGATGCAAAGATTAACTTTGAAATAATAAAATTAATCAATCTCATGGTTTACGAAAGGCATACTTTGATTTATGTTTCAGTAATCACAACGATATCTGCCGTTTACTACTACCAGTAACCATTCGCTGTTGTTTCAACTTGGCAAGATGTTGTTCCGCAAGGTATATGACATCCATGGAGCGGTTCGAACGCAGTAATACTCATGATACAAATAAATAATACATCAAAAACATAAAGAGAAGGATGAGCTAGTGAATAAACGGAGCGCGATTGGTTTCGGCTTCAAATGCACTACTTGGTGATAGGAATTGGATAGTCGACAATGAAAGCGACGCTGTTATTTCATCACAAAAACCTCGTCAAACACAAAATCTGATATGCTATCATTGCTTGAGCGTGTTTTAGACGGGCATATCTAAGCACTTCTCTAAGGTACTTCCTTTCTCTCTTCCCTTTCCCTTCCCTTCACTCACCACGAACTTGGTCACCGGGTTCGCCCTGATCATGCCGCCGACTGCTGATGGGTAGCTCTGCAATAATGATAATAAGAACAAGAAAAAGTACGAATGAGGAGGGATGAGCAACAGTATGACTCGATTCATACTGTACTCTCTCGCTGCCAAAATGTTTGTGCGATATTTTTTCCCGCGTCTTCTTACTAGTCGGAAGAAATTTGAATGAAATAAGCGATAACGCAGGGCTCATATTTTCGAACGCTTACTCTCCAGTAAGGTATAAATAGGATGTTGAATACTCGCCTGCATCGTCTCCACCCACGTGTCGCGCTCCCAAACGCCGACGCCGCGACGATCCGCCACCTGGAAATAGTAAAACATGTAATAATAGTAAAATGGCTTTCTCACAAGGTTTTATTAGGTTTCACTATATCCACATCAGTCAAATAGGACGACATGTTCGATTAATTCGTGCTTCCTTTTCTAGTCAACAATCAAAATTCTGGCTGTGAAATTAGTCTTACACCGTTTTATTACCTGTTTGAGAACGCGAGCTACTCCAATAATTACTGGATTCAAGGTTTAGCCAACCATTATTCTACATTTTCTCGAGCTGCACAGACTCCCTAAGATATCATTAGTTTTTGAAACAACAATGCTACAAGGACGTACGCCTTTCATCAATCCATGTACGCCCTCAATCTTACTCACTCCATTTCCCCTGCTCTTGCTCTCACGGTCAGACAGAGCAGGAGGAAATGAAGAAAAAAACAGCCACTCAACTTCTCGCTCATGAGCAGCCGCTGCACGAGGCGCGAGTACGCCGGCACCGACTGCAGCGCCTGAATGAGGATAATTAATTTATTAAATTTTAACCAATCGTATTAATGATATTACCATTACGATAGTGAAAAATGTTCGGTGAATGCTTTACATAACAGAAAACTCGAGAGCGTCGTGAAAGCAAGTGCTCCCAGAGGGGTAATGGCACTGCGAATCTCTCTTGCTACTGGTAATCTATATTGGGAAAATCGTTGTATTCTGGCGTACAATGATGTTGCCTAATTGTGTGTGCCATGATACACTTCCTAACGTACAACCATACTCGCGGAACGGGAAAATATACACAGCATAATATTCGCTCGTTCCGTAAAAAGGTGTGTACGTTAAGAAGTTTGACACCACGTTGCTACGCATTCTACTTCGACAGTACCATTCCTGTCCAAACAAGACAGTACAAGAGCTGAAGACAGTTCAAAACCAAAGATCAAAGGTCAACTAATCACCCACCTTGAGGTGGCTGGAGTGCTCGGGCGGCGGGACGCGCGCGTACCCGCGACGCACCAGATCCACGTTGAGGTTCGTGCGAACGAAGGCGTTCTGAAAGGAATCGATAATACAATATCCCAAGCGTGATCTACCGGAATCAGGTGGTAGATTGAGCGCCGCTGCGCTGGCATCAATGCGCAAACTCAGCGAACCAATCAATTTGAGCTCGAAGCAAAATTATTACGACATGGCAGTTTCATGGCGCACACTCAAGGGATATTTCGAGACAAACAAGAATACTCGATTCTGACTTGTCGAGCAGTTCGAAAACAAAAATAAATAAATATCTAATTGTAGTTAATTAACAAATGCCGCTCTCTTCCCACCTTCTTGATGGTGACGTCAGCATCGACGGTGCCCTGGACGGCATCCGCCATCTTGATTACAGTGAACGTCACCGGCTTGTTCGCCAGTCTGCAGATGGGTACGATAATGATCGATTTATAAAGTACATTATCGATCGATTTACGAGAGCACTGTATTACAATAAACAAAAACAATATTTATTGTCGGGGGTGACTGCAAAATACTCTTTATGATAAATTGAAATTAACATGTTAAAAAATATTTTTACACGAATTTCTCTTGTTCCGAATATGCCACGCGCACTTGAGTTTCAGTTATCCAATAAACGTGGAAAATGATCGTGTAGTCCGATAAGATCGCAGTATTGGGTTGAAAAAATATATAAAATAGCCCTACATGGGGGGTGCAAAGTATGTTCCAAAATGGGCCCCGCACACTAGCGTTTTTAGCCATCCTACATGAGCTGGAAAGTTCCTCAGGTGTGTTCTTCGCCAACTGTGTTGTCGTAAAAAAACACCAATACATCGCCTAACCGGAAGATCCACACGATGAAAGCAATTTTTCAAAGGCCTATCCCACTAGAGTTTCAACCATCTATCATGAACTGGAGAATTCCTCTCGTCTGTTCATCTCCTACCTCTGAACGCGTAAAAAACAAATATATCGCCTAAAAGGAGGTCCTTTGCGATGCCAGCCATCCCACATCAACTGGTGACGAGCAAGTCTATGACGCCTACCTGAGGTCCTTCGTGATGTAGGTGGTGCCGGCCTTGGAGATATCCAGACCGGCGAGACGGAGAGTCAGCAGGCCCACCTGCGAGATAGGACTCTCTTAAGTTCGCACACTCTCTCGCCTACCCCTTCAATCCCACACACTAGCCTTCGATGGTGCCCACCAAGTGCTACAGCACCACCAATATCTGCATCGTCATAAACGATTTTAGTTGTGAAGAGATACATTTGTGCCTGCCAGATTAAGGTCACTAATACAGCCAATATCAACTGGAACAGGTACAATTTGAGGTGTACACACCGCTCAGTATTACGAATACAAATCGTCAACTAAATATTTAATATCCTTCCCACGCTCTTCAAATAGCGATGGCAGGTAGTAATGTATGTACATCCAATGGATAAAGCAGTGTCTTCGAGTAAGCTGGGGGGAGGGGGTACAACTGCGAATATCAATCCAGCTAACTCTACGCTGTTATGGCATCATGTTGAAACCTCAATTCACCTTCTCTTCCAAATTAAAAATTGAAGGACTTCACTCTTAATAGGGCCTATTCGTTGACAAAGGAGATACATTCCATGGTTAAAAATCAATAATTCAGTGGTAAGTCACCTTGGCATTCTTCCTCTTCGGGAGAATGCTCGGGAGGCGGACGATGGGCTCGTGCTCGATGCGCAGCTCACCCGTGGGCAGCACCTCGCGGATCTTAATTTACAACTTGATAATAAACAAACTCCATATATTAGTTCTGCACTTTTATCCAATTATGTTTCAATTATGTTTTCGGTGCGAGGATGATAGAAAAATGAAGAAGGAAAGAAATAAACTTGCTATTAACTGTTTTTGAGCTACCGTTTCACTCATAGACACCATGAAACAAACATTTGCTAGCAAGCAGTTCTAGTGTGAATCTCATTTTGAATCGGATAAATTCAAGAAATTCAAGACGAACCTTTCCCTTGAGCTCGAGCTCCTTGCGAATGAACTCCTTCGGAATCTGGCTGGCATTCTCGAACTTGGCGAACTAAAGACAAAGATATACATTGAAGCAATCCAATATCGATCAGTACTTCTTCATAAGACAAGACCATACCAACGTGATTCCACCGTAACACTTTCCCTGTACTTTGTAGGCCGTATTATAGATAAGGTTACGGCTAGATTGTAGTAGTCAACACTATCTTAGATTGGATGCCTTCCTCAGATGATTAAGTTCTACGGGCCAGTGACTCCGCTACTTTGGATTAGTCTTCTCCAAATACAATCCAAAATCTATTTCAGTCGATTATAACCATTCCGAAAGAACTGTGTGATATTTTAGACAGATCAGGGATAGTATGTTTCCAAATTTGGACAAAATAAAACTCACGATACGAGAGTTGCGCAGGAAGAGCGCAGTCCCAAGCAGGCCCATTCCAACGATTGTTCCCTGAAGGATGATAGATTAACTTGTAAGGGAGCTTTCAAAAGTACGGATGTGCGCCAAGGTGCTGAGGATAGATCTTGGAAATGAGATCATCAGAACCTCAAGCACTTCTTGGGTGTGAGCGTAGGTAGTTCTATACTAGTACTCTAGCTAAAACTTCTACATCGAGTAAAACAACGTACCCTGACAGCAAGAGCGGCGTACTTGTCGACGGGGTCGACAAGCTTGCCCGCCGAGGCATCAGCGGCCGGCGGCCCGTCGTTCACGACAGCCGGAGGGGCTTCTGCTGCCTCCGCCATCTGAAAAGTAGCCATGAAAATGCAAAGAAAAAGAGCAAAACCCGTGAAGTTGTGAAAAACAACGAAAACAAAGTGAAAAGCCCGTCACAGAAACCGCATCGAACTTATTATATTACTGTAGCTAATTACAAATTAATTTTAAACATTGGATTATTTTTAGCGCAGGTTTCTTACAAATTTCATTTTGAGGAATCGACTAGGCGTGGTTTATCCTTAAACGGTAATATACATAACTTATTAGTGAGAGAATAATGTCGAAAGAAAAAATGTTCTCGATCCGCGCACACATTGCTGACAAATATTGCTTGGCGCACTGCATTCAGGCGTCATTGCGCAGTTTGCGAGCTGTCGATTGCGTTTCAGTCTCTTCTTTTCGTCCTATTTTCGCGTCTCTAAACTGCCTAGTTTATTAAGTTTCATGCCTCAAATTTCAGACCGATGTCTCAGTTCGGGTTTTTCAATTCGACACAGCCGTTGCCACAACCCGCGCGCTCTGGATATGACGTAATTCCAGGTAATCAGTGCGATGCGAATTCCGCTAATCTTGTTTTTGTTTGGAAGAATTTGGGTTTTATAATTTAATAATGTGCTTTGCAGCTTCTCATTCCGCGTTCGAGGCACCCCGGCGCTACGAGGACCGTCGCGACGACCCGTACGCGAGAGGTACGAACATGCATTTTTCATCGGCTAGTGGATGATTCTCAGGACGCCTTTGATTAGTTTCGGTCGTTATGCTCGGTTTCCTTTTAACTTAGAGGCTTGGGATATTATTTAATACTTTCTAAATAGTGGCTAGTCTAATAGTTGACTCCAATTAGAACCCAAAAACGCGCGCATTCACTAGCAATGCACCAACAAAATTGTAATCTAAACCGCTCCAGCCCCCTCACCTCGAGGCGCGGGCTTCTACGAGACGGCTCGGGCGTACCCGCCGGGCCCGATGGATCGGCTGCCGGGTTCCATGGACCGGGCCTACCCCGCACCCTCCCACTACGCCGAGTCTTCCATGCCCATGGTGGCTCCGATGGATCGGGGCGCCTACCTCCCCATGGAGGCGTCTCGGCCAATGGCTGCCGTCCACTACGAGACCGGAAGTGAGTGGGACGTCATGTTTTTGTTATTTATATAAATATTTGTATTTTTAAATTTAATAAAATATTTCCAGGGGATCCCTACACGTCCGTTCACTACGAGACAGGAAGTGAGTTTTCCTACCTGTTACCGAATGAAAGTTGACAATTTTTCGTTTCAACCGATGTTTTGTATGTTCAGAAATAATTCCAATTATTTTCAGGAGACCCCTACCCGGCGCCTGTCCGCTACGAAACTGGAAGTAAGTATAGCTTGATTTTTGTTTATTTTTATTTTTATTTAAAAAATACGTGTATATAATTTTCCCACTTTAGGAGACTCCTTCCCTGCATCGTGGCGTTCGGAGCCTCCCCGGGAAGAGCCGCGTCACGAGGTAATCAATAGCGTACTATCTAGAAACGCGCCAAGTCCCGCCCCTCCTACTTGCTAAGGCTTGGATTTGGCCGCTTAAGGATAGATGCTCGGCCACGCCATTAATTCAATAGTACTCAATACGGTTGTTACTTTTGTTTATGACAGCTAATCGTTGAGAATATAGCAGATTTGTCTTCACTAGTCAATGATTGATAATATTGTCCTGAAACTTTAATTCACTTGGTCCTTCTTAAACACCATGGCCTTTAATTCACTTGGTCCTTCTTAAACACCAGGGAATGAGTGCATCTCACATTTTCGAGCAGAAATTGTAAATAAATGACCTGAAACATAATTTTCCTTTCAGTTCTTCGGCAACAATGACACGTGGCGTTCAACGGCGCCTCGTCGCTCATCGCCTTCTCGCGATCGGTAATTTAATTAATTAATTAATTGATAATTAAAATTTTTTTTCAGGATCTACAACAGTGACGCATTCGGATCCCAGCGGGACTATTCGCCTCCGTTCAAGCGGCCGCAGTACTCGGTGAGACGTTGATTTAGAATCGTTATTATGAGTAATTGTGGTGTAGTGGGAAATATCGGTCTGACAACCACACCACACCAATTGCTACCTACGCTTTCCGTTGTTTCATTAATTACAATTTATTAGCCTAATTAATATTGCCTGCTTCAGAAGGACCGCTCGCCTCCTCGTCGAGAGAATCGAACGCGGGACCGCTCTAGCTTCGACGACAAGCACAAAAGGGAGGGCAGGTAGGGCTCGAGAACTGATAACACGGCATTTTCATTCGACATTTCCCACTGCTCGACGGTCGAGAGTGAATGTAGAATGATGGAATGATGATACTAGTACCCGAATAGCGAATCCTAACTGCAGGGCGGGGAGCAATGAGAGGGAGAAGGAGAGGAAGAGGGAGAGAAGCAGGAGCAGAGACAGGAAGAAGGACAGGTGAGACATTTAAATTTATTTTTAAAATCATTTAAATATTTTTAAATTTTATTAACTAAATTGGGCTACAATTCTCGATACACGCCTTGCATATGCCAAGGGCAAGTCGCAAGCAAGACAAGAGAATATAATTGCAGAAAGGATGAGAAGCCGGAGAAGGAGCACAAGCGCACGGATCTGAACTGGAGAGGGAAGGAGGAGAAGGAGAACGGGAAGGCGACCAAGGGGAATGGAGAAGAGGTGAATTTTCGAAAATGTTTATTTATTTTTAAATTTATATTCTTTAAATGTTGTGGAGTGCTGTGAGATTGTGCTAGTGTTATGTGATTTGAAGTGGTAGCCTGCTCTCGTCGCTAAAAGCGGGAGGATAGATCGTAAAATATTATTACCAGATGTAACGCATATCGCGTACTATTTTCTGCCCTCGAACACAGACATGAAGATTGAACATACAAAGCATACAAATATTCCCCAAAAATGGAATTCAACGCTTGACTGCGTATAACCATTAATGGACAGGACAGCTTCACGGGTGCTCTAGATTAGTAAAAAAAAAGATTTTTGGTTAAAATATCCAAGTTTTGAAAATCAGACATGTTCATTTGAATTCAGATTGACACGACTTTATTACCGTAGCCATATAACATAGTCTAACACGCGCTAGACGCGGCGTATGAGAGAGCATCCCAAGAGGGGCCTCCCTTGCGGAACGCTTATCCACTTTTGTCATACAGATGATGGTGTATCAAGATCATAATCTGTATGACTGGCCTCCCTTGCGGAACGCTTATCCGCTTTTATTTTTTATCAGAGGAAGACGTCTCCCATTTCCCATGTGTATTTTGGAAGTTTTTATAAGAGCAAGCGGATTTGAGCACCCGTGAAGTTGTTAGAAATCTGATCTGATACATCTTAAACATTTGTTTTATAAATGATACTATGTCTGCACCTACGAATTACTGCATCGTCACAACAATCATCAATATGGAATAATATTAATACGTCTACGTATAGGAGCTTTCAAAGCTTCGTACAGGGTGCGCCATAATTACGTAGACTGATTTCATTATTCTGTGACCCGGCCGCCCAATCGATATGCGCGACCCCTATAGCACCATCATGGCGAGTGACCATTGGTCTCTCACTATTCAACTATTATCGTGTCAGTTAGTTACTATTATCGTGTCAGTTAGTTAGGTTTTTCAGTAATGGCGATGTCTACTCGTCTCCAACCCTCATTATCAGTCACAAGTAGGTGTCACACGTCGGTGACATCGACGCTCATCGACTTGGCGTTCACAAATCGAATGCTTCCGATATCGTCATAACATACCAGCAGCTTGGTACTGATAAGGACTGTCCGGACATATAGAGACCTGGGTATGTTTCCACCACAAGGCACCCAGAGCGCATCCGAAAGATGGTGCTTCGAAACCGTACTCACGTTGTCAAGAGTATTGATATCTCGAGCACTTCCATTTCTGATCTTCTCAAGTCCCGGCTGACTCTTCGCACTTACAAGTACATTAAGTTGCTCGGACTAGGTGAGCGTCAGATTATGCGTTTCATAGAGCGGAACCGTAAACTGTTGTTGCAGTTTGCCAGGTCCGCGCATTTCAGAACGTTGCTCAGCGATGTAAATATCTTTACAGTCGAAAGCATGTAAAATATCCAAACCAGCATAATCACTGCCTCTGATCCTGAAGTATCTTAAAATAGTTGTGGAATCGTTGGTTATATCATTCATCACGTCTACATCAGGGTTAGTGTTGCAATTTGCACAACAGTCAAGTTCCTTCTCATTTTTGTCACTCCGGGAGCTAAGAACAATAAGGAGTATTACATGATGCGCATCCT
Source organism: Pristionchus mayeri (assembly GCA_036245805.1). Lineage (NCBI taxonomy): Eukaryota > Metazoa > Nematoda > Chromadorea > Rhabditida > Neodiplogasteridae > Pristionchus > Pristionchus mayeri. The sequence continues at coordinate 8,065,383 of BTRK01000002.1, forward strand.
GGAAGGCGCGCCAACACCACAAACTCAATCCAACTTCTACCAGGAACACTGGTCGTCTCAGCAACAATCAACGCCATTCAGAAGGCAAATGCGTTGCCGGACACCCATGCACCCGACCAAACCACTCTCACTGATTGACCCCCTAACTCCCCCGATCTTAACCCCTCGACTGCAGGGTTTAGGGGCGTAGTAGTCCAAGATGTCCTCTAACAAGAACTATACGCGAACCCCCCTGAAGGCAGCCATTCTCAAAGCATGAGTCGAAATCTGTGAAAATTTCATGCGGGAATCGATAGGTGGATCTGAAAAGATACTCAAGGCCAGTCTCAGAGCAAATAGAGGCCCCATCAAACGAAGACAGTATGTTACCATATGGTTGTTACCATACCCATATGGTTGGTAAACTTTGCCATAAAATATATCCCACAAGTTCGATTCCAAAGGTAGGAAACATTTGAAAACATCAGTCTACGTAATTATGGCGCACCCTGTAATTATTATTTATAATATTCGACATCGGCTTACAAAATACTCCAATCCAAACGTGGGCAGCATTGCTGCTAGCAGCCAGACCCTCCCGGTTTTCTGGTAGTGCTCATCGTACTTTAGGGTACCAGATTCCGTATACGCTGCCGGTTTTGTGGCTGAACCAGTTGGCTCACTCCCGGATTTAGAAAATCAGTAGCAATCCCTGCTCATGTGTGCTCCTATCGCATTGCGCGATTGATTAATATGCTATCTGACTCGGCAAACATACTGTGGGAATATTATATTTTCCCGTCTGTAGACTTTCTGAAAACCGTGGAAAGAGATGATAAAAAATTGGTTAAGTGAGAACTGTTGAAATCTGGGCTGTGCAAAGTGAAATTCGTAAACTTCAATTGGCTTAAGATTTTGTCATCGTAGCACATCAACAACAAGTGATTAACGTGTGTATCTATATGAAAGGAGTCGGATTTTACCAATATATAAAGCGGTAATTCCGTTTGTGTGAGCGGATTGTGAAATCTTCTCGGAATAAACAAGATGAACGTAAACAAGTGACGTCAAATGTCTCAGTTGTGAAACAGCGGGCCGCATAGCGGCAAGCTCGAATCATGTGAATCCCCGTCGAAGACGGGTTTGAGTGAGCTAATAATCAATATTACTACTTCAAGTAGTGACGAGTTATTCAAATTTCTCTCAACATTTTACCAAAAATTTCTATAAACAAGACAACTACTCAAATTTAATACTTCACCGGATATGGTTGGAATTGTATTTCGATTATATAAAAGCCCACAATTTAATATCCAGGGGGTATCTTGAAGTTTGCGAAAGTTTACGTGCACAGCCCTGATGGTGTATCAAGATCATAATCTGTATGACTGTCATGACATCCCGACCTTTGAAAACAATTTGCCAAATGAACATACGATACGGATTGGAGTCGGACATTTCTGCATATTATCGTCGAGAGTTGCTCCTGCCGTCCAATATGAATGTTATTCTCGTACATTTCACACATTCTGCGATATTTATTCAGTCCTGCGAAGTTCCCAGCTCGTCAAATTTAAAGGCATTCAAGCCGTCGTATACTTTTCTGCAATACGTGAAGCTGTCCGCCGAAGTTTAGTAATATGTTTAACTAATTGATATTCCGTTATTCCGAAGCTCTTCTAATGTGATATATCTTCACAAGAGAAATTAATGATCACAAGCTGCTATCTTCGTGGTTATTCAAGTTGCAACGTGTCTTGCTTGAAGCAGTGGTACCTCCAATGTATGCACATTGCTCAATTAAAGTTAGATCTATTTCATGGGTTGCAATTCCGGAAGCATTCAGTTTCCATGCATACATATCGGAAATCCTCGTTTTCGTTGTCGTTTTAATAAAGTCACTATATCATACATTATTTACGTAATCGTCTCAGTAGAGACTGGTTACCAATTAATAAAAGTAATCACGCTTTTAAAAATACGGGTTTTTATAAGTATACAATAGTTCTCAAATAAAGCATTCTAAATTATTTAAAAATATGGCTGTCAATTAATTCTTAAAATAATAGATCAGGGTTTTAACAACATACCAACCGCTTTCTTTCAGAAGAAGAGGCGCGTTGACGATAAGAAGGAGGAGGCGGTTGAAGAGAGCAAGAAAGAGGAGGAAAAGATCGAGCCAGAACCTGAAAAGGCCGAAGAAACTAAATATGAGCCTAAGAACAATGATGAAGAGACGACGGATGTTGTCGAAGAAGACAAGTATGAAGAAATGATTGAAGATGAGGGCAAGAAGAAGAAGGCAGAGGAACCGGAGAAAGTCGAACCACCCAAGAAGGAGGAGAAGAAAGAGGAAAAAGTGGAGAAGAAAGAGGGGAAGAAAGAGAAACAACCAGAGAAGACCGATGATAGACAGTCCCGCATTCGATCCCCGTCCATTGAGAAGAGGAGACATGATCGATCCCGTCATCGAGGGTCGTCCGCAGAGAAAAAGCGAGACGATAGGCCCCGCAATCGGTCTCCGCGCGCTGAGAAGAGGAGAGACGATGGGGAATTCAAAGTTATCACGGACGCTTCTTTCGATGAGGTAAATTACATAGACAACACCAAGATTTTGATGATCGATTAGCAGTATATTTCAATATAAAAGCGGGAACTCAACCAATAAAATTGCACTTGTTAGATACACCGACCGGGCGCTCGTCCCTACGGAACAACCTACAAGGGAAGAGGCACTGAGCATCGGTCTGATTATCGACCCGAGCCCCCTAAGCCAGAGCCACCGAGGTGATTACAGTAATCAGATTACTGTTATATTTGAAGATTGGAATAGGCAACTGGGTACCAAAGTGGTTCTAATGGTTTCTATTTATTGTGAAAGATAAATAAATAATAATAATGGAAATAAAAATAAAGGGAACGAGGTGCGTCGTGGGCGGAGCAATACAAGGCTAAAGTGATGATGACGAAGACGGCCGTCCATGGACTCGGGTATGTCTGACTCATCCCAAAGCACAGATTTATTTCACTGTAGTCTTTGTAAACTCTAAATAAAGACCCTCCATTATCGCTTATAAATAAGGACTACACGATTTTCTATTCAAAAGCCCTAATACGAGCATTGTGATCCTCATAAAACCCGAATCTTCAGCTATTCGCCTCGTAATTTTACCGTATATCGACACCAAATATCGGCGATTCTTCTCATTCGTTTCGCCACGTGTAAATAAAGATACCGTAATTTCTCGATTATACCATAATCCTAATTAACGATCTTCTCTCACAGCGGCGCTCCTGCTGCGGCAGCTCCGTCAATGGTGGCCATGGCGCCTGCCGCGGTGCTTCCGCCAGTCGCATCCGCGCCACTCCCTCCGCTGCCTCGCTCCGCGGCCTACGACGCATACGATGCGTACGATCCATACGCAGCTGCGCGACAGTCCGCGTCGATCTCCATGTACGCGGAGCGGCCTCTCGCTGAGTATCCGCCTCGCGCGCATCCAACCGAGCTGGCGGATTACGCTCGTCGCGTGCTCGCGTCGCCCGCTATGCGCGCGCTTGACGCGATGTCTGTGCCGCGTGATCCGTACGACGAGCGAGAGAGGATCCTGCTCAGAGAAGAACGGTAAATTAGCATTATTTTACTTCTTCAATATTCCTGTTCTTTACAGCGTTGATAACAGTATGATCTCGTGATCACAGGGTTTTAAGAATAAAACGAACAATTGAGTAATGCTAACATGGCTCAAGATTTGATGATTAGGGGAACATAAACGACGAGTTTTGTTTTTTGATGGCGTCCAACCGCGGATTTGGGGAATAGTGAGTGTGTATGTCGGGGAAATAGTGATAGTAGTAGCGACAGTCTGTCGAATCGCCTGCTTTTGAGTGAAACAATCTGGTTCTCAGAGACTTGTACGAGCGACGTCGATTGCTCGAGGAGCGTGAGCGGAGTCGCTCGCCGCCGCCGAGAAGGCCGGAGATGTACGACTACGAGAGGAGGATGGAAGAGAGACTGCCGCCGCCGAGGGACTACTATGAGGAGAGGTGAGCGAGGCGAATTGATTGCTGCGTTTATTAGGACGCGCCTAGTATTTTAGGGATTTGAAGAATGTAGTATTTGCGAGTTTTTTTGGGAATAGGATGAGGAGAGGTGTGCGAATGGGAATAAAGGCAATGAATGGGTTCAGCTTCTGGGCTTTACTTGGCTTGTTGAAACTAGTAATAAGATGGTGGGGAGTTCCATTGTGTTGGGACGTACCTGGTTTCATTTATTTTATGGATTTTGTGAAGCATGAATGTTGTATTTGCGAGGCTTTGGGACTACTACGAAGAGAGGTTAGCGAATGAGAATGAGGACAGTGAATGGGTTCAGCCACTGTGCTTTAATTGGCTTGCTGAAACTAATAGCAAGATGGTGGGGGAGTTCTACGAGGAGATTTGCGCGAGACAATGCGATGGTTGCATCGGAACGTCACTGGTTTTTTTTGATATGGTGAAACGTGGTTGTGGTAGTTGATATTTTCGTTTTGAGTAAAGGGTGGAACGGGATTATTCTACTATCAGTACAAGATGTTCCTAAACCGACTGAAACTCTGAAGTTAGGCACATGCCCGTGTGTCATTCTCCATCTGAAATAACAAATCCTTCAATTGAATAGATTTTGCGCGAAACACAACTCCTTTAGGTACCGCTCGGAGCGTCCGGATGATCGCGCACGCTACGCGGATGTGCGTGATGAGCGCGCGAGATACGCGGAGCGCGCGCCCTACGAGACGGCACTCTCGGGCGAGAGGGAGAGGTAGGAGATTGGTTTTTTTTTAAACCCCTACAACGAGATTACTACTTGGTTTCCGCGTTCGATATATTTTAGTCCTGTAAAACGGTTATGTAATAGCTAGAGAGGGGGACGATTCAGAATTTTTTTATACATCGTACCCAGAAACGATTGTTCGGAATGTTCTAATCGTGGTATATTATATTTGTCAAACGAGGGTGTAGGTGGCGAGCAAATATCCATCTAGCGTGACTAATAGTAATGGAAATATTTTTATGGCCCAACGCTTGTACGAACTATTGAACGACACTACCCAATGCCGACATGTAATTACTGTGAAACACTAAAATAGTGGAGCCGACAATCTCTTGCCAAAATTTCCAACTTCTTGGATTCTCTATTTCTTATTGCGTGGCGCTGTTAGTGCATTACCCGACTAAATCTTTTAAGTGTTTGAGAAAATTGTCTCAAAAATGTGCCTGATAAAATTAAACCGATGTCTAATCAGGCACTTGCAGACGCCCCTCCCATCATGAACACCACCATCACCGGGAACGCTCTCCGCACTCCTCTCCCCGGCACTCGTCTGATCGCCACCGTGCCTCCCCTCCCTCCTCCCATCACTACCGGCACGCCGCCTCGCCTCCCTCGCCCAAGCCAATGATTGAGGAGATCGACGCGTCCAAGCTGGTCGAGCCACTGGAGGATGATGGCGGTGAGCAGGGGAGGGAATCTCAAAAATTTGGAAGTAGGAAGGGTTGTGTTTCAGGGTGTTCATATCACGGTTAGGATGTCGGTGATCGCGAATCAGTTACACTTGGACTGGAAAATTTTTTTAATGTTGGCGCTTTCTGAAATGGTATTCAATGCATGCATGAATTGGTTGCAGGCTGGGACGACGTGGCGCGCATGCTCAGCCCGGAGAAGGTGGTAGTGGAGAAGAAGGGTGAGTAGAAAGATAGAGAGACGACTCTCTCAATATTACACACTCTCTCGCCTGTCAGGCAAAGTGAAACAGTGTATAATATTAGTTCAGACGGGAGTTACTGAATAGTTAGATCGTGAAAGTACCGTAATCATCGTCTACAGTAATCTCCGTTCCAGCGAAGAAGCCTCTGCTCGCAGCGGCGCCCCCGCCCCAGCCAGTGCCGCCGCACCGACCGATGCCGAGGGGTGAGAGAATTATATTCACTTCTTAGCTTTGATAATAATGAGAAAACATGAAAAAATTGAAAACGATGAACAATTCTCAATTGTGATTTCGTGTTTCATGAAGTGCATGTAAGCCTGTGGCAATGGAATCCATAATGCGTATCTCGTTTCCTCGTGTGGAATAACCTCTACCCTTTGGCGAGCCACAATCTTAGCAGATTGAGTATAAATATCCATCTGCAGACTCTCCGCCCATGGCCGGTGGTTTCTTCTCGCAGCCGGCGTTGTCCTCGGTGAAGCCTAAGATCGCCTTCCACGACTCGCAGCCCTTCTACCAGAGGAAATCAGAGGTACTGTAGGAGTACTGTACGATTACTGTAGTTTACCAAATTCTATCGAGAATTGGCGTAAATTTTCCTTTTTCTGTCTAGTAAAGAAAGAGAAAAGATGATAAAAAGGAGAGTGAAACAAAGGGAAACATTTCTTTCTAGATGGCGTCGCATTCGTCGCATTCACGCCCGGCGTTCTTCGACGCGCCTAGAGCGGATGGCCGCTCGTCCGCTAGCTACGCGCCGCCGCCCGCCTCTGACGCGTACAGGTGGGTTACAGTTTCAGACGATATTCTTCCTTTGGTCTAGTCTATTCGCAGAGTTTGTGAGAGTCTTGTGAGTTTGTTATACCAAAATGTGAGAGATTTCGAATAGTTACGGTAATCGTAGATGGGTTACGATAGTTGACCGCTAAGTGAAGTTTTACTCGATTGCAGTCGCGCCATATCGTACGAGGACCTGGCGAGCAGCAACGGCGCGGCGACCTACCGCGGCGGCCCGGCGCCCGGCTGGGAGCGCGACAGCAGAAGATATTAAGCCGTTCCGAAGATACTTAGCGTTCCGCCCTGTCCACTAAGAGTTCTGTCGTTTAGCACCATCTCAACTTAATTTAAAGTGTCTTCTAATTTTCTATTTGCCGATTGTGAGAAATTGATGGGGCATACGGGTCCGACGGTACTGTACCGCCCGTACTGCAGATGTGCGCTTTGACCTAATGTAGTGTATTGTTGCCCATCTTTAGGAAGAACGCGCTCACATCTTTGTTTCAAGAATTTTACAAGTAATAGCGCCTGCTAATAATCAATCCGTGTGTGAGCATAAATGCCGTTCGCTATGTTTTCATGCAATGACGATGTTGCTATTACCAGTTTGATGCTGGATCAATATCTGTTGAGCGTATGCTGTGGAATACCGTTGGTCCATGCGACAAGCTATCCCGCCCGGATTATGTATCATCCCATATTAATCCCACTTCTTTGTCCGAATGGATTATGTTTTTGGTTTGGTTACCGTAATCCTACCTCTGTTGAGCTACCGTAATCCCCTCCCTCTTCAGTTCGATACGCAGTGATGGCTCCTTCGCTCTCTGAGGATCAGCTGGGAGAGAAGATCGACCGTTGCTTCGCTGACTCGCTGCTCAAGGTTTGCTCCATTTCCTCATTATTACCACTATCAGATCACTCATGTATATGGTTCTCGTATTGGAAAATTTGTGTTGAATTTTCGTGTAAGTTTCATTCCCACTCGATAAACAAACGCTCATCGGATATGTAAAGTCCATGAAACGTACATGAAAATATCACAAAAAATTTCCATAAACGAACTCTACTCATGCGCCTTATTGATTCGTCGCGCCTCAGGCGTAGATAAATTACAGTTTCACGATATGGGTAATTTTGTCATATTTCGGTTGCGTTTCAGGTGTGCTAGATTAGTGATGAGCTGCTGAACTATTACGCTCACCCGAAACTTATCCGAAATTACGTCAAAATTAACCAAAAGGGAAACCCTAATAATTTATTTTTATTATTGTTATAATTGTTAAGATCTCGGGAGGAGTCGCCATCGGCATCGTCGCCTCCGTCGCCTTCTTCAAGGTAAGGGGACCTTAGGGGCCTTAAGCTGGATTAAGGACGCTAAGGTCACTTAGGATGAGCATATGGTGCCTAAGGAATTGAAGGGTTTCATCTATGCAGCATGAGCGATTTTCAAATATCCTCTTCCGGAATTTTGACAAAAAAGAATGAGACTGTGATTTTATGTTTCACAATAAGTGTATCAGAGCACGGCGTCTCTGAACATCAATCGTTTCCTCATAAGTAGCGAAAAAATATTTAAAAATATTGAGAATACATTTTGAGAGATACTTTTTCCCCCCTTCTCATGGCCGCGATGATAGCCAAGCGATATTCTGGTTTCATTCGACCTCCATAGCCTAGAGTATCAATTGCCAACGATTACTTGCCGGATTTATTTAGTAATAAGGACGAATAAAAAATACAGTTCAATATTATGTAGCCTTACGGTATTTGCCCTGCTCTATGCTCCTAAATATTGATTGTCTCACCTCTTCGTCCTTTCTCTTCAATCCATGCACGTTCATTGGTTTACTTTTCACATTAGTTTCACGGTTTCTATTTTAATGTTTCCCGCTTATTGTATCAAGTCGGGGATTCCGACGGGCATCGATAATCAGCCCACTGATACGTCTGACAAATATTACAAAATATGTTTTCTAGGTTTTTAAAAGTTTCAAATATTGATCCCTCAGGGTCGCGCCTTCCCCATCTATGCGAATAGCCAAGTGATATTCTGTTTTCATACTAGCTGTATAAAGTCTAGAGTGTCGCTTTTCAACACAATTTTCTAGTATTGATCCGTTCCTCCTCCAGGGTCGCGCCTTCCCCATCTGGCTGGGCTCGGGCATCGGCATCGGCGCCGGCTGGAGCAACTGCCGCCACGACCTCAACGCGCCCTTCCTCGTGCACGGCAAGAAAGTCCCGGCCGGAACCGACCCCCAGGTATACGGTAGCATCCAGATATCGATTGATTAGGGGGAGAGGGTGCTAACTTTGATTGATTGAGAGAGACCGAAGTGATTAAGTTGAAGGTAGAATATAGAAGAGAAATGGCGAGGTACAATTTAGACGCAGATTATTTTGTGTTGCAATATTTTCAGGGCCGACCCGTGTACACCATTGTCACCGACAAGAAGTAAGGAAGTCCGCCTATCGTACGCCGACCCCCTAGCCCCTGTCCCTTTCCGCTCAGGAGTAGAGTATTGATTGATTGAGCGTCTCCTTTGTAGAATGTAGTAGAGTGTAATCGAGTGTCTCTACGAGTTATTTGTATTTCGTCTCTTCTCTTTTGTTTGGAGTGATGAGTGATAAAGAGATATTTGTAATCCATTCAATGGTATTGAACTTAAATGAGAATATAATGTTATAATTGTTAGATCACCATGTTTCTTCAATGTTGAAAATGCTGAGATCTAGACGGCTTGATAAGAATTTTTGAAACCATTCGAATCGACTCTAACGAATTTCTCTCCGATGCCTTCTTTGGTCAATGAGTGAAACCCTACTCTCCCATCTCTTTTTAGCCCTTATCTCAACGTCATTTCCTTCTCCCTCCATCCTCCTCCTCCTCCTCCTCCTCCTCCTCCTCTCATTTCTCGTCTCTCCTCCGGAATGGGCGAATCCTCTCGCCGTTGTCGCTCTTCTCACCGCTCCTCGCTCAAGGAGAAGTAAGCACCAGCTACCGTAACCAGAGATACCGTAACCAGGAGATGCTCTACCGCAGCCCCAAAGATACCGTAGTATGAAGGTCATACCCCATGCCTAAAGGACTTCCGTTTACTACAATAATCGTCTACCGTATCCCTACCGTAACTTAGTACTGTATTTAGGCGAACTCCGTGCCCTTCCCGCTCGCGCCCCGCCTCGCCGCCGGCCTACTCGGTCGAGGAGAACACCGAGGGCGAACTGGTGAGGAATATCGATCGGGATACGTTACCTGGTACCGTACACTGTACACAATTACCGTACCCCATCCAGGTGAACTCGCGCCTCAACGTCAAGTGGCCGCAGACTGAGGAGACGTAAGGCGAGGTAAAGAATATTATGTGAGGATACTGTAGGCTACAGTACTCACACTACCGTATGACTACAGTAATCTCCATTTGCAGCGTCGCTACCTCTCGTTCGACGACGACGAAGAGAGCGTCAGTGGAATGAAGCACTCTGCAGGATACTGTAACCTACAGTATCCTTCGAGTGCCGGGATACTGTAACCGTTGGTTACCGTAACCTTTGCAGATGAGTGATAGGCTACAGAGCGAGCGCCGCAGTAGGAAGAGCCGATCGAAGAAGGAGAAGAAAGAGAAGAAGGAGAAAAGAGAGAAGAATGAGAGGAAGAAGAGAGAGGCGGCGGTGCGGGAACTTCACCTACAGTACCACTCATCAGGCTGACTCCTCTCGCGCGCGCTCGCCCTTGTCCGCAGAGGGACCATACATCACGCTGAGCGTCGGATCGGAGAAGAATGAGGAGGTGGGTGCAGCCAAGAAAAAGGGGCGGAGCCTAACGCCACATTTCAGTCCGATCGCAGCAAGTGTGTTCGGCGCGAGCGCAAGGTCGTCCAGACGAGTCGTGAAATCGATATGCAGGATCTACCGTAATCTATGAGTACTTTAACTTCACAGGCGTCGCGGAAATCGCGGCGCAGCGCTCACCAGACGGACGAGGAAGGGAAGGCGATCGATTCGGTCGTCTTCGATTCGGTACGGATCAGTTCTCGATACGAGCTACCGTATCCCTTGAGCTCAGTTTGCGACAACACCTACCGTACCTTTTCAGCGCTCGCAGATGCGTTGTTACCAGCAGAGCAGCAACATCCTACCGACGAAGGCTCGCAACAGCAGCCGCTCCCCCAAAGTTACGGTAAGGATACTGTAGCAATACCGTACTCCCAAATCGATTTTGATGATGATTGAAGAGTACGGTAGCAATTCATTAAATAATCGATATTCGAAGACCGCCCGCGAGAACGAGGTCTACAATCAGTGCTACGTCGGCGTCAAGAAGGCGAGGGCCGTTGAGAAGATGCTCGTGTCAGTGACCTACCGTACCTATGGATACTGTAATCTGCTGTATCCTACCGTACTCCTTCTGCAGGCGCCCGGGCCAGTTCTTCCTGTACTATGAGAAACCGAAAGAGGGCGAGATCCCGATGCCGGTCAACACGAAGGTCGCCTACCGTAACTCGGAAAATCAGGTAAATACGGTACCTGCTCTTGATTGAATGCGGCATACTGTGGGGACTACCGTAATCCTTACAGGGCCTCCATTACCCCATCCGGTGCTTCCAAGGCACCGACGGCCAAAGCCACTACGTCGTGATGCAGAACGAGCACGCCGGAAAGATGGTACGGTACCCATGGGATACGGGATCACGATATCGTATTCCAATACCGTAATCCAACATTACGACAGCTTTTGCAGTTCACATCAATTCCCTCGCTGGCCAAATACTACTCGCAACTCGAGAACCCCTCGGTCTCGCACTGATCTCGAAGGATTACGGTAGCGCCCTCCTATCAATCGATCAATTCTCTTCCTAACTTGTGGTCCCGTGCCTAACGCACGCGATTTCGTGTACTGATCAAATAGCTGTCAAAGAATAAAGCTTGAACAGTGTACACTCGTTGTGTATAACAGCAAAAATCGATGATCATACGCACAAAAGATTTGCACGGAGTGGGGTTCGAACCCACGCACCCATACGGGTACCAGAACACCCAGGAGGCACTGAACTCGTGCCAAGCTTGTCGCTTGAGTCTGGCGCCTTAGACCACTCGGCCATCCGTGCGTGTGAGCGGTTCGCGCTAGTAAGGTCCATCTACATATTCCGTCGTTTTCCCTATCTTTCTCTTTCGACCTTCCCCCTGTTTTTCATTTGAACATTTTTTGAATTGTTGACCAAGCCGAAATATTCTCCCCGCGTAGCAAAGTTTTCATGGAAAGATATTAGCTTCTCATTATGGCGGTGATCTACATGTGTGTTACGGGGGCTGCATCTGAGGATAGTAAGGGGTGAGAGGAGAGCGAAATTTGCCGGCGACTCTAAATTGTTCACCAATCCAAGACTGGTTTCCCGTGCAAAGTTGAGAAACGACAATCAAGTTCTGTGATTACTCGGGCAGAACAGATCAACTTGTCAACGTAATACGAGGGAAGCCAGAGGGAAAAGGACGAAAGAGAAAGATAGGAAAAAATGACGGAATTTTTGCGGATGAACATTACAAGCGCGTCCCTCTCACAAGCACGGATGGCCGAGTGGTCTAAGGCGCCAGACTCAAGCGACAAGCTTGGCACGAGTTCAGTGCCTCCTGGGTGTTCTGGTACCCGTATGGGTGCGTGGGTTCGAACCCCACTCCGTGCAAAGTTTTGCATATCATTATCGATTTTTGATGTATCATTTATTTTTAATGTACATTCAACGAGAACTCGAGCTCACTGTTCAAGCTTTATTCTCTGACAGTGTTTTATACACAAAATCGGGTACGTAAGCTTCTAAGCTACTACATGTTAGGGATATAATCGATCAATCGATAGGACGGGGCTACAGTAATCCTTCGAGATCAGTTCGAGACCGAGGGGTTCTCGAGTTGCGAGTAGTGTTTGGCCAACGAGGGAATCGATGTGAACTGCAAAAGGTGTCGTAAAGCAAGATTGCGCCACGAGATTACGGTATCTTGATACCGTATCCTTTGGTACCGTACCATCTTTCCCGCGTGGTCGTTCTGCATGACGACGTAGTGGCTTTGGCCGTCGGTACCTTGGAAGCACCGGATGGGATAGTGGAGCGCCTGCAGGGATTACGATAGGCACTACAGTATACACTCCTACCGTAGTATGTCTACAGTATGCCGAAAGACGATACAGTACTCTGCACTACAGTTCCCTCTTCTATAGTATTGCCAGGGCAGTTACCGTATTCACCTGATTATCCGAGTTACGGTAGGCGACCTTCAGGTTGACCGACATTGGAATCTCGCCCTCTTTCGGCGTCTCGTAGTACAGGAAGAACTGGCCCGGGCGCCTGCAGAAAGAGTACGGTAGGATATGGTTGATTACGGTAACCAAAGTTACGGTAGGTCACTGACACGAGCATCTTCTCGACGGCCCTCGCCTTCTTGACGCCGACGTAGCACTTATTGTAGACCTCGTTCTCGCGGGCGGTCTGCAGATATTGATTGGTTACTGAGTTGCTACCGTACTCCCCAATCATCACAATCAACTAGGGAATACGGTATCGCTACAATATCCCTACCGTAACTCTGGGGGAGCGGCTGCTGTTCGTCGGGAGGATGTCGCTGCTCTGCTGGTAGCGACGCATCTGCGAACGCTGAAAGGGCACTGTAGGTTGAATCGAAAACTGAGCTCAAGGGATACTGTAACTCGTATCGAGAACTGAGCACAGCACCCGATTACGGTACTTGCTAGGTACCGTAATCTCCCGTACCGAATCGAAGACGACCGAGTCGATCGCCTTCCCTTCCTCGTCCGTGTGGTAGCCGTCGCGCCACGACTTACGCGATACCTGCGAGGGTACGGTAATAAGAGATTACGGTACTTGCTGTTAATCGATTTTCGAAACACACCTGGGGACTCGTCTGGACGACCTTGCGCTCGCGGCGCACACACTTGCTGCGATCGGACTGAAATGAGCAATTAGGCTCAGCCTCTTGACTCCGCCCCTCACCTCCGCCTCCTTCTCCGATCCGACGCTGAGCGAGATGTACGGGCCCTCGGCGGACAGAGGCGAACGTGCGCGAGAGGAGTCGGCCTGAGGATTACTGTAGGTAAGGGTACGGTATGGCCAATATCGATTGATATTGACCAGGTATCTTGTTGGCTGTCTTATATACGGTAGGATATCGCACCTCTTTCTCACTCTTCTCAATCTCATTGATCTTTGATCTCTTCGATCGCTTCTCACTCTTCTCCTTCTCTTTCTTTTCCCTTTCCTCCATCTTCTTCTTCTCTTTCTTCTCATTCTTCTCCTTCTTCTCTTTCTTCTCCTTCTTCGATCGGCTCTTCCTACTGCGCCGCTCGCTCTGCAGCCTATCACTCATCTGCAAAGGTTACGGTAACCACCGGCTACAATATCCAGGCACTCGAAGGATACTGTAGGTTACGGCACTTCTTCACTTAACCGGACCATTCCATAACAATCGAAAACATTGATTGGGACGGTGATGACTGATTTGGGAATTAGACACAGTTAGCCATTAAATCGGAATGCATTGGCTAAATTTTGTGTAATTATCTAGTCATTAACACAATGACTCTACGATCATTCTCAATTGTTATGGAATGGCCCGGCCAAGTGAAGAAGTGCCTAGGTTACAGTATCCTACAGAGTGTCTCATCTCACTGACGCTGTCTTCATCATCGTCGAACTTGAGGTAGCTGCGCTGCAATATGTGATTACTGTATTCGTACTTCAGTGCTACAGTACCTGCTCCACTGCTTGCGTCCGCTTGGCGCTGAGACGACAGCTCACCTGGATTGGGTACGGCAATCGGGTACGGTAATTGGGTACGGTACCCTGGTTCCGGGTACAAGGTGCCGTAACCGGATCTCAGTATCAGATACCGTAACCCGCTTCCTACCTGATCGTTCTCGGTGATCACGTCAACTGAGTAGACCGGCGGGCAGGGAGGGTCACGCGAAGATCGCCTGAAGAATACGGAATAGGAAGTTTACGGTATCCACAGTTATCGATTCGGAACAGGGTACGGTAGCTGGATCATGGGTACTGTAGCTGGGTCAGGGGTACTGTTTCTTGATCAAGGTACGGTAGCTGATCCTCAGACTACGGTATCCTCGGGAGGAGAGCAGGTGCTTACTTCTCCTTGCGCGAGGAGGGCCGAGAGGAGTAGCGACGCTGCAATCGGAAATTACTTTAGGCATACGGTAGGTGGAAGTACTGTAGCCTACAGTACTCAGGCACCATCGTCGATACCTCGGCGTACTTGTCCACTGGTTCAGGCCACTTGACATTGAGACGATAGTTCACCTGGATTTTGGGTACGGTATGTGGATACGGTATTCAGGATCCGGGTACCGTAACCCGATCGATATCCCTTACCAGTTCGCCCTCGGTGTTCTGCTCGACCGAGTAGGCGGGCGGCGAGGCGGTGCTCGAGCGGAGAGGGCGGCAACGAGCTCGCCTGAATATGGTAGGCTACGGTAGTTGGTTATGGTATCTATGCGAACGCTTCCTCAATAGCGAGACTCTGAGATTACGGTATCGCTGGATTTACGGTAGAGGATCTCCGGGGTACGGTATCGGGGAGGGGTAGGTGCTTACTTCTCCTTGCGCGAGGATCGGCGAGAGGAGCGACGGCGACTAGACGATTCGCCCATTCCGGAGGAGAGACGAGATGAGAAATGAGAGGAGAAGGAGGAGGAGGAGAGGGAGAGGGAGAGGGAGAGAGAGGGGATGCAAATGAATAGAGAGAGTGCGGAGAGAATGGAGGGAGATGGAAATTAGGACGAGAGAAGGGGATTAGAGTGCGAGATTGAATCGAAGAATTGATCAACAGGCAATAATAGTGATGCGAGAGTTGAGTTTCAGGGGGGGGGGGGGGTGACAAAAGCACAACGGATCACCATTCGCTGGATATTCGAGCCATCATCTTGGGAGTTGTTTCATTATCAGTGTGTGGTACACTACGTCACCCTGATTAGATATGCAAACTATGCGATCATGAGTTTCACTCCTTCTCTATGAATAGGGGTTCATGGTCCAAATTTGAGAAAATCAGTGGAAAATCGTGGTTAGATGAACACCAAATGCCGTTACCAATCGATATTCTAGAAGTCCAGTAACTAATGGAACCCAGTAACATGTATATCAATTAGTTAGGGTATTTGGCGTTTATCTAAAAACGATTTTCCACTGATTTTCTCAAATTTGGACCATGAACCCCTCATAGAGAAGGAGTGAAACTCATGATCGCATAGTTTGAATATCTAATCAGGGTGACGTAGTGTACCACATACTGATAACAATGAAACAACTCCCAAGATGATGGCTCGAATATCCAGCGAATGGTGATCCGTTGTGCTTTTGTCGGTTGTGCTTTTGTCACCCCCCCCCCTCCCGAGTTTCAGAGCTTGATCAAGCCGGGGGAAACCGCGAAGTTCGAATAACAGATTGGTATCTATCTTGGAAAAAAATACAAATTTTTGAGCATGAGAGCATGGTGAATGAAGAGACGATTTCTTGCGAAGCCTTTCCTAGAATTTATTAGTATGGCACTACGTCGGATGAGAGCTATGACGTATATATCCAAGGCGGGATGACGTCATATTTCACATCCGACCTAGTGCTGGTAATATTTACGATTCCCAAATAAGAGTGGGGTGCAGTCTCGTCATGTCGCCCGCTCTCTCGTCCGGTCGATCTAAGTATGAAGAGACCTATGACGTCATGCCGCCTTGGATAAATCAAAAACAGCATGACGTCATAATTCTCATCCGACCAAGTGGCCTCGAACCAATCCCCAATGTACCATGTGCGTAGTGTACTCGAGAGGTACTAATTTTAGGACGTTAAGCTTGGCCTGGAATTCCAATCTAAAACGAAGGTTCATACTAGGAGATGTAATTAACGGAGCTAAAAGGAGGGATGTAGCGATATAGATGAGAGATGCGCTGTGGTGGGCAACAATCCAAACATCCGACGACTTTCACAATATCACGTGCTCTGTCCAGTAAACACGTGAAATCAACACGGTGAGGAAAACACCTGGCGCTCTGCAGGTCAGCTGACGACACGAAGTGACCAGGGCGTTCTTTCTCCATTCCATCTCCCGTCGAATATAATATCTCGTCTTCTCTTTCGAGTCCTATGTTGATCATTATATTGATAATTTATTAAACTATTAGCAAACTTTCTCTCGCTGCTTCGCATAGCCTCTGCAGATCCTTCAGTTATACAATACAAATCTTTTCTAATAACGATATCTTCTAGTCCCTCACTCTGTGTGCTCTCTCACCAACCAAAGATTCCTATAATTCCTATAATTCCTATAATTCCTATAATTCCTATAATTCATAGTTATAATTCCAAGCCTCTTGCAACCTCCTCTGCCGTAAAAACATAGTTGATCATCTAACACTCTCTTCCTAGATGCCGTACGTTCTCGTAACTGGTCGAATCAACTACATCGATGGCGCCTTCAGCCATGTTGACATGGACGAAGAAGAGGTAGACATCAGCCAATTTACCGATGTGAGTTGTTTCCCAATTTTCAGAATCACTAATTTTCTGAGCTTTCATAACGCTTTCGGGTAGTAAATGAACAATCTACGAATAAACCCCTATCTGCGTGGTGTAAACAAGTCTGCTCTCCATCCAATTTTATGACTCTCTGGAATTTCGTGTTGTTATTCAATAGTAAATATATATTTCGAGGTGCTATTTTTAGATTCAAAAGCCGCCTGAATCCCCTGACAAGGACGACGACGACGGATGGTCAGTCGGCAACTACGGCCATGCTTATGTAGTAAGTATCTTGTCTGTGAGAAAATATCTCGTTCTCTCGTTTCATCGTTGCTATCTCGTAATAAAAAAAGCTAGAAAGCATTGCGAGACGAGATATCGAAAACAATTTTTGCTTATCCCAGGTAAAAATGTCTGCGCGCTCCATTCTGAACATTCTCGAGCTGCAGGGATGGAAGGTCGTATGCATGGCCAAATCGAACGGTTCGTTGTCTCCCTAATGGAAGTTTTCGGCATAATGCCGGAAACATTCGCTCCGAGATTGAGTAGCGAAAAAAGTAGGGCTTCACAAGAAACAAAGCTTTTAATTTTGAGTGCTCACACACCGACTGGTTATACTGGCGAGAGGACTAGCTGAATGTAGACAGACATTTCATGAGAACAGTATCTTGCATGTACATGGAAGAGAGCTTTCCCTTGTTTCTTACACCTGTCTGTATTCACGGCATTACCTTATTCTTTTTTTGTATTGCCGTAGTAACTCAGAAGAGTTTTGGTCCATACACTTCTGAGCGTCTAGCGCCTGATCAGATAAATTGATTCATTGATTGAATTCAGAAGCTGCCGGTACTTCTAATCAAGCGCGCGCTTGCGAAACCTCCTACGGCTGCTACGCGTGGACTCTGCACAAGGAGGTCAAGGAGGAGCCAAAAGAGGAGAAGGAGGAACCAAAGAAGGAGGAACCTGTGCCGTACTGGAGCGGACTGTGGTGATGACTAGAGTTCTAGAAACAATACCATCGTCTCTTCATTTTACACACTCTCGCACAAGGTTTTATTTGTTTTTCAGTAATTTTGTCTGATTTTAAGGTATGTTTCAAGTGCATTACATAGCTAAACATCGCAAATGTTATGTAGCGCAACTGAAAATTACCTGAACATGAGGCAAAATTACCCAAAATGAGAAACCCTACTTTCTCATCGTCAACTGGTTTAGAGAGTGTGGCAAATGCAGAGACGGTGAACCGAATTAGAAACTCTAGCGAAAACACAGTGCATTCTCTCAGGTTACGCCTAATTCATAAATAACCTCATCGTAACATAAATCTTTTATCTCGCAGACCATCTCCTCTGTCCAAAATCCAATTTATCTCTTGTAAATTATTTGTGCATTTTCTAGTATGCAGCAGTTGGAATTACGGCTGCATTGAAATTGTATCAGGTTGTAACATAAGTTTTGTCGCGTCCAATCTCTTATGCATTTTAACCTCAGAAATTCTTCGAATTAATTTAATCTCAATTTCGTTATTCATCATCAGTGAGGGCCTTCGTACTCTTTCTTACGCGCTTTACTTCAGTCCTGTCAAGGCAGTTGAGGAGGCACATTAGTCAGACAAAGTTGTACTGAGATAAGGATTAGAAATCATTTTCACGCATCAGCTCTTCTTGAAAAGGATAAATTATGCCGATTTTGTGTGATTTGCGTAAAGTACTACATATGTGCATAATTTTGAACCACTCACGGATAACGACAAACGAAAATCGTTCTAGAAATGTAGACGAGTTTGTATAATGCGGATGGTTGGTGACGGTCGCGAAAACTTTCGCAAGCCGAATTTTCTTCTCAGTAGATATCCAGATCCAAATAGTGGTGGAATATAGTTCACCCAAAGTGGTCAGTGTGCAGACAAAGTTTGGGGTAGATTGGGTTCTGTTGAGATAAGTGGCTCCATTCAGAACGATGGTATGTAAATTAAACTACTGAAATCGGCACTTTGTTCATATTCCTACCTCGCACACATGTTCAATATCTGATTTCTTGTGTCCATCCGAACCATAAACCCTTCCCTTACTAGTATCTACTTGGGATAAGTTTGGAAATAAATAGCTTTTGAATGACAATCTTTAATTCGAAACACCTAAACTTGCAAATTTTGGTAAAATTGTGCGCGAATTGAATTAATAAAAATTCAAATTTCCCACAAGTGGAGTGTTCTTTCTCTCACTTGTTTAATGATAAATTATACCTCCATGAGTGGTAATTGAACGCACTTATGTTAGTCACTGTTGTTGCAATTCTGGATTCAGAAGAGTTGGTCAAGTTGGCTACGAATCAGCGGCTAGCCTTACACTCAGTGAAGTATATCTTTGGTTCCGCTCAACATAGCACCATATCTGGCGTATATTTTGAAAGAGCATTGACGGGGTATATCACCATGCTGTAGAAGTTTGGTTCATTATTCATCTCTGCGAACTAGCACCCGATCAAACGAATTAATAAAATCTGCACCAAATTTAAATCAGTTCATATTAATATTTTTCGCATAGCCAGCGTGCGCAGTTCAGCTCTACCCTATGGTTTGAATGTGCATGAACACCCCAAACATATACTAGGAGGTCAGGCATTGATAATGTT
Organism: Pristionchus mayeri; assembly: GCA_036245805.1. NCBI lineage: Eukaryota > Metazoa > Nematoda > Chromadorea > Rhabditida > Neodiplogasteridae > Pristionchus > Pristionchus mayeri. The sequence continues at coordinate 8,085,049 of BTRK01000002.1, forward strand.
TGAGAAGTATCCTTCATGGAAATGTTGTGAACCTCCGAAATGCGACAAAACTTATGTTACAACCTAATATATATTTGTCGAGTAAAGAATAAACAATGATACAAAATCTAAGGAAGACTACCGAACAAAGAAATGTTTCAAACTTGTAGAACTTAGACACAAAGAAAGAATGTTGACGATTTTATTTAGCTTGCACATAAAGTTCGAAATCGAATGCATATGAAAAAGTCGAATATGTAGATCAGAGTTTGAGGAATCTATTGATGATAACTTGTAGATTATATTCAATGCTCCATGCATTGAATTATGTGAGAACCAATGGTGGTATAATTATGTTCCGTGAAAAAATCTGTTGAAATGTGGCGGAAGTAGATAGCTGAAAACAACGAATATTTAAAAATCTAGTGCACTGGCTAGAGTTCGAGAAACGATACATCTTCTCTTCATTCTACACACTCATTCGACAGTTTGTGCGGCGAGAGAGTTTGTAGAATAAAGATACGGTGGTCTCTAGGGGTGGCAGTTCGGTTCAGTAAATGGATAATCACTAACTGAACTGTATTTGTGCTACTGGGCTAACATCTCTAGACACGAACAGCGATATGGATTATCCAACCCAAGTGAATTATCCAAAACAGTTTGTGTCGATGTGTATTATCCGTATCCATTCTAGTGGTCTAGTTTCTCCGACTCTAGAACTTACTGTCGATGTAAGCAGATGCGCGAAGCGGCATCAGTAGCAATTGATTGAGGCAGTTGTTCTCCGGTTGGGTTTCGGAGAACAGCAGAGGGTTCTCAGTGTAGTCCTGATAAAATAACATATATATCAATTAGCGATGCGTAAACTATCAGTCATAGCATATTACGGAATCTCATACTCTGTGAATAATCTATACATTTCGGAGAGCCACACTTCAAAGGAAGAACGAAGAGAGTGCGAAAAATGAAGATCCGGCTATACTGTGCGATGTAATCACTCACATAACCAACGACGAATCCAGCTTTCGCGTTTGAAATTCCAGTGTTTTTCTCGTATATAATTCCGTGATCGTTGAGCATTTTTGCCAGATCTGTGATTTTCGGGTTTTTAAATTTTTTGTTTAGTTTTCCCAAAATTCGCCATTAACAAGCACACCTCTGAAGGTGTATCCGAACGTATCCAAATCTTGAATACCTCCAACCATGAATCGTTCGTCCTGAATATTTTTTTCAATTATTGACTCATCCCATATAGATATCATGAACCCTATATAATCACAATATAATCACAAGAATCATTTTTTTAGCTCCTGTGCGACTATACGGTATCCTTCAGATAATTTACCGCGAAGTATTCGTCAAAAGCCAGCTGCCGAGGGAAGGAATAGCACAATTTATGCGCCGCCATCTCCAGAATATCCGGAACCCTGAAAGAAATTAAAATGTATCCACCGTGAATTTGAAAATCTTCGGTAGTTTGGAATTAAAAGTGTGACCATACTTCCACACTCAAAAATGTGTGCCGTGTGCCTTATTACTGTTTCGCGAAAAGCATACTACCTGCTAGCTCTGCTTCTCATAATAGTGAATGAAATGATGAAAATGTCGTGTTCTAATGTTTACCGTATAGGTCGTAATTCGGGTCACCGTCTCTTCATTTCCCACACTCTCTCGCCGCTCGACCTGTCTAGAGAGTGTGGGAAATGAAGAGACGGTGCCCGAATTATGAACTCTACTGCACTCACAGATGCTCGTGTTCTTCCTCCTCGTAGTAGAAGTTGATCAGTCGGACTTCGAGCATCTCAGCAGAGGCGAAAGCCATGTCGAGTTTGCAGTCGACTGGGAATATTTATTCAATTTTATTAGGTTGATGCAAGTTTTTGCCGATTTATATATTTTACATTTGGGCATGCCCTGCATTTTGCCTTGGACTGATTTTCAACTAGTTCTCCATTATTAATAGGCGCTTGGATACTCTCATTAGTACCACTTAGTTGTGGCCTAAACAATCAGTTTTGCGGTCACAATGTTGCATCAAATCGTTGGGTGGGTCAACTCGACCTCATCTTTCGATCTATCGTAAGATGAGGTCGAGTTGACCTCATGTTACGATATAATACTACTAAGCCTTTTAGAAATGTATGTCGAATTAAAATAGTTAAAATAGTTTATTTAAAATATAATAGTGATGTTGAAAGGCCCACTGTCAACAATGGACTGTACAGCATTTTTTTTCATTACAACAGTGCTTGAGATATAAAATACACAAAATATTAAAGATCTTCACCTAATGAGCACATACTACTAGTATGGTTACACTTCGATTCTATCACCAGAAGTTATTGCTTTCCGAACAATGATGTCAAAAAATGGCAGCGAAATTCCTACTTTTGGCAGCTTCTCTTTTCTGAGCCATTTCGAAACCCCGACAAATAGTGACCAATTGAACAAGCAGACCTTGCCCTATTACTCAGTGAATTGGTGAAGTTGGGGGAAGACTGTGTGTTTCTAGAAATTTTCTCGAATCGCGCTAACATAAAATCGAATGTCGGATCGAAAATTGTGTAAATTTATTGTTTTAGATAGAAGAAGAGCCGAGGTTTTTCATCACTCTACTAGTATAATAGCTCCGTAGTAGTAGATAGGAGCGCCCCTGTGTAGAGGCGTCCCTCAATGTTTGCTGAATCAGGAATGAAAATCAATGTCAAATCGGCAAAAACTATTGCATCAGCCTGATAATATGTTTTATTATTTTTTTAAGTAATTTTAAATTTCTTTTCTGACATATCGATGTTGAGCCGGGGAATTAGTCCAAAGTGCGAACTCACACCCGGTTCCGATTAGGTGATTGTACTTCTCGACCAATTCACCGCGCTTTATCTCCAGCTGGAAATTATTCACTACTTTCTTGAGCAGTGGTCTCACTCTCTTCAGTTTGCACGCTCTCTCGCCGGTCAGAGAGGCGAGAGAGTGTGCAAACTGAAGAGAGTCAGACGATTGTTCACTTTCTTTGACATACAAAAATTCTCCGTTCACTTTCTTCTCCGTTGATTGGAAACCGCCCTGGATATATATCACGCCTCTCACGAGAGAATCGAGCTGAGACAGGGAATGGAGAGGAAATCGTGAAATGAGTTCTAACCGGTTTTGGCCATCCTGGGGCATGCCTGAGTGACTCCCGAGGTCTTGTTGTGCGGACTTCATTTTGGACCTTCCTGCACAGGGCCACCTTTCGGCATCGCCCACTTCAAGAGCCGATTTCTAGAAAACCGTGACAGATAGAACACAATTGACCTTTGAGTGACCCCGGCTCATTTTTCGAGCTCTATCGATCTGTATAGTTCAAATCCTCAAAATGTTAATTTTAACCACGCTACATTCAATGTCGATTTTCTCGAAAACGAATGGAAAGGATCAGCTAAAATTTTAAGACTGCATGCTTCTGAACGAGAGCTATCGAACAAGGTGCTTGCGCAGAAAATACGAACACCTGGGTGTGACTTTCGCTTGTTGAACTTTCCCGGATCGTTTTAACTTTATTTTCAACATAAAAATTCTATTCGCGCCGCTTTCTTTTAACCGCGCACACCCCGTCAATAGGGGGGAAATAGCTCATTTGCGTGGCAGATCGATTTTCTGCTCGATTTCGCTCTCTCACTATGATCAATTACCATCCCTTGAATCGGTTTATGGAAAATCTCGCAATTCACCTCTACTTCATGCCCAATCTCATGAAATTGTTGTGAAGCGTATCCAGATTGATTTGAATTCAATAACGTCGCATTTCCCCCATGGTCCCTCCGCGGTAAAACATATGCTCATTTGTTATTGCCCAATAACATCTGGACATTTGATTATAATTTTTCGATGAAACATAACAAATTTCGATAAATATATACTTGATTTGTGCACCTTAGACCCTACTCCTCAGAGGAGAATGAAGCTATCAACATGGAGATTGTGCAGAACGGTACGCAAACCCTTTGCGCACAATCTGATGGGACAGAATTTTAAATTTCCTCTTTGTTTCTTAGCTACGTTCATTTTAGTGCGAAAAACCCTGCAATTCAGACCGCTCCCTTGTCTCGTAAATCCGGAATGAGTGGGATTGGCGTTGCCATGCAAATGAGCTTGTGAGCCCCCCTCTTGACGGGGTGTGCCGCGCGGCCAAGAATGATCGGTTTTCCTTTGAATTTTCTGTTGTAAAGAAAGTTCAAACGATCCGGAAAAGTTAAACAGGCGAAAGTCTATTTTATGCGCAAGCGCCTTGGACAGCTCTCGTTCAGATGCATGCACTCTTAAAATTTTAGCTGCTCCTTTCCGTTTTCGAGAAAATCGACCTTGAAAGTAGCGTGGTTAAAATCAAAATTTTGAGGATTTGAACTATACAGATCGATAGAGCTCGAAAAATGAGCCGGGGTCACTCAGAGGTCAATTTTGTTCTATCTGTCACGGTTTTCTAGAAATCGGTTCTTGAAGTGAGTGATGCCGAAATGTGACCCGGCGCAGGAAGGTCCAAAATTAAGTCTGCACAACAAGACTTCGGGGGTCACTCAGGCATGCCCCAGGATAGCCAAAACCGGTTTGAACTCATTTCACGATTTCCTCTCCATTCCCAAGAACGGCTATTTAAGCTCGATTCTTCCGTGAGAGGCGTGATATGAACGTATAAATGACTGTCATACCCGTGTTCCATTCAGCTTGAACGACAGGTATGCATTTGGCCAGCCCTCCATGACTGCGTTTTCCAGTTCGATCGCTTCCGAAACGAACACAGCGGTAAGAAGTATCAGTCCAACTCGCATGCTGAAAACAAAACAAGTGGTTTCAAACTGAATCACGACATGAACCTCCTTCGAAATTCGGGTCACCGTCTCCTCATTCTACACACTCCCTCAACCTGTCGGCCATCAAGATAGTGTGTAGAATGAAGATACGTATACACGATTTTCTTTGCGGAAATTTACAAGTTCATACATTGTCACATGAACAGACGATCTGCTAACAGAAAGTTTACGATGAAAGGCCATGTTTATTTTACAGTTCATGGAGAGCGATGTTTACCCTACTCTTCTTCTGTAAATTCTTCAACCTGTGCACTTTTTCCTGGAAATGGAATGATTTTTTTGTCTTTCATAGGTCTTGAAACGTGGTTTACAAAAGGACTCATAAAATCATCAAGTATGATTTTTTAAATTGCGTGTCGAGTTACAAGCGTAATCTGGAAACTATCTAACACACGAGATAAAACATCACCAACGAATCATGAGAAGCATTGTGATTCAGAAAAAAAAAGAAAAAAAAATTGCGAATGAGAATGACAATTTTCGAATATTTCATTCGCACTGAATCTTCTGCGATCCGAGAATCGCCTTGCCGGTTGGGTCGCTCTTGTTAGAGAAGATAATGACTGAATTATATTATTTTTTAAAATTTATTTGCATAGGTTTATGCTAGAGAAAAGTTGGCGAATGATGAGATAAACACAAGTATGATGACTCAAATACACTATGGCTTGGCCAGAAGTGACTCTTTTTACTGCTTGCTTTCACTTCCGCCAGACGAAAGGTCAACAGGTGCAGCTACGTCAAGCGATTTTAGAGTCATTAAGACGCTAAATACTCCAGGTGGTTTAGTTCGGCGAGGTCGACTAATTATTTCCAAGTCATCCCTAAAACTTACTGTCCGCAAAGGCGGATGCGCGCAGCGGAACAGCTGCCAACTCTTCAAGAAATGCGGACTCCGGCAGGCCCCAAAACTGAAATAATGCAACACTAGATACAGTTTCTGCATCGTTTTTTTCCAGTGTTATGATGAATCATTCGAATCTGGGGTTGTGCAAACAATTTTCCGATCTCTTCATTCCGCGTACTCTCTCGCACTGTCTGACCGGCGAGAGAGTCTGTAGAATGAAGAGACCATGGTTTCATTTCTCGAACTCTAATTCGAATAAAAAACCAGAAGTTATAGCTGACGTGTGCGACGATGTATCCAGCTCGCTCTTTTGCAATGCCCGCTCCTTCTTCGTACGCCATTCCATGATCGTCGATCACAGCCGCAAGATCTGCAAATGACAGCGCTGCAATTCGTATTGATTTTCTCATTATCTCTAATTCAATCTCACTTGTAACTGATGACTATATTACCTTTGTTATCTAGATATGACATCGTAATTATCATGCTTCTAATTTTCCCTGTAACATCTATTTGATATCTCCTGCTTTGTCGCATGATAAATAAGCACAGTGCGAAATCCGGCCAAGCATCTCTTCACTATACTGAACCAATCGAGTTTCACCCTGAGAATGTCAGCAGATCTTCCCCTTTGCAATCGTGTATTAGTCTAGAGCGTTACAATGCGTCAAGTCCATAATGAGCTCCTAGTCCTTGAAATACAGTCAAAAACACAAACTTACCGTCGAATTTAGTAAAGTTGAAATCTTTAATTCCTCCCATCAACGAGCGATCGTCCTATTAAACGTACTTTTCTGTTTTGATGAATTCGAAGCGAACTACATTGATTGGCGCGGTGCTTTTGTCCAATTATCGTTGCCCAGTTGTCGCACTCCCTTTGCACTCACCGAACAATCGTCTGACTCTCTTCATTTTGCACGCTCTCTCGCCGGTCAGAGAGACGAGAGAGCGTGCAAACTGAAGAGAGTCAGACGATTGCTCCACTCACCATAAAGTAGCGATCGAATTCCAGAACCTTCGGGAAAGCTGTGCAGAGCGCCTTGGATGCGTTGGCAATAATGCTGGGCACTCTGCAGTCATGATTGTACATGTTGAAGATCCCCAGCAGCACATAGCGAGCAAACAACATTAATAGAAAATGTCACACACACAACAATAGACGATAACAAACAACAAACGAACAGCAATAGAAAACGCGCACTTCGCGTTGTCTTCTTCTTCATTGTAATAGAAATTGATGAGGCGAAGCTCCGTGCTTTCAGAGAACGCCATAGCCAGACTGAGTGAGCCCTTAGCACGGTCTGGAAATTAGGGTTGACTTTTTCTATTTTTTGCTAAATCAGAGGAGGAATGCGATATCGCAATCTAACATAGATTTGCACTGGGAATACCATCTTAGGTACTTAGTTAATGGTGAACAACTCACATTTCTCCATTATACGGTCGAAGGCAGCTCTCAGATCGTGGCGATCTTGCGTCATCTGATATGCAATTCCGCTTTAGGTTGTAGAATTCGAACCGGATGACTGACTCTTCATTGCAGTTTCTACCTCTAGTGGTGACTCGCCACTGTCGAGGTATAATGAGGGGACCGTGGTATCGTTTCTCGAACTCTATAGCGACGCAAAAGAAGATACCTTCGTGCTGTTAAGCTGCAAAGCCAGGTAGGCATTGGGCCAAGAGGAAGCGACAACTGCTGCATATAAGCAGTAGCAGAGCATATACAGCAGTACGTTTCCGCCACTCCTCATTCTGGATACGATATATTTTAGACGGTATAGGCTACTGTAGGGTTGTCGAACAAAACCGATATATTTTTATTCTATCGGGAAATAAGAGAAGGAGGGAGAAATTAAGAAAGCGGAGCAAAAGTTAGGAGGATGTAAGAGATGATTGGAAGGGAAAATAGGTATCTGCAAAAAGTGCGAAAGGAGAGACCAGGCGAGGTTGATAATTAATTACCGCTAGATAGAAGATGTAACAGCAGGCGTGCTTTCTCCTTGAGATGGGATCATCGTCGCTAGCAAAATGAAATTTTTAAGAAGGAAAAGTGGGAAATCGGGGGGAATCCAAATCATCAACATTTTGAAATTAGTGATGCGTGTGTGAGATGCTTGATGAGTTCGCTGAAAAAAATAGCACGACAAATAGGTTTGGAAATTCGGACCATTGCCTTTTCATGACTCTTTCTAACAATCTCGAATGGATAAAATGAAAAGTGTTATCGATCCAAACTCTATGATAAGCTAGTCAAATATTTTATTCACTCCCCCAATTCCAATCCCCCAATTGCTTTTGTTGTGAAAAATTTTAAAACAGTTTCACTCCCACATTTTCTTTCACTCCACTCACGATCGGCAGTGCACTGACAAGGCGAGAGCGACGATACGAGGTTCTTCCACCGTGAGGCTGTTAGATGTATGCGACCAAGGACCGAAATATCACCACTTTATCTTAGGAAGCAATCCTTTCCTACCGATCAATATGGTATATATATCTATCATACGCCAACGCAAGCAGTCAGGCATATACGGTAATATTAAATGAACTCATGCCTTACTCATTATTTCTTATAATTAAGGAGTTCGTAGAGCACGCATTCAAGCACATAGGTCATTTGTAATAACACGTACATGGGAAAATAAACACAGTATCTGTGGGAACGTGACATATAGGAGAGGAAGTTTGCAGTATTTCAAAATCAGGATTCCATACTTGGCGAGCATATTTCTTGTGAGCACAATCAACGTTTTGGATAATATTTATATAATTGTTTATTTTTGAGGGCACTAATTTCGAAATGTTGCATTCGTGTAGTATACAGGTCGTCATAGTAAAAATTGATCAGTCGGAGGTCCATGTTAATAGCAGGAACGAAATTCATCTCACCTCTGATCATATTGACGTCTGAGGTTTAGACATTATTACTCAAATCAACGATTCAATGATGCTCACATTTGGTTCTCAAAACAAGATCGTTTTTTTTAGATTGAGCGCGCCTTGTTGCGAGTCCAACTGAAATATCCATGCTTAACATCTTTGTTGTCTACAGGGTGCGCCATAATTACCCGGACTGATGTTTTCATACTGTTCCCTAGGAGAAGCCACATAGTCTCAGCTGCAAATTTTTAGTCACAGTGTCTTTACCACATCACATTGTTCATATTTGGGTGTTTAGTGAGACAAGGGTGTTCCATTGACATATTGATTGTACATTGGAATATTTATCGTACGAAACAGATTGAGAGGGTAGAAAAAAAGGAAAGTGCGGAATACATCACGTCAATAAATATGCCAAGGAAGTTAGTTCTCCATAGAAAGAAAGACAAAAGTTCCCTTTCAGAACTTCTGCAGCCGTTTCCATTCTTCTACGCAATAACACAAACATCGCAATAAATACATGTATCAATCATACATATAAGAATATGTCTACTTTCAGTCGGTGCAGCAGATGTTCGTTCTGTCAGATCCAATCCAATCAACAAGTTTTCTATATTTTCCGAGTATATATACACGCCACTCTCCATTCAAGCAGAAAAGGCTGCTCGTTTTAGTGAGATGCACGCCTACGAAAGAAGGATCCTGCAAGAATAAGTTTGAAATGAGAATATGATAATTGTATACCGCTAGAATTCGTATTTTGAAGACATTGCATTGGAATATTGGAATAGAGAGTTAGTAATATAGAAAAATGAAAACAATTACAAAAACATGAAATATTTTATTACTGAGACTAGCAAGCAAATGTTAACAAAATACTACCCAAACCTCGATCCAAAGCGGGCGGACACCAGCGCATTTGAATTCGTTTCGACTCTCGATTGCTAGAGAGTATCCCCCGGGCGGTGCTTCATTGGGCGCATAAACGCGATATCTCTCTTCGAACACCTTCTGTGGCATCACGCCCAATTGAGGGCAGCCTGAAAAGATAAATGATATTTTTGTGGCGAATATCATCATATCGAGAATATCATCAATTCAGACTTTTGGCCAAACTTTGTCTTTAGAAAAATTTCAAAACATAGAACGAATACTTTTACCACAATATTTTTAATGTTTTCGGAAATTCTGAGAAAAAATTCTATTTAGTGGCCACGGGCCTCATCAGAGCAAAATTAAAAAAAAATAACGGCGAACCTCGTCAAGGAATTTTATAGTATTCAAGAGACTATTATGCTAGGTGGTTACTGCTAGGACTCCGAATTCTGACTGCCCAGTGTTCCTAGGGAGTGCTAACAGCGATCTGACGAAATACCGGGACTCACTTTTCGACTTTGGTGACGTTTTGTCACCTGACGACTGAGGACCAGAAGGCGCTGGTGGTGGCACCTCCTCAGGCGATGGAGAGCCAGGCAGAGAAGGAGATGGTGGAGGGATCTCATCCGGCGGGCAAGCATCAGGTGGAGCCGGGCGTTGCGGGGAGTTGGGCGCGCATCCGAAGACTAATATGACATATGGAAGGAAGATGAGGAAGGGAAAGCGAGGCATCGATCATCTTTCCCTTACCAGGACACCTCCTCTTATAGACAGGAAGACTACGGAACCATCCTAGTTACCACCCACAAAAGTCTAGTTCCTAGAGAACTGCTGGCATTTGAGAGATGGCGGTACCTCTCACTTACCCATGATCTCTAGCTCAGCTTCCTTGTCCTGGGCATCTTTCCGATCTTTCACATCCCTACATGATCAATAAAACAGGAAGACATGTGAAGGTGCGGTAATTCGGATGATGGCTGATCATTGGAACAGTGACTTGGATGCCTCAATTTTTAGTGTAAACGTTGTTGTAGGAAAGTAAGATAAATTAAGATAACAATTGCTCCCCACTCGCTGTAGGACGGACGTAGTACTAGGCAGTAAAGTGAACCTGTATTGACTACCTTCATTGCATGCTCTTTAGTGAATCAAACATGATATTCCCTGCGTAACTTTTTCTGATCCCCAATTACTTGTTTTCCGGTTGTTTCGTTTTTGTTCGTTCCGGTCGGTTGTTTTTGTTGGAAGAAGAAGACATGGTGCGATGTTTTTAATTTTATTCAGTTTTTTAAAAGCTATATCATCATATTGAACTAGAAAAGATTGGTAGTCGAAAGATTTGTATTTCTGTGCAGAGACAAAATCCAAATATGAAATGATGGAGGGATGAGAGCGAAGGAGGAAAGTGAAAGCTGGTCTTTGAAAACAGCTCACTGCTTTCCATGAGCAAGATCAAAACGATAATGAAGAGAATGAGCAAATTAACAGAGAACACAATGAAGAAATTACCTCACTCATGGATGAATTATGCCTTCTGATAATATCATTATTTCAGAATAAGGCTCCTCAGCCACCTCCTAGGTCGTTTTTTTTCAAATTTTTCTTCTAAATTCTTAACATCCAAATAAAGAAATTTTTTTCAAGCGATGTAAATATCCCAAAATATCGAAAACGACTCAATTCTCATCAGTCAGTTCTCAAATTTCTGAAGCGGCCAGAACTAAGGTAGGATCAAAATCGATGTTCCAATGATCATTTTTTTGCTCACGTAGACAGGAAAAGACCGAAAAGTTGCCCAGCACAAGGAAGAGGATCTAGAGATCGTGGGTGAGTGAGAGGCACCACAATCTCTAAAATGCCAGCAGCTCTTTAAAGGAATCCTGTAGTCGGAAAGTTTTATTTTTAAACATTTATGTAATTTTGAATATTGCTAGTTATCATTTATTCAAAACATATGTATAAACTTTTAAAAATATTAAAAATAAGTATCGTATTGAAAATACAGCTTGAAAATAACAAATTTAAAAAACTGTTCGTGTAGTACATTGTGAGGTAGTACTGTAGTTTGGTGAGTAATATGCGGTCATTTCTGTAAAAGTTTTTGGTTTGCGGCGCCCTTCGCCTTCGGCGTTTTCCTCGTTTTTATGTGTTTTATGTTCAACGTACTTGAGCAGAACAACTCTAACTACTCGTCACGCTTTGAATTGCACATGGAATACGTGGTTTTTTACCAAGAGTGAAGCAAAACGCTTGCTCAATTTCACTGGCGTTATCTTGCCGTGTCGCTCTAGCAATGCGTTTTCTTTCTCTCAACCCGCGTTTATTGTCGAGTTAATCACTCTCCACTTATTCGCATTATTCCAGCGGTTCACGGTCGGTCCATCCGTCCTCGGCGAAGTAGAAGGTAGCTGCAGGGAGAATGATCGTCAAGGAATAGTTAGTTTTCCTCCCTTGTGTCGTTATTTATATAATTATTTTGTTTTATTTGGGTACGTTCCCCATCTGATATGTGTTTATTAGGTCCCTGCAGCATCATATGGCCACCTTTTTGGTTACGGTCCTTTAAAAAATATATAAAGTATGAGCTATGGTCTGATAGCGAGTACCCGGAATACTTAGATGTTTGATTAGCCACATAGTGGTCCTAAGTCAATCGATAGTATAGGAGTGAAGAGAGGAGGGAAGGATGGAGGACACTGATCTACCCCTCCCCAGTCCCTCTCCCTCCTCTCTCGGGAGCACTTACTCTAAAGTGCTTCCCTTCCATCGGCGCGCGTCTCTGAATTAATTCTTTGCGTCAATTCAATTCCGGTTCTCGTATTTGCGTACTATTGAACTCGTGCTGGCGCTGCTCATGGCCGCAGCCCTCTACCGACCGCTCCCCGGCAAGGTACGTTAGATTCAGATTAGGATCATTGCAAAGTGTTTTTATTTTATTTTAAATATGCACGATGCCCGAAGATAGTTTCCCACAACCTTACAAGAATGATATTTGACGTATACATTGCGATTACTAGTTTATATTTAATTATTAAATTCGAAAATATGCTCGTAGGATCAACATGTTTGTCGTTATATTAATGTTAAACATTTAAAATTAATTTTTAATTATTAAAAACACAGGCGTACAACTTCTCGAAGGAGGAGCTGGCGAAGCGGGAGGTCGTCTACATCGACATCGCCAACGATGAGGAGTTCCCGGAGGCGGCCGACGGTAAGTAGGCTCTAATTTTAATCGCGGGATTCGCTATACCATTTCCTTGAAGCTGAAAAGTAGCTAGCCTTATTTTTTGATGAAACTTGTGCCAGAAAAAAAAGAAAGCCCGGAGCCGAGAAGGTCGAGGGTAACTAGATAACTAGCCAGCGGCCGGTCTGTTTGTCGAAGCTGCGCATATTGGATCTACTTTTGATACTCAGATCGGCCTAGTGAATTTGCATTTTTTGATTGTGATGGTCCCTTATGAATTCTACAAGTTGTCAAGGCAATTTGTGATTCTCAAGAAGATCCAAAATGTTTATAATTAAATTAATTATTTAAATATCGAATGTCAGGTGATGTGAGCGTACAAGCTTGTGTCGGTCCACTTCAAGTAGTTCGGTTTCCAGCAGATGGCCGAGAGCTTCTCCCACAAGCAGTACCCCGACTGTTCTCGAAGTTCCACCGCGAGGTTCGCGTTTCTGACGGTTCATTTATGAGGTTTCGATGAAGCATGAAAGTGGTGGGACGATCGATCACTTTGCGAAGGACACGTGACATTTTCGAATATTGATTTACGATTATACCCCCTTTACGTCTTTGTCTTGTTAATGTACATTCATCATCCATTCACGGCTGATCGCTCTGGAAAAGGGGATGGACGAATTGCACAAATTGTTGGTGTTCTGCTGGATGGACGACTGGATCGTCTTACGATAGCGGACATCCGCGCGCTCGAGGAAAAGGCGCGTTTATATTTTTGCCTTATTTAATTTAATGCTGATACTCCGGTTTTTCAGCGCAGGAAGCGCGCCACTTTTGCGAAGCGGCGCGGCCACGCACTCCTCGTATCACATACTCTCTCGTCCTGGATACTCGGAGAGAAAGAGTGTGCAAACGAGGAGTGCGTGGCCGCGCAGCTTCGCAAAAGTGGCGCGCATCCTGCGCTGAAAAACCGGAGTAGAATATGTAATTTTAGCGGCGGAATCAAACTGGAAATTAAAAACAGTCAATTTACTGTTCCATGACATCTACAAGCAGTTTCCGGCTTGGTTATTTACCGTATATTGCAGAGTGCCCGGTAGCCACAGCTACATCACTGCTCGCACCTTCACGCACCACGCGCAACTGCGAACACCGCTGAAGCTGCGAAGCGAGGTGGGTCTCGAATCGGATCAGTTTTCGGTAGCAAACCATCTCGTCTTACCGTAATATCGATTCAGATGGCTAGCGAGAAGCCGCAGAAGGAATCTCATCTCATCGCCGCAGATCTCTACAGACCACTCCCCGACAAGGTACGGTAGGTGCAGAGATGGAGCATTGCAAAGTTTTTATTTGGGATCTGCACGTTGTGAAAAGGAAGAAAAAGGGGATAAATATTATCCCTTCAGATGACTAAGTCAATGATCGACAAGGTGTCGATGCACATCATCGAGCCCGTGCTTCGGACCTCCTGCTAATATCCGGCGAGGGCACTTTCCTAGAAGCTTACCAAACCCCGCCCCATTCCATTCCTTTCTTATGGGCATCTGCTGACACTTAGGTTTGGTAAACTACTGCTGAAGTTTAGGTACTCGGCCACGCCTCTAAAGGGGGAGAGGGAGGGAGGGAAGAGGGTGTGGGTCTCTGTAGGCTTCTAGGAATCATAGGTGGGCAGTGGATGAAGCTTATAAATGAATACTGGAGGGGTCGAAGGTCAAAATTCGGGGAAGGGGCGGTGATCCAATGTATTTTCCGGTTGTGTTAGAGTTCAAAATCGGTGGAGTCTTGAAGCTGGCTTTGATGGTGCCCACCTATGTTAGGAACGTTCCTCGGTGAGCTAGGATTGCGACCCGGGGAACTCATCTGCCTTCCCCACGGAACTACTGTAGTAAACCGGATTCTCGATTGCAGTCGCGACTGTACCCGAACGCCTACTGCATGATGTACTGGACGCGCTGGACGCTGACCGCATTGGGTCGACCGATCGGGCCGATGTTCGACTGGAACCAGCATCTGCTCATGGACACGACCCACTGGGACGGCGTCAAGGTAGGTCATGAATGAACTGGTTAACGATTGGCTACAATACGCCATATTTATCTATCGACATCAGGTCTTCCCCGGCGGTCTGGAGGACTGCGAGAAGGTGCTCGAGTACGTGATCGACAATGGCCCGATAGTATTTGTTTGAAATGTAATCAATGTTTCACTGTTTTGTAGTTTGATTTTTCTCCATCGTTAAAGTTTCGTGTTTTCATAATTGAATAAAAGTTTCGAATGATATTGTTGTGCGTACTCCAGATATTCCCGACTGAGTCGATGGGAAAAGTATTGGGGTGTCCGGAAAGTTCGTATAATTTTTTGTTTTTATTTTTTATTCAATGCTTTACAATTCTCAGTGACCAATGTATGCCCCCTTCTTTCTCACTACCTCCCTCCAGCGATGGGGCAGGGTCTCGATTCCTCTCTTCCAGAATGCGGGTTTCTTCGAGACCGCCCAGTTCACGAAAGCCCTCACAACTTCATCTCGGTTCTTGAACTTCTTTCCTTTTCAGAAGTCAGAGAGAGAGCGGAAGCAGTGGTAGTCGCATGGGGAGAGATCCGGGGAATACGGTGGATGGGGAATCCTCTCGATCTTCAGCTCGTCCATTTTCTTCTGGGTCATCTTCGCTCGATGTGGGCGAGCATTGTCCATCAGAAGAAGAATTTTGCCCTGGTTCAGGAGTCTGGGAGGGACTCTGATCGCGACATCTTGCAGTTGTTCAGAGAAGAGGTCGGCATTGATGCTGGTGCTAGGGGCGAGGATCTCCCAGTAGATGGGACCGAGCACTGAGAAGAAGAAGCAGAGGAGTTCCTTCTTTCCGTGCTCTTCCTTCTTCGGGACGGGCGTGGGCTTCTCATCTGCATCCACCCATTGCACTCTCCTCACAGGGTTATCGTACGTGATCCACTTCTCATCTGTAGCGATGATGGATTTGGCCCATCGAAGATTGGATCTACGATGGAGTAATTCCCGACAGACTTGAACACGATTTTTCAGCTGTTCGGGGGAGAGGTCAGGGGGAATCACTTGTTGGAGTTTCGGCTTCTTCCCAGATCGATGGAGGATATCGGACACCGTTGATCTGGGAGTACCAGTATCCTTCTTCAACTAACGCACACTGGCCATGGGCTTGCGCTTCAGTGTGCGGAGAACGAGAGGCTGATCGAGGGAGGGAGGGCGTCCAGAGCGGGGTTGATCATCGAGACCAAACTCCCCTTTCTTGAAGCGGGAGAACCACTTATAGCAGAAGGGTATGGAGGGGGCGTCTGCTCCTTCCGACTGGGCCAGGACAGAATGGGCCTCCTTCACGGATCGGCCAAGACGGTAGTAATGAAGTAAAACTGCTCGGAGGTAGAGATGGGAGTCCATCACAAGAATCAATGTAGCAACTAGGAGACTGATTAAATCCTCTCACTACTCAACGTCAGAATGATGCAATACATTGTTGACAAACAGATTGCGCAATCACTGCATTTGATCGCGAACTGACTTTTTTCCGAAGCATTATACAAACTTTCCGGACACCCCAATAGATCAGATATTACATCTGCTATCCCGTCTACAGTAGGAGCTGGCTGGCTCGGGCTCAAAGTCCTCAGGCTGGAATGTTACATAGTCTTGTGTTTATGTGTGTATTATTACCTCCTCAGGGCTTATATATTATTCAGATTACCTGCTCAGGGCATACGAATGCGATTGTAATGCCTTTTGTAAGTAATACATTTTGCCCAGTGCCTGTGCATCGCCCTGGTAGAGCCTCCCCTTCCCTCTTCTTACAATACTAAAAACGTTTAGTGTAGCAAAAGGAACATTCGATTACCAATACAAAAACAAGAAAGGGCTTTATATCGATTTAGCATTGGATTATACAACCGAAATGTCATGAAGGGAAGTCCAATAGGCGAAATAAAATATGACTCACGTCTTCGGAGGCCTGGTGTCCTCATGAAGTCGGGGTGGCGACTACACCTCTGCTTGGATCGTCGTTAGCCTTCCCTTCGAATAAATTGAACTCATCCTGGTGAATGTTGGAAACGTCGCGAATTGTCCTGCATAAGTGCGATCGTAGCAGGCAGGAGAAGCAGCAAACCATAGCCAAGTACTGACAGCAAATGTAAGCAATAAAAGTACGATCAGAAGGTATATGAAGCATTCCGGAAATTAAATAGGGTCAGATTAGTTTACTAACCGCATTATACATGACCGAGCTCTTTGCCACACATCAATCTCTCCCCTCCTCCTCCAATAGATTCAACCGCAGCCACTCCTCTTCCAGCCACAGCCACAGCAGCCACTCTTCCTCTCCTCCTCCTTTTTCGGCAGCGTTTTCGCGACCTCTACTTTATGTGGGCACACAACGCATTTGAAGGGCATTTACTAGGAGGCACTTGCACGATATACATTGACAGCAGAACACAAACAGTCCAAGTTCATTCTTGCGCAGTTGCGTTAAACTGGTTTACTAACAAAAGTGACTAGCTATACAATACAAAGCAGTTTTATGTAAAATACAACAAGAATCGCTGAAAATAAACAGGAAAACAGCGAAAAATGGTTGAAGGAGTTCGAGTGTGACCAGTCCATGAAAATTTTAATCAATTCGTACCAAATACCGTAATTGTAATACCTCGACTACACGAACAACAAATATTTTTATTTCCCGGCTTTGTTTATTTTTATCTTTAATAAAATTTATTTATTTTTTTGAATTAGTGCATTGGAATGAGGGAACAAAACTGCGCAAATTGAAGCATAGTTGATTTTTGACTGGTGGGTACCTTTAATGAAGCAGGAACTCGACTTTTTTGGATGGTAATTAAGACGATTCCGTAGTCTTATTCCTATAAGAGGATGGGCCTTAGGAATGAGAGCATGAGCAATGTCTCGCCTTCCTCTCCTCTACCTCCTTCTCTCCACCGCCTTAGTCTACGGATGCGCCCCCAACTCTCCCAACCGCCCAACTCCTTCCGTGCCTGGGCCTCCCTTATCTACAGCAGCGCCAACAACGGCTCCTCCTCCTCCTCCTCCACCTCCTCCTGGCCCCCTGCTCCTCCTGCACCACCCCCGCCGCCTCCTCCTGGTCCCCAGCCGCCTATAGTACCTCAGCCGCCAATGAATAACAGTGGGTTTTGGTATTTTGCTCTCTCCTTTTATGAGCACAATGACAGAAAGATGGAACTTGACAAGTAATTTCGCTGAATGATGTTATGAATGGATGTGTGATGTTTTTCTCCGTATTTCATAACCCTCTCATCCGATCGAGTGACCAGACACATGTGCAAAATAATTATACCATTTTTCGAACCGTAATATCTATTTCGCTAGTAGTCTTCCGAGAACAGTATTAAAATTATCTTTTCAGTGTGTCCTGAATTGGGCGTAATGTTCGAACAGAGATATCGCGCTAGGGTGGGTCCCAACGATCCTCTGCGCGGAGGATACGCGGAGGCAAGACAGAATTCTGTCGAAGCCAGATGCGAGGGTGCTAATAAGTCACTTTGGATGGAGGTTTGTGTGTACGCGCGGCCAGACTGGGAATACGTTAGTAATCACCTTCTGAACCGTCGTCAATCTGTTGTTTCCCGATTGAGTGCGATAAATCCCAGTCGTTCCCTTGTGACAAACTCGTGAGTTTATAGGAAGAACCGTTCTTTATTACTTGCTGAACGAGGTACATTAGACATTGATAAACGCACTTAATTACTAGGCACGAAATGAGCATAATTACGACAGAAAACTAGAGAAAAATAGGAGAAAATAGGAAGAAAACTAGAATTTAAGCATGGCTGCCAATTTACAGCATTGGGCGATAAATATAGGAAAAATTTAAATGCCTAATTTACGGATGCCGGTTACAAATCACGAAAACTTATTTAATTTACGATAATTTTACAGATTAATTATGATACGATTATTCCTCCTTTATTCATCTTCTTTTCTTTGGATAGGTCGATCCTCTTACATCTCCCCTGTCTCTCCAAGTAGAGGCGTTCTCGTCTCTATCCTCCCCTCCTCCTCTTCTTCCACTTCCGTGCTCCTCACTCTTCCTCTTTCTTGATTGTCCCCCATCCTTATGCTTCTCCTGCTTGTACGAACCGTGTCCTCTCTCCTTCTGGGAGATACCCTCCATGTTTGAACCGTACTTGTCCTTATCGGGGCAATCCTGAGCCAGATGCTCCTCCGATCAGCAACTGTAGCACTCCTTCTTGGCTCTTCCATCAATGTTCCACTTCTTCTTCGTGAAGATGGCCGCGAATGCTGCCTCGTAGTCCCTGCAACCCATTCTTCTGATCAAGTGCAGCTTCTCCACCGAGAAGTCTCTCGTGTTGTACTTGCATGTATCCAGGCCGATATGAACTCCTTCCTTGAGTGTCGGCTCCATCTCCAGGTACAATGCCTCAAGGGGTGACTGGTCTCTGTAGGAGATCTCCCTGTCCCAAATGGGCTTCAGAAAGACGACTTCGTGACGTCCCGCGTGACAGCATCATTCACTCCCTTGAGGAGTTCCCTTGCGCGATCCGTAATGATGGCGTTGGAGAACATGATCACGAAGTGACGAGCCTGCTCCTTAACTCCCTCTATCACAGTCTCCAGTATCTTGCCATGTTCCTCGAACTGCCAATTCCACACTTTCTCGTTTCCGATAGGAACCGTGAGACTGTGATTCTGCAGTGACTTGTGAACGATGATTACGCCATCCTTTGGAATCTTCTCAGTGTTCTTCCTGAGAACCACTCCGTATGCCTTCTCGAACCGTTGAGGAAGATCCGTGGGCAAGTCGAAAGTCTTCATCTCTCCATGCCTTCTGTGAATCAGTGGAATCGCATGCTGACAGAATCCTCTCGTCAGTCCTTCGACCAGATCAGCCGAAATGTTCGAAACCTTCTTCTCCTCTAGCCACTCCATTTTGATCATTGGGGGCAGGGTCTTCTCCCTCCTCCCGGTACAGGGCCATGACTTGAACCATGTCGAAAGGACTCCTGATCTCGATTGACACCCATCCCTTCGGACACTTCTTCCACTTCTCTCCCAGGGTCTTCACTCCACACGTCGGGCATTCCTTCCTCCAATGCAGGATGTCGTTCTCGTCAATGAAGTGCCTGAGATAATCAGCACCACCTCCCATTTCATCCAATTTATCCTATTCTCAGTATTATCCCAGTTTCCTCATCCTCATTTCCTCCTGGTACTCTCCGAATCCTATCCAACTGAACCACTTTCTCTCTGCCATCTGATAATCTCCGAGTGGTGGCAGTAGTACTACTTCTGTCTACGATACGGTAAGGTCCTTCCCATTTTATTTCCAGTTTCGGATTCTTCGAACCGTTCATTTCCTTCTTGATGTAGATCCTGTCTCCAATCTTGGGTTCATCTCCTTTATTATTCTTGAACTTCTTGTCATACAACTCCTTCATCTTCTTCCTTTCCTCATCCAGTCTCTTATTCACTTCCTCCATCGTCTTCCTCATCAATAGCTGCATTCCAGTCTTATAGTCCTCCTTGTCCACTACATACTTCTCATTCACTCTCGTTGGTTCTCCTCCAGGCAACCGTTCATCACGACCATTCATTAGAAACGATGGAGTCTCTCCCGTAACCTTATGAGGTGAATTGTTGTACACATACAAGGCGTATGGAAGAGCATCTTCCCATTCCTCCGGTGACGCTGGCAGTCTTCTCATTATTTCGGTCAGCGTCCTGTTGAGCCGTTCAACTGAACCGTTGGCTCTCGAGTGATACGGTAGTGTGCAGTTTCGCTCGATCTTCCAGAGTCGTGAAATCTCCTCCATTATTTCATTCACAAACTCTCCTCCATTATCGTTGAGCAATGCTCGTGGCACTCGTCCATTCTCCAGAACCCATCGATTCAGGAAAATTTGGGCAATTGTAGTCTTGTCACGAACCGGATAAGCACCAGCGAATCTGCTGAACAAGTCGATGATCACGAGCGCGTATCGATTTCCTTCCATGCTCTTTCCCAGATCCAGCAGATCCACGGCGACCATCTCCAACGGTTCCTTCGTTACTCTTGGCTGCAGTTGTGGGATGTAACGCTTCCTTGGATTAGCGAGTCGGCACTTCTCACATCGCTGCACAATCTCAGACACCTCCTTGTCCATTCCACCCCAAACGAACTCTTTCTTAAGCTTCTGAAGCAGCTTCTGCGAACCCGAATGCCCGAGCAAGACACTCTCATGCATCTGCTTGACAAGGTCCTTCCTTCTGTTGACTGGCACATATAACAGCAATTTATGTTCACGTCCGATCAAGTAGAGTAGTCCAACTCGAAATCTGCCCAGCTGAGGTTCATATTCGAGAACGGCATCTCGACTTTGCCTTCAGCTTCTCTCTTTCCCAACTTCACTTCCTCTAATCCTTTCTTCACCACTTCCACCAATTCATCTCCTGCCTGATCATTTTTCCACTCCTCTATCTTCTGATTCCGTTCACTATCCACCTCACTCTCATTCGATTTCTGAACCATGTACTGATTTAATATTCGAGGTGTTGTCTTGAACCGTAGTATCCTCCTCTCCAATCTTCAGAGCTTCCATTCCATTTATGACGACATCCTCTCCGATTGTCACAGGCTCTCCTTCGAGCTCCATCGGGTTCCTTGAAAGGGCATCTGCTACCAGATTCTCTTTTCCTCTCACGTATTCAATCTGCAGATCGAACTGATTTAGCTCGGCAGCCCATCTCAGTATCCTCGGTGCTACATTGCATATCTTGAACATGCTCACTAGTGCTTGATGATCCGTCCTCACTATCACTCGAGTATCATACACGATCCCCTTCCACTTCTTCACACACTCATATATTCCTAGCGCCTCCGCATCCACAATCGAGTAATTTCTCTCTGATCCTCTCAGACTTCTCGAGAAAAAGGCAATCGGTCGTTGTGCTCCATCGTCTCCAGCTTGTGTGAGAATGCCACCAATCCCCTTGAGACTTGCATCCGTGGTGATGTGGAACGGCCTCTCTCCCGTTATCGCTTTTCCGTAGTCGGGCTGAATCAGAGACGGAGCCGTTGTGACTGCCTCCTTGAGACGTACAAACGCCTTTTCGTGATCAGCTGTCCACAACCACTTCTCTTTGCCAGAAGTCAATGAGTGGAGAGGGTTTGCAATTTCAGCGAATCTCCTTATGAATCTCCTCTGGAAGTTCACGAGTCCCAGAAACTGCCTCACTTCTGTCGGATTGGTAGGTCTCTTGTACTCTCGCACCGCAGCTACCTTCTCTCCCTCCAATTCCACTCCATCCTTAGTAATTATGTGGCCGAGATACTGAACCGTGTCTGCGAGAAATCTGCATTTCTCCGGATTGATGAGTACTCCCTTCTCCTCCATTCTCTTGAGCACCCATGCCAGTGTCTCCAATTGCTCCTCCCTCGACTCAGTTGCTATTAGCAGATCATCGATGTAGCAGTAAACTCTTAAACGCTTATCTCTCTCCTTCTCCATCTCTTCCTTGAGCATGTCCATCATTGCTCGTTGAAACATGCACGGACTTGTCGCAAGTTCGAATGGCAGTACTTTGAACTGGAAGTGCTCTCCAAGGCAACTGAAAGCGGTAACCTCCTTGGCCCTCTCATCGAGCCGTATCTGCCAGAAACTGGAAGCGAGATCGATTGTGGTGAACCACTTCTTCCTGGCCAGACTCTGAATGGTACTCTCCAGATGTGGCAGCGGGTGCGCATCATGCTTGATCCGTAGATTCACCTTACGGTAATCGATGCAATGTCGTATCGTTCCGTTCTTCTTCTTCACGATGACAATCGGTGAGTTCCAAGGACTGCTCGACCTCTCGATCACTCCCTGCACCTTCATCTTCTCAATCAACAGTATCAACTGTTCCCGTATAGTAAAGGGTACGATCCGTGGTTTCTGCTTCACTGGCGACTCCTCTGTCAGCTCTATTCCACACTCGTATCCCTTCAATTCTCCCAACTCGTCATCTTTTACTGCGAAGACTTGCTGGTGCTTCCTTAAGAGCCGGACTACATCATCAGTAAGTCCCTCTGGGTTGTTCTTCTTCATCTTTTCCGCAATCTCTCTCCATCGATTCATGTCCTCTATGTGGCTCCCACGATGTATCTTCTTGATTGCTGCTCCTCCAGTCTCCGGAGCCACGTATTTCTTCCATCGTCCCACTGACTGATTCTTTTCGAACACCATTTCCTTGTCAGTGGTATTCATTACCGGAACCGGTACGACCGATTCATCCACTGCGATCCCCTCGACGACTCCATCCATCGATGAATCCAGTATCACTGTGCTCCCAGGCACTCCATTAGCCCACACCATGTTCATTTCCCCTTTGGCAATCACACAGTGTCTGAGGACTACAGCTTCGCCTGCATCCTCCATGTTGTCTTCCTTCTCGTCGACTGTCTCTTCGGCATCGACCTTCTTCTCTTCAGGTAGAACCGTAGCATTCTCCTGCTTCTCTCGGAGCTCTACTCCAATGGCATCCAAGCCTGCTCCTCCAATTATGACACCGACTCGGGCTCGTGTCACGTAGAATCCAATCCTTGCTGCCTTTCCTATCTGCAGCTTCACGTCCAGCACTGCCTTGCCACTCAAATTGATGGGGTTCTAATTCGCATCTCTCAGCACTGGCCCCTCGTTTTCCTTGATATCCTCGATCTCGACTGCTTCCATTCCACTGAGCAGTTGTTCATCGATCAGGGAGGCATCAGCTCCAGTATCAAGCAGCACACTCCTCTCCTGTCAATTGATCACTCCATTCAGCTCTCGAGACTTCTTAATAACAAAGAAGTCCTCCCTGTCCTCATTTTCAGGTTCTCCTTCAACCTTCTTCAAAACGGGTTCTTCGGAAGGATCTTGTCGGCATTCGGGGCCGGAAACGCAGGAGAATTCGGGTTGGGGAATGTCTCCCTTTTCTGGGAATCCATGGAGTTTGTAGCAAGTTGCCATAGTATGTCCAGGCTTCTTGCAGTGCTCGCACACTCCTGCTCCTTTCGAATCCTTGCATTCTCTCTCGTAGTGTCCCTTCCTGGAACACTTAGGGCAGATGACATCAACTCGTCTCTGTGTGTGT
Organism: Pristionchus mayeri; assembly: GCA_036245805.1. NCBI lineage: Eukaryota > Metazoa > Nematoda > Chromadorea > Rhabditida > Neodiplogasteridae > Pristionchus > Pristionchus mayeri. Next base: position 8,108,763 of record BTRK01000002.1, read on the forward strand.
GCTCGAACCGTCGACTGTAGCGGTGCGTTCGTATTCTTGAAGTTATCTCTTCTCGATCCACCTCCAGCTATCTCCTTCAGGTACTCCATTTGAAGCAACTTCTCCTTCATCTTCTCATATGTCTCTCCAGCAGCATACAACTCAATTAACTTCTCATGCTGCTCTCTTTCTTCTCTCATAAAGAATGATGAGATTTTTCTTTCTCAACACTTCCTTCTGATCCTTGTCCAGCTGCATCTTCCCTGTAAGCCTCTCCAATTCATCACATACAGTAGAGACTTTGCGTCCATGAACCGGGATACATCTGAGCTTCTTCTCATCTTCAATTATCTCGAAAGGTGTCTTTACCGACAGACGTCTCCTCATCCACTCCATTACTGCTTCCAATCCCTCCTCCTTCACCGTGTTCGGAGTATCCCAGAACACCTCAGCTGCTTTGCTAGTGACAATCTCAGCCATCATAGCAAGAGCCATATCGTCATCCATGTAGTCATGGCGAATCATGAATGCCTTGTAGAATCTGTTCCAGTCTTCTTTCTTCCCTCCATATCTGTCCATTCGAGGTAGTCTACTAGCTATGAGATGTCGCTTGTCTTCAGTCATCTTTCCTTTCCTAGCAGAGCGAGAGTCCAACAATCCCATATCCGAACCGTCACAACTATACTCATCCACGTCCCTTCTATTTCCTTCACAACCACCAGTTCCTCTCCTAGACTCACTTGTTTCTTGTACGTTCGGGGACATCGAGAGCCGGATGTTCCTCGAGAACCGTGGGCAGCCTTCGCGCTTCTCTCTGGATTCGATCCCAGGTGCCGGTGAGTGTCTCCATTTCAGCAAGTTCTCTTGTACTCGCCTAGTCCTCATATTCCTCTCGTCCCCCTCTGTATCCACCTTCGCATTCGTACCTCTCGACAGTTCCTCATTCTTGATGCACTTGGTGCAAGCCTCCTCCGAATCCATCCGATTATCGATGATTTCCTGGAGCTCTGCTAGACGAACCGTCATGTCAGCGATCTTTTGATCGTGCTCCGCCTGCATCTGCAATTTGAGGTCTTCTGCTTCCAGTTTCTCTTTCTTCCGTTCCTCCCTTTCTTCTTCAACTCCAGCCCTTTCCACTGCTAACTTATCCCTAAGGTCCGAAAGTGAATCCACTCTCTCACTATTAGTGATCCCTTCAACCAGCTCCCAAATATCTGCATTCTCCGCATTCAGCTCATCCTTAGCATCCCTCAACTTGTCCCATTCAGCCACAATCTCATCCATCTCAGTCACTCTAAAACAGTTCTTCAACTCCTCCAGTTTTCCTTTCAACTCCAACCCCTCTCTTCCATTTTCTTCTATCTCGTCTAGCGTTCCTTCCATCTTATCCAATTCTTCCATCATCTCCTTTTTCCTCTCGTCAAACCAAGCACTATGATCATCCTTCTCTCTCTTTCCAATGTGCATAGCCGCATGCCAGGATGCGATTCTGTCTTTGATTCTCTTTAGAATATCCAACGACTTTTCCTTCCCATCGGCCAAAAGTGCTCTTGCATTCTTCAATTCCTCCTCTGCTTTTAGCGCACCTGCTCTAGTCACTCGACTAACCTCTCTCCTCACTCCTTCTGCTGTTCTACATAGTGCCTTCTTCTGTTCCTCTCCCAAATCGAATCTCACGTCTCCATTTATCACTGCCTAATCCACCTTCTCCATCTCCTCATCCAGGGTAGGAACCGTATTCTCATCCATGTTATCCTGCAGAAAATCCAATTTACTCCCGTATCTCCCACCAGTACGTGACAATCGTTGAAAACCGCAACGCGCGTACGCGACGCGTCAAAACTCGCGATTCCTCCAACTAAACTAGCAGCACTTGCCACCAATCCTCCAACGAAACCACCCGAACAACGGTGCGAATCACAAGTGACACGAACTTCCGCCCGATTCAATCACTGTGATTTGATACACAAGTAACACGAGCAACGCCCGATTCAGTTTCTTGCGATCGAGAAAATTACAAGTGACACTAGCTCCACCCGCTTCAGCCACGTGTAATCAAAATGAAGTCACCACAAACAGCACGAGCACCGCCCGATTCAGCTGTTTGTGATCAGAGAAAGCAACAACAAGCGACACGAGCACCGCCCGATTCAGTCACTTGTTGTGGTAGCTGACGAAATGAACGGCTCCTGGACGTCTCCTGGCTCCGCTTCCTTCAGTCTCGTGGTGTCCTTCTAGCAACGCTCAGCCCCCATGTACGCGCGGCCAGACTGGGAATACATTAGTAATCACCTTCTGAACCGTCGTCAAGCAGTTGTTTCCCGATTGATTGCGATAAATCCCAGTCGTTTCCTTGTGACAAACTCGTGAGTTTATAGGAAGAACCGTTCTTTATTACTTGCTGAACGAGGTAAATTAGACATTGATAAACGCACTTAATTACTAGGCACGAAATGAGCATAATTACGACAGAAAACTAGAGAAAAATAGGAGAAAATAGGAAGAAAACTAGAATTTAAGCATGGCTGCCAATTTACAGCATTGGGCGATAAATATAGGAAAAATTTAAATGCCTAATTTACGGATGCCGGTTACAAATCACGAAAACTTATTTAATTTACGATAATTTTACAGATTAATTATGATACGATTATTCCTCCTTTATTCATCTTCTTTTCTTTGGATAAGGTCGATCCTCTTACATGTGAAGTCTTTCAGTTGATTCCACTTTAACGTCTCTAAATTATGCATGAAACCGTGGAATACATACTAGCACTTAAATATTATTACTTTACAGGACCGTACGGTCGGAAACCCGCCTCTAGCTGAAGTTATTAGCTTTGCGTGCAACAATGGAGAATGGTTGGTGACTGAGGTCGCTGAAAACGAAGGAGAAGCAGATGTAGAGACCAAACTCTTGGACCGTATTCGATTGGACAGAACGAGCATATGCTGCAGTGATTGAATTTCCCCCGTATTCTATTGTATTACCTAATTATTGAGTTCTATGCATTTATTCATTCATTGCTTTTATGCATTGCTCACCCTAAAAATGGGAAATAAACTGTTATACATTCATAGTAGAAAACATAGGTGTCCACGCTGGCGGCGAGGGGGGGCACTGCGCAGGGCCCCACATGTGGGGCGCTGCGCAAGGCATGTATGGGGGTTCATGGAAAAATCGATTTCTATGTCATGGGAGGTCAAGACTAACAAGGAAAGGCCACGAGGGTAAGGTGAAGTTTTTGAACGAGACCTAGCGCGATCGAAAGAGGATCAAATTCTAAGAACTTCTACGTCTTTCATATCTGCTGAGGACCTCTGTGGACGGCTGGGTAGTAGTGGAGTTTCGGAACATAGCCAAAGAAATTGACGGGTTTGTACCTCTCCCCACTATGAGCGCAGACATCCACAACGGCCCTCAGCAGATATGAAAAACATAGAAGTTCTTAGAATTTGATCCTCTTTCGATCGCGCTAGGTCTCGTTCAAAAACTCCACCTTACCCTCGCGACCATTCCTTGTAAGTACCGTACCCAATCGACTCTACAGTACCCCCAGATACCGTATACCACTACCGTAACCCACTATTATCGCAAACTAACTTTATTTTTAAAAAGTCCCGATACCGTGTGCAATCGATTCTACAGTACCCAAGTAACTACCGTAACCCAGTTCCTTGGGTCAGATCCTGTTCCTTGGGTCAAAATTTTTTTTTAAATTCTAAATAGATAGCTAAATTATTTTAAGGTATCCTAACATTTATATCTTTACTGTATAATCATTTTATGATAGATTTAGGATTTTTAGAGAAACGTTTGAAATTTTTAGAAAAATGTTTGATCCAAGGAACAGGATCTGACCCAAGGAACTGGGTTACGGTAGTTACTTGGGTACTGTAGAATCGATTGCTCACGGTATCGGGACTTTTTAAAAATAAAGTTAGTTTGCGATAATAGTGGGTTACGGTAGTGGTATACGGTATCTGGGGGTACTGTAGAGTCGATTGGGTACCGTACTTTAATTTTTTGAAAATAAATTCAATTCGTGATAATAGCGGGTTACGGTAGTGATATACGGTATCAATCGATAATGTACTATCGATTGGGTACGGTACTTAGTCTTGACCTAACATGACTTACAAATCGATTTTTCCATGAACCCCTTACTCATGCCTTGCGTAGGGCCCCACTGTGGGGCCCTGCGCAGTACCCCCCCCCCCCCCCTCGCCGCCATTCCTGGACACATATGGTAGAAAAACTTGTAAAACTTGTAACACGATAAAGGAGAACGGGTTTAGACCGGGATCTCGCAGATACGATGACCACCACATCTCTAGCAGACACTAGGTCGGATGATAACTAAAAAAGTGCCCTTCTCCAGCATGTTCACTGTAGATTCCCAAAGCTTCAAAAATACTTGAAAGTTCTACAGAAGGGTCCATTTTTGGCTCTCATCCGGCGTAGCGCCCTCTACCCGAGTCGCCTCCATACAATGTATGTCATGAATTTGCGAGTTGGATGAGAATGAAGCTCAACTGATAAGAAGACGATAGGAGGATGTGATATAAGCTGAGAGATCAGGAAGACAGAAGTATTATCAAGGCGCGCTCTCTCTCTACTATGGACAACAAAGGAGTGGCTATAGCTTTCAAGGTACTGTACTCAAGCACAGTGCGTGAGTGCATGTTCAACATAATTATACTTTTTTAAAGTGTAGGGTCACTTGGTACTTTGCCAACTAGTCGTAACTTGCTTCAAATGAAATATCGAGTAAGGTTTTGGTGAGCCGCATAAATTTATTGCCTAATTTTAGAGTCAATTTTGCATATATATATACCCATACTTTAAAACTAGCAAGGAACTACGTCACGCTAAAGGTTGGGGTATTGCGCTATGCCACTTTTCGAACTTCTCCCGGGAACGGCAAAAGTGCTTCCTCGGACGGGATTCGAACCACCAACCTCTGGTTTTAAAATCCACTGCCCATACTTTAAAATCGTAGGTAACAGCACTGGTGCTGCTCAGTGGCATTCTCGGCGTCACAATCGGCATTCTCATCGTGTCTCTCAACGTCAGAGATGACGTAGAAAGCACTCCGCCTGGTCAGTTTGCGCTACGGGCACGGCGTGTTACAGGGGTGAGCGAGAGATGAAAGAGCGCAGAGAAAGAGAGAGAAAACCTCTCGCGAATTTACATTCTATTGGTCTTGAATTGGTATCGAACCGCAATCTGGAAATTTGCCATAGAATAACATGAGGGGCCAAACATTGACGATTCACAACCACCCCTGCTCATTTTCGCCAAATTTCTTACCTTCTCATCAGTACACTTTTCTCCTTCGGCTAAATCACAAGACATTTGCCCGTTCCTGCATAGTTAGCGTAGCCTGTAGGTCGCATTATGCAATTTGCACACCCCAATAGCAGATGGTCATTGTGGAAAATATATGAATATGCAAATAGAATTCGCAGGGGAGTAACCTACACATCGACATCAAAATTCCTTTATAATCTTGATGCAGATGTACTTCAATGCTGACAGTCGTCTGATAAGAAGGAATTATTTGGTCGTTGGAACAGATTACGAGATTACCTGCTAGGTAGGATGAGAACTGCTTCGTCATGACGCAGTTTGATATATCTAAGACGACATGACGCAATTGTTCTCATCCGACTTACAAAGCCCGAAAGCGTCGTGAACAGTTTGAACATTTCAAAACATTTCAGCTCATTAATTGTACCGTTGAAAATTAAAACTTAAATAGAATATTCCTTCCACTTCTAAGAAAGGCTTTCTGAATGGATCCCTCCATGGATAATGCATAAGTAATAATAGCCTGACTCTCTCCAAATCTCATGCTCTCTCGCTTTCTCTAACCGACGAGAGAGTGTCTGATATGAGGAGAGTCAGACCATTGCTCTACATAAGAGAAGCCGGAGTCAATTTCAGTTCCCACGTATCCTACCTCCATGATCTTTCCTTCTTCCACTTCCACGACTACTCTCGCGGTTCCTGAACCCCTTCCGTGCACCTATGCCCTTCCGACTACTCCTCAGACCGAGGCACCCAACACTGACGGACCAGGGACCGAGGAACCCGAGTCGGAGACACCAGATACAGATACCCCGCCCTTGTGTCCAGCCCTACCCGATATGAAAAACATCCCCGAAGGACAGACCATCGACCCAGAAACGGACAGCCGATTCGACAAGTTTGTCACCGTCTCTAGTCAACTGGAGTGAGTTTACAGAGGTTGTTAAAAGTACTTTTTTGAAATGTTATATATCTACATTTATTTGATTATGTACTATGAACTTGTAATAAATGTAATGGGAAATGATAGGAAATACCCCACTAGAAAAGTGAGGTCGTGTCCATGAAGAGCTCTGATGAGCACTATGACGTCATAGTGACATGATATGACGACATAGTGCTCTTGCAAGGGCGGCATGACATCATCCTTCCCATCTGACGTAGTGCCTCAGGAATTGGATGAACGTCACCAAGGATCCGTGCGACGACTTCTACCACTACGTGTGCGGAAAGGGACAGCGAAATCGCGTTCGATCGCCCTTCGACGTATCTCAGGTATAGTTTGAATCTCTCCAAATCTCATGCTCTCTCGCTTTATCTAACCGACGAGAGAGTGTGCGATATGAGGAGAGTTAGATCATTGCTCCCCAGGTTGAAATCTCTTGGGGGCTGTACTATTTTAGAACTCTTTGGTTTGAACTTAGAAATTCGAACACTATGTTTCACCATCTATAGAGTTCTAAAATGACCAGTTCGACAATGAAACAGCCTCATCTCTTGTCTCAAGTAACTGCAAACGCACATCTTTTCAATGAATGAAAAAATGAAAAAATGAAAAAAGGAATGAAAAATAATGAAAATAACTATCTGTACTTGCAGAGAAGGGACAACGAAGTGGAGGGCGGGATGTGGCAGGCGCCACAAGACTACTGGGACAGCGCTGTGAGTGCGATTTTTAGTGGTTCAATGCTAATTGAAATTTCCATTGCCAGTTAGGCTTTGCTAAATGAGAGATCTCTCGCGAAACTCCCATTCTCTCTCGTCGAGAACGCTCTCATTTTGTTTTATTTGAGAGAGAGATCGTCCTGTTTATTTTCCTCTCTCGCCTCTTGGTCGAGAGGTCTCGCGAGAGATGCAAATTGATTACTCTCGGCGAGAGGACGAATGGTCTCGCGAGACCCTCTCATTAATTTCTCCCTATTGGTGAAAATGTGAGTGGTCGGGGAGTAAAAATCAGAAAAGTAAAGATGTGCTGATTGTCATGAACATCTAGTGATTCTCCTCATTGCGACTAGTCGAGGTTAACTGCCTAGGGGGCCAAGCCTAAGTCTGAGTGAGCAAAAATTAATGAAGAGTTTTTTTGCAAAAACCTCAAAGTTGAATTCGAACCAGCGACTCACTGCGCGTAAATCTGACCCGTTATCCACTCTGCCAGATCGACTTTTGGGAAAGGACACCCAAGATAAACTAGTAAAACTGTTATAACTGAGCGAAGCGCCATGATCTGCGCCAACCACTCTCGTGCTCAATAACTGGAAGAAATGAATGACTTTCGCGAGACCACTCGCCCTCTCGCCGAGACTAACTAATTTGACTGTCTCGCGAGGGCTCTCGTCGAGAGTGACTCTCACATTTAAATTCATTTCGAGAGTTGACCGTTCAACGAGAGCAGTTTTTGACGAATGATCTCGCCGAGAGCCTCTCACCTCTCGTTTAGCAGAGTCTATTGCCAGTAGATTGAGTCTTCAAATTTTTATTACACCCGGTCTCCATACACCACATTTATCCTCAATACGAAAAGAGTGACTACTTCCGTACACACATTTCACATTATTCGCTTCTCCTTACGCCTCCGATCGTAAATAAATAAATTGCTTCCAGCCCCTCCCAGTGAAGCAAGCAAAGTGGATTCGTGACAAATGCCACGCAGACACATCATACACAGCAGTGAGTAAATTGTTGAATTTTCTTGCTTGGTCGCAACGCCTGATGGGAACCAAAAAATAAATATAAATATAAATAAAATAAATAAAAAATAAATAAAAAATAAATAAATAGGGAACCCCTCTGTAAATCGTTCACATAAATATTTTGGCAATGGGAACCTACTGTGAGCATGCTGGAGAAGGGTAATGTGTTCTATTCGAAAAATTGCCGTTTTGCAAGTTTTAGCTTGGATAAAACAATTAATTCATTCGTTACTAGAGTTCGTAATTCGGGCTTTCGTCTCTTCATTTTACACATTCTCTCGACCGGTTGAACGGCGAGAGAGTGTGTAGAATGAGGATACCGTGGTTCAATTTCTCGAACTCTATTCGTTACAGCTTGACCAAGAAGCAAAGATCAAGGAACTGATGGAGCAGCTGGTTGACCACACCAACATCAACGTGCCATTCCTTTACCCTGACCTGGAGACGATTAAGGACAAATCCGCAATCTCGAAACTGATAGGTTTGCATACAAGTGTCTGATTAATAAATAAAAGCACCTTCGGTTGCATGATATGAGGCCGTAAGACTACATCAAATCCATGAAGGCATTGGTACACAGATTGTTGAAAATCTATCGGAAGAAAATCTCGAGGGGGTCTATCGTGTCAACTTCAACATCATAATACAAACCAGGGATGACCGAGGGGATTCGAATAATCCATCTTGACTCAAACTGTTTTGGATAATCCATAACCGAGTAACCGACATATCGTTCGATTAGCTGATTATGCATTAACCGAACTGCCATCCCTAATAGCAAATAATTAATTAATTAATACTAATTAATTATTAATTAATTACTTAACTAATTATGGACCCCTTCCAGGGTATGCGAAGGGACAATTCGGCGCAAACAACTTCCTCACCACCTTTGTTGCACCCGATTTCAAGGTTTGAACCATTTTCATCGGTTCAAATTTCTTCAGCAATAAGCATGTTATGTCGAAGGAAGATATCAAATGAAAATGCGGCACTAGGTGGGATGAGAAATATGAGGTCATGCCGTCTTTGAAGCATCAAAGGCGGCATGATGTCATAGTTTTCATCCGACCTATTGCCGAAAATGCATATGTGCATTCGTCAATGAACCTTCATGAACGTCAATAATTAACACTTTGAGATTTTCACAGTTTCTGATAGTTGTAAGTGCTTATTTTTGTGTTGCCAAATGGCTGAAATGTTCCAGATAGAAACTAGGAAGTGCGATTCGTTGGAAAATATTCTGATTATGGTTTCAATTTTCAGTTCATTTAGGATCATTTCCTGATATTTTTATGGTGGCATACATTGTTCATGAGATTATCAGCTATCTGGCGCACCTGAAACACATTTGAAAAGACCCAAAATTACCTGAAAATTGAACCCCTATATATTCCGTAGGATCCCGACAACGCACCGTTTCTCTACTACATCGATCAGCCGCATCCCATCTTCGATGCGGCGGTGTACACCGATGACGTGTACCCTGTTCAGATGGAAGGGTGAGCAAATTTGGCACATTTCCAAAAGCAAAAATTCTCAATTTCGGCAGCTTTCACTGTATTATTCTCCGATGAGGGCACGAGATCGAATGAGAACTATGAAGTCATGCCGACTGATATTTCAGCATGACGCGATAGTTATCATCCGATTTAGTTCCCACATCTTTTCGTTTTTAGGCTTGTAAATGGAATCGCAGAAGCCCTGAGTAAGTACTCGCTGATTCTAAGCGGCAAACAGCCCGACGAAACTGTGATGAAGGCAAGCGAAGAAAATTAATTATATGAATTATATTTTATGCGAAATCTTTGCTACCGAAGTGCAAATGCTCCATAAATTTAAATGCAAAATTCCTGAAATATTGTACTTTCAGATGATGGCGAGCGATATCGTGGAATTAGATCGCATTATTTCAACGACGATGCAACAGGATTCCATCGTGAGAAGACAGGTCAGAAGTGACAAATAATTAAAGTTACTCCCTTTATTTCATGTACATTTTCTTATTACGGTTCTGCTTACAGGCTTGCTAGGAACCACGAACTATATGTTGGATTTAGGCTGAGCGCAACTACAATCCGCACAGCGTTGCTGAATTGGGCGTTACGGCGGATCAGATTGATTGGACGACGTTTCTACAGTCGGTGAGCTTCTAGCTACGCCCCATAAATTCGTTCGATATATCAGAATAGAACAATATTATTTATAATCTCACATTAATTGCAAAAGCAGGCAATGACTCGACTTGGTGGCAATCCCTTGGCCGTGGTCGACGCATCGTGGAAGGTTATCATCATGGAGGAAGAGATTACACTGAATGCACTGAACGAGCTGCTTGAACAGGCACAATTTAAAGTCTTGAGAGTGTTTACACATCCCATTTTTAGACCCCCGCTTCTACCATTGTGAACTACGTGTACTACAAGACCTTCTCTAAGATCGAAACGGACGTCCCTGCACCACCGGTATGATTTTACTTGGTGGGATGTGACCCATTTTGCGAGTGCTCGTTTTGTTCACACACTCGGTCGGTGCCCACTAGAGTTCGTCAAATGAAACCACGGTCTCTTCATTTTACGCACTCTCTCGCCAATCGACCGGTCAAGAGAGTGTGTAGAATGAAGAGACCGTGGTTTCATTTCTCGAACTCTAGTGCCCACTACGAGATATTATGCAAAAGTACTGCCTTCTCTGTACAAACAGTCCTTCTGCGCTTCACAGATTGCAAGCAACAATTGTAGGGTGTCAAGGTGAGGACTAATCCGGTGGACAAGTACCGTGCTGTGCTGAATCTCGATAAAAGGACGATGATCGGCGCTCTGCGCAAACCCGATATGCCGAAGCCGAGTGAATTGATGAGTGCGGCTCAATGCTCGTCGGTGAGCACCTATTTCAATTTCAATTTCAATTCATTTATCCATTACGAGATAAGACCGGGTCACGTACATTAGCGCCTTCATTAAACTGTGTGTAACACGCTTTTTATATCAAGATGCATACAAATAAAATAACGTGTAAAGAAAAAATAGAGTTACATGGTCAATGCTAACTACAGACTGTGGAAACGTTCCTGCCTTGGGCAACTTCGAGAATGTACGTTGACACAGACATCCCTGATCCGGAACAGCGAAAAAGTCTCAAGAAGAATGTAAGTCGATGAAAATCATGACGATTATCGATTAGAACCAGCTCAATCAGTGATTCAGCCCAGGCGTCGAAAGACATTGTATCTTTATCCTATGCACTATCTCAGTATTCAGACCAATGCGAGTCGTTTCTTGCGAAGTCATCCCTAGCCTAGTCCTCCTATTTTTTTATGATTTATCGATCAGATATACAATTACAATTCGGAAAAAAAAATTAGAAATGATCGCAGGTAGCCGAGATCGCAGAGTGGCTCTTCTTTGGCTTCCGATCTCAATTAGATCAGCTCAACTGGATGGATGATGAGAGCAAGAAGGTAAGGCGTCACTGTCATTTTACAATCCTGACACTTTTTCTGTACTTGTTTTCGCTATCCAAAAAACACGATATTGTCGCCCGTTCAATATGCATTTTTCTTTTTTTCTACATTTTACTACGTTGTTTTAATGCATTTTTCAGAATGCCTTCGATAAACTGAACAACATCCAGCTGAATGTCGCTTTTCCTGATTGGATTACGGATGATGAGGCGCTAGCCCGCCATTATAATGTGAGATTTTTTTCTGATGCAAAGCTTACATTTTCTCTGATTTCCATGATATCGCTAAAATCGGGTAAATAGCATCTATGTTTTCCATGCTGTCTAGGGTTCCTGATGGAATTGGAATTCCAATAGTTATTGGAAATCCAATAGTTTTTGGAATTCCATTAAGAAGAGAGGTCAATTGTCGGTGAAACTCAATCGATGTGAGTAGTTTTTGAACAGAGCGGTCATCGTTCAAATGATCGGATGAAAAATCGTCTCTTATTGGAATTCCAATAACTATGGAATTTCGGAATCAATTCCATCAACAGAACTCTAATGCTGTCTCAGAGCACAACTAGCGTGGAGAGGTTGCAAATGCGCAGACGATAAGTGCTTACCAAACTTTATTCCAGGGCTTTGGCATAACTGAGGACGACAACTTCCTGCAACAATGGGTCAAGCTCACCGACTACTTTGGATACAAAGAGGTTGATTCAAATGGCGGCATTTCTGAAATTAATATTATTAATTATTCTATTATTAATACTTATTATATTATTATATTATTATTAATTATTCTTAAATGAATCTGAAATTATTCAGGTCGAACCTATAGTTGCTAAGCCAGCACGAGACCGCGACAACTTCTTGAAATTCATCGGAGTAACAAACGCGTGGTAAGAGTAAACGTGTGGCTCTTGTTTCTCCCAACCAGTTGCTGGGGAAGCCGCCAACAACTGGTCAGGGCACTGGTTAGCAACTGGTTAGCCTAAGCTCCGCCCATTCTAATTGGTTAACCAGTTGTTAACCAATTGGCATGCCCTGACCAGTTGGTAACCAGTGCTCTGACCAGTTGTTGGCGGGTTCCCCAGCAACTGATTAGGTGAAACCAGAGATAGAGAGAGAGAGATAGAGAGTGCGGATTTGCAACAAAACATATGAATTGTTCGGATTTGCAACAAATGGCTTGTCAGGTACGAACCGCAGCTCAACTCAATGACATTCCCGGAGGGAATTCTCCAGGAGCCCTTATACTCGCCTGAATATCCGATCGCCAAGATTTTCGGAAGTTCGTCTGGCACAGTTCACGTGCACTGGCTGATTGCCTAGATCATTTATTTCCTTGTGCGACACTAATCTGCAGCGAGAAATGGTCTTGCTCTCTCCATATTATACACTATATCGCTCACTCTGATCGACGAGAGCGCGTGTGATTTGGAGAGTCAGACCATTCCTCATCTGCAGCGATCACCCTCTTTTCAAACCCTGCCCATTGCATTAACAAGAATTAAAAAAAAATATTTTGCCAGGCCTCGGTACGATCGCCGGTCACGAGCTCACGCACGGATTCGATGATCAGGGCGTGCAGTGGGACGGCGTCGGCGCGCTCAGATCGTTGGTTACTATAGTTCGAGAAACGATACCACGCTCTCTTCATTCTGCACACTCAATAGACCGGTCGATCATCGAAAGAGTGTGTAAAATGAAGAGAGCGTGGTATCGTTTCTCGAACTCTAGTTGTTTACCAATGGTTACTAAAGTTTTTTTCTAATTAATCCTTCTTGTTTGGCATAATCGAATGCATTTATTGTTTGGCAAGAGAAGATGGGAGCTAGATAGGTATTTGCTAAAGATTAACTGATAGAGTTCTCTTATTGGAAAATTGTTGTTGCTGTTTCAGGTAGATTTAAAGCTCATTGCCTATATGAGAGGAATCGCGAGAGAATCACCCATCCGCGGCGGTAGAACCAAAATCGTCCTATCCCAATCATAGGTGTCCACGCCGCCGGCGACCCCCATGAACCCCTATTCATGCTTGCGCACCCCCCCCCCCCTGGAGCAAGCATGAACCCCGGTCATGGTCAAAAATCGATGGTAGGTCATGGGTAGGTCAAGACTAAGTACTGTGCCAATCGATAGTACAGTACTTCCTGATACCGTATATAGCTACCGTACCCCGATTACCGCAAACTGATTTTTTCAACAAATTTAAATACCGTACCCTAATTAAAAATTCAAAGTACCGTACCCAATCGATAGTACAGTACCACAAGATACCGTACCCCACTACCGTAACCCCGACATTCACGAACTTACTTTATTTTTAAGATGTCCTGGTTACGTACAGAATCGGTCTGGTGTCGTGAACGATCGATTGTACAGTACCCAACTGACTACCGTAACCCAGTTCCTTGGGTCAGATCTAGTTCCTTGGGTCAAACATTTTTCTAAAAATACTAAATCGATAATACAATTATTTTGAAGTATTCTACCGTAACTCTAATTAGTATAGAACCAATTTATGATCTATTTAGGATTTTTATAAAATGATTTTGGATTTTTAGAAAAAATGTTTGACCCAAGGAACTAGATCTGACCCAAGGAACTGGGTTACGGTAGTCAGTTGGGTACTGTATAATCGATCGTTTACGACACCAGACCGATTGTACACGTTATCAAGACATCTTAAAAATAAATTTAGTTCGTGATAGTCGGGGTTACGGTAGTGGGATACGGTATTTGAAGGTACTGTACTACCGATTGGATACGGTACTTTGACTTTTATATTAGGGTACGGTATTTTCAATTTTTGAAAAAAATCAGTTTGCGGTAATCGGGGTTACGGTAGCTATATACGGCATCAGGAAGTACTGTACTATCGATTGGGTACGGTGCCTAGTCATGACCTATGCTTGCGCAGGTTCATGCTTGCGCAGGTCCCCCTCGAAAATCCATGACCCGGGGCTCATGCTTGCGCCCCCCCCCCCCCCCCTGAGGGTCGCCGCCAGTGCTGGACAGCTATGATCCCAATATAAATTCTATGCAAGGTATTTCAAATGATGCTATTTCAAACTGCGTCGTCAGAATTTTGATATCGGTCGTCATCTTCGAGATTCAGATATCAAAATTCTGACGACGCAGTTTGAAAGAGCATAATTTGAAATACCTTGCATATAATTTATATTGGGATAGAACGATTTTGGTTCTACCGTCGCGGATGGGTGATTCTCTAACGATTCCTCTCATATAGATCCCCTGATACTACCGGAAACATCATACCAAAAAAAATTCAATAAGATAACTCTATCAGTTACTCTTTAGCAAATACCTATCTAGCATCTTCTCTTGCCAAACAATAAAAACATTCGATTATCACGGGTCTCCTGTAAAAGTGTAGGAAAACTGACTCGTTTGGCTACTAGGAATATTTTCTATCTTAGATTTTGATTAAACTTGGTTCATGGACATGGTTGAAGGTCAGAAGAAGACTAATCCAGTCAGTTTGGTGAAATCTGTACATTATCGATTTTTATGATCTACAGCGACCAATTGACGTATTTCAGTCAATTTTCATCGTGCAGCGAACTTTTTTTTCTCATTATGCTCGTTTTCGAGAGATCTACAACTTCGTCAACGTAGCACAAACGGCCAAATCACGTCTTCATTGCGAAAATTGCGAAAAACTGAATTTCGTGTTGAGAATATCGATTTTCTGGACACAATCGATTTTATTAATGCCTCGTTCTGGACTTGGTCGATTTTAGTAACATTCAGTTTTTTGATCATATCTTGGTTCAAACTGATGCAATAGAGCTCACAAAAATGAATTCGAGAGCTCTCGAGAAGCCGGAAAAGTTTATCTGAGTGAACTTAAGCTATAACATTCGTCGTTTTCTCGTTATTGAAGGAAAACTGTCCAAAGTGCCAACAAAATATGATTTTCACTGCTCAGATCGAACGATTGACCATCATTGAAGTAGTCTGGCACATTTTTAGATATTTTGGACATCCCGCAACTACTGTGTTCACTTTTAGTAACACAAACTTGTTCATTCTCCATTATCTGAGATAACTCAATCCTGCATCATAATATTATGGGGAAAAATATATCGGAAAATAACTTAACACCTTTATTCAGCGTTTCAAATAAAACATATAATTTTATAGGACGAGTACTGTTTAAAATGTGCCAGACTACTTCAATGATGGTCAATCGTTCGATCTGAGCAGTGAAAATCATATTTTGTTGGCATTTTTGACAGTTTTCCTTCAATAACGAGAAAACGACGAATGTTATAGCTTAAGTTCACTTAGATAAACTTTTCCGGCTTCTCGAGAGCTCTCGAATTCATTTTTTATGAGCTCGATTGCATCATTTTGAACCAAGATATGATCAAAAAACTGAATGTTCCTAAAATCGACCAAGTCCAGAACGAGGCATTACCTCCCTTACTAAATCGATATTGAAAAGCAGTTTATATGAAAAATGCTCAACGTAAACAGTCCTTAATTTTGCGTGGAGAATCCACTGGAAGAATAAAATCGATTGTGTTTATGGTATACGGAGCCAGAAAATCGATATTCTCAACACGAAATTCAGTTTTTCGCAATTTTCGCAATGAAGACGAGATTTGGCCGTTTGTGCTACGTTGACGAAGTTGTAGATCTCTCGAAAACGAGCAAAATGAGAAAAAAAAGTTCGCTGCACGATGAAAATTGACTGAAATACGTCAATTGGTCGCTGTAGATCATAAAAATCGATAATGTACAGATTTCACCAAACTGTCTGGATTAGTCTTCTTCTGACCTTCAACCATGTCTATGAACCAAGTTTAATCAAAATCTAAGATAGAAAATATTCCTAGTAGCCAGCATTCCTACACTTTTACAGGAGACCCGTGTTATGTCAAACAAGAATGATCAAGTAGACTAGTCGTCTCCTGACGACTGTAAAATCGCTTGGCATTGCTGCATCTTTACCTTTACATCAAACCAAATCGCGTATTTGCTGTAGAGTAATTATACGGGATACCAGGTTACAATGGTTCGCCAGTCGACGCCAGATTCCAAAGTATTAATATCATGATCTGCCTTGTAGGTGGATGACGAATGTCTCGCAACAGTCGTTCAACGAGATGGCACAGTGCGTCATCGACGAGTACTCGGCCTTCTGCCCCTACCCCAACGTCTGTCTGAATGGAGCGAACACCCAGGGAGAGAACATCGCCGACAATGGAGGTTACTATGACAATTTGCATTTACCACCGAGACATTCGATTAGAGGGCGAGAGAACAACAACTACAGGGTGCGCCAAAATTACCCGAACTGTTTTCATCTTTTTGTGGCCTCGCGGCCCAATCGATATGCGCGACCTCTAATGCATCATCATGAGGAGTGGGAATTAGTCTCTCACTATGCAAGGTTTCATATCAGTTGGTCAAGACATCTAGTAATGGCGATGTCTAGTAGCATCAAATCCGCACTCTGGACCTGTACAAGACAGTGTGACGTCGCTCATTGACTCTGCTTTCACAAGCCGCTTGCATCTCATACCGTTATCATGTACCAACAGCTTTATACTGATAAGATGCATCCGGACTGAGGGAAACCGGTATCTGTTTCCACCCCTAAGAACCGAGATCGCTACAGAAAGAGGGTGCTTCGAAATAGCACGAAGACGAAAAAGATTCTCGATATCTCGAGCACATCCGTTCGTAGACTTATCAAGCCCCCAGCTGGCTCTTCGCCTTCACAAGTACTGTAAACTGCAGGGAATATATGAGCTACTCCGCAGAGAACGGTACCTAAAACTTTTGCTACATTGTGCCAGGTCCGCGCACTTTCGTACATTGTTCAGCAATGCAAATATTTTTTTCTGTCGAAGGAAAGCGGATTTTGCAAAACAGCATAATTACTGCCTCTGATCCTGAAGAAACCAAAAATAGTTGTGAAGCAACTGGTAATACCAGCTATCACCTGTTCATAATGGTTTGGGATGGAATTTGCTCAACATTAAAGTTCCCTCTCCTTTTTGCCATTCCGAGCGTCTAGATCAATACGGAGTATTACATGAAGCACAGCCTCGAAGACGCGCTTCCACCATGAGCTCATTCCCACTTGGGTCAGGAGGGCTGAACCTTTCAAAAAGATTCTTAAACTCTCGACTTCACTGTTTGGGGCTGTTGTTGACCAAGAAGTCCTCTACCAAGAACTCGATACTAATCTCCTTTTAAGATGCCCTTCTCAAAGCATGAAACGAAATCTATGAAAATTTCCCGCGGGAATTGACAGTTGGACATGAGCAGAGACTAAAGGCCTTTGTCAGAGCTAAATGAGGTCCCATCAAAATTAGCTAGTATGTTACTATTGCCCATACTGTTGGTAAACTTTATCATGAACCAGGTCGCCCATGCCCCATTACAATTGTGTGAATCATATAAAAATTTAAGTTCGGGTAATTTTGGCGCACCCTGTATTTCAAAAACATTATTATCTGCAGCAGAGTTCGATAAATGAAACCACGGTCTCTTCATACTACACACTCCATTCAACCGGTCGAGAGAGTGTGCAAATTGAAGAGACGGTGACCCGAATTACGAACTCTAATCTGCAGGCATCCAAGCTGCGTACAAGGCGTTCAAGGCGTACGAAGCTCTGAATGGCGCCGACCCGAAACTGCCCGGATTCGGCTCGACCTTCTCCTCTGACCAACTATTCTTCCTGTCTTTTGCTCAGGTATAGAAATTTGTGTATCATTTTCAGATATGTTTCACGTGCAATATGACCCATATTGCGTACATGAAACATATCTGAAAAGGATACAAAAATTTGCCAATAAGAGAACCCTACTCAGCTATCGCATCGACCCATATAAAAGTGAATTACATCGAAAGATGCATGGTTTTTACGAAACTACACGACACTACGTCGGATGAACACAATTTCGTATTGCCTATATGCCTTTGATACCTAGTGCTAACGCTATATAATTCAAAATACAGACTAGTATTTAAGTTTAAAGGCAATTTTGAGTCATTTTCGGATAGGATTCAGGTACGCAACATAGTGCATGGGCTTATCAGCTATCTATTGCACCTGAAACACATCCGAAAATAACATTTCTTGAAAATGTAAACTCTAATGCAGACGTGGTGCGATCGCGAACAGGACGAGGACGATTTCGTGTACCAGATCGAGAACGATGTCCACGCCCCGCCCATCTACAGAGTCCTCGGGACGATCCAGAACTTCCCTGCTTTCAGGGTCATTGTATTTTAATTAATTAAAGTATTATATATGCGAACTTTTTATACACTGCCGTTAGAATTGCCATCACTTAATGTTTTATAATGCTATTTCGAACTAGTATATACAGTAGAACGTATCTCTACCAAGTCATCGCACAATACTTTTTGGATCGATTTCCATCTCAATTCTAATTTTGCGATGTTGTTAAACTTTTATCGAAAAAAGTAGAGCGGCTTTAATTTTCGAATTAACTCGAATTGTTTGCAGAACGCATTCAATTGCCCCGTCGGCAAGGTGTACACGCCCAAGGACTACTGCAACGTGTGGACCTCGAAACCGTTCTAGGGGATACGAACCGTAATCCTAGCTATTAAAATATTCTATACAATATGTCATTGCTGATTGCATTGTACAATATTTTACACCATTGTTGATTGTGGAGCAATGTGAATGCATTCATGGTTTCTATATTTATTCATCAGGGCACAATGTAAGCATCCTACATTAAGCCAAAGAGGTTCTCGATATCTGAAGTGCCGTGTTTTTTTCGAAAACATAAGAGAAGTAGAGTAGAAAAAATGCGAAACTGGGTCTTGGCTGTCATCAGTTGCATTGCATCTTCTCCGTGGCGATCGTTTCTCTCGTCTCGCAGAAGGCGCCGCCACTGCGGCAGAAGATGATGGCTGAATTATTTCAAAATTACTCGATTAAAAAAATTACAAAACTACTCTTTTAGTAGATGTTCCACGAGAAAACTACTTTTTCATCTGTTAAGTTGTTTCCAATTCCGGCGACATTTGCTCCAATACGTGTTATTGTGGTGGTTTTACGAAAAATATGTCGTACCAGACCCCAAAAAACCAAATTTTAGGCATATTTTAATGAAAGTAAACAAGAAAAATATCGCATAATATTGAATACAAGATTATAGTTTCTCCTAGGCGCAATATGTGTACTAGGGTGGCTGAAATGGATCAACGGGCCGCTGATTAGAGAACCTCGGCAGATCAGAGACGGATGAGACGGTTAACAGTCCCCTCTGGCAGTCCTACTCTTTCCATTTACTGTGGTGATAGAGACTCTCTCGTCTCTCTCTCCATCCCCTCACGGATGACCCGCATGAGAGAGTAAACAAGACGGTTAACCGTGGTCCATTTCAGCAACCCTAATGTGTACATACTGTCAACGTAAGCAGACGAGTAGAGCGGCATCTCCAACAGTTCACGGAGAAATTCGGGAGCCAGCTTGTTTCTGGGAGTCGTCATAGTGGAAGTTGATTAGCCGGAGTTCCATAAAGTTAGCAGGGCTGTAAGTCATACTAACATCCAATTTTTGATGGTCTGAAATTTTCGTAAATCAGCTAAAGTGTTACCAAAAAAACTCACACTTGTGGAGAATGTTCCGAACAACCGAATCGATCTCAGTTTGTTGCTTCACAACCTGCGAATGAGAAAGTTTAATTCTGAAATATAACTCAAAATAAGGAAAGGTTGGAAGGGTGGAATTCATACTCGGATTGGAAAATTTTTCCCTCTTTTCCATTACATTTCATACTGCCGCACATTCTACACTGGTTGACGAACGCTCGTGGTATAAAATCAGGGCACTAGGAGTGAATGTGTGAACTATGTATGACGTTACGCCGCTTATTATATATCAAGGGGCCAAGGCGTCATAGTTCTTATCCGACCTAGTGACGAAATCAGTAAAATCAATTACCTTTCGGCTGTTCGGCTTGATCGCCAGATATGCGTTAGGCTTTCTCGCATCTACTATAGCGATACCAACTAGGAGAAGTAAGGGAGCGATCCGCATTGCGGGAGCTTGCAAGATCGATTGAATGAGTCAGAGAGAGAGCCTAGATTAAGAGCAGAAGGCAGGACATTAATTAACTCGGTGTAACAACAGATGTGTCTTGCTTGCGATAGCAGGCGATGAGGACTCTCATTGAGGAGATTGACCTCAGCTGTGATGGTTCGCGATTCTCCATCGGGAAAACTATGTGAGAATAGTTTCAGGAAAGTCTCGTTGGAATCAGTATTAGAACGGTGTTCACATCCCTCCTTCTGTATCACTTGACTTTGCATGACCGAGTATTTTTTGTAAGTAATGACTTTTTGTAAGTACCGAGTAAGTAATGACCGAGTATTTTTTCATCTTTTCAAGATTTTTTTTCACTGATATTTATCACCAGAAACAGTTTCAAAACACTCCCTTCAAGCTGTGAATGCAACAGTGGTGTAAAGTTATGATACTATTACAAAAATATTGTGCGCGATTTCGCAACAATCTCTCATTCCGGATTTTCCTGCGGCAATGGTGTGTGGTATGCAATTTTATATATTAATATTGATTTAAGAACTTTTCCGGCACGTTTTTACTTTTCAAGTAGCGAACGTGGAATAAAGTAAATTTTATTCAATATTTGTTTCAATATTTGAATATTTGAAGAAGTAATTTAATAAATTTAATCGATATCGAAAGGAGTGCTGTTTTTCAAGATCATTACAGAGAATCAGATAATAATGTTTATGATTTGAATCAATTGCAATTCAATTTCTTCGTTCTCATCGCAGCATCACAGAAGTAACGCGAGCTGCGACAGAGGAATATGGCTAAAAAAATGATAGTTACTACGATATAATAAATATTAATCCCCATTTTGAAGTGGTTCTTCATTTTTACCAATCAATAATTTAAACTACTAATACTAGATTTGTTAAAGGCGAACGTATTGTCGACGTAAGCAGACGAGAAAAGATCCATTTCCTCCAGCTCACTGAGAAATTCCGGTGTCCACGGGCTAGACATATCAAGCAGGAAGTCCTAAAATGCGGAATATTTGTTAAAATGTACAATATTTTCTACATATTTTGTCATTTATCATGCTGTTGCTGCACTGTACTAAGCGGTTGCTGAAAACTAAAGAATACATCAGCGAATGAAATGTCGAATCGAATCAATTTAAAAAAATATCATTCTCATTTTCGAAAAGAAAAAAAAATATAACTTACGAATGCAGAAACGAATCCGGCTTTGTCATTTGCGATGCCAGTGTGCTTCTCATAAACGATACCGTGGTCGTTGAGAATTCTCGCCAACTCTGCGAACACTAATTTAGATTGTATTTAAAAAAATATTTGTTTCAAAGTTGGCTGTCTAATTACGAGATTACTAGCCGGTCTTTGTCATATTTCTTCTATTTGTTTTCGCAAAACCGCAATGGAAAACGGGGGAAGAAGGAAATAACATCGAGCAAAAACGACTGGTCAATGCCAATAACGACGTGGCTTACCTCTGAATTCGGAATGATCGAGGTCCTGGATTCCTCCTTTCAAGAGAGTGCCGTCCTGAAATGATTTACTTCGATTTGAAGAGTCATTACTGTACCTTGAAATATCGATCGAAAGCCAGATATCTGGGAAACGATGAGCATAGCACTTCCGAAGCGTTCGCCATGATACTAGGAATCCTGTAAAAATAGCTGGAATATGCATTATGTTAT
The DNA here is from genome assembly GCA_036245805.1 of Pristionchus mayeri. Classification (NCBI taxonomy): domain Eukaryota; kingdom Metazoa; phylum Nematoda; class Chromadorea; order Rhabditida; family Neodiplogasteridae; genus Pristionchus; species Pristionchus mayeri. Next base: position 8,130,950 of record BTRK01000002.1, read on the forward strand.
ATGATTTAAATATCGATGAATAAAGATAGAGATAGAGAGTGTGTGTGAGAGAGATAGAGAGATGGATGGAGATGGAGAGGCAGTGCTCTCTTACTTGGAAAGATGCTCGTCCTGGTCATAGTGGAAGCTGATTAATCGAACTTCCATAATCTCGGCAGGGATGAAAAGCATGCTAATGTCGAGTTTTCCACGGTCTGAATTTGTCAACATTTAGCCAATTGTAAAGCTAAACCGTGGTGAAACTAACACTTATGGTTAATGATGGATTCAATATTTTATTTGATTTCGCTTTGTTGCCTCATAATCTGAAAATCACGAACAAGATTTCATCATATTCGAACTCGTAACTCGCCTTTGTACTGTTCAGCTTGAACGCCAGATATGCTTTAGGCGCTCTGGCAGAAGATACTGCAGCGAAGCACACTTGGAGAAGAAACAGAGCGATCCTCATTGAGAAGATGCCTGCAACAGTAATAAACGATCATTGACAAAGGGGCAAATTGATTATGACAAAAGCAAAATATGGATGTAAAATGTTTAAATTAGTAGAAAAAGTGAAAAGACCGGTAAGGATACATATAAGTGAAAGAGGACCGAAGCTAGAATGGCGGGAGAGGTATGCCTGTTAAGAGCAGGGTCGGGCCATTAATGAATTGTAACAACAGACTCATCCTTTATGGCGGGAAACTGGCCAATGCTGTAGTATGGTTCATGATTCACAACTGGGTAGAATAATGGAGCATACTTCCTATCAACTTTGTCTTTATCTGATGATTTATTAATTTCTTAAATTCTGTCACATCACATCATACAATTTCGTTTGATAAGTAAATAGATTGAGCTAGTACGGGGAATTTGTATTGGATCAATATGATATGGTTTCTATGTTCACCAGCGGCACTTACACTAAAATATACGGAAAATGTTTGCTCTATATTACGTAAACAATATACGCAACAAGTCACGATAATTTTAGAAAAAAATCACAGAAAAACACAAAAATTAGAAAGAAATGGTTTCTGATGTTCATCAGTGGCACTTCATCTTCTCCGTTGCGATTGCCTCAGTAATATCACAGTAGTGACGAGAGCTGCGGCAGAAGATTATGGCTGAAATCATGAAATATATCGATTATTAATTTAATTAGTTATTATTAATTTTACAAAAAAATATAATTTCAATTAAAACAATTTATTTACTAGAAGTAAACGTACTACATATGGAGAATGTGGTCCCATCCTCACCTGATCACTACTGCCTGATGTGATAAGTAATCGAAACTTACTGTCAACGTAAGCAGAGGCGTACAGCGGCAAATCCAGCAGTTCTCTGAGGAAGTCGGGCGCTAGCTTGTTTCTCGGCGTCTCGGGAAGATTGAAATTCTGAAGAATGATATTTGTTGGTGGTTGGCGTAAGAATCAATCAATAATAAATCTGCAGCCCCTATTTTCCATTTTATTATATTAGTAACAAACACTGAAAAAACGCACAAGTGCGGCAACGAATCCGGCGTTCTCATTTGAAATACCACCATCCCTTTCGTAAATAATTCCGTGGTCGTTGAGAACTCTCGACAACTCTGTAAAAAGTTGCATTAACCGTTGATAACTCCAGTTTTCTTCATGCAGCGATACCAAACAATAACGCCCTGCAGTTGACTACACTAAACTAACCTCCGAATCTGGAGCGGTCTAGATCCTGGATTCCTCCTTTCAGAAGAGTGCAGTCCTAAATTTTCTCATACAAAGAGCCCATAGGTCACTTAATTTCTCACACTAGTTTATATGTCGAATAGTCTCGAACAATAAATGCACATTGATACCTTGAAATATCGATCGAACGCAAGATATCTGGGAAACGATGAGCACAGTGCTTCGGAAGCGTTAGCCATAATACTAGGAATCCTGAAATACATATTGATCCCTTCTGAAAAAATGATGAGTGGAGACATATAAAAAGTAGAGACTGAATGTGAGAGGAGATAGAGAGGAGAAGGAGAGAGAGGAAAGAGATCGCGCTTACATGGATTTGTGCTCATTATCATCATAGTGGAAGTTGATCAGACGAAGCTCCATCAGATTAGCAGGGATGAAGGTCATGCTAACATCGAGTTTTTGGTGATCTTAAATGACCAGAAATTATAATAGCAGTAAATAATGTTGGAGCAATGGTCTCGCTCTCTCCATATCACACACTCTCTCGCTCACTCTGATCGCCGAGAAAGCGTGTGGTTTGGAGAGAGTCAGACGATTCCACGAAAATGCAGGTGTCAGAGCCACGTCACTGCGATGGGTGCTTCCTACCCGGCGATTCATCAATACTACACTCACACTTCCGCAGCAGTGAGTTCACAGTAGAGTCGATAGCAGTTTGAAGCCGAACCATCTGATAATCAGGCAATCTTCTATAGCAAGCGAATCCAACTAACCTTCCTGCTGTTTAGTTTGAACGCCAGATATGCATTCGGCTTTCGGGCAGCAGCTACAACTGATACTACGCAGGCTAGGAGGAGCAACAGATCATTCCGCATTGTGGGAACTGACACTGGCCCGAGTGCGAGAGGGGCAATCGAATGAGTTCTAGCGGAGAGAAATTTCAGCTAAGAACAGAGGCCAGGGCAATTAATTATCTGCCAGGTGTAACAACGTGTGCGTCGTTCGTGCGATTGAAAAGCCTCACAACGGTTTTGAGAGATGTTTCCACCAGTATCGCATTAACTCTGAAAAATTACACATCGCTGAAGCGAAAGATGCCGCAAAACAGTGAAAAAGAGCAGAAAAGCGTGATTTGAAGGAACCATTTTGTGCTGATAATGCAAGCGGGGCGGATTGTAAGTAATGTAAGAGGTGTGACGAAAGGTGAGATGTAGGTTGTCGAATATAGGCCGGCCGATTCTGCTTTGAGTTTGAGAAGAAGCGCCAATTGTTTTCGTTTGTTTCTGGCCGCTGAACCCAGCGTACCGTAACTCATCATGCGCCATCGTTTCTCCATTTATAGCTTTCTCCTGTTTGATCTACCACGATTGACCTATTTTTTGTGTCCCGGGCAGAATCTCATGAAACCTCGTACATTCTTCAGCACGATTAGCTGTAGGCCAGCATCTGAAAACATTCAAAAACTCATTAATTGCCAGCAAATTGGAAGCTATTTACTCCATTGCGTGCTAAGACGCTTTTTGTGTAAAATATTTTGCTGTTTTGACAAAATTGATGCCGGAAGCGCTGGAGTGTTTTTGACTTTTATCAGTGCAGAACGCGCGGCCTCATTTCCAATGGCTTCGTGCTCCGCGTTTACCAGAGACGTGTCGCTCAAACTCTTTGTATCACTTCCAAGTTTTTAGAAATGAAGTATTGAATTCGAAATTAAACTGCCTAAAGCGCATTCGAATTCAAAGCACATGCAGCGTCAACGTCTATTTGTTCAACTAATCTCCCTTGTGCTTGGAACATTTATCAGTTTCAGAATTGTGAAAGTTGTTGCTTAGCGAGTATGTTGTCCAATAACTTCCTCAACTTTCATTTTCGCCTGCCTAAGCAGACGGCAACATGGTGATGCAACAATGATGACAGTGAGAGGGGAAAGAGGAGAGAGATAGATAGGTAGCATTCGAATCATTCAGTCTATACCTAACTATGCGTATTCAATCAAGCGAATTGAGTACAGAATACAACGAATATTTTCCTTGTTCGCCCAGAGATCAACATATCACGCCTTTCACGAGAGAATCGAGCTAGATTCCCCATTCCTGGGAATGGAGGGGAAATCAGGAAATGAGTTCTAACCGGTTTTGGGCATCCTGAGGCATGCCTGACAGATCTCCAGAATCTCGTTATGCATACTTCATTCTAAAGGTGCCTACACCGGGTCGACTACCTGCAGCCTGAACTTTGAGAGCTTTTATCTCAATTCTGGTGAAAGATGGACAAAAAATGTTGAAGGAGCAACCCCAACTCATTTTTCGAGCTCTATCGATCTGTACAAACCGCTTCTCCTGAATAGCAATTTTAACCATGCTACATTCATGGCTAATGTTCTCAAAAGTGTAGGAAAAGGGGCAGCTAACATTTTTATAGTGCATAGAGCTCTTCAAGAGATTTCGAATAAGTACCTGGCGACAGAAATACGAACACCTGGGTGTGACTACGGCCATTTCTACGTTTCCTAATCATTTGAACATTATTTTCAACAGAAAAGCTCGCAAAAAATGATCATTCTTGATAAATCCCTCCGAAAGGAGCGGTGTGAGAGAAAATTGACTGTTGAAAATAAGGTTCAAATGATTAAGAAACGTAGAAATGGCCGTAGTCACACCCAGGTGTTCGTATTTCTGTCGCCAGGTACTCATTCGAAAGCTCTTGAAGAGCTCTATGCACTATAAAAATGTTAGCTGCCCCTTTTCCTACACTTTTGAGAACATTAGCCATGAATGTAGCATGGTTAAAATTGCGATTCAGGAAAAGCGGTTTGTACAGATCGATAGAGCTCGAAAAATGAGTGGGGGTTACTCCTTCGACATTGTTTGTCCATCTTTCACCAGAATTGAGATAAAAGCTCTTAAAGATCAGGATGCAGGTAGTCGACCCGGTGTAGGCACCTTCAGAATGAAGTATGCATAACGAGATTCTGGGGATCTGTCAGGCATGCCTCAGGATGCCCAAAACCGGTTAGAACTCATTTCCTGTTTTCCCCTCAATTCCCTGCCCCAGCTCGATTTTCTCGTGAGAGGCGTGATATTTTCCTGATTTTCGATCAGTCGAGCGATTGTGCACAAGGAAGGAAGAGATGTTTTCTCTTGTTGAGTTATCGTGAGTGTTTTTATCATTTCTTCCAGAGTTGTTAGGTGAATACTATGCGTGTTATTGCCGAATAGATGCGTAAAGTAGGCTCACCGCACCCCAATTGTTACACAAACGATAGAAAAGGCGGCATTTGAGTGGTCACTCACCTTTGATTTGTTAGATTTGGAGCGGATAGTTGACCATTTACTCCCCCTTCTAGATATACGTGACTTTCCTTCTTGACTTCGATCAGCATAGGAAAAAAATATAAAAATTATGAAGATTATTTTATTCCTTTTTCGTTTCTTTGACCTTCTTGTATGACCCACATTTTTTCATGAGCACATTTCTTCTTCAGATGCGCTTCGTTATCGGATTGGCTCTTCTTGCAGCAGCTGCCAATGCGCAGATGGTTTGAGTTTGACATTTTCGTATCCAACTTTCACTCGTTCTCGTTACCCTGGAATACTCATTGGCGTCAGATTAAACGGAAACAACAGGAAATCGTAAAAGAAACCGTATGATGTACGCATAAATTCCAAACATTTTCCGATCAGGTAAGACAGTGTCTTTGTCTACGTAAACTTTAAAAAGACCGTTGCATTGGTTCTCAAACTCTAATATACGTCTTAGAAGAAAGAAGTATGCCAATGCTTAGAAACATGAGTTTTCGGTTTCTCATACGATCATATCAGGTGAGACAGTGTCTCTGCTCCGAGGTCAAATCGTGCTCCATGTCGGCCGCCGGCTCGGTTACTCAGTGCGCTGACAGGTACATTGCACTTATTCGATGAGCCGTGTGGATGCATGGATTATTTAGTGGACGAGTCTTGGGCATAGTGGGAGACGCAGTGATAGTTTGACTACCTTATCTGCTTGTCAGCGTGGAATAATAACAGTAAAATAACATGCCTACGGATGACTTCGCATGTAATGTGCCGGATGAGAACCAACAAAAGGCGCTTCTTCAAAACTTTCATAGAAGCATTTTCGACACTGGGAACCTAATGTGAACTTAATGGGGAAAGGTACATTTTTGGTCCTGAAGCTTATCATCCGACACTGATCATCCTAGTGCCGTTCTTGCGCTTGCCATTGAAAAGATAGAATACGCAGACATGCGCTTATTAGAGAGAACCATTTCGAACTAAATCATCTCCAGTAAACCGTTCCTTCACTTTCACTTTTCAACAAAGATGGAGTAATCAACCTTTCACTTGTTTTCCACACTATGAACTCTTTTCGTCTTCAGAGTTGCTCACTTGCATATATACACATAGAACTCGGTGAGTAGAGCTCAAGCGTGGCTCATTTTTTTTCTAGATCACGCAGATGAAAGATTAACACGGCAGGTGCGAGCAATGATCTCGCTCTTTCTCCATACCATACACTCTCTCGCTCACTCTGATGGGCGAGAGAGCGTGTGGTTTGGAGAGAGTCAGACGATTCCACGAAAATGCAGGTGTCAGAGCCACGTCACTGCGATGGGTGCTTCCTATCCGGCGGTTCGTCAGTGTATCCAGGCGCACCAGGTTCATTTTATTCGTCCTTTCATTCTACACACACGAGTAATCATCTGACTCTCTTCAGTTTGCACGCTCTCTCGTCTCTCCGACCGCTGAGAGAGCGTGAAACCGAAGAGAGTCAGACGATCGTTCACACACCCTTTCGCTCTCTTGCGACCTGAGTGGCGAGAGAGTATGCAGAATGTAACCCCGTGATGCCCGTTAGCTAACTCTACTCTCCGAGCAGTGTTATCCCGCGAGCAGGTCTCGAATATGGGATGCATCTTTACCTTTACATTTACCTTTACTCTCAGGGCCAGATTCGCGCGGCTGCAGACTGCGTGGAGGCCACCTTCGCCAACGCGTAAGTCTTTCTCGAAACCGGCGTCAACCCGGAATTTCAACGGTGAAACCGGCTTGGAGGCTCACGTAAGCCGGCTTGCCGTGTCCATTTTGTCATCAGTAGGGATGATCACCTAAAGGTGCCACATAAAGGTGCGCCAACGCCCCTGGAAAGATGGCGCCGCAGCGAAACCCGTACTCGGTTCAGGTATTATTTTTTAGCGTTATTAATGTTAATTAACAACAACAGTATCGAAATGTGTCAAAAATATGCAAAATTGTGATTTTTGCAATGTTTCCACAAATTCGCTCATTATGCATAATTTTGAAACAATCAAAAAGCCTGGATGTTTATTAATAACCTAATTAACATAGTTATTAATTATTAATTAAGTCAATGGCGATTCGCGAAATTACCGCAATCATCAAGCGGTCCGGATTGATCATAGAGGCTGCGCCGCTTATGTCGGTACGGTACATATTTAACTTTAAAATATTATATATGGGAAGTTCTGTGTGACTATCGGACTCATGTAAGAACCTCGTCAGAATTTTTTATGTCGGGCTTCATCTTCGAGATTTCGAAGGCCAATCTTCGTACTGTCGTATACACCCCAATTTCGCGAACATTCTGAACTTGCTGAAGCACCCTTGTGATGTACGATAAATAAAATAAAATACAATAAATAAATAAATAAATTACAGGCAGCTCAGAGAGTCGGCGGATGCATGGGACAATGTGCGCAACAAAACAGCTGCGCCAAGTACTTAATATATTTACTTTTTTTAAAGTTTACAATTAGCGAAAAAATAAATTATCCTCTTTATCTAATTAGACGCATTGCCGGATTTTTTTGAACATTACGATTGAGCCTCTTATTCTATAACAATAGACTCGGATGCTCGCTCAACCTCCCCTCTGATGCTGTCCTCGTGCAGACCTCGAAACGATGCGCTCTCCAAGCCGGATTCACTACTCCTGTAAGTTGCCTTTTACAGTCTCTAGATAAATTATTGCGTAGTGTCGCTTTTAATGCGTCAAAAACTGGAGACAATTTCATTATGCACTCAAAGTTGCAATCTCATTCATTACTTTGCTCACACATGAGCTAGCACTTTGCCGTTTAGAAAAGGCAAATGTATCCAGAGACCCCAAAAACTCACTAGTATAAAAACAAGAAAAGTAATTGCAGACCGCCCGTGCTATCTGTACATGCCTGGCCAACGCGGGCATCCCCCGTCTTGCAGCCCTCTGCCCCAAAATTACCATCTCTTAAAGATAATAAACTATGTATATATTTACATGCTCACAGCAAATACAAATGCAAATAGCAATGTAAATAAAATTGTGTATTCTATCCTTTCGATATTAATTGTGATTGAAATCACGTCGTTCTTCGCTGATTTGGTTGGAGAGTCGAGGTGGTAAGATGCGAACATTTGTGCTGTGTTTTGATAAGAATGTTTTGACACTACCTACACAGATGATGAAAGGTGATGGGGAAGGGAGGATGAGAATAATAAGAGAGTAAAGATTCCAATGGGCGGCATCCCCCGACTGGTTCCCCTCTGCCCCGCCTTATCTACTTGTAGAGCGAATAATTCCCAGGAAAGAACAAAAATACCTTGAGATTATGAAACACGTAGCTTTCGTGATACATATTTTTCAAACAATCAAACAATTACAATAATTATAACACAAATGATTATGCAATGGTAAATGATATTCTGCGAATATTTAATGGATAATCTACAGTCGAAATATCATCTCGTTGAGCGAATACATATTTATATCGTATTTACATTCAAATTCTCGTCCTTCACAAATCCCCTTTTCAACTTCCTTGGCCTGTTCATTCACGAAATCTACGAAAAAGTACACAAAATGAGCGTGTCGAAATAATTAAAGGCTGATGAAATCCTAAGATACAACAGCTAGTGAAATTTTGAGCTGGTGTGACGTATGGATGAGACATCAACCCGACGTTCACTAAATAACAATGGATGGTGGGATGAAAATAGGTGGTCGAAAAATAGATTATTGAAGGATTTTGATACGCTTGAGTTACTTGTTATAATCTAGAAGGATTATCCGACATAAAGTAACGAATTTAAAAGGATCGGATTATACTGCGTGTATTCACAGTGGAATTTCTGAGGACGGGTCGAGCGATTGTGCTCAAGTAAGTAATGTTTACTCCATTTCTTCCCAAGAGTTATCATACGTTATCACTTCTAACAACAACATCTAAGAATTTATAATCCATGATAACTCATGGAATTCATGAATGTTGTTGCCATATATTCAGGCTAATCACTCTGATATCACTCTGTTATTGCAAAGACGATTGGAGAGGCGGGATTTGTAAAAATATCCCTAAGAATCATTGCATTTAAAGTAGCAATTTTTCCACCCAATCTTCCGACAACTTCGCTATGTTTGTCTCGAAATTTTACTGTTTTGAACTCATGTTCTGTTCAGATGCACATCATTATCGGGTTAGTTGTTTTCTCTGCAGCCGCGGTGAAAGCTCAAATGGTTAGATTTTGAGAATATTTGAAATAAGAGGCTATGATGCAACCGTGTTAGTGTTCTACGAAAGAAAGGGTCAACGGGATTTTGCACTAGGACATGCTAATGAGTTGAATAGTCAAAAATATTCATATATTAGGCGCTACTGTATCTATGCTCCATCTAAACTGTAACTACATTGCACATCATAGAATATGTAGAAGATGTTCGTAGTGCATTCTTAGAATGAGGTGTGATATAGTTTTCCTGTGATATACTGTATGCTTATCAGGTGAGGCAGTGTCTCTGCGACGAGATCCACGCGTGCCTTCGGGCAAATCCCGACGGGTCGATTCAGCAGTGCGCTGACAGGTAATATTCAATATTTGGCTATTCTCTGATTTCTTGCCACCCTCCCTCTCATTTTCAATCGCCTACAATCATTGTGGTGTTGCGCTGCCGAAACTCAGGGAGAAATTCCAAGAAATGGGGGGGGGGCTATTAGGTTGTTCGGAAAGTTTTTTTCTTTTTTCATGTATGGACATTATTCACTTCTCCTTTATGTAACCATGACCAATCATCTTATGGTTTTTTGCAGCTGATGTGGGCTTGGATACTCTTTATGACAACCACTAGTAAATACCTCTTCGATCAATAGATCTCGAGCAATGGAAGTCCGAAGTTAGCCTGACCAACTTTTCTTCGAGATTTTTACGGCACATATTTCTTTGCAGAACATAGATGGACATACAAATGGCCCACTATTGTGAAGTACGTCAAACAGGGACATTAGTAAACGTAAAGCTTTAAATCTAGGACGTGTTCCCTAATATAAAGAATAGTATATGGAGTATTCTGCACTACCATGGATTTTTCGAGCAGAACTTTGAACTTATTGCACTTCACTCGGTCAACCTAGACAACAAAGCGATGGTTATTTGTGAAATACTTTAAATATTCACTTGTTATCCCTAACTAGATGGGAATTCAATTACGTGTTCGCGAGAAGGATTTTTCAGAATATTTATGCCGAAATTTTAACCTCGATATTGTGACATATTGCTATCCCCCGTCAATGTCGAAGGTTGAAAGCCTGGTTTGTCTATGCTATCATTATTATCAACTATTGCCATATAACATACTATCAGGTTAGTATCGGTAAGCAACTAGTTCTCGAGGGAATTGACTCAACATCAAACACCGAAATTCTGCTTTTTAAGATGATTTTGACAATTGATAACTTTTGATAGTTTTCCTAGACTGCTATGCGACCAAGATGCGATTTGAACATACTGCAGTGTTCCATCGCCAATGTCCTAACATATGCCATAGACAAAATGATTGAGCTCGAATGCAGCAAGAATTGACATGAGAAAAATAAAAGAAAGAAACTTTCCGAACAGCCTAATAGATAAGTGAAATGGATGCGGGGGCGGTCAGATTCTGACGGATCGATTCAATAGTGCGTATCGGTACTAGGCGAGATCTTGCTGCATCACAATCGGTATTCCAGTGAGGTTGCATGCAAACTTAGGTTTTCCAAAAAGGTTATAAATATACAGCATAGTATACTGAAAGAATGCCCTCGATTGTGAATGTTTCTATTTACGAAATTCGCTATTGTGATGGACACCGTTTAAGGGCACTAGTTCGGATGAAAACTGTGTCGTCTAGTGCCCCGTTTTAGGTGTCAGAGTCACATCTCAGCGACTGGCGCTTCCTATCCAGCAGTGCGTCAATGCGTCCTTGCCCATCAAGGCAAGCTCAGAGCAGCTTCAAGCTGCGTTCAGTCGGCCTACCACAACTCGTGAGTGGATGAAAACGTATCGTGACACTACATCGGATTGGAACGATGACGTCATACCGTCTTTGATATATCAAAGGCGGCATGACGTCATATTTCACATCCGACCTATTGCCCATATATTTTGAAATAAAAGCTTATCAAATTCCCTTAGAGTTGTGATTCTAAGCCGGGCGGTCGGATGAGAACCAGATACATAATCCTGTAGTTCGAATGTCATTGAGCGCATATAGTACATAAATGATTCTTTCTCACATAAAGGTGCGCCAATGCCGCTGGACAGGTCGTTCCGCAAAGAAACCATGCTTCGATCCAGGTACATCCAATGCATTATTTCCCATGTCTCAAATTTGCGCATTTATTTGTGAATGTTTAATATGAATGGCCGCATTGCAACATAGCAATCCGTGTGAAGGGTGTAAGGTTTCAATGGAATAATATATTCCAACATATTTATTTATATTATTTTGAAAGTAGTTGATATTGATAATTGCATGCAGTCTTCGGCTATTCGCGAGATCACCAGTATGCTCAAGCGATCGGGAGTGCTAATGGAAGCTGCTCCGCTCTTGACGGTACACGGTTTTTTTAGAATTTTAAGTGATGTTTCGTGGAACAGAATACAATAAAATGGTTGGAAATACAAGATAGATCCAACTATCCGTCTTTAGATGGTTAAATTGGATACCGAGTTCGATACCTGGCTTAGTGAAACTCAGCAAATAATAATAATTTCAGGCAGGTCGGAATATCGGTGGATGCATTTCACAGTGCGCACAAGCAAACAGCTGCACTAGGTACTTGTTGTTGTCATTTTTAATGATTGTGAGTTCGATCTCTAAATTAACGATTGTAAAATCCCTTTGCGTGACTGCTTCTTGTTACTCGTTCTTGATGAAATTACCTCACCACAGACTCGGTTGTGGCCTCTCTCTGCCCTCTGATGCAATGCTAGTGCGAACTTCGAAGCGATGCGCCATCCAGGCCGGATTCAACACTGCCGTAACTTGATTTAACTATTACAATGCCAACATTACTTGCAATCGTTACTATTCTTGTTGGTACACAACATTGTTTGCTATCTCACTTGTCTCACTTATTCAATAGGTCACAATCAGTTGCCATTTTTAATCAAAAAATAATTTGCAGACCGCCCGCGAAATCTGCTCCTGCCTCGCTAACGCGGGCATACGCCAACTGGCTCCTCTCTGCGGTCGTCTTATCGTCTCGTAGAGCTGCGGTCGTCTTATCGTCTCGTATTGGTGTAATATGTTCTGAAAATTGATTTTAGCCATGTTGCACAAATTAGGAAAAGTCGTCCATCTTTTTCACTCGCCTACAGTAACCCAAAAATTACACCACAATTCATTCATAATTCATTTTGACTTCCTTATAGATAGAGACCACAAGGCATTCTGCCAAAACCATCTCACAAGACAGTTTGTGTGCCCAATGGAACATTAATGGTATAAATAAGACCATACTTTTTGATTTAGCTCGATATCTTAACCCTGCGCCGAATTATAATCTAAAAACCTTAATCTCGCTCTCAATGGAAAAATGCTCGAAATCGGGATAGCGTGAAAACATCGCAAGGGGGCAAGTTAATGTATCATTCTTGATCGCAAACCAGCATTCGTTCAAGTGGTGTAGTGGTAGAGCTCTACCTCTAATGCCCGTGACATGCAGGTTCGAATCTGCCCGAATGAAAGTGGTTTGCACTTTTTTGCAAAATCATTCCGACAGTCAGGAAAATGATCCATCTGTTTTCTAACTTTGTGCCATGTATTTGAATGATGTGAACTGGAAAATACGAGTGGAGCAGCTGTACACGAGTAGACTGGCCCATTTTACGCCTATTCTGGTTTTAATTAGCGTATGCTGACCTAATTAGAGTTGCCTAATTAAGCTGCTCCAGTGGTCATTTGTGAAGGATCCCATGAGCTACTGAAATCGCTTTGATCGTCCAATTTGGTCAAGAATTCCGACTGTCGGAGCTCTTGCGGATTTTGAGCGAATTCGGTATTCCCGAAAGTGGGCGTGGCTTGTGGTCTCTACTTATAGAAAATTTTAAATTGCGCCTTTGTACTGAAGTATGCATCGGCTCAAACAGAAGCTAAATCAGCAATAATATTTAGGGGGTTCTTGAAGAATTTTTGGGGAACTGAATTCATGTCCGAAGTAAAAGTAGAATTTTCGATTTCCGACGTTAGATGGAATCTGATCGAAAATTTTCCCAGAGTAAAAAAGTCTTAGAATTTGTCAAGGAACGCAGCGCCAATACCGCCGCAGTCATTTGGATCGATTTAAAAATGTTCGAGGATTACTGTAGTTGTATGCTAGATCCGCGCCGCCGCGCGCGTGGATGCGGATCGAAAATCTGGCGATGCTCATCGGTTTCACTCATCGAGTACTAACTATTGGTGAAGTTAGAAGGGAATCGATTTTTGGCCTGTGCCAAGTCATTGAAGAAATATGTTGATTTTCTGAGAGTGTGTTATATGACGCTATACTAATGACTAGCACAAAGAGTGTTTCACGTCGGATAAGAACTATAACGTCATGTTTGCTCTGATACATCAAAGGCGGCATGACGGCATACTTCTAATTCGGCCAAGTGCCGATTCAAGCATCCTACGACTGAGTTGGAAAAGCGATAGCATCGATCCAGCGTATAAGTTAAAACATACTAGAGTTCGAGAAACGATACCACGCTCTTTTCATTTCTCACACCATGTCGACCGGTCGACAGGACTAGAGAGTGTGGGAAATGAAGGTAACCCGAATTACGAACTCTAAAACATACCAGGGCGAAGTGAAGAACACGAATGCCGACTTGCCAGAGCCTTTGATCACCTTCAATTTTATATTTGTGAAAAAAGTTTTAATGAAAAAAAGCCACCTACTACCGTATACCTCGTGAAAGTTCTTCCCGATGAGAACCTTGACCGGCTTGGCGTCCCCGTCTTCAGGGATCTGGGAAACCGAAATGTCTGAATATGAATTTTCTTAAAAAGGCGAACCTCTTCCGATTTGATATATCTTTTAAGTTTCCGTGCATGTAGTCGCTCATTATATGCAAGGATATTCTCAGTAGTGATTTCCGTAAAATCGGGGAGGAACCTGAAACAAAGCGTCTCCTAGATTAACATTGGATGTAATGAGCAGTACCGAATATTAGCTACATCATGTAATAACGCAGGAGCATCTTACTTCCCTGAATCAGAATATCCACATGCTCAGATAACTGACTTCTCCTGTCCGTGCTCTCCACGAGCGACTCCATAGACAGCTGGAGACTGCTCCCCTTTATATCCCATGAAATAGCCCATGTCTTTCGCGTTGTGCTCATCGTCTGTGTCAACGAGGACGAATCTCGTCTGAAAGGCACACCATGTCAACGACGACGTTTGACAAAACACATAATCTCTACACCATACCTTGAATCTCAACTGTTTTGCGGCTCTGGTGAAGGCCTCTTTGAGAATGGGGTAGTCTGGTGAGCTCTTCGGAGCGAGAAGTAGTAGATAGTCTGTTGGCCGTCCTTGAAATATTGATCGTTATATGTTCACAGGTGTACTGTAACGAGTGCCACGTGCATTGATGAACACAAAATGCCCAAAGTTTCGTGAAAGCCTAATATGCAATTCTGGAACCGATCAGCCAATTCTACCTTGGAAAATGTTCTTGAAGAGATCCGTGTACAATTCTGCAACGAGCGGGACAGCTGACTTCTGAACATTAAATAGTGGTTTTCATTTTTGAAAATTCTAAATATATTCACTAACCATGAATAGGTGATTTTTTGCAAGCTTTTATAAAAAATATGTTATTTCGAAGAAAAAGTAATTCATTAATCTTGAAAACGTTCAGGCCTTACTTCAATCCATTCGTTGACTGCGTGCACCCCACTGTTTCTTTCGAATTCGAGCTCGGCTCGGCCACCCTCACTGATCATGACTATTCCCTTCTCTCCTTTGATATCCAGTTCCTGCAAACTGATTTGTATTCTCAAAAGTATTTATATATTTATTTTTATTTTTATTTTTTTATTTGTCGTAAACTGCTGGTGTATTTCATCATCTTCCCAATCAGGTAACACAAATATATATAGTCGATGGGATTGAACAAGAAAAAATAAAGACTAACCTTTCGAACGTCATCACTGGACGTAATGGAGATGACGAGACCACCGCATTCTCTCTGTCCAAAGTCGTATCCGAAGTAGACGTTTGGAGCTGTCTTTCTGTATATTCTGGCTTCTTCCGAATCAAGGTTCTGAATTTGCTTACAATCGTCAATATTATACAACTATTCTCGAACATGACCTGCTGTTGTATTGTCTGCTTATTTAACTTATTTAATCAACGTACCTCAAAGTATCCGACGACATAGCAGACATGGTCCTCCGCAAGCTTATGTAGTCCTTCCACATTATATATGTCCACAATGTCCGCTCTTGAGGTGATTACTATTGCGGAGAATAAGATAAAGGAAATGGGTGAGATGAAGAATGGAGGGCACATTGTGTGGGGGGACCGTGTGTGAGGAAAATCGAATCAATTTATAGACTCAAGTCAACGTGTCTAACTAGGGCTGCTGATTGGTGGGGAGGGGTAGGTGTAAACGTGTCTTAGGGGTTAGGAAACGTGGCATTCACTATCAATACGCGTCTACCTTCAGGAGGGGGCGAGACGACGAGAGGGGATTTTTCCACTCTCATAAAAGATATCATGAGAAGACCGGGTCCTCAAAATATGCATGAAATGTTTAGGCCACAGGCTGAGTCAACGAGTTCAAGTCGACGCTTCACAGGAAGAGTCTCGACAACAGATTTCGTAACCTGTTGTGCTATCGGACGTTGCATGACAGTTGAACTAAAAGCGAACACTACTAATTGGATGATGAGTGTGCCCCGTTAGAGTGAAGGTGGAAAGCGAAATTTTGGACCGAGAAAGTTTAAAAAGGAAATAATTTCAAAATCGAATCTGAACACTCTTCGGAGAAGGAGTAAATAGAGTAGACGGACAGAGAAAACGAACGAACCATTAGATGAAATATTTTAACGCTATCACACAAAATTATCTGAGCCTTGTAATTAGAAGAGATTAGAAATGTTATTCCTGTATTCGACAGAGAACACATGCTGAGATCTGATTTGGAATAACAATTTCGATAATTTCGGGATAGTTCGATTTCGTTCACAATTCGATTCGTTCCACTATCTTTATATTCTCATTCACGAAATGCGCGAGATCCTCCAGGGTTTGTTGTCCGTTGTATTCAATCACCTGAACGATCAAACATCAGTTAAAGGAGTGGTCCAAGGAACAGCTAGCACGGCCACCGGGTATGCAATGCCACGCGGTATGGTCTCTCGTTTGTGCATGCTCTCTCGCTCGTTGCCTGCGCTCCAGGCCCGATTGGCAGAGAGCCAATTGCTTGTAGCATAGTTCGTACGAAAATTGGTGACATAGGAGTTTCGGGGTTGTGATCGGGTTTCTGCGGCCCATCACCTCATGTTGATAGGTCAGGAAGTCAAATATTCCCCGGACAACCCCTTTAAATTTCGAAAATCACAGTGTTGCTTGTTTACCTCATTAGAACCTGCAGGGAAGAATAACATAGTCGGTTCGCCATTAATATGCAGTCCTTCTATCTGAATATATATTATTATTTACATATTATTATGCGAACGTATCACTAATGAAATATCTTATTACAATATAATGGTCAAAGATCACATATCAAACCTCATTCGTCCCATGGGCCGAGTTGATTTTTGCGATCATCACTTTCTCAGAATCAGACAATTTTTCTCCAAGTTCCTCCCAGATCGGCTCGAGCGTCTTGCAGTAAGGGCTCCTGAATGCGAATGCAATAAATTGTGGTTCGTTTCAAATTTCAAAAATCGTGTTTCCCCCATGCGATGATAGGATGGAAATTTTTAACGATCATGCGAATTAATGTAAACTTACCAAGGAGAAGTGAAGAGAACAAATACCGACTTGCCGGAGCTCTTGATCACCTTCAATTTGCTAATTTCACACATCAAATGAATTGTACACTTTTTAGGGAAACACATGATATCAATCGTATACCTCGTGGAAGTTCTTCCCGATGAGAACCTTGACCGTATTTGCATCCCAGTCCTCCGGGATCTGGAATTACTTTTATTTTCGTGATATTGCCAAAATGCCAAACCTCTTCCGATTTGAGATATCGTTTGAGTTCCCCAGCCAGCAGTCGCTCATTGTAAGCTAGGACGTTCTCGGTTGATATTTCGTCAAAATCAGTCAGGAACCTAAAAGTTCGTTATGATCATATTTCTGATCCCGCTTGCTCCTTTCAAAGTAGTGCTCTTTAGTTGCATTTGTCCTCCATCAAACTATCGAATAGCTCAAATATCGTACTTCTCCCATCCATGCGCTCCAAGGGTGACTCCGTAGACAGCAGGCGATTGACCTCCTTTGTATCCCACAAAAGAGTTCATATAGTTCACATTGTCCTTATCGTCGGTGTCCACAAGCACGAATCGCGTCTAAAAACACCACATTGACGGCGAAGTTTGATAAATCGCCCTATTCTCTACACCATACTAGAGCTCGTAATTAAATAGGTGCCAAGGGAATAGGTGTCAAATGAAGAAACTTTGGTATCGTTTCTAGAACTTTGCACCGTACCTTCAATCGTAGATGTTGTGCTGCCTGTGTGAAGGCCTCTTTGATAATGGGAAAGTCTGCTGAGCTCTTCGGAGCGAGCAGCATGATATAGTTCGTGGGATCGTCTTAGAATGTTGATTGCTACTTTGACTTGTGGGCACTAGTGATGACAAAAGACATTGCAAGCCGGTTTCAAGACGTTATTTCAACGGTAATGCCGTTTTGAAGGATTACCCAAACGTGCGCTTTGTGGGCCCGTAATAGGATGTCTATTAAAAGGTTTTTACAAACCATAAAATTGGTAACGAGATTGAGCAATTACTAATTTCCAATCGCTAACCTTGGAATATGTTCGGACTGAGGTTTATGTTGAATTCGGAGACGAGTGGTACCGGGGATGTCTGAATTTCACATATAAAATAAAAATACGTAAATAAATGAACTGATATTGCACACTTTGTTTTGATATTTTGTTCTGATTTGATGGAATGATCACATTCAGTTTGGAAAGTTTGAAAACTCGATTTGGAAAAGTTCCAAACAATGTACGTGACCAGGGTTTTCTTTGGAAGTACCTCGATCCATCGCTTGATGGGGAAGTCCATGTTTCGAAACGAGAAGAGGGATCGTGCACCTTCGCTAATCATTACGATTCCTTGCTCTCCTTTGATGCCAAGTACCTGCAATTGAACTTCACTATGGCATCACACTATGCTTGATTTTTCGAAGCCAAGTTGCAAAATCGTTATGCATCTCTCTCTCAGACAAGCAAATTGCGTTGCAACTTAGCAGGCCGGTCTAGAATAGCCA
Organism: Pristionchus mayeri; assembly: GCA_036245805.1. Lineage (NCBI taxonomy): Eukaryota > Metazoa > Nematoda > Chromadorea > Rhabditida > Neodiplogasteridae > Pristionchus > Pristionchus mayeri. The sequence goes on from BTRK01000002.1 coordinate 8,149,363, forward strand.
GCCATGCACAACATGACAATTTCTTGCGTATATTATCCGCAATCTTGATTTTCTAAGCTTGAAATAAAATACTCACCTTTCTCACTCCATCATCGGATGAGATAGCGACCGGAATACCTCGGCATACAGTTTGCGCAAAATCGTCTTTGAAATTGAATTCGTCGGCCACGGCCGCTCTGTATAATCCGGCCTCGGCCGAGTCCAGGTTCTGCAATTTACAGTCTACACCAACTCAATAACTCAATAATAGTTAGTCATTACGAATTTCTCACATGCGTTATAGTTTTCAAATGACGCTGCAAATACGAGAACAATGAAAATACCTCAAAGTACCCGACGACATAGCAAATGTGGTCCTCGGAGAGCCGCCTCAGCTCTTCCACGTTAGCTATCTCCACAAGGCCGGCACTCGAGTGACTCATAAAGAGCAAGAGAAAGGAGAGGGCCGAAATAGATAATTGTGGGCGCATTTTGGAGTAAATGAAAGTGAGAGACCAACTAGGATTCAAATAGTATAGCGAAGTCTACGTGCCAAATGTCGGGAGAATGAGGTTTCTTAGCTGATTCATAAGTGAACGTGTCTTGAAAGGCCAGCTGGTGGTAAGGAAACGTGGCATTCACACACATTCTCCAGCTTGGAGAAGCGCGAGACGATGAGAGGGAGACATATAGGGAGGTATGAGAGACTGAGTGTTCACTCACTCGATCGAGGGGAGCATGAGAAAATCGCGTGGGAACCATTTCGTGCAACGATTAGTCAATTTCTGCTTAATAGAAAAAGGACAATGCAAGGACAACTAGAACATTTCTCATATAGCGGTCCCCGAAAAAAAGCTCTGCGGCTACGCTCGTGTGCGGTAAGGAAACAACACGGCCAATGAATGTACATATTTGATAAATATGTCTTGATCCTAAATTGGATAATCAACAAATTCGCTGATCTTTTAAAATTAATATCATCTCGTAGAGAGAAGAACTGATAAATATGACATGCTTTATTGTTGGGAGGTGAGGAATCGATGAATTATTTGATGTTTTTGATGCCTGTCTGCTTAGTTTTTCCATTGAATACCTTGGGGTGTTTAGTGGATTCGATGAATTGAAGTATCTATGCCGTTTTGAGGAAATAATTACAGTGAATGAGAGATAATAATAAAATCGAACACTCTCAAATGACATGACATAATGAGTGAGTAAATGAACTGTAAGCTGTAAGCAGAAAGGATGAAAGGAGACTGGAGGATGCAAGCGAAAAACAATAATCTTCTCTCACTTAATGCAATCACTGTGAATAGTTAGTTTTTTTCGCTTTTCAACAATTTCACACGATTAATTTGAGATCGAAAATGAAATATACTTCCATTATACAATGACATGGTAATGAGAACTTACAGCATTGTAGTCTAACGAAAATGTTAGATAAGACAAATTTCGCCCTTTACAACTCGTCAAATCTAACATTCTCCACTTGCACGACATTTTCATTCAAGAAATCAACGATCTTACAGCGTTTGTTTTCCCTAGTATTTACTCACCTTAAATATCAAAGTTCAACGTTAATAAAGGCGTATATATTACCTCATTCGACCATTAAGGAAAAAATAGCATCGCTGGTTCGCCATTGATATACAGTCCTTCTACCTGCATGAATATTATGATTTTTTTCAATTTTTTCCAAATTATGAATTATCCAAGATCAAATATCACATTTCAAACCTCATTCCTCCCGTGGACCGAGTTGATCTTCGCGATCAATACCTCGGCAGAGTCAGGAAATTTATCTCCAAGCTCCTCCCAGGTCGGATCGAGTCTTCGGCAGTAGGGACTACTGAAGTCGAAGGCTACACATTGCTGTTTGTTTCATATGAATATCAATTAAATGCATCATGTCGATATTGAGATTTAATGGTAACCTACTAAGGAGAAGTGAAGAGCACGAACGCCGACTTTCCTGAACCCTTGATGACCTAGAATTGAATTTTTAACATATGTTTTGTGAAAAATCGATAACGTCCTACTATCGTATACTTTGTGGAAGTTCTTTCCGACGAGAACCTTGACCGGTTTTGCATCCCAGTCCTCAGGGATCTGGAATCCGTTGCATTTGTCAAGATGTTACCAAAATACCAAACCTCTTCCGATTTCAGATAACGCTTGAGCTTTCCCGCGTTTAATAGATCATTATAAGCAATGATGTTCTCGGTAGTGATTTCCGTAAAATCGGGAAAGAATCTGAGAAAATTATTGCATATTGCCTAATAACATGCCAGACGTAGCTGTGAAGCACCCAGATGAACTCCACCACAACTAACTAACATATTGCTTAGATAACCAACTTCTCCCATCCGTGCTCTCTATCGATAATTGCGTAGACTGCAGGCTCCTGCTTCTCTTTGAATCCCACGAACGACCTCATGTAGTCCGCATTGTACTCATCATCCGTGTCCACGAGCACGAATCGCGTCTGCAATCCTCACCAATTCGTGGGCGACGTTCGATAAATCGCACTATTCACTACACCATACCTTCAATCTCCTCCTTTGCGGCTTTGGTGAAAGCCTCTTTCAGAGTGGGGAAGTCTTCCGAGCTCTTCGATGCTAGCAGTAGCAGATAGTTCATTGGCTCTCCTTAGAATGATTTGCTTTCCGTCTTTTGGGCCAGTTAATAGAATTTAAGGGGAAATACTTTAGTTAGCCCAAATATAGATGATCAAGCATTGCCACAACGCATACCTTGGAAGATGCTCAGTATGAAGCATTCGGAGAATTCGGAGACGAGCGAAACGGGAGAGTTCTGAAAATCATAATAAATAGTGTGGTAGTGGCATATCGGTACAGTCTCTGACACTACAATTAATCTCGGTAGTTTATCTTGATTGAATATTAAGCTTTACATAAAATATAATTTATTAAATATGATAACGCGCCTCAATCCATCGTTTGATTGGGTCGACGTAGTCATCGAATGGAAATACGGCCCTTACTCCTTCACTGATCAGTACGATCCCTTTCTCCCCGTCAATCCCGAGTTCCTGAAGTATAATCAACGAATTTTATTTGATATTTGCAAAGCCCATTGTCAAATATTTGAGACTTTTGAGACTGTTGAGAGCCTACTTTGTTTATAGCTCTCTAATTTTTCAAATGTTTCACATGTTCCCCAAAAGGGGCAAATACAGCGACGGTCCCTCTAAAACCGACTGAGCCGACTCACCTTTCGAAGTCCATCATCAGACGAGATGGCAGTCGCCATAGTTCCGCAAGCGGCCCTCGCAAATGCACGACCGAAGTAGATGTCAGCCACTGCTTCTCTGTACAATCTGGTCTCTTCAGTGTCCAGATTCTGCAATATTATTAATTAAAAATGCCATCAAAGGAATGCGACTGGACTGAACACCACATTATAATTCAAAATTCGGTTCAACCTACGTGCCCTCTATCATGATTTAAATGCGAAAAAAGTGAATGGAATGCAAAATGCAGTTATATCGTTTCTGGAACTCTTGTCCACGTGCCCGAAAATGATTACCTCAAAGTATCCGACGACATAGCAGACGTTATCATTGGCAAGCTTCCTCAGGGCTTCTACATTACCTATTTCCACGAGTTCTACGCTTGAGAGGCTCACTAGTGTGGAGATTAAGAAGAATGGGAATGATGGTAGGAGGAGTGGAGGTCGCATTTTGATATGGAATATGAGTGAAAGATGCGCAGACTCAATTTATGGTGTGAAGTCGACGTGTATTTCGAAGGCTGACTGATCGTGAGGGAAGGAGTAGAAGTGAAGTCTTGGGGGTTAGGGAAACGTGGCCTTCGCACAATTTCTGCACGCGTTTAACTTGAAGGGGGTGGCGAGACGCCGAGAGGGGGATACGAGCGAACGCGAGGAGAGAGAGCTAGGGAATATTGCGCCTCCGAAAATGCGCGAGAACAATATCAAAACAAATAAATTGAAAGGCTTCTAGATTTAGAAGGACACGTAACCTTCGCAAACATTCTGCACGCTTTTGAATCGAGTATAGGAAAGAAGACGTGAGAGTCGAGAGAAAGTCGTTCGCGGAGTAACGGTCTGACTCTCCTCGATTTGCATGCTTTCTCGCCTCTCTAACCGATGAGAGAGTGCGTGGTTTGGAGAGATCGAGACCATTGCTCCGTTCGCGCGCGTGTGGATAGAGCTTGAGAATGTTGATTTGCTATCACACTGTGCTAGCTTCCACATTGGCAGCTATGTAAATTGCTCAGGATAGTTGGCCTCTGATGCCTTTCTATTCTTTGCCTTTGTCGTGAATAAACAATGGCAGATTCTCTCCCTTATTTCCCTCCAGTCTCAAACCTCCAAGCTTCACTCACTCCCTTCTCATTCTTATCACTCATCATTCTTCACTATTCCGCACTCGAATCATAGTGGTGTCAGTACGCATGAAAGGATGAGTGTGGTGAGCGTGAATTTCTTATTTTTTTCATACAGAAAAGTCACCGTACACTTTTTTGAATTTGTTGTATTTTTTTGCCCAAGAAATGCATCATTCTATTTTATCCTGTTCGCCATACTTTCTATGATTGGAGATATGACCGAGGCCTACCCAGAATACATTTTTGAAGATGCTGCTCGGTCTCACATTTGCTTCAGCGACGCTGGAAAACCAGGATCTGAAATTCGGAACTCGGCTTCTAGAGTAGCTAGAGACCCGTACACAAGATCCTGAGAATATTAATACGATATCTTATAATTTACCCTCAGGGCATGAAAAAATCACTTTTTTGCATGACCATTTTTGGGCATCCATAACTTTGCGGAAAAGTTTACTAAAAATTTGATTTTTATCTGGTAATGTTCAAAATGTATTGAAGAACCGAATTCCAACTTTTTAGAGCGTTTGGATATCTTTCCAGCCAGCGGTGTGCGTTTTTAGGAGGTATACTAGGGCCGGAAATACCTTGTTTACCCCAATGGGCGAGAGAGTGCAGACGACGAGAGTGCGCAAACAGGGTGTTTTCTGACCCTAGTATACCTCCGAAAAACGCACGCGGCGGTCTGGAAAGATATCCAAACGCTCTAAAAAGTTGGAATTCGGCTCTTCAATACATTTTGAACATTACCAGATAAAAATCAGATTTTTACTAAACCTTTCCTTAAAGTTATGGATGTCCAAACAATGGTCATGCTAAAAAGTGATTTTTTCGCGCCCTGAGGGAAAATTAAGATCTATCGTATTCATATTCTCAGGATCAGGTGTAGTCATGATGGCGATAATTTTGATGCTTTAAACGGGTCTATAATAATTTATCTACGCCCGAGGCGATACCGTGAATACATTAATTAACGATTGCAGATGGGAGGGGGGGAACTCTCCTGAGTCATTGAGGGTGAGAAAGGTCTACGACTATCGGGTGGCTTTCCAATCGACGCTTAAATACTCGGATGTTGGGGGCAGTGCGAATGACATCGGGAAGTTGAGTATACCATCGGGATGTTCGAACAGGGAAAGAGTGGAATCTGGCGGTGCTTGTTGTCATTTCAATGTTAATACCAAAGGAAGAGGTACGGTCTCGCTGGGGTTTGTAGACGTAGAATGATGAACGAGGGACAATATTAGAACCAGTCATAATCATATGAGTCATACAAAGATCTCCTATGACTCTCCTCTCAGTAAGCGGGCGCAGGCCAAGAGTTTTCAAGCGATCAGAATAAGAAGGTAGGGAAAGAGGATAGGAAGGGGAGGGGAAACAACGATAGAATACTTGCCGGGTGAAAACATGTTGAACTTTTTCAAGAGCCTCAATGTCAGATATGTAATGTGGATTCCAAAAGGGGGATGCAAAGTCAAGGAGGGGAAGGACATATGCTTTGTAACTACGAAGAAGGATGGTGGGGCAGTTGAATGGGAGGGCTTTAAGGAGCAGGAATAACTTAGAAGTGGCTTTCTGAGCACGGGTTTTAATAGAACAAGTTCTTGAGGTCAGAGCGGACTTGGACACCTAGATCACGGACATTATTCACGAGGGGTAACTGAATGGAATTAATATTGTAGCGAGGGGAGGATTGTTTGGAGCCAATACGAAGATGAGAGCATTTAGAAGCAGATAGGGACAATTGGTTGAGTTGGGTCCATTCAAAGAGACAATCAAGGGCAGATTGAAATTCGGAGGTAATTGAAGATTTGGTAGACATATTGTAGGAGATATACAACTTAACATCATCAGCATAACATTGGACGGATACGTTGTGAAATTTAGATAGTAGACGAGAGAGGTCAGCTAGATAGATGGAGAAGAGAATAGGTCCTAGGACACTGCCTTGTGGTACTCCGGAGAGAATGGGGAAGTGGGCCCTAGTGGCGGAGGGCAAACGAACGGAGAAAGTGCGGTTGGAAAGGAAGGAGTGAATCCATGATAGCAGATTACCATGGATACCGTAATGAGATAATCGAGCTATTAATTTAGGGTAGGGAACAACATCAAAAGCACGAGTGAAGTCAATGTAAACTACATCAGTTATAAGCTTTTTAGAGTGAGAATTTGTCCAATCATTATGACAAGTCAATAAAGTTACAACACTAGCACCAGAGCGGAAACCATGCTGATTGGACGGGAGGATATTGAAGCGAGAAAGGTGACTATTGAGGTGGTCTTTGATGAGACGTTCCATGGTCTTAGCAGCAGGAGAGATGATTGAGATGGGTCTATATGAGGAGGGTAGTTTGCTATCTTTGCCCGGCTTAGGAATGGGGGTAATAAGGGAATGTTTCCAGGCTGATGGGACAGTCCCAGAAATGAGACTGAGATTGTAGATATCAGCTAAGGGGGTGGATAGAGCATGTGCACACTTCGAGAAAATGATCTGAGGAATGCCATCATAACCTGTAGAGCAAGAGGGAGACAATTTGCGTAATGCTTTGTAAACTGCATGAGAGAAAAGGGTGAAAAGAGAGAGCGAGGGAGAGATGGGTAAGGAGGAGAGAGGGGGGAGAAGACCATCATCTAACGTGAAATGAGAAGTGAATTCAGAAGCAAGTAAATTAGACTTGGCAGAACTATCATAAACTGTTTCATTATCGGATGAGACTAATTCAGGTATAGATAGCTTAGGTTTTGTGAGAGAAGAAATATGACGATACAAATCTTTAGAACGAGCTAATTTCTTACGGGTAGCATGAAGGGAAGGGAGGAATAGCGGAAATGGCCGATACTACGGTGGGATCGTTACCTAAGACCCAATCGATACTTCTAACGCCGCGCGTTGGAAACATGTGAAGATGAGAGAGATTAGCAGAGATAATGAAATCACGAAATAGACGATCAGCGGGAGTAGGAATGGTACAAAGGGAATCTGAGTTAAATTCACCGGAAATAATGATGGGGTGTGGAGACGATGCATCGATGTCTGATAAGCAATTAATGAGGATGTCGGTCTTGGAAATGGAATAGCTTGGAGGACGATATACTAGACATAATCTAATGTATGCACTCGAGTGGAAAAGGGCGATACAGGTAATCTCGTGTTCGGTGGAGGGAAGGGATACTGTGGAGAAAGAGAGGTAATCACGAAGAATGATGCAGGTTCCGCCACCACGGGAGGATCGATCAGAGCGAATAATGGTGTACGGTAGAGATCCGATAATGAGAGATGATGGGGTCTTGCTTGATAGCCATGTCTCAGTTAGGAATACGATATCAGGTTGGATTGCCATGAGGAATGAGCGGAAAGCATCGAGCTTATTAAATCTATAGCTACTCCAGAAGCCGGGTTCCGAATTTCAGATCCTGTTTTTGCAGCTTCACTGCAGCAAATGTGCGACGGAGCAGTACCTTCAAAAATTTATTCTGAGTAGGCCTCGGCCATATCTCCAATCATAGAAAGTATGGCGAACAGGAAACAATCTATGTAAGAATAATGCCTTTTGAAAAAGTGCAGATTGATTGCGTCATCACTACGCAATAACTATGTGATGACGTCATACCATAATACCATGATCATAATCTCCGATGGATTTGGTACATCATACCTGAGTGCCAGAATGATGCATTTCCTGGGCAAAACGATAAACAAATCCAATACGTGTACGGTGACTTTCCGGCGCGTCTTTATCTTTTATTTTTGTAAATTTTTATCGGTGCTCAGTATGTGAGTGAAATGAAGGGAGTAACCCCCTGTTTCTTCAACTATAAGAACCTGGCGAAACTTACCATAATTTAAGCCACTCCATCGCGTGCTGACCTTTCCTCCATTCTACATTCCAAGATTCTTGCATGACGGACACTGGACCCATGACCCAGCAGGAGGAAAGGCCGGTACACTCGGAATTCTCAGGTGATTATCGTTATGAGAGCCAAGGCGGTGCTCAGTCGATCATGATCAAGAAATGCCCAATAAGTGCGATAGAAAATGTGAGTTTTCAATATCGAGTAGTAGGCATAAATTGTTCACCTTAGTTCAAAAGCTATATCAGATTGGAATTCCAAAATTTGAAGCTAAACTCATATTGCGCGAGATCAACATTCTTCGTTCTGTCCAGCACGAGAACCTCCTTCATCTTCTGGGCATGTACATCGCTGAGGAAAGCGGCAGCAAGTTCATGTAATACTTTGTGACTTGTTTCCCGTGCGTGAAGAAATAGTTCGATTTAAGATACCATATCACCATTTACTGCGGCGAGCAGCTCAAAAAGACTATAAATGAAGGCACGTTGAGTACTATTTTTGGTTCATAAGTTTTTCTTTATGGTTCTGGTTAAATCAGTCTCTCGTAATTAATCAAATCTCTCAAATGTCTAAATAAACATACTTCGATCTAAATATTGATCATTCAAGGTCGTTATTCGATGGAAAACGTGAAGTACTGGACGAAGCAGCTCCTGCTAGCGCTTAAGTACCTCCATAGGAACGATGTGAGCATTGCGTTTGAGATTCCTTCTCAGAAATGCTCGAGCACTTGCCTTTCGTGGAGAGTATATGTAGGATTTTTGCGAACGGTTGTCCAGGAGTATAATCAGAAATAGTGCCGTGTTTTTTTTTAAAATTCATTTAACTCAAATCGTTCCAGATAGTATTCCGAGACCTGGAGTCGAGGAAAATTAGTATAGATACCAATAATAAACTCACTCTGACTGGTTAGTTTTTAATAATCTTTGTTTACATACAATCAAGTTACGGAAAAGGTGCATTTTTTCAGATTTTTTTTCATTTTGGATCACCAGATCAAAGCTTAATTTGAACACAACGAGCACTCCTGGCCTTCTTGCACTTCGTGCACAAATAACCTTATTTGTACTTTTATTTTTGAATACCCTCGGAAAGTCTCGTGCCATTGACCGTGACAAGAACATGACTTCTCAAAGAGGAATAGAGCCCTACATGCCCATCGAGGGTATTCTTATGTGGAATGTACTGTAGGATGAGAAAGGCAAGGTGGCCAATCAAGTATCCCGAAGAACAATTTGACACAATGATATTAGTAGAGTATAATAATTAGTAATATATGTAATATTATGCAGGTGACATCTGGGCTGTCACTACAATAATGTGTGAGATGATCACTGCGCAACCCCTTTTCGCGGGAGCGAGAGTCAAGAATTCCCTCAGACGCCAAATGGAATATTGCGGCCCCGTTGGAGATAGTGTTCTCGCAAAGGTATACCATAGGCAAGGCATTGAACAGGACAGACGCGACGAAATGAACGTAGTCATTACTCTCGAGAAAACATTGCATAACAATTTTATATTATCATTGCTAACACATTATTAACAAAATAACATTCATATATTAATCAAAATAGCCATACAGCTTATATTTTGCTAATAAAAACCAAGTAATATTACAGATAATGGGAGGAGATGATAGCCGGAGAATCCAAGCATATAACTCGAAATGTGAGCGGAAGGTTGGTCTTAGCTAATTTGTTCCGTTGAGGGTGATGCAGCAAGAATAACAGGGTATGAAATATGCGGAGACCTCCAAATTTGTTAAATAAGTAGATGATTGCTGGGAGCAAGAGTACATAGAGGCCTATCAAAATGCAAGACTGTCGTAATATACAGTAGCGCTCAAAAGTATTGAAACGATTTGAATTTTTCATATAACTTTTTCTACCGTTGACTTAGCAAGTTCGATGTTGGGGCGCTATATACCAAATCAATCGAAGAATACGATGCGAGTATTGCGTCATCAGGTGCCTCATAACTAATTGCGTAGTCATGACGCTTTTTCAAACAGGCTTTATTCTTACATAGATTTTTTCCTACTCGCCACACTTTCTGTGGTTGGAGTCATGCCAGAGGCCTACCCAGAAAAAAATTATGAGATTGCTGCGCGACCGCACGTTTGCTGCAGCCTTGCTGCAAAAAGGAGGGTCTGAAATTCAGATCTCGGCTTCTAGACCAGCTAGAGACTCGTTCAAAGCACTAAAATGATCCTCATCGCGATCCTAGGTGATCCTGTGAATATGGAAAGGAGATTCCAAAATTTGCCCTCAGGGCATGGAAAATCACTTTTTCACATGACCACTTTTTGGAGATTCATAACTACGTAGGAACTGTATATAAAAATCTGGTTTTTGCTTAGTCATATTTGTTGTATATATATGGTTCCCTACTTTTTAGATTGTTTGAATATCTTTCCTGCCTTCGGCGATCGTTTATCGGAGGAGCACCGTGGTCCTGATTGCATGACCCTTCGATAACAAGTTTGCGGGAGAGTTAAGGAAAACTTTTGTTATTGTGTGTACAAGTCCAACTTGTCCTGGGGAACTGATCCCCAACTTTTTTAAATGTTTGAACAACTCTGGGCACAGTTGGAGATAGAGCGCAGACGAAAATAGCGGGCCGGGGACTCGAAAGTGCATCCGAAAAACGATCGCCGAAGGCAGGAAAGATATTCAAACAATCTAAAAAGTAGGGAACCATATATATACAACAAATATGACTAAGCAAAAACCAGATTTTTATATACAGTTCCTACGTAGTTATGAATCTCCAAAAAGTGGTCATGTGAAAAAGTGATTTTCCATGCCCTGAGGGCAAATTTTGGAATCTCCTTTCCATATTCACAGGATCACCTAGGATCGCGATGAGGATCATTTTAGTGCTTTGAACGAGTCTCTAGCTGGTCTAGAAGCCGAGATCTGAATTTCAGACCCTCCTTTTTGCAGCAAGGCTGCAGCAAACGTGCGGTCGCGCAGCAATCTCATAATTTTTTTCTGGGTAGGCCTCTGGCATGACTCCAACCACAGAAAGTGTGGCGAGTAGGAAAAAATCTATGTAAGAATAAAGCCTGTTTGAAAAAGCGTCATGACTACGCAATTAGTTATGAGGCACCTGATGACGCAATACTCGCATCGTATTCTTCGATTGATTTGGTATATAGCGCCCCAACATCGAACTTGCTAAGTCAACGGTAGAAAAAGTTATATGAAAAATTCAAATCGTTTCAATACTTTTGAGCGCTACTGTATATTACGACAGTCTTGCATTTTGATAGGCCTCTATGTACTCTTGCTCCCAGCAATCATCTACTTATTTAACAAATTTGGAGGTCTCCGCATATTTCATACCCTGTTATTCTTGCTGCATCACCCTCAACGGAACAAATTAGCTAAGACCAACCTTCCGCTCACATTTCGAGTTATATGCTTGGATTCTCCGGCTATCATCTCCTCCCATTATCTGTAATATTACTTGGTTTTTATTAGCAAAATATAAGCTGTATGGCTATTTTGATTAATATATGAATGTTATTTTGTTAATAATGTGTTAGCAATGATAATATAAAATTGTTATGCAATGTTTTCTCGAGAGTAATGACTACGTTCATTTCGTCGCGTCTGTCCTGTTCAATGCCTTGCCTATGGTATACCTTTGCGAGAACACTATCTCCAACGGGGCCGCAATATTCCATTTGGCGTCTGAGGGAATTCTTGACTCTCGCTCCCGCGAAAAGGGGTTGCGCAGTGATCATCTCACACATTATTGTAGTGACAGCCCAGATGTCACCTGCATAATATTACATATATTACTAATTATTATACTCTACTAATATCATTGTGTCAAATTGTTCTTCGGGATACTTGATTGGCCACCTTGCCTTTCTCATCCTACAGTACATTCCACATAAGAATACCCTCGATGGGCATGTAGGGCTCTATTCCTCTTTGAGAAGTCATGTTCTTGTCACGGTCAATGGCACGAGACTTTCCGAGGGTATTCAAAAATAAAAGTACAAATAAGGTTATTTGTGCACGAAGTGCAAGAAGGCCAGGAGTGCTCGTTGTGTTCAAATTAAGCTTTGATCTGGTGATCCAAAATGAAAAAAAATCTGAAAAAATGCACCTTTTCCGTAACTTGATTGTATGTAAACAAAGATTATTAAAAACTAACCAGTCAGAGTGAGTTTATTATTGGTATCTATACTAATTTTCCTCGACTCCAGGTCTCGGAATACTATCTGGAACGATTTGAGTTAAATGAATTTTAAAAAAAAACACGGCACTATTTCTGATTATACTCCTGGACAACCGTTCGCAAAAATCCTACATATACTCTCCACGAAAGGCAAGTGCTCGAGCATTTCTGAGAAGGAATCTCAAACGCAATGCTCACATCGTTCCTATGGAGGTACTTAAGCGCTAGCAGGAGCTGCTTCGTCCAGTACTTCACGTTTTCCATCGAATAACGACCTTGAATGATCAATATTTAGATCGAAGTATGTTTATTTAGACATTTGAGAGATTTGATTAATTACGAGAGACTGATTTAACCAGAACCATAAAGAAAAACTTATGAACCAAAAATAGTACTCAACGTGCCTTCATTTATAGTCTTTTTGAGCTGCTCGCCGCAGTAAATGGTGATATGGTATCTTAAATCGAACTATTTCTTCACGCACGGGAAACAAGTCACAAAGTATTACATGAACTTGCTGCCGCTTTCCTCAGCGATGTACATGCCCAGAAGATGAAGGAGGTTCTCGTGCTGGACAGAACGAAGAATGTTGATCTCGCGCAATATGAGTTTAGCTTCAAATTTTGGAATTCCAATCTGATATAGCTTTTGAACTAAGGTGAACAATTTATGCCTACTACTCGATATTGAAAACTCACATTTTCTATCGCACTTATTGGGCATTTCTTGATCATGATCGACTGAGCACCGCCTTGGCTCTCATAACGATAATCACCTGAGAATTCCGAGTGTACCGGCCTTTCCTCCTGCTGGGTCATGGGTCCAGTGTCCGTCATGCAAGAATCTTGGAATGTAGAATGGAGGAAAGGTCAGCACGCGATGGAGTGGCTTAAATTATGGTAAGTTTCGCCAGGTTCTTATAGTTGAAGAAACAGGGGGTTACTCCCTTCATTTCACTCACATACTGAGCACCGATAAAAATTTACAAAAATAAAAGATAAAGACGCGCCGGAAAGTCACCGTACACGTATTGGATTTGTTTATCGTTTTGCCCAGGAAATGCATCATTCTGGCACTCAGGTATGATGTACCAAATCCATCGGAGATTATGATCATGGTATTATGGTATGACGTCATCACATAGTTATTGCGTAGTGATGACGCAATCAATCTGCACTTTTTCAAAAGGCATTATTCTTACATAGATTGTTTCCTGTTCGCCATACTTTCTATGATTGGAGATATGGCCGAGGCCTACTCAGAATAAATTTTTGAAGGTACTGCTCCGTCGCACATTTGCTGCAGTGAAGCTGCAAAAACAGGATCTGAAATTCGGAACCCGGCTTCTGGAGTAGCTATAGATTTAATAAGCTCGATGCTTTCCGCTCATTCCTCATGGCAATCCAACCTGATATCGTATTCCTAACTGAGACATGGCTATCAAGCAAGACCCCATCATCTCTCATTATCGGATCTCTACCGTACACCATTATTCGCTCTGATCGATCCTCCCGTGGTGGCGGAACCTGCATCATTCTTCGTGATTACCTCTCTTTCTCCACAGTATCCCTTCCCTCCACCGAACACGAGATTACCTGTATCGCCCTTTTCCACTCGAGTGCATACATTAGATTATGTCTAGTATATCGTCCTCCAAGCTATTCCATTTCCAAGACCGACATTCTCATTAATTGCTTATCAGACATCGATGCATCGTCTCCACACCCCATCATTATTTCCGGTGAATTTAACTCAGATTCCCTTTGTACCATTCCTACTCCCGCTGATCGCCTATTTCGTGATTTCATTATCTCTGCTAATCTCTCTCATCTTCACATGTTTCCAACGCGCGGCGTTAGAAGTATCGATTGGGTCTTAGGTAACGATCCCACCGTAGTATCGGCCATTTCCGCTATTCCTCCCTTCCCTTCATGCTACCCGTAAGAAATTAGCTCGTTCTAAAGATTTGTATCGTCATATTTCTTCTCTCACAAAACCTAAGCTATCTATACCTGAATTAGTCTCATCTGATAATGAAACAGTTTATGATAGTTCTGCATTTATCCTGTAAATCAATTACCTAAATCGATTACAGTAATTTATAGTACCGCGAATTCAATGTTTTGTAATTGCCGCGCTCGGGCTTGCGGTTCATGCATTTGGCAGGAATTCAAAAAATCTTTCCTTACAGTGGTGCGTTAATTTTATAGTAAATATCGCATTTTTATCCAGTTTGTCCCACCTAACTTCTGCATCAAATTGCAGCGTATGATCGATGAAGTCCCTCAGCGGTTCCTCGTCGTTCAGAATATCATTTTTCGTGATCACTCTTCCCGTCTTAATTTGCTCCCGGAGAATCGTTATGAAGTCCTGAAGATAATAAATTTTTCTATTGGGGTGTCCGGAAAGTTCGTATAATTTTTTGTTTTTATTTTTTGTTCAATGCTTTACAATTCTCAGTGACCAATGTATGCCCCCTTCTTTCTCACTACCTCCCTCCAGCGATTGGGCAGGGTCTCGATTCCTCTCTTCCAGAATGCGGGTTTCTTCGAGACCGCCCAGTTCACGAAAGCCCTCACAACTTCATCTCGATTCTTGAACTTCTTTCCTTTGCAGAAGTCAGAGAGAGAGAGGAAGCAGTGGTAGTCGCATGGGGAGAGATCCGGGGAATACGGTGGATGGGTAATCCTCTCGATCTTCAGCTCGTCCATTTTCTTCTGGGTCATCTTCGCTCGATGTGGGCGAGCATTGTCCATCAGAAGAAGAATTTTGCCCTGGTTCAGGAGTCTGGGAGGGACTCTGATCGCAACATCTTAAAGTTGTTCAGAGAAGAGGTCGGCATTGATGCTGGTGCCAGGGGCGAGGATCTCCCAGTAGATGGGACCGAGCACTGAGAAGAAGAAGCAGAGGAGTTCCTTGTTTCCGTGCTCTTCCTTCTTCGGGACGGGCGTGGGCTTCTCATCTGCATCCACCCATTGCAGTCTCCTCGCAGGGTTATCGTACGTGATCCACTTCTCATCTGTAGCGATGATGGAATTGACCCATCGAAGATTGGATCTACGATGGAGTAATTCCGGACAGACTTGAACACGATTTTTCAGCTGTTCGGGGGAGAGGTCATGGGGAATCACTTGTGGGAGTTTCGGCTTCTTCCCAGATCGATTGAGGATATCGGACACCGTTGATCTGGGAGTACCAGTATCCTTCTTCAACTCACGCACACTGGCCATGGGCTTGCGCTTCAGTATGCGGAGAACGAGAGGCTGATCGAGGGAGGGAGGGCGTCCAGAGCGGTGTTGATCATCGAGACCAAACTCCCCTTTCTTGAAGCGGGAGAACCACTTATAGCAGAAGGGTATGGAGAGGGCGTTACAAAACATTGAATTCGCGGTACTATAAATTACTGTAATCGATTTAGGTAATTGATTTACAGGATAAATCAAAAATAAATTTTGAAGTGCCGCTCTTCGTGCATTTGTTCATGCATTTACCGTATCATGTAGTACATCGAATTGATTTTTTTAAAAATTGCCGCGCCATGGACTGCGGCTCATGCACATGGGGTCATTTTTTTGAGTACAGGAATACTTTAAGTGTATATCTACAGGATGTCTGTCGAGAACTTGCTGCAGCATCGATTTATACTCAATCTGCAACAGCCCGTTTCCCCGCGATTTACCAATAATGGTTCTGATGAACTCCATAGTCTCAAGTCCCTCATCGCACACGAGCTCACATTATCGCAGCAATGCCTACAACTTCTGAGAGAATCCTGCGGACAGGAGTAATTTGTTTACCGTACCATCTCAAATTTTTTATCTCTCTATCCCTTTTGTGTGACCCGTTTTCGTAAGATTCCTTATTTGAAATTAATCCATTACATATAAGAGGCCGAAGGCCTCGGCACAGCCCAAAAAGTGGAAACCATGAAAACATGTTTTCTGGCGTAGTTTTCGATGCTGATCATCGTGGTCTACTTTATTTTGCATGAATCGCTCATTGAATGTCGGTGTGGTGCCATATCACTTTCGGCCAAATCTGTTTTTTTCGCATGTTGTGTCCTCAAAATACAAGGTGGAAGCTCGAAATCTCGCGCGCCCGACCAGAATTTCACGGCGAATCGAATGGTTTATTTCATTGGCCATGAATGTTCCTTAGTTTCGAGAAAAGTCGACTTTTTTCACTCAATCATGTTTGTGAGTGGAGACCATAACCATTCGATCCGCAGTTTCTCGCTGATACGAATGGTATGTACATGTGTGTGGATCCGAGGTACCCGACGATCACTTATGCCCTTTTTTCTGTTATTACTACGCATTTTACTGTGAAACGAGTAAGGAGAGGACGAAAAATGATAAGGAAAGTCATTTTCCTCCCTCTCATTCGTCGATTACACATTAAAATCCGCAGGAATAGCAGAAAAAGGGGCATAAGTGGTCTTCGGGTACATCGGATCCCCACACGTATATACCATTCGAATCAGCGAGAAACTGCGGATCGAATGGTTATGGTCTCCACTCGCAAACATGATTGAGTGAAAAAGTCGACTTTTCTCGAAACTAAGGAACATTCATGGCCAATGAAATACACCATTCGATTCGCCGTGAAATTCTGGTCGGGCGCGCGAGATTTCGAGCTTCCACCTTGTATTTTGAGGACACAACATGAAAACAACAGATTTGGCCGGAAGTGATATGGCACCACACCGACATTCAATGAGCGATTCATGCAAAATGAAGTAGACCACGATGATCAGCATCGAACACTACCCCAGAAAACATATTTTCGTGGTTTCCACTTTTTGGGCTGTGCCGAGGCTTCGCTATGAGTTGTTGAATCTATCGCGGACGGCCTCATATAGTATTAGGTTGTCTCAAAAGTTTCTGACTATTTTCATTTTTTCATGTTTTCAACTCTCCTGTCCTTGGATGTTGACCGATATACTTCTGGTATTCTACCATATGCAAGGGCTTGGGTTCTCTATCTAGCGCACATTACCTCAGTCGTAAAGAGCTCTTGAGATTCTCGCGATAAACTCTGAAATTCAACGAGATGGGCAAAGGGACTAACTTATTCAAAGGTTCAATATTCTTCGGAAAACCATGTGAGGTGCAAATTCAATACACTACCGTGAAGTACTCTCAACAGGTTATTAACGGGTCATAGTTGATAGATGTACTGTTATTTCCACGTATATAGGGAGCGCACAATCTGAAAACTGCAAATGCTGGAAATTCACGAAGCAGCATCAATTTATCCTGGAATTACATTAAGGATCCGAGAGAGCTCATTTGAGGTGATATGTAAATTACGTTCCCCATAAAATATATGACTAGAATTAGGAGATATTTGAAACATCCCTTGTTAAGTTTAGCTTACCGGAATGTGGAAGTCCAATCTCAAGCATTAAAATATGATATTTTCACAACCTCCCGTTCTAAGCAAGCATTGATTTCCCTATTTTACGAGGTTATCTGAACAATTAGTCCTTGGTGTATACCTCATTCGCCAGGCAGAATCAATATGGCAATCCTGTTCGAGAATTCATCATCAGCAAAATGCACTAAAAATAGGCATATTTCGGTATTTCGGCGAAAATTGTTCATTTCTCTCCAACTACGCATTAGAGTTTAGATTGCTATACATGGTAGTATTACACTGCCACGACCCTAGCTCATGCCAAAAGGAAAATTGAAACATCTGATGCTTGCGATAGCAAACTTCAAAAATTAAATAGTCAGAAACTTTTGAGACAACCTAATATATTCAGATTTCACAGAGATTTTATTGTGAAAAATATTCGTGGGTCCGGATCATTCGGCGTCTTCGAAGCACAGAATGTCTACGATGGTTTGGATTACGCAGTAAAACGAGTCGCCGTTGACGCTAGGTTTACTTTATTTGAAATTCTCTCATGAGTAGTAGGCAATTCAGGGATAAGGGAAAGGCACAGTCGGAAGTTCTCGTGCTAGAATTACTTGCAACTCTGGATCATCCCGGAATAGTTCGATATTACGAAGCGTGGATTGAAGAGACGCCGTTGAGTTGGCAGGTCAGTACATCAAAAACAACAACATAAAACACAACAACGTACATACGATGTGTGACAACTATGTGTGACAAGCTAGTTGCGCAAAAGATAGTAATGTTCAGTATGCAGAGGACATAAAAATGCAGACAACGATTCCATTCGCAAGTTCCTCCACTCATTTGGTGAGAATAGGCTATTTTTTAGGAGTAAAATCCGTTTCGGGAGCCTCATCTGTTCAAATATCGCTTTGATGGCACTCGTTCTTTAAAGTTATGCAAATATGGAAATATAATTTAATACCAACCCGGATATGGAATATACCATTTCTTACGATATTTACTATTTGCAGGGTAAATTCACATACAATAGTGTTTTCTTCTACATTCAAATGCAGGTACTACGATTTTAACTGTACGATTTTATGATATTAATTCATTAGCTCTGTGATTTATCGCTGACAGAGTGGATGGAGAAGAATCAAGAAAGTTCTTCACGTGAATTGCCTCGAATGAAGAATTGGTTTAAACAGATTATCAGCGCTGTAGCATTTATGCACGATAAGAATGTCGTACATCGTGACCTTAAGGTATGCAATTTTCCATTTTGACGTATCAGTTTCTGCGATATTTAAGCCGAGCAATATGTTGTATTTGGAAAGGGATAATATCAAATTGTGCGATCTCGGAGAGGCTACGGAACGGAGAAAATCAGGAGAAACAAACACCCAATTTTCTCGAACTACTAATATCGGGACCGAAGTGTACATGAGCCCGGAACAAAAAGTACAATATTATCGAAGCATTTAGTTGAGGTGTATTTGCAGAGCAAATTTCCTTGGTATGGCTCGAAGTCAGACGTTTTCGCTCTTGGTCTCATATTTGCAGAGCTTTGCATAGTGATGACAACAGATAAACGGACAGAGGTTCGAAACACGCGTTAAATTTACTTTCAAATGCATGTCATTTACTTTACTACAGATATTCGATGACTATCGTGCAGGAAAGCACTACAATTTTCCTAACAATCCCATCTTGGTTGGATCTTTAATTATTCGAGAAACATAACATAATTACAGAGCGAGTTTGTCGCGTTGCTCGCGCAAATGGAAGCTGATAAGCGACCTTCGTGCGACGAGATTCTCAAACACCCATTTTTAAACAATTAGGAAACTGATGACGTCTAAAATATAATAGATAACCAGATAAACAAATTTAAATAATTGATTGATCTTGTGGTGGATGTATATGGCAATTATTTTGTAAATGAACTTTTGTGTATTTTTTAAAGTATTTTACCCTTACAATCTATATATGACAATAATTATTCAAATCACCTCTTTCCAGGCTATATCCTTGTTTTTCCTCTTATCTTTTTTAAAACTTTTTGGGCTCGGATATCAACCAAAAGCTCATGATTATGAGAAAAGTGACGGAATGTTATCCGTTTTGCAATCCCCGTCACCAATCAATAAGCACTAAGAACCATACAAAAACATTCATCAATCTCGCAAAACATGGATGATCAACTTTCAAATTTCGAAATTGGCAAGTTATTTGTTTTCGCTACGAGACTGCAAGAGATGTGCCACGCGTAGTGTCCTCAAATGTATGTCGCACTAGCGTCGACAATCAGGCCACCGTCTCTGAATTTTGCGCACTCCACTGACTATTTCAATTTCAATAGTATGCAAGGAACGAGGAGGCCATGGCATCGTTTCTCGAGCTTTAACACTCACTCCTAGAAAATACAAAAAGGCGGAGATTCGCGACTTGTCAATGCGATGGCAAAATTACGTTCGCTTACTCACAGTTCATTGTCTTTTCTTTTGATATTGGACATCTCCCCACTATGAGTCATCAATGTTTGCTTCTTATCTATTGATAGCTATTGGCTTGAATAGACTATGGCAGCCAGTCTCACTCCTCCTGGGTCTCTCGCTCCCCTCACACTAGGTGCTTATCACTCATCGCCCCTCCGCAGGTCTTGAGTCGCCATTCGATCTCTCTCCGAGTGGTACCAGGTCGCACGCAAAAATGAGTGAGGTGAGCGAGAATTCAGTGATTTTTTAATGTCATTATGAGTCCATGATCTTTGAAAAAGCTATGTGGTTACTCTCTCTTTTCTCGAATTCTCTCGGCCGACTAGCCGTGAATAGTTAAGCAATTAGCGAGAGATGGCACCGCAAGAAATCGTATTTTTGTTGCGGGACCTCATTTGTGTTTTCGGTGAGACAGAGCTCGCAACAAGATGAGAGTAGGTATTGCAAAACCAACATTTATGACCCCTCAATACTTTGTGAACTATAACGGGTCCGCTAAGACGTTAGACAGTACGGGTCAGTTAATGATTCACGTCCAGCCACTGCATCGCCTGCTGTCCTTTCCCCCGTTCGACATTCCGAAATTTGTGCATTCCGGACAATGGACGCATGACGCCGCTGGAGGCAAAGCCGGCTCACTCGGCATACTAAAGTAAATAACTTATGGAATTCACAAACGTCCAATTTTGTATAAAAAACACTCAAATCCTAAATTGAAGTTATGGTACAGGAAATTCGACAGTAAGGGCGGTGCTCAATCGATCATGATCAAGAAATGCCCTATCAGTGGTGTGGAAAATGTGAGTTTGTCTGATATATTGGGCGTAACGTATGAGGTTTAATGACATCCACATTTGAGGCCAAACTCATACTGCGTGAAGTCAACATCTTTCGCACTGTCACACACGAGAATCTCCTTCAGCTTATGGGGATGTACTTCTCAGAGGAAAGCGGGAGCAAGTTCATGTATGAAATTATTTTTAAAAAAATTTTACTATAATTTGATAATCTTATAACTCTTTCATCCTTATACAGACTATCTCGTTCAACCGAGGGAGTGTGTAGAATGCAGTAACCGTGACATCGTTTCCCGAACACATATAATATATTTTAAAGTTACTTACAACGTAATTGACTTCAGTTACCATATCACGATCTACTGCGGCGAGCCGCTCACTAAGAAAATCGAAGAAGTTACGTAGAGATAAATATTAAGATGAAATAATATAAGAATCTTAGATTTTTAATAATTATTCCCAAAATATTGAAATTTCAAGGTAAATATTCGATGGAGCACGTGAAATGCTGGACGAGACAGCTGCTGCAAGCACTACAACACCTCCACATGAATGACGTGAGCGGCACTAACTATGACGCCATGCTTCCTTTGAAAGATATGATGTATCAAAGGCGGCATGACGTCATACTTCTCATTCGCTCTAGTGTCATGTGAGCAATTGCATTACAAATTCGTTGATCAATTCTATAAATATAATATTTGGCCACTACGCGATGGTAATTGTATGTATACACTGACTATTTTCCTAAATTGTATGCAAAATATAGTTTAAATTCAGGTGGTGTTCCGAGACCTAGACCATAAGAATATTTGCATCGATGTCAATAACAAGCTCACCTTGACCGGTTGGTTTGTTTATTATTCAGTAGCAATTGCTTCCGCTATATCGAATTGTGCATCAATAATTTGCAGAAATTAAATTGAAGGTATACACTAGAGTTCGATAAATGAAACCACGTTCTCTTCATACTACACACTCTCTCGCAATTCAACCGGTCGAGAGAGTGTGTAAAATGAAGAGATGGTGGCCCTAATTACGAACTCTAGAATGCACCTTATAATTTCCGAAATATATGTAAATCTATTTTTTTAAATCGTTGCAGGATTCGGGAAATCTCGTGTGCTTGATAAAGACAACTCCATGACAGCGGACAGAGGAGTCGCGCCCTTTATGCCTATCGAGTACTTCCTCAAGTGGACTGAGCCGTACGACGAGAAAGGCATGCTAGATTACTTAAAAACCTTGAAATAATTTGATAGTATCACGTACTGTACATTGATTGATGTAGTAAAAAATCCTATATTTTACACTTGCATACCAGTTTTCTCCTCTGAGTCCAGTATCGAAGATGGGATGTGCTTTTTTACAGGGGACGTTTGGGCGGCTACGACGATTCTCTGCGAGATGCTCAGTGGACATCCTCTGTTCGCTGGAGAGAAAGTCAAGAATACGCTCAAACGGCAGATGGACTTATGCAGTCCTGTTGAAGCTCATGTACTCGCTAAGGTAGGTCTCAGAATTATAAGTAGACAATGACACTGGAGAAATTGTTCAATAATATGCATACAATAATAAAATTAGTTAACTCTCGAATACAAAAAGTGATGAAAAATGTAGAAACACAAATATATAATCTATTTATATATTTTATTTCATTTGTCAGTTCAAAATCAATATCAGATTCACGATGACAACGTCCGGCGCCAACTCGAGACGTTCAATAAGAAATGCGAACGAAAGGTTTGTTTTTTAATTATTATTTTCGATATTATAACGTGTGTTGTGATAATAGTGTGTTGTGATAATATGCATAGGCTGGTGTGTGGTGCTGAACGAGGAATTCAGGGGAACGACATGGAATGTTAAAATTATACGATACTTGCTTATCGCGTCTTACTCAACGTGAGGCTCATTTTGACAAGCGGGAACCGTATCGTTTTAACGATCCGTTGTTTTCGCTTATTCACGTTCCACCCCACACACTACAGTACCGGACAAAAGTATTGCAACAAAAAGTAAATTGACATAACTTTCTTCTAAGATGAGATATCGACTAGTGGTGTGGAGTGATCGAAATGTAGTCCTCGCGAGAATATAGCCATATGGCACAAGTTGATATACATACGGAAATATATATTGCATATGCAATCTGTCAAGGTGAGTTCGGAAAATTGACCTTAATCTCACAAATATTTTTTCTGACGTACCACACTATCTGCGGTAAAAGAACTACCACTGGCACGTATAATGCGCTGCTGAACTCATTGGACGCATTTCGTAATCTCTGGGTACATCGTGTTTTCAAAACCCCAAAAATTTATTAAAATGATCATATCTTCTCGCATTTGGTCACTCAATCCTCACTGACCTCCTTCAGTTCATGAACTGTAAAATCGGTCAAATGAAAACTTTCACTTCGCTACTTTACATACTTTGTCGTAAACACTTTTACTACAACTTGGCAAGAAACGAGACTTGTAGCTACACGCATCGGCAAATTGGGCTATGCGTGAAAATCGGGCCAGAAAATTTTCGATATTTTGAATTAAGCGGCCGATCAGTACCAAATTTGGAACATAACTAGTCCACTACCATTGTACATTTCCTGCCAAATTTGGAGCCATTAACTGATCTAATACGGAAGATATGATAATTTTAATAAATTTTAGGGGTTTTGAAAGCACGATGTACCCAGAGATTACGAAATGCGTCCAATGAATTCAGCAGCGCATTATACGTGCCAGTGGTAGTACTTTCACCGCAGGTAGTGTGGTACGTCAGAAAAAATATTTGTGAGATTAAGGCCAATTTTCCGAACTCACCTTGACAGATTGCATATGCAATATATATTTCCTTATGTATATCAACTTGTGCCATATGGCTATATTCTTGCGAGGACTACATTTCGATCACTCCACACCACTAGTCGATATCTCATCTTAGAAGAAAGTTATGTCAATTTCCATTTTGTTGCAATACTTTTGTCCGGTACTGTAACTTACTGCGCATTTTTCTCACAGTGATCGAGAAATGTTGCAGCGGTTTAGTAGCGATACAGTTTAGACGTAAAAACATGATATATCATGGAGTTTTACAGGGATAGTAGCGAAAAATGAGATAGTGCGGAGAAAGAGATCAATCTCTCGCGATTGGTCTCGAAGTGAATGTTTTCTGAAAATTCGCCGTAGAAGTTCATGTAAACTTTTGCGAACTCTATTCTGCAGGACTTGATTTCGACTCTCCGAGGGAAGAAGGGAAGAGGAATCACCGACGAGGATATTCTGAAGAACGAAGAACAATTGAGATCTTTCATCGACAATACTCTCCAATTCGACGCTGCACTCAGGTCAGTTAAGGGGGATTATTATTCACGTTTCCCAGCAGCAAACCACGCTCAATACTTTTGATTATTTTATGATATATAATGTCTGCTTTCACTTTGGTTCGAACAATATTTCGCACGATAACGCGCCCAGAATTGCTAAATATGCGATTCTGCATTCCATGTTTACAGACTTTAACTTAACTTAATGTTTCCCGTTCAGGATGTCTGCCGAGGAAGCTCTGAAGCACCGATTCATTCACGCCCCCCATCAGCCCGTCCAGCCTCCTGCTGTTAGCCATGACCTAAAGACGCTCAAGTCGCTCATTGACCTCGAACTCGCACTCGCGTCCGAGCAGTGCATGCAACTGCTGATAGAGCAGAGTGGAGAACATTATATATTGTGATACTTCTTCTGTTCACCGAATCTTCATCCCTTTTCCGATCACGTTCACGTAGATTCTCAAACTTCTGATTTCACTGCACTATAGTTCCCCAATCTGTCTTTGTTCCTTCATTTCACTCACTAGCGCATATGGGCTCGTGGCTAGAGACCATGGAATAAAGAGACCTTGGTTACGTTTTCAACTCTTGTGAACCGCAACACTCTCTTTTTCTCTTTTTATTTTTGTATTACTTTCAAAAGTAAACTTTTCTTCGAAGACTACATACTATTGTTGAAATTTTACGTTCAATTGCGTAATGCCCGTTTTCGATAACATAACTCATCCTTTATTATCGAAATTTCGCAATCGTTATATATATAATAAGATTGCGAGTGATATTGCTCACACGACACCCCACCACTCCGATAACACTTATCTTTGCTCGCGATTCATTCTTCCCTCTCGTGCCCCTTTCTAAAACATCGATACAATGGCGAGTGTGATATCACTATTATTGATTTTCACCAACAACATTTTAGCAGTTCTTCTTGGCTAATGATACACCGAATTTCCTTTTCTCAATTGATTTAGCTACGCATCAAGTAGACAAGCGTCGACAATTTGCAGGATCTTTTTACACCGAGGTGTGAGTATTTAGACATTTATTAAATGCATTTACTGAGCATACTCTAAAATAAACGATTATTCTAAAAATAATTCCAGGAAGTTAGACAGTCCCGATGGTGCATCATCCGTTTTGATATACAAGATCGAGAATCCGTTTGATTCAACTGCACGGGTTTGTCCATTTCATAAGTTCAGCTGATTGTGAGTCACCTTGGATGCACAATGAATGATGTATATGCGTCAAACTATGTCGCAATATTATGTGTTGAAATGTGGCAAAAATTATGCAGATTTTCGAGAACCGTTCTTCGTTATTAGGGTGGATCCAGTATGCAATATCCCTTAAAATATGCTAAAGTGAAAATTCTCAGGCAAAATTGGTGTATCGAGAGATCCATTTGATGCGAACTCTGAAACATGAGAACATCGTCAAGTTGCTGCGCACATATAAGGACGACAACGAGCAGAACGATTCACAGTCAATGTGAGTCTTTCGTCTTTTGGTTTTTGATTCATGTAGATTAGCTTTTTTTGTCAAATATTCAGGCGTAATTATCAATATTTTTTTAAGAATTATATTTCTTTAATTTCTAAATACAGCTATTACATCACTGATTTCTGTGGTGTGCGACTCGGAGAGAAGATAGTGGAAGGAAGATATTCGATGGTGTATGTGAAAAAGTGGACGACGGAACTGTTGCGAGCAGTGGCGTACTTGCACTCTAAAGGAGTAAGAAATTGATATGACCATATTTTGCGTTTAATTATCTTATTCAGATTATCCATGGAAACCTCCATCCTGGCAACATGTGTATCGACGCAACCAATAAGCTCACGATAACTGGTTCGTTTACTGTAGATTTATGGTGCGACAGCATATCTTTACTAGTATATTTTAGTCGTTCTTAACTATTTCAAAATTACTTTTTTCAGGGTTTGGAAGTTCACACGAATCAATAATTGACCCTTTAAACCACGAAACCGCGGTTTCTGAAAGTATTTCGATATACATGCCCATCGAACAGTTGACAGGATGGAGTGAAGCGTATGATGAGAAAGGTGGATATTTAACTTGAACATTTATTCACAATCTCTAAATTCCTTTTTTTGAAATATTGAGCCGCTTGACACAGCCATGATATAAACATCAAACACATATTAAATGTGCAATTTCAAAATGCGATATCACGCCTTTAATGTTTTGTAATGTCACAAGGGAGTGATATCATATTTGAAATAATACTTATAAGTTATAAATAAGTAAATTTACGTCGAAATTTTCCATGTTTAAAAAATTCAATATTCAGTTGACATTTGGAGTATATCAATCATTCTTTGGGAATTACTTACCGGGAAGCCTCTTTTCGATGGTGATACTTCTGGAGATCTTTTGAAATCACAAATTCAATGTTGCGGCAAAATCGATACAGGACTGCTCAAAAAGGTGTCGGTCAAATTTTTTAAACATTTTTTCGTGAAATAAATGCCCATCCTTCTCAGGTCGCATCCGAAACCAAGAGGGAGTTCATTGTACAGTATTCGCGGAAATTCGAAAGAAGGGTGACTTTTTATTAGTTATTTCAAGAAGTATTTTAAAAATACGTTTTTCAGGATTTTATCCCAATGCTGAAATCCGAGCTGAAGCCTGAGCGAGGCATCAGCGACATGGGAATGCTCGTGAGCGAAGATTATTTGAGGACATTCATTGATCGAACTCTACAGTTCAACCCCGAAAACAGGTAAGTAATCTCGGCATGTAAAAATCCCGGAGTATTAGAATTATTTTCAATATGTCATACCTTATTTACTGGATTCTTTAAAATACGAATTCATATACAACGAAAATTTTGCAGGATGTCGGCACTCACAGCACTCTCCCATCCCTTCCTGCAAGTACTGCATCCATGGGAGCAGAAACTACCAACAGACGAAAAGGAAGCTTTGATCGAACTCGAAAAGCATATTCGCAAGGAAATTGCATCTGCGCCCATGAAGTCGGAATTCATCCAGCCAAACCACTGCATTTAACCAGTGCAACATTCATATTTGCATGTTTTCCATTTGTGCGCACACAGTGTTAGCATATTGCTACATCATTGCGCTAAGGATAAATGGAATGTAATTGATTTGAACTTACTACGATTTTGATGCAAGTACTCTGGTAAAAGTTTCCCTGTGGGATCCCAGAATACCAGTTGGGACTCCGCATGTATCTCACTGGGAAATCCACTGTGATCCCACTGGGAAAAATCCCACTGGTATCCAACTGGGAAATTCCACTGTGATCCCACTGAGAAAATCCACTGTGATCCCACTGGGAAAAATCCCACTGTCATCCCACTGGGATAGCTACTTGAACATGCTTTCCCAGTGGGATGACAGTGGAATCCCAGTGGGATCCCAGTAGATTTCCTAGTGAGATACATGCGGGCTCCACTGTTTTTTGAATAGTAAAATATTGAAAGCACACGGGGAGAGCTTTCGAATTCTTTTTTTGACATAGTGAAAATAATTCTAATACTCCGGGATTTTTACATGCCGAGATTACTTACCTGTTTTCGGGGTTGAACTGTAGAGTTCGATCAATGAATGTCCTCAAATAATCTTCGCTCTCGAGCATTCCCATGTCGCTAATGCCTCGCTCAGGCTTCAGCTCGGATTTCAGCATTGGGATAAAATCCTGAAACCGCGCTTTTGATACTATCCCTATTCACCTCCTTCTCCACAAGTGTGAACTCCTAGGTATTAAGGGCTCCTTGCTCGCATGGATCCGATCATTATAGCCAGTCGCTCTCAATCTGTCCATGTCAATCTCTCTAAATCCCCTTCTTTCTCTGCGTCATCAGGAGTGCCTCAGGGCTCTTGCTTAGGGCCACTATTATTCTCTCTCTTCATAAGTGATCTACCCTCCATTCTCCCTTCTGGTGTTCACTGCGTTATGTACGCCGATGACATAAAGCTATGGACTTACTCAGACCCGTATTCTCTCCAATCAGCGCTTGATCTCCTCTTTAATTGGTCGATTGAGTGGGGCCTTACTGTCTCCCTCTCTAAGACTGAAACAATGCTTGTTGGCTCACGCCACCCGCCGTGGCAATTCTATATGAATGGCACACTCCTTCCTGTTGTCTCACATTTTCGTGATCTGGGCGTTACCTATTCTAACTCTCTTCACTTTAAAGACCACATTTCCGATAAGATAACAAAAGATCGCTCTCGTTGTTCCTTTATCCTCCGCATTTTTGTATCTCGTAATCCCTTACTCTACTCTAAACTATTCGTCACTTACGTTCGCCCCATCCTCGAATATTGTTCCGAACTGTGGTCCCCTCAGACGAGAGAACTCTGCCTCAACATTGAGTCCGTCCTTCGTAAATTCACTAGGTCTGTGTTTCTCAAATGTGGCTTAGCATATCGTACATACCCTGACAGGCTCCAATTTCTCAACTTGGAACCCCTAGAATACCGTCGCTCATTGATTGACCTATCGTTCATCTATCGTGTTGTGCACAACGACGTAGATATTGGCTGCCCCCAATTCCTATGTATTGCCCCTCCTCGTCCAAGGAGACCTAATAATTTTCAACTTCGTAATCATCGTTCCTCATTTAATCTATATCACAATTTTATCTCTAATCGTATTGTATCACAGTGGAATTCCATCCCCAATCATGTAATACTTTCTAGGAATTGTGAACTCTTTCTCGTTAGAACACGTATTCACTTTCCTGTTAACTATGGCAATCTGCAATATACCATATTATTATCTTTGCATCCTAGATGATGCATCGTATTTCATGTAGTCTTATTTCATCTTACTTCTCTTTCTCGTCACTTATTTCGGCATCTGCATGATAAATGAAATGATTTGAATGTCCATGGGATGTTTTTTTTTTCAATCGTTCCTTTATTTCGAAATTTCCAATTCAAATCTGTGTTCTAGTTTGTGTGATGATAGATAACATTCGGGGGGTGAAATTTCCCAAACGGACATTTGCCAAACGAGTCGATGTTCGCTTGAAATTCGGAAGAGCTACTTTTAAAGTTGATTTATTGTAACCCACATGTGCTCCTCTACATTTGCATATGTATGTCTTGTTACCAGGCGATCATGATTTTTACTCCAAATAAACGTATTGGTGTTCATGGATTCATTGATTTGGAGTAAAACTCATGATCGCCTGGTAACAAGACATATATCACGAGTCAGTGGAGGTGCCCTAGAACATTTTGCAAAACGTTTTCATAATTTTATCCTTATATACGGTAAATCAATTTCTTAGAGAAAAGATTTAGAATGGGATAGGCCATTTGTCCCAGATCCGGCTTTTAGTAAATTTCCGGTTTTGCACCTGGTTATGTTGTATATCAGCTCCATGATGAGGTACAGAGATCTAATTGGGCTCAAAATTATCGGGGAATTGTTCTGAACAACTTTCATGTTTTGTCCAAAGGTCAACGATCAAAGATCAAAAAGATATTTTAGAAATCCATTTTCGGACCTAAAAAATAATTTTTGCTGATAATTTTTGCTGCTCTTGCGATATTTGTTCCCTTGGAATTGTATTGCTGATTATGCAAGCATAAGTCCATATCTGTATAATAAAAATATAAAATTGGAATTTTTGCTATTTGGCTCTGAAGTGTGAAATTTAATTTTTTTGAAAATTCACATTATCTAAATTGTCTTTAAAACTTCAGAAAATTGTACGATCCGGTTCATGTTATTGTGGAATAATATGTATGTGAGAAGATTTTGCAAAATGTACATCGTTGGTCCCATAGCCGGCTTTTAGGGAATTTCCGGTTTTGAGAATTCCCACATTCAGAGCCAAATTGCAAAGTACACCCTATCCCAAAATTTCAATTTTCTATTTGTATTATGCAGGTATGGGCTTATGCTTGCATAATCAGCAATAAAACTCCGGGGAACGTATCTCGCAAGAGCAGCAAGAATTATTTTTTTATCTCCGAAAACGGTTTTTCTAAGATATTGGGGTGTCCGGAAAGTTCGTATAATGCTTCGGAAAAAAGTCAGTTCGCGATCAAATGCAGTGATTGCGCAATCTGTTTGTCAACAATGTATTGCATCATTCTGACGTTGAGTAGTGAGAGGATTTAATCAGTCTCCTAGTTGCTACATTGATTCTTGTGATGGACTCCCATCTCTACCCCCGAGCAGTTTTACTTCATTACTACCGTCTTGGCCGATCCGTGAAGGAGGCCCACTCTGCCCTGGCCCAGTCGGAAGGAGCTGACGCCCCCTCCATACCCTTCTGCTATAAGTGGTTCTCCCGCTTCAAGAAAGGGGAGTTTGGTCTCGATGATCAACCCCGCTCTGGACGCCCTCCCTCCCTCGATCAGCCTCTCGTTCTCCGCACACTGAAGCGCAAGCCCATGGCCAGTGTGCGTGAGTTGAAGAAGGATACTGGTACTCCCAGATCAACGGTGTCCGATATCCTCCATCGATCTGGGAAGAAGCCGAAACTCCCACAAGTGATTCCCCATGACCTCTCCCCCGAACAGGTGAAAAATCGTGTTCAAGTCTGTCGGGAATTACTCCATCGTAGATCCAATCTTCGATGGGTCAATTCCATCATCGCTACAGATGAGAAGTGGATCACGTACGATAACCCTGTGAGGAGACTACAATGGGTGGATGCAGATGAGAAGCCCACGTCCGTCCCGAAGAAGGAAGAGCACGGAAAGAAGGAACTCCTCTGCTTCTTCTTCTCAGTGCTCGGTCCCATCTACTGGGAGATCCTCGCTCCTGGCACCAGCATCAATGCCGACCTCTTCTCTGAACAACTGCAAGATGTCGCGATCAGAGTCCCTCCCAGACTCCTAAACCAGGGCAAAATTCTTCTTCTGATGGACAATGCTCGCCCACATCGAGCGAAGATGACCCAGAAGAAAATGGACGAGCTGAAGATCGAGAGGATTCCCCATCCACCGTATTCCCCGGATCTCTCCCCATGCGACTACCACTGCTTCCGCTCTCTCTCTGACTTCTGCAAAGGAAAGAAGTTCAAGAATCGAGATGAAGTTGTGAGGGCTTTCGTGAACTGGGCGGTCTCGAAGAAACCCGCATTCTGGAAGAGAGGAATCGAGACCCTGCCCAATCGCTGGAGGGAGGTAGTGAGAAAGAAGGGGGCATACATTGGTCACTGAGAATTGTAAAGCATTGAATAAAAAATAAAAACAAAAAATTATACGAACTTTCCGGACACCCCAATATCTTTTTTATCTTTGATCTTTGACCTTTGGTCAAAACATGAAAGTTGTTCAGAACAATTGCCCGATAATTTTGAGCCATCTCTCTAGCTCATCTGGGAGCTGAAATACACCATAGCCAATTGTAAAACCGGAAATTTCCTAAAAGCCGGCTCTGGGACCAAATACCTATACCAATCAAAATCTTTGCCCATGTATATTCACTTACCATACATAAGGACAAAAACATGGAAGCTTTTTGCAAATTGTTCCTGGAGAGGTCAATTTTCCTCCATTGACTCGTGATACTCGTGATATATGCAAATTTAGAGGAGCACATACTGGTTACAATGAATCAACTCCCAAGTTCCAAATTGAAGCTCTTCCGAATTGCAAGCGAACGGCGACTCGTTTGGCAAATGTCCGTTTGGCAAATGTCACCCCCCCCCCCCAAACATTCGGTTCGTATTTCAAAAGATGTTTTGATGAGATACAGGAACCTAATATCCTAACGTCATGAATTAGAAGATATCACATCTTGGCAGGAGAGAAACACCTTTCATGCGATATGGTTATCCATCGTATTCTAATTTGCGGGTCAAAATCTCAAAGGTTGTGTGGATCTTTTTTTTCTTAATTTGATCAATATTGATTACATTTTATCTGGGATAGGTTGATCAAAAGTATGATGAGCATGGATAAACGGTTATCAGACAACTGCAAATAATGTACAGGGTGAATCTATATGTAGTGTTGTGGCTACTTTCCGGAGCCTGGAGTTGCGCAAAAGCGTTTCCTAACCGTTTCCCTCCTCCGGATGTGCTGTCCGAGTTCAATCAAGTCTTCTGGTTTACTTGATGGCAGTGTCCGTCCCCGTGGATTACGTGCTTGCAGAAAGGGATGGCAAAGAGCTGTCAGCGCGGAAATTCTAAAGAAGTATTAATAATTGAGGACTGAATTGCATTGAGTTGACGAAACACTGCTTTCAGACTTTCAGAAATATCTGACAAAATAATGAATATTTCGCAGGAAATATAGGGAGTCGCATGAATAAAATATGGCCATACGATTAAACTAGATGAAGTTCTCAAAAAAGGAATAATTGCTTCTAATCCGCGTTCACATACAGGGTGTTTCAAAATTATTGAGACTCGAATTTTCCAACAGCTCTCTTTCAAAGCGAACATCTAGGCCCTCATGCTTCTACATCATGTAGACCAGCACTAGAGCTATTAATTATAAAAATAATTTTGACTGGCATCACTAGTTATTTTTGTTATTGTTATTCAAAGCAGGCTATTTCGGATATCGGATCGCCGCAACATTTTTCGACTTTGTTTGGCTACAGATTTTAAACGATCCGTCACTCAGCTCTCCAACTATGAATGGTTGCACTACATTAACGGAACT
Organism: Pristionchus mayeri; assembly: GCA_036245805.1. Taxonomy (NCBI): domain Eukaryota; kingdom Metazoa; phylum Nematoda; class Chromadorea; order Rhabditida; family Neodiplogasteridae; genus Pristionchus; species Pristionchus mayeri. The sequence goes on from BTRK01000002.1 coordinate 8,182,366, forward strand.
ACATAATAATATAGTTAATGTTGGTGTCAGATTCCAAAGCACGGAGAACCAAGCCTATTTCTCAAACACTGAATATTCCATTTTCACCAAGATTTTGAAATTTTCGACTTTGTAATGTGTTATCTTTCTCTCATGCCTAAGTCGAATTCCATTGTTGGGTGGTTAGCTACATATACTCAAGTACTTTACAATTTTGCAGTTGAAATGGAGCGAATGGATGTAAATTTTTAGGGAGGACTAATAAAGTCGCCAGATCGAACTCTTTCATAGTAATTCAAAAATCAAAATTTGATGACCGGTTCTTGATTAGGCAACCAGTCCCTAATGAACATAAACTATTATTAAATATTATGATTACAAAATTTGGTTGCCGGCTATGCATATTTTGAACGGCTGATTTTTGACCCTGAAGAAGTTGAAACCGCGGCCATGCTAATTGCCTCCACTGAATGAATCAATCGTATTCCGTACAACCTTTACCAAACAGTCTCTAATTGTAAGATAGTGATGCAGTAGATGATTATTATCCCAAAGTATCAATGATCTGACATGTGTCGCAGAGCTTTTGAATCGGTTGAAAGATCTGTCAGATGCACAAGTAATTGCAACTCTTTCCGACTTTCTCATAAGCCACATAAAAGAGAGAGCAGCTAGTCCTGTATCTACCTAATAGCACTGAACATGCATATCCTAAATATGCTGTTACTTGATTGGTAGCCTTGCTTAATTCAAGAAATCAGGCCAAACACTAATGTCCCACATTGATGAGACATCTCGGAATCGGCTATTATTATTTTTCGGGGATACAATTATGCCACTAGTAGGCCGATTGGCACGAAACTTCTACTGTAGTGAGGGTACTAGTCCTTCGTAAGAATACTCGTATTAGATGTATTCTTACGAAGGACTAGTACCCTCACTACAGTAGAAGTTCTAAGGTTCTAAGCTATGCAAAACACGAGAGTCTCAATAATTTTGAAACACCCTGTACAAAATACAACTCAGAAGGCATTTCATGAACTATGTATTCATATAGAAGTATGCATTTGTTAAAAAAATTAACCTTCGTTCAGGGTTCAACTGGAGAGTTCGATCTATGAAAGATCTCGAGTAATCTTCACTGTCGAGGATGTCGTTTTCACATATGCATCGTTCAGGCAAAATCGCGGATTTCAGAACTTGGACAAAGTCCTGCATATTTTGGCAATACTTTCTGAGATTAGAAATATCGGTTCACCAAGCGCTCGAACGTCCTCGAATAGTGTGCTAGGAACTTCCTCTTTTCGTCTGGCATGATCTGGATAAAAGCACATTTTTCGAACGATAAGCTATCAATTTTACGAAACCTTATTGATGAGTGCAACCAAAACGGTGAGTTGGATTAAAGAATATCTAAGTGATCGCACATTCCAAGTGCTAGTTGGAAGTGAACTATCTACTAGTAGAAATGTTACAAGTGGCGTTCCACAGGGGTCTGTGCTGGGACCTTTACTTTTCAATTTGTATATTTCTGAATTAACTGAAATATTGGAAAATAATAATTGTCACAACTATTCTTTTGCTGTCGATTTAAAAATATGTCAATGTTTTTCGAGTAAGGAAGACACAGTTAAACTTCAAAATAGCATTAATGAAATTCTAAAATGGAGTAATACTTGGCAGCTCGATATTGCGAATCAAACATGCAGTGTGATTCATTTGGGTCGTCAAAATCCAAATTATATCTATTTCGTTGGAAATCAGAAGCTTGAACCCAAGGACTGTGTCAGAGATCTCGGAATCATGATTGATCGTAATCTCTCAATGAGAGATCATGCAAAAACTATTTGTAAAATAGCATAAACTAAAGCAAACCTTGTTTTCAAAGCTTTACATTCAAGAGATGAAAAAATTCTTCTTAATGCATATTGTACTTATATAAGGCCTACACTGGAATTCAATTCGAGTGTAGCACGCCCGATTCATTCCGCTGACAGAGATAGAATTGAAAAAGTTCAGAATTCAGTAACGCGTAGAATATTTTACAAGGCTTTCAAGTGTTCTTATAATGATAGGCCGAACCATACCGAATGAAACAAAGCACTAAATTTGCATTCGTTGGAGCATAGAAGGTGTGTAAATGATGCAAAATTAGCATACCAAATGATATTTGGTAATGGTAAGCTTGCAATGTCACGGGATAAATTCTTTACGTTTGTGAAAACTCGAACTCGTGGTGCCGGTCGCAAGATTATTGTAGATATGCCAAAAACAAAAATACGCGAGAATACCTTTGCTATTCGAATAACAAAATCACTAATGTATGTTTTACAGACGTCGAAATTTAATTCGTCATCCACAGAATTCATCAAAGCGTTCCTTGATGGAAAGAAATGAAGATATTTACAAGATTATCCTCCCCCCACATTTCCTACTTATTTCATTGTGTCAGTATTATGCTTGTGTGGATCTTTTTCTTAATTTGATCAATATTGTTTACATTTTATCTGGGATAGGTTGATCAAAATTATGATAAGCATGGATAAACGGTTATCAGACAACTGCAAATAATGTACAGGGTGAATCTATATGTAGTGTTGTGGCTACTTTCCGGAGCCTGGAGTTGCGCAAAAGCGTTTCCTAACCGTTTCCTTCCTCCGGATGTGCTGTCCGAGTTCAATCAAGTCTTCTGGTTTACTTGATGGCAGTGTCTGTCCCCGTGGATTACGTGCTTGCAGAAAGGGATGGCAAAGAGCTGTCAGCGCGGAAATTCTAAAGAAGTATTAATAATTGAGCACTGAATTGCATTGAGTTGACGAAACACTGCTTTCAGACTTTCAGAAATCTCTGGCAAAATAATGAATATTTCGCATGAAATATAGGGGAGTCGCATGAATAAAATATGGCCATATGATTAAACTAGATGAAGTTCTCAAAAAAGGGATAATTGCCTCTAATCCGCGTTCACATACAAAATACAACTCAGAAGGCATTTCATGAACTATGTATTCATATAGAAGTATGCATTTGTGAAAAAAATTAACCTTCGTTCAGGGTTCAACTGGAGAGTTCGATCTATGAAAGATCTCGAGTATTCTTCACTGTCGAGGATGTCGTTTTCACATATGCATCGTTCAGGCAAAATCGCGGATTTCAGAACTTGGACAAAGTCCTGCATATTTTGGCAATACTTTCTGAGATTAGAAATATCGGTTCACCAAGCGCTCGAACGTCCTCGAATAGTGCCGGCTATGCATATTTTGAACGGCTGATTTTTGACCCTGAAGAAGTTGAAACCGCGGCCATGCTAATTGCCTCCACTGAATGAATCAATCGTATTCCGTACAACCTTTACCAAACAGTCTCTAATTGTAAGATAGTGATGCAGTAGATGATTATTATCCCAAAGTATCAATGATCTGACATGTGTCGCAGAGCTTTTGAATCGGTTGAAAGATCTGTCAGATGCACAAGTAATTGCAACTCTTTCCGACTTTCTCATAAGCCACATAAAAGAGAGAGCAGCTAGTCCTGTATCTACCTAATAGCACTGAACATGCATATCCTAAATATGCTGTTACTTGATTGGTAGCCTTGCTTAATTCAAGAAATCAGGCCAAACACTAATGTCCCACATTGATGAGACATCTCGGAATCGGCTATTATTATTTTTCGGGGATACAATTATGCCACTAGTAGGCCGATTGGCACGAAACTTCTACTGTAGTGAGGGTACTAGTCCTTCGTAAGAATACTCGTATTAGATGTATTCTTACGAAGGACTAGTACCCTCACTACAGTAGAAGTTCTAAGGTTCTAAGCTATGCAAAACACGAGAGTCTCAATAATTTTGAAACACCCTGTACAAAATACAACTCAGAAGGCATTTCATGAACTATGTATTCATATAGAAGTATGCATTTGTTAAAAAAATTAACCTTCGTTCAGGGTTCAACTGGAGAGTTCGATCTATGAAAGATCTCGAGTAGTCTTCACTGTCGAGGATGTCGTTTTCACATATGCATCGTTCAGGCAAAATCGCGGATTTCAGAACTTGGACAAAGTCCTGCATATTTTGGCAATACTTTCTGAGATTAGAAATATCGGTTCACCAAGCGCTCGAACGTCCTCGAATAGTGTGCTAGGAACTTCCTCTTTTCGTCTGGCATGATCTGGATAAAAGCACATTTTTCGAACGATAAGCTATCAATTTTACGAAACCTTATTGATGAGTGCATGTTCAATTTTGCCACAGTTCTGAATCTGGGATTTCAAAGTATCTGTGAAAGTTTCTCCGTTGAAAAGAGATCTGCCAGTTAGCAATTCACAAAGAATGGTTGTGATATTCCAAATGTCGGCTACAAACATTACGCAAATATGAAGTACCTTGAACTTATTTATTTTTTTTATTTATAAATTACGCAGAACAATTTGTGTTTCAAAAATAATATAAATAAATCGGAATTATATTAAGTTGTAAAATATTCACCTTTCTCATCATACGCTTCACTCCATGCGACCAACTGTTCGATGGGCATGTATGCAGAAATCATGTCACCACTCTCGTTGTCGGTAGGATCTCCAAATCCTGAAAAAAGGAAGAATTCGGTTAATAAAGGCAACATTATACTACGTGATTATATGATTACGCACAATAAATCTACAGTAAACGAACCACTTATCGAAAGCTTTGAGTCAAATGTTGCCTGGATGTAGTTTTCCGTGAATTATCTGATATTTGCAAGGTTATGATTAGACCGAGCTATAGTTTTCATTGCTTACCCCTTTGGTATGCAAGTAGGCGACGGCCCGCAGCAATTCTGTCGTCCACTTTTTCGCATATTCCAACGAGTATCTTCCTTCGTTTATCTTCTCACTCAGTGGCAAGCCACAATAATCCGTCACGTAATAGCTGTATTTAAACATATTTAAAAAAATTATCGCTTGTTCACAAAAAATACGCCGATGTCGGTAAGTACATTGTAAAATTTAAAAGTGAAAAATAAATAAAATGATACATTGTCGAAAATAAATAAAATGATACAAACTTACATTGTCGGGTAATCGGACCTTTCGCCATCTATCTTATAATTTCGACGCAACTTCGCGATGTTCTCATGAGTGAGAGTGCGCAGAAAATGAAGCTCTCGGTACACCCATTTTGTCTTGAAACACAGGCATGGATTACCTTATTTTTTGAATCCAAGATACAGCAGCATCGTAAGCAACATCGATGATGTTCTTGTGTTGTAGTTTTGGAAAAAAAATACCGTTTAAAAATTAAAGTAAAATGTTGATAAACCCTTTTTAAAAGGGGAGAACATTGCAACTTAATTTCACGCAAATACCAAACTTTTGAATGGTCTTAACTTATGAAACAGACTAACTCGAGACATTGATTCGAATGGGTTCTTGAACTTCACAATCTGAACCGAAGTCGCACCACCCGGGCCGTCGAACTTCCTTGGTCGAGGTATATTATCAGAGTTAATGGATCGTCATTGACAGTTAATTTTACCGGGGGGTGACAATGGCCAAACCGACATTCGCCAAACGAGTCGCAGTTCGCTTGCAAGAATTGCAATCGAACGGTAACTCGTTTGGAAAATATCCCCCCCCCCCCCACTATTACTAAGGAGGCCAAATACTATTGAAAATGTGACACTCACCTCACAACTTTGAATGAACCTGAGTAGCTGTAGCTCTCATCGTTTAGGTATTCGGCAAATTCACGTGGTACGTAAAACCGTGGCATGTTTTGAGCCAGCACGAACTGAGCTCTTTTTAATAAAAAAATATAATGATGATGTCGCCCTCACCTCCATGTTGGTGATGTTTTCGAAAGGAGCGCGAGAGGGAAGAGTGAATCGCGAGCAAAGATAAGGGTTATCGGAGTGGTGTGGTGTCGTGTGAACAATACTGTTCACAATCTTATTTTATATGCATCCATTTGGAAATTGTGAGAAATTATATTCGGGCAAGCGAAGATAAGATATTATTAGAGTGTTGTGTGAGCAAAGCGGCCGTCATTCTGGTATGCATTGATTGCGAAAGAAAATATGCGATGCTGCTAATTTATCGTAATTTTACATTGAGAAATGAACGAGTACAGTTATTCTTCTGATAAATCAATTTATTCCAGCAAAAAATGTCAATATTGCAAAATACAAAATAATGGTAATCGATCACGCTGGAACTGATTCTTTTACGGAATCATTGAGTTAACTTCGGTGGTGATAGATCGATCATCACTCGAGTACGGTAGTTTGACGTGATCACGAAATGATTTTATTTCAGTATCTCCAAAACTGTATTTTTCTTTTTTTTTAATTTTCTACTAATAGTTTGCATAAAGCTCGAGATAATTAAACAATAAAAATGGTGGCTACCCGCCTATCTGAATAAATTAAAAAATTAAAAATAATTTTTTTTCGATGTTTCTTCACGAGTTGATGCCCAATCATTCTAGAATTTGTTGCATATAATCCATGGAATATTATCAATTTTTTGAGACATCAACCATTCAAATCAGTTTCGAAATGGCGAAATGCGAAATTTCACTGTTAAGATTTAAATGTGTCTCATTTCGCAGAGAGTGATCTAGAACACTCGGGATGGGGCACCCGAGCTATGCTCGAGTACTACATCTAGGCACATTATGGTCGATTTCGATTTTTCGCACTTTGCCAAGCACATGCTCACTGACACAAAACGTCTCTCATAATCATATCATGTGCAAGGTCGAAGTTGATTGAGTTCGACATCACACAAATCATATAAAGCACAGGTATTTCAATAGGTTTTGTTGCAATACTTCATTCCTATTCTCTGTGAGAATATGCTGCATAAACGAGCCATGGCTACGGAGCGACATGCCAAACTAAAGGGTGCTGAGGGATTTTTTTGGTAACACCCTTCAATTCGATCCCGAGTTTCGGTGAGTACCTTTAGTATCCAAAGTAGAAAAAAATATTTAAAAAAAAACAATAATAATTCATATGCTTTGGTCAGGTATTTCAAAGTACTGATATGATTCTTCTTCTTAATGGACAAATCGAATAATTAGCCAGTTTTAACCAAAATGAAATCGTTCCAGCCTTCTGCCGAGGAAGTCTTCCTGATGTCATTCACACTGCCCCCAACATCTGAGTATTTAAGCGCCGGCTGGAAAGCCACCTCATAATTGCTGACCTCTCTCATCTTTAATGACTCAGGAGAGTCCCCCACCTGCAATCATTAATTAATTATGTTTTTCATGGTATCGTTCGACGGCCCGGGTGGTGCGACTTCGGTTCAGATTGTGAAGTTCAAGAACCCATTCGAATCAATGTCTCGAGTTAGTCTGTTTCATAAGTTAAGACCATTCAAAAGTTTGGTATTTGCGTGAAATTAAGTTGCAATGTTCTCCCCTTTTAAAAAGGGTTTATCAACATTTTACTTTAATTTTTAAACGGTATTTTTTTTCCAAAACTACAACACAAGAACATCATCGATGTTGCTTACGATGCTGCTGTATCTTGGATTCAAAAAATAAGGTAATCCATGCCTGTGTTTCAAGACAAAATGGGTGTACCGAGAGCTTCATTTTCTGCGCACTCTCACTCATGAGAACATCGCGAAGTTGCGTCGAAATTATAAGATAGATGGCGAAAGGTCCGATTACCCGACAATGTAAGTTTGTATCATTTTATTTATTTTCGACAATGTATCATTTTATTTATTTTTCACTTTTAAATTTTACAATGTACTTACCGACATCGGCGTATTTTTTGTGAACAAGCGATAATTTTTTTAAATATGTTTAAATACAGCTATTACGTGACGGATTATTGTGGCTTGCTACTGAGTGAGAAGATAAACGAAGGAAGATACTCGTTGGAATATGCGAAAAAGTGGACGACAGAATTGCTGCGGGCCGTCGCCTACTTGCATACCAAAGGGGTAAGCAATGAAAACTATAGCTCGGTCTAATCATAACCTTGCAAATATCAGATAATTCACGGAAAACTACATCCAGGCAACATTTGACTCAAAGCTTTCGATAAGTGGTTCGTTTACTGTAGATTTATTGTGCGTAATCATATAATCACGTAGTATAATGTTGCCTTTATTAACCGAATTCTTCCTTTTTTCAGGATTTGGAGATCCTACCGACAACGAGAGTGGTGACATGATTTCTGCATACATGCCCATCGAACAGTTGGTCGCATGGAGTGAAGCGTATGATGAGAAAGGTGAATATTTTACAACTTAATATAATTCCGATTTATTTATATTATTTTTGAAACACAAATTGTTCTGCGTAATTTATAAATAAAAAAAATAAATAAGTTCAAGGTACTTCATATTTGCGTAATGTTTGTAGCCGACATTTGGAATATCACAACCATTCTTTGTGAATTGCTAACTGGCAGATCTCTTTTCAACGGAGAAACTTTCACAGATACTTTGAAATCCCAGATTCAGAACTGTGGCAAAATTGAACATGCACTCATCAATAAGGTTTCGTAAAATTGATAGCTTATCGTTCGAAAAATGTGCTTTTATCCAGATCATGCCAGACGAAAAGAGGAAGTTCCTAGCACACTATTCGAGGACGTTCGAGCGCTTGGTGAACCGATATTTCTAATCTCAGAAAGTATTGCCAAAATATGCAGGACTTTGTCCAAGTTCTGAAATCCGCGATTTTGCCTGAACGATGCATATGTGAAAACGACATCCTCGACAGTGAAGACTACTCGAGATCTTTCATAGATCGAACTCTCCAGTTGAACCCTGAACGAAGGTTAATTTTTTTCACAAATGCATACTTCTATATGAATACATAGTTCATGAAATGCCTTCTGAGTTGTATTTTGTACAGGGTGTTTCAAAATTATTGAGACTCTCGTGTTTTGCATAGCTTAGAACCTTAGAACTTCTACTGTAGTGAGGGTACTAGTCCTTCGTAAGAATACATCTAATACGAGTATTCTTACGAAGGACTAGTACCCTCACTACAGTAGAAGTTTCGTGCCAATCGGCCTACTAGTGGCATAATTGTATCCCCGAAAAATAATAATAGCCGATTCCGAGATGTCTCATCAATGTGGGACATTAGTGTTTGGCCTGATTTCTTGAATTAAGCAAGGCTACCAATCAAGTAACAGCATATTTAGGATATGCATGTTCAGTGCTATTAGGTAGATACAGGACTAGCTGCTCTCTCTTTTATGTGGCTTATGAGAAAGTCGGAAAGAGTTGCAATTACTTGTGCATCTGACAGATCTTTCAACCGATTCAAAAGCTCTGCGACACATGTCAGATCATTGATACTTTGGGATAATAATCATCTACTGCATCACTATCTTACAATTAGAGACTGTTTGGTAAAGGTTGTACGGAATACGATTGATTCATTCAGTGGAGGCAATTAGCATGGCCGCGGTTTCAACTTCTTCAGGGTCAAAAATCAGCCGTTCAAAATATGCATAGCCGGCACTATTCGAGGACGTTCGAGCGCTTGGTGAACCGATATTTCTAATCTCAGAAAGTATTGCCAAAATATGCAGGACTTTGTCCAAGTTCTGAAATCCGCGATTTTGCCTGAACGATGCATATGTGAAAACGACATCCTCGACAGTGAAGAATACTCGAGATCTTTCATAGATCGAACTCTCCAGTTGAACCCTGAACGAAGGTTAATTTTTTTCACAAATGCATACTTCTATATGAATACATAGTTCATGAAATGCCTTCTGAGTTGTATTTTGTATGTGAACGCGGATTAGAGGCAATTATCCCTTTTTTGAGAACTTCATCTAGTTTAATCATATGGCCATATTTTATTCATGCGACTCCCCTATATTTCATGCGAAATATTCATTATTTTGCCAGAGATTTCTGAAAGTCTGAAAGCAGTGTTTCGTCAACTCAATGCAATTCAGTGCTCAATTATTAATACTTCTTTAGAATTTCCGCGCTGACAGCTCTTTGCCATCCCTTTCTGCAAGCACGTAATCCACGGGGACAGACACTGCCATCAAGTAAACCAGAAGACTTGATTGAACTCGGACAGCACATCCGGAGGAAAGAAACGGTTAGGAAACGCTTTTGCGCAACTCCAGGCTCCGGAAAGTAGCCACAACACTACATATAGATTCACCCTGTACATTATTTGCAGTTGTCTGATAACCGTTTATCCATGCTTATCATAATTTTGATCAACCTATCCCAGATAAAATGTAAACAATATTGATCAAATTAAGAAAAAGATCCACACAAGCATAATACTGACACAATGAAATAAGTAGGAAATGTGGGGGGAGGATAATCTTGTAAATATCTTCATTTCTTTCCATCAAGGAACGCTTTGATGAATTCTGTGGATGACGAATTAAATTTCGACGTCTGTAAAACATACATTAGTGATTTTGTTATTCGAATAGCAAAGGTATTCTCGCGTATTTTTGTTTTTGGCATATCTACAATAATCTTGCGACCGGCACCACGAGTTCGAGTTTTCACAAACGTAAAGAATTTATCCCGTGACATTGCAAGCTTACCATTACCAAATATCATTTGGTATGCTAATTTTGCATCATTTACACACCTTCTATGCTCCAACGAATGCAAATTTAGTGCTTTGTTTCATTCGGTATGGTTCGGCCTATCATTATAAGAACACTTGAAAGCCTTGTAAAATATTCTACGCGTTACTGAATTCTGAACTTTTTCAATTCTATCTCTGTCAGCGGAATGAATCGGGCGTGCTACACTCGAATTGAATTCCAGTGTAGGCCTTATATAAGTACAATATGCATTAAGAAGAATTTTTTCATCTCTTGAATGTAAAGCTTTGAAAACAAGGTTTGCTTTAGTTTATGCTATTTTACAAATAGTTTTTGCATGATCTCTCATTGAGAGATTACGATCAATCATGATTCCGAGATCTCTGACACAGTCCTTGGGTTCAAGCTTCTGATTTCCAACGAAATAGATATAATTTGGATTTTGACGACCCAAATGAATCACACTGCATGTTTGATTCGCAATATCGAGCTGCCAAGTATTACTCCATTTTAGAATTTCATTAATGCTATTTTGAAGTTTAACTGTGTCTTCCTTACTCGAAAAACATTGACATATTTTTAAATCGACAGCAAAAGAATAGTTGTGACAATTATTATTTTCCAATATTTCAGTTAATTCAGAAATATACAAATTGAAAAGTAAAGGTCCCAGCACAGACCCCTGTGGAACGCCACTTGTAACATTTCTACTAGTAGATAGTTCACTTCCAACTAGCACTTGGAATGTGCGATCACTTAGATATTCTTTAATCAAACTCACCGTTTTGGTTGGAAATCCCATTTTAGTTATTTTTTGAATGAGCTTCTGATGACTTACCGTATCAAAGGCTTTTGCATAGTCAAAATAAATAACATCAACATTTTCACCTTTGTATATTTGCTTAGACCAGCAATTTAGAACTTCGAGCATTTGAGTTTCAACACTCCTATTCTTCCGGAAACCATATTGCGTCTGTGGAAAAATTTCAAAAGACTCGCAGTCATCTATAATTCTTTTTGATAGACATTTTTCAAAGACTCTACAGAAGAAGCTCGTTATCGAAACAGGGCGATAGTTTAAAGGATCACTAAATGGCGGTTTTTTACGCAATGGAGTAATTATTGAGTGTTTCCAACGTTTAGGAACTTCGGCTGTTTCATACGACTTTTCAAAAATAATTTCGAGTGGGATAGCAAGTGGAACAGCTATGCTCTTAATGAAAAACATATTAATATTATCAGGAGTTCGGCATGATGAATTTTTTCCATTTCTCTATCATGTCATAAATTTCAAACCGACTAAAAATTGCCTCATATTCCCGGTCTTTTATAGACTCTTGCTTATGGGAAAATATCGGGGTAATTCCATTATCACTAGTAAAAACACTTGAAAAGGCAGTTGCGAGTGAATCTGCTTTTTTCGCTATCAGTTTCACGCACTACGTATTGATCATCAATCAATGAATCAATTTTGTTACCTTTTGAGTCATGAAGCTTTGATTGTATGTAACGGTAAAACCTCCTTTCTATCAGCATTGGCAAGTAGCGCCTTTTCGCGACAAAGCGCATATTTTTCCATACTTTTTTTTGCATATTTTATGTGCCCGTTCGTATTCATGTTTATACAATAGATGACTTTTTATCCTTTTTATCAATACAAAAAACGATATTTCATTTTTTTTCTCAATGTGCATAGGGACTGGAATCCCTGCCAAATTAACCCTTGACATTGGAATATAGCAATCAATCATAATATCAAGAATACTAAGAAGCTTCTCGTACATAATATTAACTGAATCGATAGGCCTAAATACAGCCTTCCAGTTTATTTTAGCTAGTATAGAATTTATAATCTCATAATTGCCCTTCGAAAAATTCCTACGCGTTTTAAATTGCGGCCGGCTAAGACCAATCGGCATTTCATATATTATTGTTCGATGGTCGGAGTTACCAATTGGAGGAGTCACTTCTACGTTTGTAATCAATTCATGGCCATTTGTGAATATCAAATCAAGGAAGTTCTTATCCCTACTTGGTTTTTCAACGGTTTGTATTAGGTTGACTAGAAAGTTCTGTCGCATTCTGTGGTCTCACTTCAATCCGTTCGTTCTCATGTCTCTGTCGATTTGAGCCGCCCCATTTTTCAAGTTCAGGAGGAGTACACAGGGGTGTTTTAGATGTTTTAGATTTGGTAATGCCAGTCTGTTTAAACCAGATAATTGTACAAGTTCTCCAAGGAGTGCTTTTGTTTTCACGACATAATTATATTATTATCATTCTCCGCTTTCAAACCAATGGCGAGACAACTTCATATAGCGTATGTGTATCAAATACATATCCCCTCTCTATCACTGCGCGAAGTTGGTTGAACGATATCGATAATATGGAGGTATATCAAATATATTAGGTTCGAGCGGATGGGTCTACCTCACTAGACCTTCGACGTCTACGATTAGATGCAAACAGTGGCCTCAACCATATCATGCGCGATCTCACCACCACTGCTGGGGACAACCATCCCACACTAAATCATGGACTTGATATAGTCGGAAACGTGTGAAAATACGAAAAAAATTTTTTTTTTGGCTGGAACCCAGATTCTGACAAAAACACATGTTGAATGTGTCTCTGACTTTGTCCCTTCTCCATGGCTCTTCAATTTATCTAGACAATGCTACTAAATGAGATGATTGCTAAGTATATTGCGCAAAAAATGAGCACAATCAATCACATGATCTTGCTGCATGGTAGGCAGTATATCATTCCAAACGCCATTTTCGATGTTCAAAAATACCATTCTTCGACCAGATATGTCGAAAACGCGTTGATTCATACTATTCCCCAACTTTATATATGGATATCATGGATATTGTATGTGTTCACTACTCTCACAATTTTAAGCTACAAATCGAAAGAACCCATCCAAGACGTGATATTTTCATCATCCCACTCAACATGACCTGTGCCTTCCCCATATGATCTTCACTTCCTGGGATGGCCTGCTATGACTAACTCCTTCTACTGCTCTTTGCATGTTCCTTGACCGTTGCTCATTAAAACTGTCACTTGCTCGCGGGTCTAGTTATCTTCTAAGATTAGCAGGAAATCAAATATCAGGAGTCGTTGAAATGCTGTTGGTCAAATTCTTCGAATCATAGATACCATAACAATGAAAGTTAGGTAGCCGTAACGGTAAAAATTTGTAGCAGGGAACTATCCATATCATTCATTATAGTACTTAGAGGATGCATCCTTTAGAACTGTATTAGTGAACAAAAGTTTAAATACATAATCACTCATTTTTAATAATTTCAAGAAGTTACTCACCCATTCCATAATTAGTTTCTAGATATCATCCCATTTTCTTACCATTTCTAGGCCATAATCACTCATTTTTAATAATTTCAAGAAGTTACTCTGAAGCAAAGATAAATAATCTTCCTTGAATTTGTGAGGATGAACTCAAATATTCGCAAATTGCGTAATGATGACGTAATATGCAAACAATCTTAAATAGTTTTCATTCGGACCAGGGATGGAACATGCAAAGATTCGGAAAGAAAACTGGCGCCCCGGTGTACAATAGCGGGCGGTAATCGTAGCGAGAGGTAGCGGGCTCGCTACCTCTCCCTCTCTTTTAGCGGGCCCGTAACGCGCGCGTCTCTCCATTACGGGCCCGCTACCTCGAGGTCAGAGTAGATCACGAGGTAGCGGTCCCGTTATTCTCGAATTGCCAACACTTCTACTGACCAGTAGTGACAGTAGTGATAGCAGAAACCGGGAAGGGTTGGTTATGACAACCATGACCGGCATGGATTGGAATGATAGTAGCGAAGTCATATTTCGCTACAATTGGTTTGTGAGCACAAATTGATTATAATTCATTTCAATAATTGGCACATGTAAACATTATATTTATTTGCAGATGCGGCTTGCCGAGTGAATGTACTGTAGTTTTCCACTCACGCTCTCATCGCCCAACTGTTCACTCATCTTTGCCTTTTCTCGTTCCTTATATTCAATCTAAAACTTTCAAAATTGTCGCGTTCAATGATCCATCAACTGCTCTACATTTCCCCTTCAACATTTGCATTTTCACTTTACTCATTTTGTCCCTTCCCTTTCTCTCACTCCTCTAAGACCTATGTCTCTCCATTTTAACCCACATAATAATCTTCCTTAGTCTGTACATTCGTCCGACTAAACCATCCGACTATCAACTCACCCAAATTGTATTTCTAAAATCTTACTCATTTCCCTACTTGTTCCTTTATAACCTCATGTTTCATTACCCCATGTCTCGGTAATCGTCAACTTTTTTGAACATCTGTATGTATTAGTATGTGCCAGTATTATGTATTCTTAATCGGCAGATTGATAATATTATCCCTGTTGCGAAAGAGTGAAAAGCAAGTAATTCGATTTGGTGATATAGCTCATGTAGATCATACCTCACCCGAGGGATCATTCCTCTGTGGAATGCGACGAGCGAAAAAAACACCAAAATAATAAAATGCTCGTTTATGCGGATAAAGCACTGATATTTTTTTACAATCGACATCCCAATCCTGCTGTGATACATTCCACATGTCGAGTATGTTTTATTTAAATGACCACATTTGTTTGATGCAAATGGTCACAAGAACAACACCCCCATCTATCATCGTAATTCTGGGTTTCGAAAAAAAGTTTGATATCCTAAATCTTCACACATCGATTGCTATTGCTACATATACAATAAACTGAAAGGGTTTTTGTCTGACTCGTTCGTTTCGAGCGAGATTTTTAAAGTATGTCCCCATCCAGAATACAAGGTCATCAGACGAAAAAAATTTCAGAAAATTCGAGAAGAAAAATTTTTACGACCAAAAATAGGTGTACGGTTGTCCGCCCGTCTACCGTAACCCGGAAGTGGCGTTGGAGCAGGTGTTGTGTCAGACTAATGATTTCATCGGGATATCGGAGAAAAACATCAATACCGTACTCCTACCGTAACCGAACGCTACCATAGCCAGTAGCCATGGGTCAGACGCTGAGTCAGATTCATTATTTCGTTGGCGAATGGATGGAAAACGTCAATATCGCTATTCTACCGTAACAATAACCTAAATTAGTCTGTGGAGCTGTGTCAGATGTTGGTCTGAGAATCGTCTGAGAATGACTGGAAAATATCAATGACTTACTTATAAAGTTCCCAAAACCCACCGTAACTCGTGGTGATGGGTCAGAGGCTGGGTCAGATTCATGAGTTCGTAGATCAATTAATGAAAAACGTCGATCCTATGCAACTTCTGTACCCTCTAGCATTGGGACGGACGCGGCTTCAGAACCATGATTTTGACGGCATCAATAGGGAATTATTTAATAAATATTCCAGGAACTTCTAACTTGAAAAGAGACGTAGTTGCCCACTATTACAACCCTTACCATAATCTGAAAGCTTTTTTTGCTGTGCGTTTTGCGCGGGTGTGGGGGTGGGGGCGCTGTGATCGGCAAAGGGGCACATGCTCAGCAGACACATGTCCAGCTTTGGTACCCTCGGCAAATTTTTCAGGATGAGCAAAAATATATATTTGTACATTTTCTCCTCGGACGGACTTTCTGTCCCGGGAATAGGAGGCCATACACCCGCACTTTGCAAACAGGCACAGGTGGCCGTCGGCGGTACGAGTCATTTCATGCAGAAAAATAACCAAGTGTATGGGCAAACAAATGAGAAAAATGCCGAAAAGTGGTGTGTGTGCGTGCGTCCGTGCGTCCGTGCATCCGTCCGTCCGACCGTAACCCGGAAGTAGCGTTGGAGCAGATGTTGTGTCATACTTATGATTTCATTGGAGGATGGATGGCAATCATCGATACCGAACCACTGCAGTAACCAAAGCCTACCGTAACCCAGTGCGCTGGGTCATATGTTGGGTCAGATTCATGATTTCGTCTGCGGATGGATGCAAAAAATAGTGAGAACCATGTTTTTTCAGGCATTTTGTAGCATCCAAATGGGATTATTTTCTAAATATTCAGAAAACATTAAACGAGGCGTAGTTGCCCACTAGTTGTAACATTTACTATAAACTGAAAGCTTTTTGTGTCTGGCGCTTTCGATTCGGATGGGATTTTGATAGTTTGTGTGCAATTAAAATACAAGGTCATTACACTAAAAAGATTTCAAAAATTTTTCGACCAAAAAACGTTTCTCTGTTTGTCCGTCTGTCCTTACCGTAACCCGGTGGCATTGGGTCAGATCTTGTGTCAGACTAATGATTTCACGAGAGGATGGATGGAACTCATTGATATCGTACTCCTTCCATAAGCGAAAGCGACCGTAACCGCTACCGTAACCCGTGGCCGTGGGTCAGACGCTGGGTCGGATTAATGATTTCTTCATAGGATAAGCTCTAGAATTAGGTCTGACGCGGTGATTTTGCCGGTATTATTACAATCAATAGGGAAATGGATTTCCAATTTTACTGGAAACACCTGATAACGTGTTTAGGGCGTAGTTGCCCACTAGTTGCAACATTTACTATAAATTGAAAGCTTTTTGTGTCTGGCGCTTTCGATTCGGATGGGATTTTGAAAGTTTCTGTGCAATCGAAATACAAGGTCATTACACTAAAAAGATTTCAGAAATTTCCAGAAGAAAAAAATTTACAACCAAAAATGAGGTGTTGCTTTGTCCGACCGCGAACCGTAACCCGATGTGGCGTTGGAGCAGAA
Source organism: Pristionchus mayeri (assembly GCA_036245805.1). NCBI lineage: Eukaryota > Metazoa > Nematoda > Chromadorea > Rhabditida > Neodiplogasteridae > Pristionchus > Pristionchus mayeri. Next base: position 8,199,612 of record BTRK01000002.1, read on the forward strand.
GGTGTGTCAGACTCATGATTTCATCGGAGGATGGATGGAAATCATCGATACCTACCGTAACCCAGTGAGCTGGGTCATACGCTGGGTCAGATTCATGATTTCGTCTGCGGATGGATGCAAAAAGGCGTGAGAACCATTTTTGCAGGCAGTTTACAGCATCCAAATGGCATTATTTTCTAAATATTCAGGGAACTTTAAAAGAGGCGTAGTTGCCCACTAGTTAAAAATTTACAATAAATTGAAAGCTTTTTGTGTTTGACACTTTCGATTCGAACAGGATTTTAGAAGTTGGTGTGGAATCCAAATACAAGGCCATTAAACGAAAAAGATTTCAGAAATTTCGAGAAGAAAAATTTGTACGACCACAAATATGGTGTCGTCCGTCCGTGTACCGTAACCTGAAGTGGCATTGGGTCAGATGGTATGTCAGATTCATGATTTCACCGGAGGATGAATGGAAATAATCGATACCTTACTATTATCGTAACCGAATGTTACGGTAAAATGTGGCCATGGGTCTGACGCTGGGTCAGATTCATGATTTCGTCGGAAGACGGATGCAAAACATCGAAACCATCTCCCTTTCGTTACCTCTAGCGATGGGACGGACGCGGCTTGAGAACCATGATTTGCCGGCATTTTATAATCAATCAATATTTTCGTAACATTCCGGGAACCTTTAAACGAGGTGTAGTTGCCCGCTAGTTTTATAAACATAGTAGCACTTCCGATCGTAAATCAATCAATCAATCAATTTATCATGTCAGGCAATAGGTGCTCAGATGAGGATGGGGCGGTATTCTTCATAAGTTGCATTCCACCAGTGTTTGCCAATAGCTCGGGTCAAATCATCTCTCCATCGTACATGAGGCTTCCCGGGAGGGCGCTTCCCATTGTATGGCGTCCACACCGTAGTGGCACGGCTCCACTGCTCTAGTCCCATTCTCCTGACCTTGAGGGCCCAGCGCGCTTTCCTTTTCAGTCCCTCCTCGATCCAATCCCTCAGCTTCGTGATCCCGCGCACGCGTTATTCCTCCAGCGATCTTTCAGGGTGACTCCCAACATCTTCCTCTCCATCTTTCTTTGGGTAACACTCAGCCGTTCTTTCTCACTCGCCCTCAGTGCCCAAACTTCGCTGCCGTAGAGTACGGTAGCCGTGACGCAGCTCTCGAAGACCCTTCTCCTGGTCATGATGGGTAGAAGGCGGGAGGACAGCAGATTGCTCCAGGCGAACCACCCTAGTCGAATCTTGTGTTCGATCTCCTCAAAGTGATCAAGTGGGAGACTGATCTTCCCTCCGAGATAGGTGGCTGATTCAACGCAATCGAACTGTAGATTGTCGATAATTATTGGATTTCGGGTTGTTATACAGGAGGTGAGTAGGTTGGTCTTATTTGAATTCACCTCGAGACCAACTCTACTGCAAGCTTCCATCAGCTTTTTCAGCATTCTCTTCATTTCCGGGCGAGACTTCGCAACAAGAGCTACGTCATCGGCGTATTCCAAGTGGCTAAAATTCCTTCCATCAATTCGAATCTCCCAGTCGATGTCATTCATGGCTGAGCGAAACACTGCATTGAAGAGACGAGGGGAGAGGGTATCCCCTTGTCTGACTCCTCTTCCCACAGTGACTGGTACGAGTTCCTCGTTTACTCTGATGAGTGTAGAGGAAGACTCGTAGATGCGGCGCAGCAGGTGGACGAGGTTAGGATGGGCTCCGAACGAGTAGAGGGCTTGCCAACATGCATCCCATTCCACGCAATCGAATGCTTTCTTGAAGTCGACGAATGCGAAATAGACCGAGATACCGTATTCCGAGGTTCTTTCTGCGACCTGCTTGATAGAATGCAGGTTGTCGAGGGTGATATACCTGCTCCGGAAGCCGGTTTGGGTGGGCGACTCAGTCTCTTCGAGCACCGCCTCAAGTTTTTTCAGAATCACCTTGGTCATGGTTTTCAGGGTTACGGTGAGCAAGGAGATGGGGCGGAAGTTTCCGACGTTGGTGGGATCTCCTTTCTTGTGCAGAAGAGTGACAATTGCTTCGGTCAAATCGTGTGGGACGGCTTCATCTTCTACCAGATAGTTGAGGAGATCAGCGATGATGGGGGCGAGGTGGTGTCGCGAGTGGAATAGCATGTCAGGGAGAATGCCATCCGACTTCTTTGAGGTGTGCAGACTCAGCATGCTCTTAACGATGCTCTTTCCCATGGTTGCTGATTGCCGTGCTTGTGCCTCCTTTCGCTTCCTGATGTCATCGACGAGACTCGTCCGGGCAGCTTTGCAGACAACGGAGTAGGCTCCAGTTCCTTGGGGATTGGATTGCAATTGATGCCGCCTCGCTAGAAGCGTCCGTGTTCCACTCGAGATCCAGGCGGGGAGTAGCGCTTCCTTCAACAGTTCATTGCCGCGGTCTCCGTGAAAACTTTGACCGTAGAGTAGTCATCGGCGGCAGAACTGGGGCGGGCAAGGGGCAGTGACGCGAGAAGGGATGCGTTGGCAGTAAATGCAGATCGATCGAAATCTAACCTCTGCATCTTTTCTGCCTCATATTGCCAGGGAGGGAGAGGCACATCCGGACAAGGCGATTGTCGGAGTCAAACTCAAACCGGCCAATAACTCCGCAATTGACTACTCTCGCTGTGGTGGGCGCTGCAACGTAGTCAATTTGGTAGAATGAGGAGCCGTTGGGGAATCGCCATGTCCAGATTCGACCGTGTCGTCTCTTAGGGAACGTGTTCTGGATACGCAGTCTATTCCTCACGCAGAGCTCAGTGAAGCAGCGTCCGCGTGAGTTCGGTGTGGGAGATGCGAAGTTACCGACAAATCTTTCATTGCCAGGTTCCCTCGCCACTCGACAGTTGAAATCACCGACCAGAACTGGCATATGTCCTCTTGGGGCACTCTGCAGGGCGGTCTCAACCTGGTCTAGGGAGTCTTCGTACGCGTCGTCATCGTAGGAAGACGTGGGTCCATTCGTGCAGACCAGGAAGAGCCGCAGATCGGGGAGGAGGAGAGTGGCCAGACGAGGGGAGAGGCTATTGAACACCGCTCCGCGCGCAAGGTGCGGTCGAAGCAAGAAAGCGACGCCATGGGAAGCAGTGGGCCCGCCAGAGTGGTAGACTACAGTGCCTGAGGATATAAGATTGAACGAGGCGCAACCCACAATCCTTGCTTCCTGCACTGCAACCACGTCCCACTTGATCTTATCGAGGGCGAGCTCCATCTCCGTCTGCTTCTCCCTTGGACCGAGCGTCCTGGCGTTGATGGTGCCGATGTGGAAGTGGCGACCTATCGTAGTGGCGTACAACTCCCGCGTGCCAAACGCTTCTGGGAGAGGGACACTGGTCGGGGGAACCGGAGACGGGGAGAGAAAATCGCACTCGACAGCTCGCCACACACTTGAGAACCCAGAAATGACTAGAGTCCGATCGTAAATATTCGAAACCCATGCAGCCACGCTATTGAGCGAGGCAATTCCGGAGCTTTCGCAATACCAATAGGACTTCTATCACATCTTGTTTATACTAGGTAAATATGAATTATTGTGTTACCATGTTTCTACTTGTGTTTTTCGTACTGGTATGCAATCCGTTCTTTTCAGGTATTAAGAACCTATTGCGTAAGTCGAAAATATAGTTCAGCAGCTATAACTTTCGATTTATCACCGTTTGCATTAAAATAATGCAAATTTGAGACGGCGAATATTAAGGAGTCGTTTAGATGTGCATTTGGATATTTAATCAACAATGTTTATGAAGGCTTTCGATCGTCTTGAATGGAGCGGCTTCTATTTCCGCCCTTATGTGCTGCTCCAGAGCGGTAAGCGCTTCGGCTTCGTTTTGCGGAAGTTTCACTTCCCAAGGATGCAGAGCCTGCAGGAAGGGATGCGAAAGGGCAGTCATAGCCGACATCCTGAAATTCAGATAACAATATTAAAATATCTATACCTACAGTCGCGCGCAAAAGTATTTGGGCACTTTTTAAACTTGCTGTAAGTTTTTGACCAGGAAAGCCATCAATCTGGAACTAGGGTAGTATACACCAAATTCATCGGAGATTATGATCATGATATTGGGGCATGGCGCAATACCAGTCATTGCGTAGTGATGACGTAATCAAATAGGACTTTTTCAAAACGGCATTATTCTTACATGGATTTTTTTCCAGCTGGCCATATTTTCTGTGGTTGGAGATGTGCCCGGGACCTACCCAGAAAATTTTTTTGAAGTTGCTGCTCGGTCGCATATTGGCTGCAGCCTTGCTGCAAAATCGAGGTCGGAAATTCAGATTTCAGCTTCTAGATAAGCTAGAGACTGGTTCAAGGTATCAAAATGATTGCCATCACGAGTACATACTATCCTGAGAGTCTTTGTAGAGTATTTGGATAACTTTCCTGCCCGCGGCGACCGATTTTCGGAGGTATACTCGTGACGGAAACACCTTGTTTACGCACTCTCGTCGTCTGTACTCTCTCGCCAATAGCGGTAAACAGGGAGTTTCCCGACTCGAGTATCCCTCAGAAAAACTGTCGCCGCGGGCAGGAAAGTTCCCCAAACACTCTAAAAAGTTGGGAATCAGTTATTTAATACATTTTGAACATTCCTATGCAAAAACCAGATTTTTACCTAACTTTCCCGCAAAATTGTGAATGTCTAAAAAATGGTCATGCAAAAAAGTGATTTGCTCATGCCCTGAGGGCAAATTTAGAGTTATTGTTTTAATACTCTCAGGATCGTATGTACTCGTGATGGCGATCATTTTGATGCCTTGAACCAGTCTCTAGCTTGTCTAGCTGAGATCTAAATTTCCGGCCACGATTTTGCAGCAAGGCTGCAGCCAATGTGCGACCGAGCAGAAACTTCAAAAAAATTTTCTGGGTAGTCCCCAGTCATATCTCCAACCACAGTAAATTTGGCCAGCTGAAAAAAATCCATGTAAGGATAATGCCGTTTTGAAGAAGTCCTATTTGATTACGTCATCACTACGCAATGACTGGGCTATTGCGTCATGCCCCAATATCATGATCATAATCTCCGATGAATTTGGTTTACTACCCTAGTTCCTTTTTTTTTTTTTACTACCCTAGTTCCAGATTGATGGTCAAAAACTTACATCAAGTTCAAAAAGTGCCCAAATACTTTTGCGCGCGACTGTATCACGTGTATTACGCAGTGGATGGAAAAAGCACCCCCAGGGACCATTTTCGAAAAAGTTGTTGCCGTTTTAGCTAATATTATGATGGGAGAGTACTCTAGAGAGATGATTTCGAAAAATATAGGTCATTGGTCACAGAGCCGGCTTTTAGGAATTTTCCGGTTTTGCAACTGGCTATACTCTATTTCAGCTCCCAGATGAGCGGGAGAGTTCATTTTGGTCTTAAAATGTTCGGAACAATATTTCCAGAAGCTTTCATGCTGTGAGCAAGACGATTGGTTAACAATGAAACACTATGCGCTTGAAAAACGAGTTTTTGGACCAAAATAAAAATATTTTTTCTATCAAGCTTACAGTGATACAGATTTTTAATGCAGAATATGAAAGAATAAGTGTTCTTACTTGATATAAAAATATAAAAAGCAAAATTTAAGGTAGGCCCTTTTTTGCATTTTTCACTCAATCATGGCATACTGAAGAAAAAGTCAAAAAATGTGAATTTTTCAATTTTCTTATTTCTTCTTCTATCTTTTCCAAACATGTATTGGTGTGACGTAGAAGTGGAAAATCATTTCTTGGAAGACGAATTTGCGAGTATGTGCTTGGCATGACAAAATTTTTAGTAAATTGTTTTTGTAATATTTAAATTTATTTATCGAAACATACTCGCGAATTCCTCTTCCAAAAAAGAATTGTCCACTTCTACGTCACTCGAATACATGTTTGGAAAAGATAGAAGAAGAAATAACAAAATTGAAAAATTCACTTTTTGACTTTTTCTTCAGTATGCCATGTTTGATGCCGTGGAAAAAGTCAAGGAGAAGAGGAAATATTTTAATTCCCGCAATTTCGTATCTCCGCTCACAGTAAAACTAGAGACTTGAAACTTCGTTTTTGGGGTGTAAAATGATTGTACACCTCATATTCCAAATTTCAACTCGCTAGCTCTACTGGGAGCGGAGATACGAAATTGCGGGAATTCAAATATTTCCTCTTTTCCGTGACTTTTTCCACGGCATAAGTGAAAAATGCAAAAAAGGGCCTACCTTAAATTTTGCTTTCAATATTTGTATATCAAGTAAGAACACTTATTCTTTCATATTCTGCATTAAAAATCTGTATCACTCTAAAGCTTGATAGAAAAAATATTTTTATTTTGGTCCAAAAACTCGTTTTTCAGGCGCATAGTGTTTAATTGTTACCGAATCGTCTTACTCACAACAGGAAAGTTTTTGGAAATATTTTTTCCGAACATGTTAAGACCACAACCAACTCTCCCGCTCATCTGGGAGCTGAAATAGAGTATAGCCAGGTGCAAAACCGTAAAATGTCTAAAAGCCGGCTCTGTGACCAATGACCTATATTTTTCAAAATCATCTCTCTGGGGTATTCTCCCACCATTATATTAGCTAAAACGGAAACAACTTTTTCGAAAATGTTCCCATACACTGCCTATATAGAAAGCGCACTGTGATGGCGTCTGTCCGGATTGCGAAACAGTTGCGAAACGATTGCGAAATGGGGAGGGGGAGAGATCGCGCGTCAACAAGTTGCGAAACGAGTGATTGCGAAACCTAGATATTCCGCTAGGACGAGGCCCCCGCCGAAGGCAGCCGGACTGGTAAGTTATAATTGTATGCAATTCTTCGTTTTTCAATTATGCCCTGTACAATTTCGTAACGACAATAATGGTAAAGGATGTGGTCAGAAATAATTGCGTCAATCTAATGATACAATCTGGTGCATTATTATGTATGAAATAATATGGCAATAACATTGATTTAAAATCATTTGCTAACCTTTTCTCAGGATTGAATTGCAGCGTGCGATCAATGAAATCTGGCAAGAATTCTTCGTTTTCGAAATTGTCCGAATCCGAGATGCTTCGATCCGAGATAACAGATGTTCTTAGAAACTCGATAATGTTCTGAACTAAACTTATGATCTACACTGGTGGGAAAACACCACCCTTGGGTTCAATGCTCTTCCATATTCCTCGAAAAAGCACCTCTCCGATTCGGATTGCATCTGCATAATCGGGAACTTATCACCTCTCCAAAATGTGCCCTCTGAACCTTCTTGAGAACGGCTTGATCAAGTTTTCCGCGAAGCTCAATCTGCGATTTGAGCAGGATCACTTCGAAATTTATCTTCTTGTTTAATCCCTCACACACGAAAGGGGTGCTGCCGGCTAGCATTTCGAGAAGTATGGTGCCAATGCTCCATATATCGACTGGAATAATTAGATTTTGAATGTCACAGAACTGAATGTTAAAGTACGTATTCCCAAAGGCGTTACATGAGATCAGCTATGGACATTTTACAAATTTTGTTTGAAAATGAAAACAAAATATATTTTTATTTTTTTTGCCATTTTTCAAAGTATTTTCAGTGCATGTGTATTCATGATTTAAGTATATTTTACTTTCCTAGTTGATATATTCATCCTCTCCTCTCTTCATTCACCTTTTTCGTCGAGCTTTCCGACCCACGCAACCAATTGTTCGATTGGCATATAAAGATATTTATTAGGCGTGTACCAATGAATTAATCAGATATATATATATTTTTTTTTAAATATGCGTACCAGTTATTCTCAGCTTGTTGCTGTTGTCAATGCAGATATTATTAGGATGAAGATTTCGATGGAATTCCTGTGAATGTTATGGAAATTTGGAAGTTTGATAATGAAAAAAATAGAAAGTCCCACTCCATTTGCATGAAGATATGCAGTAGCGCGTAGAAGTTCCCTCGTCCACTGTTTCGCATCGTCCATCGAGTATCTCACGTCATTTATCTTGCATTTGAGCGGTTCGCCGCAGTAGTCAGTAATGAAGTAGCTAAATGCGCGTTGTGAAAATGCGCATCTGGGAGATATGGCACATTATAGAATGCTATTGAAATTTAACAATCTGAAATTGAGGATGCGAGTTCTATCGTACAAGCATTACTTGAAATGCCATATTACAAATCAATGTAAGAAATAATATATTACCAGCACTAAATGTACTGTAGTGGGTGTCCCTTTTTTGATTTCAATTATTATATCTGTATCACAACTTTTTTAATACGAAACACACTCACATTTCATCCGCATTGTTCGGCCCTTCAGGCAATTTATATGAACATCTGAGAAGAACAATATTCTCGTGCTTGAGGGTACGCAACAAATTTAGCTCGCGATGGACTAGTCAGGCCTGGAAGAAATATGAACATTCACAAAGGCATTTTTATGCATTTATTTTCTTCTGAAAATGCCATTATGACGAATCTAGATTCTAAAATTAGAAATTCTAAATTAGAAAATAAATTAGAGAATATATATTCGAAATGTCTCACTCTTTCTAGAGTATCGAAAGTGTTGAGACATTTATGAACCACGATCGATGTCGAATCCACAGGATTGTCGTATTTCCTGTGTTCGCTATTAGTAGACGGTATATTGATAATGTTTCCAAAAATTGTCATTTAAAAATTATCGCGCACTTGATAATGTACAAAGAACCAGCTCGTCCTCCTGCTTCGACGTACTGACAATATTGGCTCGGAAGTCGGAACACTTCCGAAACAGTTAGAGCAGATGCTGCTTGCTGATAAATGCAAAAATAAAGAAATCCCAAAACGGTGAGAAAAACTCACACCCATTCCTAACATCGTTAGTAGTATAACGTATAACGATGTGTGCATGCACGGTACGACCGATAGTGAGTCACTTGGTGAGATCGTTATCACTAAGCAAACACAGAATCGAGTGAAGTAAACATGTTTTTTTCGAAATATAAGGAATCATGAGATGAAAAAGGAATATGACATTGTTTAATAACATCAGAACTTGAGCAATTTCGAAATATACTATTATTTAACATCTATCTGTTTTTAATCATCCTTCTTGCTTTGACGAATTGTAATGCTCTCGAGCTCTTCTGGATGAGCAAACGGCTCTAAATTGTGAAACACAATGACAACATAAATATCAAAGTCAGTCGGCTACGAAACGTGTTGTTCTTTGTTATAGTTTGTTATTCTTAAAATATGGTTTGCGTTTGTGTTCCTTTTTAAACTTTTTTGTGCAAACTCTAACCAAACTACGTGGTTCGCGGGGTTGTGTTTTAAGGATAACAATTGGACGCGACTGGTGAGAGCCTGCTTAAAACGTTGTAAAAGGGTCGTGAGGCCTCGGGCAATCGAAAAAGTTGGGATGGGCTTCGCCCCTTCCCAACTTTTTCGAATCACCCTTTTCCTCACGAGCCTTTCACCACGCTTACGCTGCGGGGAGTGAAAGCAAGGTGGGCAGATTTTACAACAGCTATGTACTATATTTCAAAAAGATGGGTTTGTGAGTGCGCAAATAACTACGTTACCGTGTTCTAAGGTATGCAAGTAGAAGCCTGCTTAAAACGTTGTAAAAGGCTCGTGAGGCCTCGGGCAATTCGAAAAAGTTGGGATGGGGCTTACGCTGCGGGGACTGAGAGCAAGTTGGGATGGTGTGGCGGGTGGTGCATGAAGTGCATTTGAGATTTCTGCGATTTGGTAAAATGCACTACGTTGTGTGGTATGCTGAAAATGCTCGTCGTGAGGATGCTAACGGTCAAGGTCCGACGTCACACGGACGTGTTTGAGCCAAGTTAGAGCGACTTGAAGAAAAGAGATCAAAGATCAAGTTTCATATTTTAAAAGCGCTCGCCATGGGGATGCCAACGGTCAAGGTCCTATCCTTCTACGATTATTTTGAAGCGAGTTAGAGCCATTTGAAGAAAAAGATCAAACTGCAAACTACAAAGATCAAAGATCAAACTTTAAAAGCGATCGCCATGGGGATGCCAACAGTCAAGGTCCTATCCTTCTACGATGATTTTGAAGCGAGTTAGAGCGATTTGAAGAAAAAGATCAAACTATAAACTACAAAGATCAAAGATCAAACTTTGAAAGTGTTCATCGCGGGAATGCCAATGGTCAAGGTCCGAAGTCGCACGGATACGTTTGAGCCAAGTTATAGCGATTTGAAGAAAAGATCAAACTACAAAGATCAAAGATCAAATTTTGAAAGCGCTCATCAAGGGATTTCATATGGTCAAGGTCTTAGGCACATAGGATGAGTTTGAGGCGAATTAGAGCGATTTGAAAAAAAGCGTCACTGACAGACAGACGGACAGACGGACAGACGGACGGACAGACAGACAGACAGACAGAGACGTTACGATATTTCTTTATACAGTAATTTATTAATGTTTTTTACGCATAGACGCGAGAATTCCAACACGTGGATGAGATCATCGAAGGCCACGAAACTTCGTTATATCGTTTTTCATATCACAAATTGTCCGTTCAGATTACGAGCATTCAGCGGAGGTTATTTCAAAATTGTGCGTAGAGGGAATACACACCCTCCCCCCTCCCCAATAAAACCTCGGAGATGCCTCGATTTTACATATGAAGTGTGTTGACACGGAAGATGGTGAAAAAGGTGAACTATATTCTTTAGGACCGATTGAATATATGAGTGGCCATCTGAGAGAACTAACCTTGTGCCGTACAACGAAAAATAAAGCACCAATGTGGAGTATTCTAGCACCAAGGGTATACGTAATACTTCTCAGACATCAGTATGGGCAGGTTTCGTGAATTTTGACAACAAATATCCAGTAAAATACATTTAATGCAAAATTTTGAGAATAAATTCTAATTGGCTTTATCATAATTTATTGCGTTGATTGCGATATCGTATTGAAATGCGTGTATGTAAAGTACAAACATACCTCTAAACATATGTTTATTAGTCATCGTGATTTGGGACGAGAGAATTATGATAGTTCAAAGCAAGGACACAAAAAACCGCAAGACTTTTGCATCAACCTAATATTTTGTCGAACTTCCTGAAAAGTTATAAATATCATCTGTGGGACAACGAATGCGTCTGAAATAAATACGGTGACTGGATGACGCACTTTAAGATGCAGCACGGTCCGACTCCAAATCCGGCTCGTTTATCCTCTTCATACCCGCCGTATTCTCTCAGTATATAGAATGGCTCCTGGACTTTGATGAACTTCTGAAACATACTATTTCAGAGTGTTCGAAAAGAAAATACGAAATGAATGGGAATATTGGATAGAGTACGAATAGAGATTTGCCTACATTGCCGCGTATTACATACCAGTAAAAATGAACGTGTAGAACACATGCGTTAATTGGGAAAGAGTTTCTTACGCTTAGGTTTGTAGCATCGTCATCGAGAAAAGGTCTCTTGGGGGCGCTCGCATCGCCCATTCAGGGAACCACCTAGCGTAGTGGTCTGAAATATCGGATGTAGTCCCCTCCCCATCTCGCATTTTTCGAAATATTTTGTTTTTGAAATTTCTTATCATGTTTACAACTCTCCCTAGTATTTTGAAAAAATGGAGGGAGATTAGAATCAATACCAGGAGTACACAATATGCGGTACTTGTGTCATATTTCTTTCTATATTCTTCATATACTCTATATTAGGTCAGACGAAACGAGTGATAGCGTCAAGTCAGTATGGTCCTCAGTATTTCGAAAAAAAAGGGAAAAAGAGTGATATGGAATTGGCATGAGAGAGATTGCGGGAGAAGTAATGTGTACACATGCTCTCTTTGTTACGCGTTATCTTTCGTTAACCAGATCGGAGAGAGAGAATGGAAAATGAATAGTCACAAGCGCCTGCGTAGAGGAATCGCCTGACTCTCTCCAAACCACACGCTCTCTCGTTGATCAGAGTGAGCGAGAGAGTGTATGATATGGAGAGAGCAAGACCATTGCTCCTTGCCATCCCTTGTGAGGAGATAAGAGCGGACTGACGCACCTTTTCTTTCACACCTTTTCCGTTCTAATAACGGACTGGTTAGTGTCTAAGATACTCATTATCATTACGCATTTCAAAGTCGGTATATTCAGCGATTGAACAACGGCAAATCGAAAAGGTTCAGGTTTAACACGTTGCAATGGACGATTGTGGCGCCACTTTGAAAGAAGCAGTGAAATTTGGGCGACGTGCTGAAAAACATCGGAATTGACTTTTTTTCTTTACTTCAATATATGACGAACATTACAGACAAAGGAGTGTTCTGTTTATTTTGCACAAATTGAGTGTGCCCCCATAATCAGCAGAGGATGATGAAATTTCGAAATTGTGTGTTTTCATAGTGCGCTATTGACGACTGAATGAATAATGTCGTATCAGATTCGTAATGCGCCGAATCTGATACGACGGGAGCAGTGTAAGGAATGACATTTCATCATATTTTTATTAAAAACATCGTAAAAAAGAACATATCACGGAAGTTATAGTCATATACATGCAACATAATTATACACAATGGAAAATCCATTACTCGATCACGTTATGCCAAACTCACAACAAAAGTTTCGTAAAAACACTATCGTACGAACCGATATAGTTCATAGAAATTGCATCACATTCGATGATGCTGCCAGCTGCTGGTTGATGAGAGCTCTGAGTTGCTGCATATTATTGGCAACATTGTTGGCTTGAGTAAATGCTGGAGTATTGTAGACGAACCGATGCCTGAGCGCTTCCTCGGCTGACATCCTAGATGAGAAATCTAGATGAGAAAAAAGTGTTCATATCTCGTCACACTCATCAGTTCATAACGCCATGTTTGAACTCGGATTGTGATTAGTAAACCACGCTCAAATCCTCAAATATTTGCCGGAACGCACCTAAGACTGGCGTTGAACTGAAGGGTGTTCTCGATGAAGTCTCTTAGCGGCTCTTCATACTCCAGAATATCCGCCTCCACGATCGCTCGACCAGACATCAGCTTCTCACGTAGGATAGCGATGAAGTCCTGATGTGGTTTGGTGGTATAAGAAGGGACACCGCAAAGGGAAGGTTCCTCAAAGAAAATTGTTTATATTTTATTTTATACGCATTTAAACAAATTTCAAAGTTTTTCAGTGTTTGATAATTTTCTAATAAAGATAAAACGCCCACCTTTCGCTCGCATTTCTTCGAATATGTCGCAAGTTGGGTTCTGTCAGTTGGCGAAGTCATCTTTTTAAATTTCATTACTCAATTAAATTAAGCTTTTTTATTAAGATGTTTACTCAATTAAATTAAGCTTCTTTATTAAGATGTTTACTCAATTAAATTAAGCTTCGTTATTAAGATGCATCATGTATAACGTTATGAATTCCTTTCACGAAATGACGCCAATAAAATCAGTGTTTGACTCAAAATATTTTTCGTAATATCTCCTACATATTATTCCTTTCAGAGAACTTATGCCTAGGCAACATACAATTTGGTTACCTTTTCGAGCACAGCTTGGTCCACGGGCCCGCAATACTCGATCTGCCGTTTCAGCGAGCTCTTGACCTTCTCTCCCGTGAATAGGCCTTGTCCAGTGATCATCTCACATAGTATAGTCGTAATGCACCAAATGTCCACTGAGCAATAATTAAAGTTAATCAGAAGTTGATAATTATTTTTTTCAGCATCACTCATATTTTTTGATTTATTTTATTATCGAAAGTTAAGATAGTTTACTGAGATATACTTTAAAGGAGGAGTAAACTCAAAGTAACCACATCGATAGACAAGTGTAAGGGAGCTTCCACCCATAAAATATCATAGCGCGAGCTAGAAAGTAGAGGTAATTCGGTAGCTATAGCTCAATGGTAGAGCAGCTGTCACGTGATCGGAAGGTTGTGGGTTTATGTTCCGTATTTTGTCAAATATTCCAGCGATTTGAATTCGCGCACTTCCAACTACTCATAAATCTGTTGAGAGAAGATATATTAATTTTATTTTTTTGAACGTGTAATCGTTACGAGGAGCTAGATCTTGGTTATGAATGGGTCCAAAGGCGAACCTTGGGTTTAGTCATCCTTTAAAGGCTTGTAATGTTTTCACCTGTGTTGTCATATGCTCCATTCCAATCTACAAGTTGTTCGATCGACATGTATGGCTCCGTGCCTCGCTCCTTCGTCAGGTTTGGATCATGATTTACCACTCGCGCCTTACCGAAGCCTGAACTAGCCTATTTATGTCGGAAATTTGTGTCTAGCTTGCAACTATTACTATTTCTATATAATGTACGCGGATAATAGCATGAACGCAAAACAAACCAGTCAACGTCAGTTTATTGTTGGCATCGATGCACATATTTCGAGGATGCAGGTTGCGGAATAATACCTAAATTATACATAGTTTGAATATACAGATTGTACTAGTGTTCAAGAAACGACGCCCCGATCTCTTCATTCCATGCACTCTCTCGCCTGTTGATCGGTCTAGAGATTGAGTAAAATAAAGTGACCGTGGAATCATTTCTCGAACTCTACTATATTGAGAACTCGCTTTGTTGATATGGAGGTGATGGATGGCTTGAAGGAGTTGTCTCGTCCACGATATCACATCTTTCATTGAGTAAATTCCTTCCAGGATCTTTTTCTCGAGCGGCACACCACAGTAGACAGTAATGCTGTAGCTGGAATACTAGTTTCAGCACAAAGATTGCGGAAGGGTTAACATGCACGCTTGGAACGGCATTGCATAATGTCTTGTTAGTTATTTGTGTTTCAGGTTCGTCTGTCCTACTTTACACACTATCAATATAAACCAAATCAATACATGGCTTCTTTGCCCGGTTCCTCATCGACGTAGTACGTTCCCAGAAGACGCACGATGTGCTCGTGCTGGAGCGTGCGAAGGAGGTTGAGCTCGCGACGAATCAGGGTTTTCTGCAGGGACTTGGCATTGTAAGCGTTGCTGTAGGAAGACCATGCGCTCTTTGCGCATCTTTTAAAACAGGTGCAGAAAATTGGACGCTTTCGCGCCATCTCTTACAACTATCTCTCATTTATATTATGGCTACTGGTTCTTGGCATATCATCGTGTCGCGTAGACTAATAATTTGACATTAAAATTGCTTACGCGATCCAGCGATTCGCTGTGGTTGATGTATTTCTTGATCATAATCGAATCGGAGCCATCAGCGCTGTCGAATTTCCTGAATTAGACAATTATCTCACTCAATCTTCTCGTGTGTTTTCTTTCACCTGAGAATCCCGAGTGAGCCGGCGGCTTGGATATTCATGTCTAGCGTCCATCCTCGGTCGTGGAAGACTCCGGGGATGTAGAAAGGAGGAATGTGTAGGGCGCGATGGAAATTCTAATGAAATAATTTAATTTTACGAAAAAAACGCAAAACAAACATACACTCAAATTGTTCATAATGTAGTGTGAGATGGCAGCGGGAGGGACGAGTGTGTGAATGAGTGACTCAAACAGTGATAAGGGGGGGGGGCGGTAAGCCGAGAGAGAGGAGTAGTGCTTATCTTTCTGGGCCGGCAAAGAGTATGGAGCAAAACATTTGAATGTACATTAAAACATTGAATTAGCATGAGATCTGTGTGCTTGCTGATGATGGATTTCACTTTTGTCTCGATTGGAAATCTGAGAAGAATCACTTTTCGTCATATCATATTGGAGTGACTAATTTTTCATGGCTACACTACACTTTATGATATCTCCGTATCAAGAAAGAAGGATGCAATGATATGACTCATCCTTCCCTACTCACAAACAGACAATTTCAAAATTTGGATTTCGATATTTTTTCATTGTGAAATTGTGATTGTTATTTGGCTTTGTCAACACTGGCGTTATCCGTAACGTATGTGTGCATTCAGGATTTTAGTTCATTGTGCCCTCGGGCATCATTTTCATGTTGTGTTATTTGTATTGTTGGCTTTGAAGACATTATTCAAGGGGTATATCGGTGTATGTAAATTCGTTGCAAAGGGTCAGGAGTTGGAGACAAAAGCCTTAATGCTAACAAACGAATGCATACAATTGGAACATACATTCTCCCTCACATACATTACTCGCGGGATCCTCCGTCACGGATGCATTTTAGGACAACCAATGCCAAATTGAAAGTCCAAGTTCAAATACCCAGTCCCAATATGAACGGTGTGTTATTTTTCATGCATAACCATTAATTTATTCAATGGACTGAGATTTTAACAATGTACGAGAGATCACAGGCGACATATCAGCAATCGATATTGTATGCATTTCGAAATAATATCATAGATTGGTTTCGGACGGCTGGACCGCCCCGTGGCCCGAAAGGGAGTGCACCGTATCGTGGCGGATGCAGCCGCACAATTGCTGCACGAATCTGTAAAGTTAATGTGGAGTAGTTTTAACTGGCATTGACATTAAAATAATTAAAATCTCTCATTAATCATGTAATTTAAATCATTAAAATTAAAATCATTAATTAAAGTCTGTAACATTAAAATAGGTGCGCCGCAATGGAAGGGCTATTCGGCGGCTGATAAGCTATTCTCTAACTTTTCAGCAGCCACTTAAAGAGTCGGCGCTAAAGATCAAAGGAACATGCCTCATGTACGGCTTGAGAATGATAAGCGTGACGAGCGGTATACGAACTTCTCACTGATTAGAGAAGTCCGCTATGTATGTATTCGGTGTGATAAAGGCGAAAGATTTAATTAATAAACATTGATTATCAGCACAATTAAATATTACACAACGGTGAAGGAGAAAACTACGCTAAATTAGCTAAATGGAAGGGAAAGGGTGAGAATGGAGTGGGATTGAATGGGAAGGGACTCCAACCTGGTATGGATCGGTCGAGTGAAGTAGAAGTGGTCCTGGTCTGGTCGTCGAGACGACGGAGAAGCACCGAAGTATTGGCGCTCAAACTTGGTAAGTTTTTTTTTTTTTGAATGCTCGTCAAACAGCAATGAATTACAACGGCATAAGGCCGAGGGAGAGAGAGAGAAATGCCGAGACGTCGGCACAGACCGACGCCCGATGAGTGGAAGGAACGGTAAAACTGTGAAGGGATACAAAACAACTCGTAAGCACAGGCCTACGGCTGCGTAATTAGTGAGGATAGGAAAGATAATGATTTGAAGCATAAAAACGTTGATAACACCGTGGTAAACACGTTTGAATCGATTGGTTTGAGAATTTCGCAAGATTGCGTGACATTGCGAAAGAATGGATTGAGTGTCGCAACGCGCGCGCGATTTGAAATGAATTCTTCTTGGCATGGTGCCAAAATGGGTTTGGGATTGCGAAAGTTGATTTTTACTTGAATAAATGGAATTTGGGTATCGATTTCGAGGAAATCGGTACAAGCGGCGACCCAACAGCAAATACGCTCACCGTCTGTAACGCATTTTGAATAGAACGTTTGAATCGAACCAAGTTTTTGGGTATGCTGATCATCGATTTTTTAAATGTTATAGTTTTTCAATTTTTTTTTGTTTCTGATATTGTGAAAAAGTTGTGTGCGAATCCCATTATCAATTATCTCGGACAATAGCGAAATTTTTTCTCAACTCATCACTAATTGCACACCATTGAGCCCACCTCTTTCAGCGATTACACTTCTCAATTGACAATATGTTCTGTTCCGAGGATCATGAGAGTCTTCTACATAAACAAATTACAACTTTGAAGCATTCCATAGATGCAAATTACACAATTATAGCAATTATAGGTATCTCGACAACTATATATTGTGATTATTTACAACCAAATACACTGACCAGGTGAGCGGCACTCTGTAGGTAGGGCGAGTAATACAGACCGAAAAATTCGACCAGCCAGCAGCAAACACCGGACAGAATGAATACGGGCAGAAGGGCTTGAATCAATTAACCATTTATTGGTCGTTAATATACGGAGAATATGGAGATAAATTGTGCAATCGTTATTGACAATGTGATCATCGGAATAGTTCCAGAGCAGAGGTCTCGAACAGAGTTTCCCGAGCATGTTTTTAAAATTTCAAGATGTATTATTTTAGAACTTGGACATGCATACTTTACTTTATCATCAGTTCTATTAATAATTTGTACTACATGGAAGATTACGAAATTCATCAATGTCGACTAAGGTGTGACTAAGGGACACAAATCGAGTATCATCAAGTATTAGGTTAGCTACAGGAAGAAATTATTCGAAATTCGGGTTATAGTCTCTTCCCCATAGTATCACCGCACAATCGGTAGATAGAAAGTATGGGAAAAGGTGTGGCGGAGAACGGAATTTCGAACTCTCCTATGGTATGTAAAAATGACCAATCACAAAAAGTTCACAATTCGAGTAATCGTCTCGTCATTCTACACACGCAACTCGACAGTAGACTTCGATAAAGGATACCACGCTCTCTGCATTCAACACATTAGTCAAGCTGAGAGAGTGGATATAGAATGAAGAGAGCTTGACATCATTTCTCGAAATTTTCTAGACAGACCGAGATAATGTGTCGAATGAAGAGGCAATTACCTTGCCTTGCGATCTCTAGAAAGCAATGATCATCTGGACGATTTGTCGATCTCCGTAATGATGCCCCTCATCAATCTCGTCGACAGCACCGTCAACAGTCGAGACAATCGGTAGCTCGTGCGCACGCTGCTCGCGAAGGAAAGAATGCGCCAGCGCGCCCTCAGCGGACATTCTGAATTTGATTTAAAACCGGAAACGTACAATAATTATTAGCAAAACAATGTTGTGAAATTCGTCTTATATGTGCGAAACAACACTGTTAACGTACCTGTAGATTAGATTGGATCAAACTTAAGAGTGTGTTCGAGGAAATGTCCCAAGTAGACTGCATTTAAGACCAGGTCATCCTTGGTGACTCCTCTGTCCTCCTTCATCTGGTCTCCGAGAATAGAAATGAAGTCCTATTATTTCGTAATAAGAAGGCAGTGCAATAACCTAACCTGACGTTTGTATTCCTTCTTCTTCTGGAGTTCAGTAATTTGTTTCTTGTCTACCTCGTTCATCTAAATATGTTAACGATTGTAATATTGTTAAATTGTTTTTTTTTGATTTTTGAAAAAAAAATGATCCACATATGAATGGAATTGTATACCTGATTGAGCACAGTATCCTCGATGGCACCACACAGCTCGATCTGCCGCTTGAGCGAGCTCTTCACGTCCGGCCCGCAAAATAGTGGTTTTCCGGTAATGAGCTCACAGAGAATTGCCGCCACCGACCATATGTCCGCTAAATTCGAATAATACTGTTAAATATACCATGTTAAACATGAAGTATCGAACCTCTTTCGTTGTACGTTTGTGTTGTTCCATCACCAACCCAATCAACGGCTTGTTCGATGGCCATGTATCCCTCCGTTCCGCTTTCCTTAGTCATCTGACTGCTTCTATCGATAACCCGAGCCTTTCCGAATCCTGTCAAATGCTAATGTTATTGTAATTGAGAAAATAAAATGCTTTGGTGTTCGGGGAAAAAAGCTTGAACATCATATTACGAAAACATCGAACCTATGAGAGTAAGCCTCTTGCTCAAATCAACGCAGATTTTTCCTGGCTGCAGATTTCGAAAAATAACCTGAATATGAGAGTTTGCACGTCGATGGCATATTTAAACCAAATTATGGTTTTATTCTGAAGTGTTCGGCGAAAAAACCACGCTTGACCCTATTCAAAGCGCGTGTGTGTCTCGTTCTTTATTATCTGTGAACCAGCACTTGTCAGGAAAAGCGCATGTGAAATCTTCAGAGTAAATTTTCTATATTTAATCAATAGTAAATTAAAACAAGCGCTCAGCCGCTCACCCCGTTAGAGTGCAGATGTTGCAGGGCCTGTATTAGCTCCCTCGTCCACTGCTTTACTTCTCTCATCGAGTACTTGCCCTGCTCGGTAATCGTGCTGAGCGGCTCACCGCAGTACTCAGTGATATGATATCTGCAGTGGGCATGCAGTGTCTAAATTGAATACTAGAAAGAGCGAGATATGTGGAAAAATGATTGCAAAGTTTGTACACATTCCCAGCGGAATCTTCGGCAAAGATACGATCGCTGGGCCGATTTTCTGGTTTATAGTTGGAGAAACTGGTAATGGTAGCTATAAAATGGAGTATATTACATATTTTGGAAACGTACGGATCATACGATGTCTCGTTCCTCACACGGTAACTTTGCACTAGATGCACTACGTGGTCGTGTGTGATGCTGTTGAGTAGGTTGAGCTCGCGCCGAATAGGTTTTGCCTCAATATCATCGCCTGATTCTCTTTTGCTAATGAACAGTGCTGAGAATAGATATTTTTGTGTTTTCAACGAAAAAATATCATAAAACATTTAACCGAAGTGAGCAGCATCCATGCGGTAAAAATGAGCTCACCCGATCAACCGACTTGAAAGCATTTGTGAACCTATTGATAACAACCGATTGATTGCAATCGGGGCTTTCGAATTTCCTGGAAAAAATCAATTATTGATACAACTTCTGATCATATTTGGGCATTCTAACATTACTATATTTCCACTCCACTGAATGTTGTGACCGGTTCCCTTGAAAGTCTGATCCACATTCCGGTAAGAAATTGGAACGTAAAATACCGGGTATTCACTTGCGCGATGAAACTAAAAATTGGTCATTATCGCGAAAATATCAATTGATCCTCACTTCCATTTCTCGAAGAGCGCTGCTTGGAGTGAAATTGTATACAAAGCGACTGATAAGGCCTGGGGGTGAGGGTGAACGGTTTATCACTCGTCGTATCACACTGAGACAACGGCAATGATATGAGTGATCTACTTTCAATAGCATATGGCCTAATTATTAAAAATTTAAGTTGGAATTTCGGGCCACAGTCTCTTTCAAACAAGCTCTAAGCGAATTGACGATACAGTTTTCCAAAATGCCAAGTCTACTAATTGTTCGGGCATTTCGTCCTCTAACTCGGATGCATCATAGCAAAGCTGGTTTAAGCGTCGATTTCCAGTCGGATGCGTCCGATTGGAAATCGAAGGGCAACTCCCACGAGCGGGGCTCCGAAGGAACTCGTGGGCGAGCGCCCCTTCAGCAGATAGTCTGAATAGGAAAAAAAATTTTAACAGTCAGATTTTTTCCCGAAAATATTGTTCAATTGAATTCTCGAAGATCATATCGACCTAGATAAAGAAAAAGACAGAGCATGCGGAACGAGAGAATCCGTTGTCTAAACCACACAAGTTGTTTGTCTGACATATTCGACTGCTCGATTGTCTTATCTTACATATGGTTATATGGTTGGCCGGTCTGAAAATGATGAAGTCTAAAATTCAAATAACCACACAGTTTTAGCATGAGCAGACGTGGAAATACTGAGGCAGCATTTGATAAATTTGTAAGATAACTTGCGCTTAAATATTCCAATCAGACAATCAAAAATGATTCAATTATTTGCAGATGAACTACAGCCACAAGAGCGTTTTCATTTATATTCAAATGCAGGTACTTAGCAAACTGAAAACTCGTTTGTTTACCAGATTGACAGAATAATTTTGTTAGCCATTCGCTGTTTTAGCTCTGCGAATTTTCCATTTCGGATTGGCTCGCGAAGCATCATGATCGGCCAATTTCTCGAACGCAGAATTGGATCAAGCAAATCGTCAGCTCAGTTTCCTAGATTCACTGCAACAACATAATCCATCGTGATCTCAATATATATCTAGTATAATTTTACAATTACACCTTCACCTTACCTTAATCCGATAACATTTTGCGCTTTTACAGCTGGCCCTTAGTTCAGGCTTAAATTTGTTGAACAGGTGCTCAAACATACATCATTTAGATTTTCGAATAGATTTTAAATTAATTTCAGCCCAGCAAAGTGTTATATTTGGAAAAGGACAATCTACAATTGTGCGATCTCGGCATATGAACGGAACACTAGAACGAGTCGTATCGGAACGCGGTTGAAAATGAGTCCGGAACAAGTGAGTATTGAGTATTTTACCACTATAAGCGAGAGAGTGCAGACGACGAGAGTGCGTAAACACGGTGTTTCCCGACCCTAGTATACCTCCGAAAAACGCACGCCGCGGGCAGGAAAGATATCCAATCGCTCTAAAAAGTTGGGAATCAGATCACCAATACATTTTGAACATCCCTATGCAAAAACCAGATTGTTAGCGACATTTCCCACAAAGTTATGAATGTCCAAAAATGGTCATTCAAAAAATTGATTTTTTCATGCCTTGAGTGCAAATTATGAAATATTGTGTTCATATTCTCATTATCATCTATATTCATGATAGCGATCATTTTGATGCTTTGAACGAGTTTCTAGCTAATCTGGGAGCTGAGTTCTGAATTTCAGCCCCCCTTTTTGAAGCAAGGCTGCAGCAAAAGTGCGGCCGCGCAGCAACCTCAAAAAAAATTTCTGTGTAGGCCTCGGGCATGACTCCACCCACAGAAAGTTTGACGAGTTGGAAAAAATCTGTGTAAGAATAAAGCCTGTTTGAAAAAGTGAAATTCGATTGCGTCATCACTATGCATTTAGTTATGAGGGACGTGATGACGCAATACTCGTATTCTTCGATTGATTTGCTATATAGCGCCCCAACATCGAACTTGCTAAGTCAACGGTAGAAAAAGTTATATGAAAAATTCAAATCGTTTCAATACTTTTGGGCGCTACTGTAGGTATTCGACAACTATCGTGCAGGAAAGTAATATGAATTTTCTGACGATTCAGCAATGGTATTGGAATTTTAGTGTTCATCATTCGAATGATATTATTTCAAATGCTTACGCAAACGGAAGCCAGTAGGCGACCTACCTGCCAGGAGATTCTTGACATTCCTTTCCTGAATAACTTTTATCGATATGCATATAATATAATAATGGAATTGTTTCATGTTAAGGGTCTTTCGAGATCTATGATTGTATCTACAGTAAAGGACAAAAGTTTAGCCCCAAAATTCCAATTGCTATAACTTCTTTCAAAATTGAGCTCGAGACGTATGGTTTGGACCATTCGATAGATGAATGTCAGGAGAAGATAGTGATAGGGTACATGATCTGAAACACTTTTGTCGTGGGTTTCTGAATTTAATTTTCGGCGTCACAATTTTCATGTATTTTTTGAAACTCAGCCATAAATTGATGTTACCTCGCACGAACCTTTTGTGGAAGTATTACCATTGATGTTTACAATCAACTATCTGACTTGTCCTTTGCACATCAGAAAGAGCTAATATATCGATTTTTCGAGACATCCGAAATGTGTTTGGGTGGCTATATCTTCGGTCCCAGTTGAGTGAAAGGGCTCATATTTTGCAGGTGCTATACTCTAGTAATGAATATACAATTTGTCAAGTTTCATAGTGATCAGACAACAAATTTAAAAATTCGAAAAATTTTGGACCCCACTTTTCACCGATGTGGAATCGACGTTTAGCGCTATCGAAAAAATCAGCTTTTTTGCAACTTTAAGCAGATACTAGTAATGAATAAGTGTGCAAAATCGCAAAGTGAGACGACTCTTCCAGCACATTTTATAGTCTAATAGCAATCGAGAGTCAGATAGTCATGAGCCGTCAAACACAGTACAGGGTCTAAATTAACCTTATTCAATTTGCATAAAAAGCACTTAGCAGCTTCTCAGGTCCTAGATATGCATATACCTCATTGAATTGGAGACATTTTTAAAGAAGCTCTCTCGTTAGGCTAGGTCGCCTTTCACTTCGGGCCATTTCGGACGACTTTCGCCATCCTGACCCTCGATGGCTATTGGGCTGTAAAATGTGCTGGAAGATTTGTCTCACTCTGCGATTTTGC
Source organism: Pristionchus mayeri (assembly GCA_036245805.1). Taxonomy (NCBI): domain Eukaryota; kingdom Metazoa; phylum Nematoda; class Chromadorea; order Rhabditida; family Neodiplogasteridae; genus Pristionchus; species Pristionchus mayeri. The sequence continues at coordinate 8,223,374 of BTRK01000002.1, forward strand.
ACACTTATTCATTACTAGTTTCTGCTTAAAGTTGCAAAAAAAGCTGATTTTTTTCGATAGCGCTTTTTTTCGATAAAGGTCGATTCCACATCAGTGAAAAGTGGGGTCCAAAATTTTTCGAATTTTTAAATTTCTTGTCTGATCACTATGAAACTTGACAAAGTGTATCTTTATTACTAGAGTATAGCACCTGCAAAATATGAGCCCTATCACTTAACTGGGACCGAAGATATAGCCACCCAAACACATTTCGGATGTCTCGAAAAATCGATATATTATCTCTTTCTGATGTGCAAAGGACAAGTCAGATAGTTGATTGTAAGCATCAATGCTAATACTTCCATCACATGTTCGTGTGAGGTAACATAAATTTACGACTGTTTCAAAAAATACATGAATATTGCGACGCCGAAAATTAAATTCAGAAACCCGCGACAAATGTGTTGCAGATCATGTACCATATAACTATATTCTCCTGACATTCATTTATCGAATGGCCCAAACCATACGCCTCTAGCTCAATTTTGAAAGAAGTTATAGCAATTCGAACTGTATGTTTCCATTGTTTGTTCTCGTAATGTTATCGTTTGGACAACTTTAACTACTCGGTTTGAATAATGATATATTTGAACCAATTATTTTATTTATTATTTTCAATTTTATTACTGCTGTTCCCCAAGTACTTAAAACTTTATCATAATTTCTATAGGATTTGTACGATATCAGCACATATCAATTGTCTATACATAATCATGACAATTGATGTTCAAAATTCGATATAATTGAAGTCTATCTATGCTCATGTTAATCAATCGGCCGAGAAAAAAGAACATTTCTAACGGATCGAATCGTAATCCTCTTCTCTAATTTCGCAACGCGATGCTGCAATCTCCTCCAGAATGCTCCTCTTGAGCTCGTGCATGTCGTCATCTCCAGAGTACGGTAGCTCCCACGATCGGAGCTCGCGGAGGAATGGATGGGCAAGGGCTCCCTCAGCGGACATTCTGAAGTGGACATTCAACTAAACGAACAGATTTGTGAACTTCGCTTGATTGTTCCCTATACTATGGAGTTCGCAACAATAACAACTGTCAAGCCATTCTAGAATTCCTTCAATTCACGCTTCGAAACTAGAAATCGTGTTCTTGATGATTCATAAACTAACCTGTTCAGTGGATCGAAGACTAGCATGTGGTCAAGGAACGCCCTCAGCGAATCTTCATTCAAAACAATGTCGGCATGAACGACTTCTCGATCTGGCAGCATCTTCTCACGAAGAATATCGATGAAGTCCTAGACAGACGGTACATTTCGAAAATTTTGAGAAACGATAGACCTTTCGCTCATATGCCTTCCTTGTCATGGCCTGCTCAAGATTGCTCGTATCCTTGGCAGACATCTGCAAATTAAAAATAAGATTTATACATAAATGTATTAGAATTACCTGCCTGAGCACTCCTTCACTGACGGGTCCACAATACTCTAACTGCCTTTTCAGTGAGTTCTTCACTTCATCTCCTCCGAACATTTGCTGACCGGTTATGAGCTCGCATAGAACGGCAGCCACGCTCCACATGTCAACTGAAATATTGCAAATGATCTTGATATTGGGTGTACTTTTTAGTGTACAAGAGCGTCTTAAATATACTAAATCATTGTGAGAAAGGGAAATGAGAGGGAAATAGGGATAACGAGTATCGTTCTCAATTGATATTTACGAGACGGGTTTTCAAATTTTCTCACTGCTCTCTCACATTTCAAGCCTACAAAACAAACAAAACAAAAAAACAAAAACAAAACCAAAAACAACTTGCCTCTCTCATCGTACGGGCCCTCCCAATCAATAAACAGCTCGATGGGCATGTATGGCTCCTTGCCAACCCTGGCAGTCATATTGGCAGTCTCGTACTTAATTGAACGCGCCCTACCGAATCCTGCAAATCTTTAGTACTAAATTGCGAAAAAAACGAATGAAACTGGTTTCAGTGTCATGGTATATTTAGTTGCATTGGGACACGAAAATAACCTGTTAGAGTCAAATTCAAATTGTCATCAATGCAAATGCCAGGGTCAATGCCAGGGTGGAGGTCATCAATGCCAGGGTGGAGGTTTCGGAAGACAACCTGGAAACATGACCATTCGTAGAGTATTTATGATTATATAAAGTTGTTTGATTCAGTACACAATTTCGCAGGGAACGGCAATGATGTGAACATTTTGCGAAGATCACACTTTGCTCTCACCCCATTAGAATGGAGATGCATAAGCGCTTGGAGCAGCTCCCTCGTCCACTGTTTCACCTTTCTCATCGAATAACTACCCTGCTCGATCTTTTTGTTGATTGGTTCACCGCAGTATTTGGTGATATGGTAGCTGCAATGGAAACATTGATACATTCAACTTGTTGACACTTGAACTGTTTAAGAGTTACATTTTCTAGAAATGTTTCTAGAAATTTTAGTCGCAATTGTAATGGGTGAAAACAATTGACACAATTAATCATATTCGAACCAATCTGGACATACATATCGAATTCTTCTCCATTCGGTACTTTGTACTCTTCGATGAGATGGACTATATGCGCGTGCTTGATGGTACGGAGTAGGTTCAGATCACGCTTAACCATGTTGGCCTTGAAATTGTATTATCATTTAAGGGGCACTTGAACTTTATTTAGGTGTCACAATGGAATGAATAAATGTTTTGATTTTTAAAAAACATTCTAAAATGCACGTAGGCCATTGCTCATGCGTTATAAATTTACTCACACGCTGTTTGTTTCCGAATGGATCTGTGAATTTCTTGATTACAATGGACGAGTCATCATCGTGATTGTTGAATTTCCTGATGCACATTTGCAACTATTTGAATCGAAAAGATCCGAATGAAACACAAAGTAATAGAGTTTTTTTTTGCATGAGACGGATGTTGCATGATTTTTAGACAGAGCACCTTACATATCAGCATTGCATTATTTAAAGAATACGCTTACTTCACGATTCCGAGTGAGCCCGATCCTCTGAAACTCGTGTCCAAAGTCCAGCTTCTGAACCTAACGGGAATGTCGAACGGTGGATTATGTTGGATTCGATGGAACATCTAAAAATATATATGAAAGGTTGATATTCAGAACAATCGAAGACGTAAAGCGAGGAGTGAAATGGTATGAAATGGGCTGATAGGGCATGGGGATAAGCGCGAAAACGGTTTTATTACTTGCAAACATTCACCTCTTTGGCAAATATTCAAGCCGACAAAAGCGATGATAGAGGTGAAATAGAGTGCGAGAAGAACGGAAATTATTCAAAGAAATTGCAACATAAACATTGAATTTTTACAATCAAAAATATCATTACAAGACTTTTACAATACCATTTAGAGTTCGAGATATCAAACCACAGTCTCTTCATTCTACACACTCTCTCGCCATTACACCGGTCGAGAGAGTGTGTAAAATGAAGAGACGGTGACTCGAATTACGAACTCTAATACCATTCACTCCGCCCTTGTTTCAGATTCACATTCTCAAAGAGCAATTTACATTGTCAGTGTTTATCCAGTATTCGAGTTCTAGTCAGTGTTTTCCAGTATTCTCATCAGTTTCAGAAGAGGCTCTTGAGGAGAAGGGCCGGCAGCGATAGGAGAGCGCCCGTTGCTGCAGATGATGCAGCCCCGTTCGCGGTGTCATCGATATCCTCGTCTCCGAAGGTCCAGCCAACGCCGTTCCTGGCATTTTCATAAATTTATATGTATTCCTTGCCTAAAGCATTAATACAACAACAACAACAACAGCTACAACAACAACTAAAATAATAATACTAATTTAGTTTAAAATACCAAGAACGGGCGAGGGAAGCGGTCTGCCGGTGGCAGTGCAGGCACTACGCTCCGACGGGCCACTCCAGTTGCACCAGTAGTTGGAGTACACGCGGTCCCTCTGAAAATTAACGATGATTTTAGATGGTGGGATCTTTGTAATGCCTTTGGACATTCGGAACTCTAAATAGTTCATCGCAGAAACTTCATAGGCTTCTTAAAATTCGGTACTCTATCGATCCCGCAAGGTTGCGAAAGAATATAAGGTCATATCGAATATCGAAATATCGAAAGAATATCGTTATCTCGTCATTCTACGTGCTTTGTAAGCAGTGTTACAGGCGAATAATCCCCACTTTGGCAAACTTAAATACCTAATCTCTAAATTCCAACACCCTTAAACTATTTTTTTCGTTCGTTTATTGGTTCGTTTGAATTTACCTCTAGTATGCGGTTGATACGCCTGTTGTCCGAAGCTTCCTTAGTGGGATACTGGCAGAATTCTTCTTGTGTCATCCTCTCGCAGCGGAGTTCTTGAGCCGTTTGCACTACCCGGATTTTGAGAGGCGTGATGAGAGCCATGAAACCGCCGTTGAATTTCTGCGATTGCGAATATTTGTTTGTTTTGACTTAATATCATTTTGATGAATACCTTGCCATCTGATGTATAATGAATCCTGATAGTGGCCGCATTGACCCTTCCCCCCGTCATGGACGTGCATCTGGAATGAAAACAATAACATTAAAAATAACAACAACAACATTAACAACAGTATCTGTACTTGGAAATATTTTACGATTCCTTCATTCCGCATTAGACTTCGAGAAATGAAACCACGGTCTCTTCATTATACACACTCTCTCGCCATTCCACCGGTCGAGAGAGTGTGTAAAATGAAGAGACGGTGAGCTGAATTACGAACACTATTCCGCATACTATCTCGCTCGTAAGACAGTGCGAGAGAGCATGCGTAATGAGGATATCGTAAATTTTTTTTGCACACTCCAGATGCATTATGTATTGTTGAGTATTTTATGTATTGCCATTGTTGTCTGTAGGTGTAGGTGTTTTTGTTGTTGTCGTCGTTGAAGGTGTTATTGTATCTAATCTTCCACCAACGCGTTATCGACGGCAGGGCACTCCTGGCGGTAGGGCTGATCACAATACGCACCAATCCACAGCTCGAGCATCCATTCGCCGATATCGTACTTGTCCTGCAACATGGATATAGTAATAACAATAACAACAATATTGGGATTGTTGTCAATAACAACACCAATAGTGTTGTTGTTGTTGTTGTTGTTTTTGTTGCTATGGTGTGTCAAATCAATATTTCTATAGTTGTTTTCTTCAGAATAGGTCACTTACCACCTCTCCTGGGCGAATCGTCATTCTCCCATTATCATCGGCATAGGAGTAGTATCGTTGTTCGGTATTCACACGATGAATGTCCCTCCCGTATCCTTCGATCCTCCTGCTGAATTCGACCAATTCGACTATAGATCTGAAATTTACTAGCATTTCCAACAAGGATAAATGGAAAATATCAAAGATATATATGATAAAAGCGATCAAAAATCAAGGGTCTTGTAACATATATGTTTAGAGGAACGTAGCTGCCGTTCTTCCTCATGCAGAGCAGAGTGAAATTAGAAAAAAGATCTGAAAAAACAGTAGTCGTGGGTACGGAAGGGGAGGGCCTCGGACAGGTTGGGTACGGTAGGAGTGGCCTGGCTACTTTAGGGTAAGAGCACTTGATTGTCGGAGGCTAGCGGGAGGTATTGGACGTGATTATTTCGGAGGGATATGGAGGTTTGGAGGGGGTAGGGTTGGGGTATACGGTAGGGAAGGGGATACGGTAGGGGAGGGGATACGGTGGCTTGTGAAAAGAGGGACTACGACACCGACATCGAGGAGAATAACATGGCTATGGAGGGGATAGGGAAGGGAAGGGACTCTCGCACAGGTAGAGGGTGTAGTGTGGAAAAAGTGCTCAGTTCCTGGTGTTTGGGTACTGGGAGTGGGGGAGTGGATACTACAGACGTATAAAGTTGGGGGAGGGGGTCAGAGGAGAAGGGTAGAGATCTGGGGAGGGGTCCCTACAGAGGGGGGGTTTCCAGTATTCTCATCAGTTTCAGAAGAGGCTCTTGAGGAGGAGGACCGACAGCGAGAGGAGAGCGCCCGTTGCTGCAGAGGATGTAGCCCCGTTCGCTGGAGATGCTGCAGATGCTGCAGGTGCTGCATATGCTGCAGCGCCGTTGTCGGGGTCGTGCTTCGAGGGGTTGCCGAAGCGGTCGTTGCCTGAAAAGTATTTCATGTGAACTATTACAAAATGTTTTTAAGAATAACAAAAACAAAAACACAAAAAAATGACCTTTGAGGGGCGAGCCAATCGGTGTTTCGGTCGCATTGCAGGCGCTACGCGTCGACTCTCCAGTCCACTCGCACGGCGTCGAGTACACGAGACCATCTACGAAGCCGTGGCCTTCCCGCAACTTCAAGTTTACATCACTCTGGAAGACATGTTGTTAACCTTATCCTTAGTTACCTTAAGTGACCTTACGCGCATCTTACCTTGGCTGGATACAAGCAAAACTCTTCTTTTGTCATCTTCTCGCAGCGGAGTTCTTGAGCCGTTCGCACTACTCGAATGTCGGTAGGCGTGATGAGAACCAGGAAACCATTAAAGTAGGCCTGAAATTTAAAGTTTTTTTGAAGATTGTTCTCTCGTTTTTTGAAGTTTGTTCTGAAGATTTTTGATGAAATTAGTATTCACAATCACTCGCCTCCCTGTCACCCTGTGAGTAGGGAATTTTGATGGTGTGGTGATGAATAGGCAAGCCCTTGACTCTGCACCTACAATAATCTCCGATCTTTGATCTTCCAGTTCCCTGATCAACTAACAAGTTGTTGACAGCAGGGCACTCCTGGGCGTAGGGCGCACAGCAGCTGAGATCAACCCATAGATGGATAGTCTCTCTGGGTAAGTAATACTCCCGGAACAACAGTCTTTCGATAATTTTTCGCTAGAGTGGAAGCACTTACTAATTCTACGGGAAGAATGAACATCCGCCCCCTCATCATCAGTTTCGAAGCGCGCATTTTGCTTAGTATTATACACGTACATGTCTCTATCTCAAAGATTCACCATCAAAATTAACATTCGTTTGATAGCTTACCCCCAGAACTGTGCCGAAGGCGAAACACGTACTCAGATCTAAATCATGCGTGAATACGGTATCCGAGATTCCTCATGCAGCAGACCTGGCTAGAGGAGCGAAGCTGTCATCCTTCCTCATGCAGAGCAGTTTGAAGTTATAGATTGCTACCTGAATAGATGGTATAATACAATGCACCAGCCAGACCAGAGAGTACGGTAGGTGCACACACACATGATACGATACGGTTTGATGAAAAGGAATTCTCTGGAAGGTATGGGGAAGGGTTGCTCACAGTGGAGGGAGGGATACGAAGATGGCATGCGCAAAATCAAAATACGGTAACGTCGTTGAAGGTTCTCCAGGGAGGGGCGAGGCGAGGAGAAGGAGGATGGGACTCTCAGGGAGCGGGAGGAGGGGGGGTTACGGTATGGCATGAACTTTCGCAAATTGAAGTGGGTCTTGGCAGCGAGTGGGAAGGGATCAGTAATCTTGGCACAGGGGCATGGATTCAGGGCTGGGGGGGAGCACGGTAGAGGACGGACGGTGGAGGGGTGTGTTAGGGGAGAGTAGGGAGAGGGTTCAGGTGGGAGGGTAGAGGTACTGCGCGGGGGAGGGTCTCCTGCAGGTTTGGAGGTTCGTCTGGTCCTACAGTAGTGAGGGAGGAGGGGAGGGTCTCTTGCCGGCCAGAGGGGTGGTAAGACTGGGGTTGGGGAGGATCAGAGGGGGGACGATGGGATGGGATGGGTTGGGGTGGGGCAAGGTCAGAGGAAGGGGAGGAAGGGGGTGAAACCCACGTCATCAGCAAAAGACGAGACGAGTAGAAGAGCGAGCACCAGCAAGTTGACCATTGCGAGACGAGAATGGAGAGGAGGAGGAGGGGAGACCCTTTTATAGGCAGAGGAGACGTGACAAATGAAGATGCAGATTGAGTGATTAGATGCAAAGAAGGAGATTATTGATTTCATTAGATGGAAAGAAGAGGATTATTGATTCGATTAGAAAGTGCTGTTGCAAATTCGAAGATGTGGATTAGAAAAATAACTTTTAAAAATCAATGTTGCATAATGCAGTGATCGTACATCTTGAGACATGCATATCTTAAAAGAATATCGTCGAACACCCTGTTTCCTTTTCCGCTCAATCCATTGCAAGAACATCCGGAGATCACACAATTTACAGTAATGATTATTTATCCAGTATTCGAGTTCTAGTCAGTATTTTTCAGTATTTCTCATCAGTTTCAGAAGAGGCTCTTGATGAGGAGGGCCGACAGCGAGAGGAGAGCGCCCGTTGCTGCAGATGCTGCGGCGCCGTTCTCGGGGTTGCCGAAGCGGTCGTTGCCTGAAACAATAGTACGTGAGAACCATAAAAACAAACATGTGTTTTAATTCGAAAACAAAAACAAAAACATAAAAAATTAACTTTGAGGGGCGAGCCAATCGGTGTGTCGGTCACATTGCAGGCGCTACGCGTCGATTCTCCAGTCCACTCGCACGGCGTCGAGTACACGAGACCATCTACGTTGCCGTAGCCCGCATCTTCCAGTTTACTTCACTCTGGAACACATCTCGTTAACCTTGCCCTTAGGTGACCTTAAGTGACCTAAACCTGATCTTACCACTTCTGGATACGAGCAAAACTCTTCTTTTGTCATCTTCTCGCAGCGGAGTTCTTGAGCCGTTCGCACTACTCGAATTTCGTCGCGTGGAGTGATCAGAGCCAGAAAACCATTGAAGAAGGCCTGAAATTTGAAGGAATTTTGCTTTCAAATGTCATTTTATGGGGAAAATTAGTTTTCGATATCACTCGCCTTCCTGTCACCCTGTGAGTAGAGAATCTTGATGGTGTGGTGATGGATAGGCACGCCCTTGACTCTGCACCTGCAACAATCTTTGATCTTTGATCTTTCAGTTCCCTGAGCAACTAACAAGTTGTTGACGGCAGGGCACTCCTGGGCGTAGGGCGTAGCACAATTCAGATCTACCCATAGGTGGATAGTCTCATAGGTTCCGTATTCCTCCTGAAACAAAACGTCTTTCGATAATCTTTCGCTAGAGTGGAAGCACTTACTAAATCTCCGGGAAGAATGAACATTCGCCCTTCATCATCAGTTTCGAAGCGCGCATTTTGCTCAGTATTACACACGTACATGTCTCTATCTCAAAGATTTAAAATCACACTTAAAATTCGTTTGGAAACTTGCCCGTAGAGCCGTGCTGAAGGCGAAACACGTATTCAGATCTGAAGCACCCGCATAACAACGAGATCTAACATTCGTCAAGGAGCAGACCTGGACAGAGGAGCGTAGCTGCCATCCTTCCTCATGCAGAGCAGTTTGAAGTTATAGATTGCTACCTGATTGTAGAATACACTGCATCATTGCTAGGTATGAGAAGGGATTCTCTCACGAAGGTTTTTTGGGGAAGGGTTAGTAGCAGTGGAGGGAGGAATATGAAGAGAGCAGGCACAAGATCAGAATACGGTAACGTCGTTGAAGGCGAGGCGAAGGAGGAAGGGACTCTCAGGGAGCGGCGGGGGGGGGGGTTACGGCAATGAATGGACTTTCGCAAAATTCAGTGGGTCTTGGCGGCGAGTGGGAATGGATCAGTAATCTTAGGACGCAGGGGCATGGACTCATGGCTGGGGGGAGCACGGTAGGGGACGGTCGGTAGGGGGGTGTGAGGGGAGAGTAGGGTCCAGGTGACACAGCACGGGGCACAGCACGGGGGAGGATCTCCTGCAGGTTTGGGGATTGGTCGGGTCCTACAGAGGTGAAGCGGAGGGGGGTAGGACATGGGGTTGGTGAGGGTGAAAGGGGTGTGGTATGGTACTGGGAAGGGCCTACTGGAGGGTTGGAGATTGGTCAGGGATGGGTAGGACAGGGCGAAACTCACATCGTGAGCGAAAGACGAGACGAGTAGAAAAGCGAGCACCAGCAATTTGACCATGGCGAGACGAGAATGGAGAGGAGGAGGAGGGGAAGACCCTTTTATAGGCAGAGGTGACGTGACAAGTGAAGATGCAGATTGAGTGGACGTGACAAACAATAAATGTAAATAGATTGATTAGATGCGAAGAAGAGGATTATTGTTTTGATTAGAAAGTGTTATTGCAAATGCGAAATGGACAAAAAACAACTTGAACCAGACATCTAAAATGGTTGTGGCGTTATAAAAAATAAAGTTAAACGTAACAAATAAAGTTAAACGTAATATTAAAACTTCCAGTTAATATACAGTACCATGAAAAAGTCTCGCAACAAATTTGTTGTTCTCATAACTTGCTTTAAAATTGAGATAGAGACCTACGGGTTGGAGCATTCGATAGATAAACCTCACAACAATATAGTCATACCATACATGATTGCCTTACTCTATATTGCAAAATACCGTAATCACATTCCTTGTTTGTGTTTCACTTTTTTTTGAAACTCTACCGAGTTTTGGTATCTGTTCATACTAACTGTGCAGAGAGTACAACCTTTGGTGATCACAATCCAGCCTTTGATTGGTTTGGTGCATTTCGGAGAAAGCCGGTATATCGATTTCCATAGACATCTAAAATGTTGTATTTGGTTATATCTTTGAGCGCAGTTGAGCTACAGAGCCCAAATTTTGCAGGTACTATCAATTAGTGATGGAGTACAAATGTACTAAGTTTCATGTCTATATGTTGTCAAATTCCAAAATTCGAAAAAAATTGATCTTGATTTTCATCAACATGAAACTAACCATTCACGTGTTGATAAAAATCTAATTTCTTTTCACTTTATGCAGAAACTATTCATGAGTAAGTTTGCGAAATTGCGAAGTTATGCGATTCTTCATGCTTATTTTACAGTCGATTAATGAACAAAGGGGGCGGAGCATTCAAAAGTGGTCTGACTCGAAATATTCGGACTGTTTAATCTGTCAGAAAGTTGCGAGAAAAGTTCGCGAACTTTTCACGGAGCTCGATGAAAAGTTCACGAACTTTTCACGGAGCTCGATGAAAAGTTCACGAACTTTTCATCCAGCTGCTTGAAAAGTTCGCGAACTTTTAACGCACCTCATTAAAAATCATCCATCTTTTTTCTCTCTCAACGTTTTGTTGGCGTTTTCTTACCATTTTTTTAACACCATTCCACTTTCTGAGCTATGTATCACTCTCTTTCCCGGGCGATGCTTCCCTTTCTCCCATTCCTGCCAGTCCGGAGAAGGACACCCAATCTCCCGTACACGAGGCGCCACCACGTCGCCTTTTTCAGCGACAACGAGGCATTCTTCCGACAGCGATACGGTATGAATGTATTCAAATCGAATTATTTATACGGCTCATATTATGAAAAATGAAACATGATTAATTCGTAGCAAAGTACATCGATATATGCGAATATTTTACTATCAATTCACTCATGACTCTTGAAACATGAATAATTTATATATCATTCTACAGCATGAAACCCTAGATAATCAATTCATTATGACCGTGTGATTACGGTAATTCTGAGATACGGTAGTCGATCACTTCTTCTTCTTCGATAGCTGTATCTTCTTATCTCTCGTGCACACGACGGATCGGATCACTAGGGTGCAAGAACTGCAAAGAATACTATTCTTCCAAATTTTGCTTTGTACACCCAGACCACGGCATCATTCTTGAATAAACAACAACAACAACAACAACAACACAACTTACTGCTTCCCCTCCGAATCTCTGCTCTGCCTCAGCCAATGCGGTTTCTTCGTACTTCTTCAGGGTTAGTTCCATTCGCTCGATCTGGGAGAGGAGAGATATTACGATGTCACTAGACAAACGTCTCCTAGCATCTAGCATCCACTCAGTTTAACCATCTGCCGCTTTAGTGTTACACTTTTTTCATTTTAATTAAGTACGATCTCTTCGTAGACGTCTTCGGAGGAAGCACGTCCAGAAATGCTTCATCAGTCCGTTCACCTTAATTATTTGCTCTTTTTAAGGCCATCTCGTGAAACCAAAATCCACCTATCCAGTTTTCCCACAACTACTTCTATATTCATGGTGTATCTGCCCATTCCGCCGTTTTCCATTCGTCGCATCATGCACCACTCGTATCTCTCCGACGTAGGGCGTGAGCTGTCCCCACTGGTTGGTGGGATCGAGGGGCGCCGCCCGTCTTCAGCGTGCACTCCGTTCGCGACTCCTGCGAAAATGTGCTTTGCATTTATAATCCTGTAATTAGTTTCTAGAAAATATCACGGGTATCATGAGTCAGTGGAGGAAAAAACCACCCCTCGGGAACAATTTCCAACTTTTATTTTTTGTTTGCCTTCATATTATAGTGGTAGCATACACTAGAGTCAACTTCTCGAAAAATCTAGGCCACAGGTCCCAGAGCCGGCTTTCAGGATTTTTCCGGTTTTGCTCCCGGCTATACTGTATATCAGCTACCAGACGAGCTAGAAACATGGCAAGGGGCTCAAAATGATCGGAAAAAATATAATAAGAAACTTTCGTGTTTTGCACTAAGCGGTATAACCAATGCTCGCGAAGTTATGCTCAATAAAGCATATTTTGATTGAGATAAAAAATCGTAGCTTTTTCGAGAGTATGCGTTTCAAGCAATTTTATTGCAGAATATAGTAGGTCAAGTTCATACACGAATATAAAAAATGCAAAAATCGACATCTGAGATAGGCCTTTTTGGCAATATGCATTTGAATGCTCCAAAGTGACGTTAGCCACATAACGATGTTCCTTACCCTGCTTTGTTTTGCACAATATTGATCAGATATTACATCATTGTAACATTTCTCGATTAGGAGACTTTAAGGACGTCGAAAAAATAAGAGATTTCACAAGTTCTGAAAATTCGATTTTGAGACCTCATTTTTCATCAAATTTACGCCTATCAAAGCCAGAAATTTAACAACAGCTACCATCAAGGCTGAGTGGAACGTACAGTACGCTTCCACGAGAATTGATTTCTATGCATAGAACTTCTATACACAATCCAGAAGTTATTATATATTGCTTCGAAAATGCTCTTTCGAAAGGAATTTCAGAACAATTATTTTTTCTGATGTTCAGAATATGATATGTAGTATGGTTCAGGTATATTTCTCAATTGCTGGTGAGAATGTATGATTAAATCAAGATTAGAACTTACTAGCTTTGCGATACGTAAATTTCATAAAAAATGTGGTCTCAAAATCGAATTTTCAGAAGTTATGAAAAATGTTATTTTTTTCGACGTCATCGAAGTCTCCTGTTACAGAAATGTTAAAATATAGTAATAACTATTGAATATTTTGCAAAACAAAGCAGGTTGACGAACATCGCTCCGTGGCTAACGTCACTTTGGAGTATTCAAATGCATATTTCCAAAAAGGCCCATCTCAGAAATCGATTTTTGTATTTTTTATATTCGTGTATAAACTCGACCTACTATATTCTGCAATAAAATTGCTTGAAACGCATACTCTCGAAAAAGCTACGATTTTTTATCTCAATAAAAATATGCTTTATTGAGCATAACTTCGCGAGCATTGGTTATACCGCTTAGTGCAAAACACGAAAGTTTTTTATTATATTTTTCCGATCATTTTGAGCCCCTTGCCATGTTTCTAGCTCGTCTGGAAGCTGATATACAGTATTGCCGGGAGCAAAACCGGAAAATCCCTAAAAGCCGGCTCTGGGACCTGTGTCCTAATTTTTTCGAGAAGTTGGTTCTAGTGTATGCTACCATCATAATATAAAGGCAAACAAAAAATAAAAGTTGGAAATTGTTCCAACATACCTCCACTGACTGGTGGGTGATACCCGTGATATATATAGCACTAAAATTTCAAAGGAAAACTTTTCAAAAATATTGAATAATTCGGTAACTGGCGTGTTTCAAAGTTAAAACATTTTCCTTAAGACGCAAATATTTCAATCGTGGGTACGGGTCCGGTCATACAATAAAAGTCGCTATCAACATTCATGTTTCCCATTGTCTATTAGGTTGATGCAAAAGTCTTGCGGTTTTTTGATATTTTGTCCTCCATCTTCCTTTCAGTTTGACCGATGACCTTCCGTATATTAATTACTAATGAGGCCTTGCATACTCTTTCATATGCGCACCCTATCAGCATTGTCCAAACGGAGAGGCGAGAGCAGGACAAAGTTAAAATTGCGAACGTTTATCCATCGAAAACGACACATTTTTCAAAATTCTGTTTCCTCTGAAGCATGACTGCTCAACTCCTGGTGGTTATATGAAGCTCCCATCTTTACCCTATACATATATTTTCTCATGGATGATGTAAGTTACATCCTTTTGAGAAATGCATTGATCTGTAAATCACTATATATTGCATTTTTTATGTTGATTTCGCATATTTTTGGAAAATGAGAAATTCAAATTTTCTGAATCGAGAAAGGTGCAGGCGCCAATATTTTTTCAGAGAATAAAGCCTCTTGGTGAGTGAATATAGCGCACTCATAGTGAAGCCTATATGCTTGGTCTTCGATGCAAAAAAATCCGAAAAAGTTTCATGTAGCCAGCATCGACAGCATATTTTCAATAGCATGTAATTCGGTCCAAACTTAATCGAGACACAGTTGAAACATATTTTATGAAAGGGTATACGTAATACTTCTCATATACAACAATATTGCACTATTCACACCCTCCGCAAACCCGTTTCACGATCTCCTCATTTCCTTTACCTCTCAAAAACCATTGATTTACCGAGCATTTGCAAGGAAAATAAACAAACACTCCACTGGCCCTCGCCACTGGCCACAGGTCCCTGCATTCCTCCTCCTCCATTGTTGTTCTCTCTGGGAGTCCTCTGTTGTCCTTCCACTGCGCCTCCAGTTTCTCCTCCCTCCAGAAGTGCTGACGTAGCCTGGGAGTTGCGCATACGCTGTCGACCAGGTAGACGCACAGCAGCCAGTCCGAGAAACACCTTAAATGAAGTGTTACGGTAGATTATCAATAGACGAAATAAAGGATGGTTGCGTGCAACACTTAGACAAAATCAAGTATCCCGCCTGCTAGTCTTGCGTCTCACCCACTCCTAATGATCTTGCCCGAACAAATACTAGCAGTGCATTATTATCTATCAGCATATAAATGTAATACACAAACTAGTCAACAATTTGTTCATTTCCTCATGTTTATGTTAATCTCAATCTATTGACATCAAATACGGTATCTCTTTTCCCTGTCTATTGTCCATGTACTCCTTGAGACTCTGGTGGTAGGTCAGCTTGCCATCGTTCGTGAGGGTCACGAATTTCTTCTTCCATTCGCCACGGTTAAGGGCCGATTTACCTGAAAATCATGTCAATAATACAGTGACCTTCCTACCCTCCCTTACAGTACTACTACCGTACCTCTGCTTCTCTTGTACAGCTGTCCCTGCATGAAGGGATTGGCTCTTCCCTGGCCCACGTCTCTCATCTTCCCAGCCGATCCATCGTAGTAGTGGTGCGGGTCGGCGATGCTGCCTTTGCTGGGACGTTGCTGCAAAGAATCAATAAATAGTCAATCACTACTGGTTACTGTATCTTTACTAATATGAAGTTCTTGATAAAATATTCATGAACGATTTACGTTGCTAAGAGCACCATGCTACTCGGAGTTTCACCTATAATCCGTAAAGCCTACTTGCTCCTCCTCGATAAACTGATCAGAAGTGCTTCAACACTCACGAATATGATATCCTTCTGTTCTTTCTCTGGGTCGTTGGCGTTGAGGAGGGCGTCGGGAGGAGCGACGTCGAGACGGACGAGGCTTCCATGCCCGCTGCAAATCCAAGTATTGCTTTGCTGTTTGACCAGGTGATTTGCAAATTCTCAGTTTGAATCGAGAACGAATAAAACTGAAGGCAAGAAACATAACAATAAGACCAAAGCGATAACTGATTGTATTATAGTTTGGTGATTTATGAAAAGCGTGGTATAATAGTGGGTGCAATCACTAGAACATTCGTGCAACTTTCGTATTACACGAGTTACCGTACATGTGTTAGGATGCAAGGTAAATGTTTTCAAAAAGTGCTCCTAAACGGCACTTTCCATCATGATTACGAACAAACATATTTTTTTTAGTTTCAAATTTCGAGTTCCCGTTTGCGGTTACAGGATTATTGATTTTGTGTCAAAAGTATCAAAAGCACGTGTCCTTTTAATGTCACATCTCAACAGGACACCAGTGCTAGTTTGATGTTCTCCATTAACATTTTTTAAGAACATTTTGAACATATAATGTCATTCATGGACTGAAACTGGTTGGTTGGATTACGGTAGCAGAAAAATGTTATGATCACAAAAGTTCAGTTCACACTCCCTCCCCCCTCCACTCACCTTTCTCTTTTCTCTCATCGATCCCCCTCCTCGCAACCATAATCTCGCATTCCGCCTCCTGCTTCAATTGTTTCGCAGTCATCCCACGAGCACCCAGAATGAGACCCACGAAATTGGACTGCAATTATGCACTAAGTGATTGAGAAAGCGCGAAAATAATACTAGAAAAGTGCTAATATTTATCCACAAGATTCATCTTAAAATATAATTTTAACAACAAACCAAACACAACATGGATACCGTAACCCACCCTTCAGAAATTGAATTTTTGATATTGACATCAGATTCTTATTGGTCCATTCACCCCGCTCGAACCTGATACCAGATCTCAAGTGACAAATAAACCAAAAATTGCCTGGATACCGTATTCCAGACCTTCGGAAACTTATTTTTCGGAGTTTTCCCTCCCATTCACCCCTAAATGTTGTTTCAACACTAAAACAGCAAATACACTAAACACTACCTGGATACCGTAACCCAACCCTTCAAAAGTTGATTTGTTCGGTGTAAACAAGTGAGTCATATCCAACTCATTCACAACTAGACCGAGCGCCACTCCATATTTCAAGCAGCAAACATACCAAACACTGCCTCGATACAGTAACCCAACACAAGAAAAAGAACTTTGTTATTTCAAGAGCTCAGAAAATCTAACACCAAAGTAGAGCATATTATTTGTAAAAAAAACAAGCCAAATTGGAAATGATAATTCGATAAGACGAATTAGCACATGATGAAAAGAACAAGAACGTGACCTAATGGAGCACATCGGTCAAGATTTGATAATCATAGATCAAACAAAAGCCCTAATAATTTCGCGTTCTTTCTCGCTGGTCAGACAGATCGAGAGGGTGTGAATCGAGGACAGTACTCGTCTATCTGTCATCATTATAGCCCACCTCGAAGGTGCGTGCGAATGCCTGCCAGAAGAACTGCTCCTTCCCAGCCAGAGTCTGAGCCTGCTCGCGGAGGTGCTCAAAGAATTTATTATGGTCTCAGGAATCGAGTCAACCACATATTTTCCCTCACTCACGAGTTGCTCATTTCCCACAGTCTCGGGGAGTGAGCGAGATAGCATGAACAATGAAGAGTTAGAGAAAACATTGCTCACTCTCGATAGTTCCATGTCGATAGCCCCTCCCCCAGCCACGATCGAGTTGTTCTTCGTCTCCCTGAATATCGATTTATATTATTAGAAGAAAATTCAGTTAATTAATTAAATGATCTAATCAATAGGTTTAAGGACTCTAACAGAACTCCCAAGCTTCACCCTCGCCTGTCATAACGATGAGAGAATTCCCGCGAGAGTGAGTATTGTGAAGAGAGACGTGTCAATTTGTCAATAGCATTACAGTATACTCCTCTATTTTACAGAAGGATTCCAAATCCACCGCGCCAAAAAAAGCGTCAGACCTACCAGTGTCCAAAGCTCGACCCAAGTCTATGGTAGGTCATCACCTCGATTACTGTAACCATCATCGTGCTTTTCAGACGGTCTTCCGAGCCAGTCGGCCTCCGTCAAGATCTCACCTCTTGACGATCATGATGGCGTCGTGCAGCCATCGCTCAGTCTCCGCGATGAACTGATCCGAACCTGCAGGAATCATAGGTATAGAACTCAAATAGTATAGGTGCACTTCGTTGAAAGATTCAATCCCCATTCACAATATTGTACTGCTTAAGGAAGGTTAACACTAATTAATTTGAAGTCAACTGTTCACCCACTACTCTCTCGTTTCACCAGCTTACTAAGGAGGCGCGAAATAACAATATTGCACCGTCCTAATCAGTGGAATAAACAAAATACCACATCTCACGCGATGTTAAAAATCACTGCCCATACTAGTTGTTCGTTTCTCAATATATTCACACGACAAAGTGCAAATATACCCACAAATTATCTGACACAGAAGCGAAATTAATTATGCAACTCCAAAAGCTGTCAAACAACCACATTCAAGCTATAATTCCTCGTTCGAATAGAATCAGTCTTCGCTAATTGGCCCGAAATATACGCTACGATCAAGAACATGTTTTTTGTTTAAATTTTAATACAGGAAAAAATTGCCTGCTAACGAGAGCATCAAACCACTATGATGAGATACCCAACACTAGCTCAGCTTAGCTCGATCTTTTACGGTGCGCCGCAACGACTAGTTGCCAATTTTGTGCACAGCTTTGCTCTCCCTCTCTCACCTCTCCCTGCCAATCTGTTGCTCGTAGAATCGCTCGCACTCGCCCAGTGCATCCTTCGAGATCTGCGAAACTGACGGAATCGAACCTGTAATCGATAATTGTTAAAACCGTACTTCGTGAAGCCTCGATTACCATGTGGCCTCTTTCAGACTATGGTCAATACATTACCGTATGCAAGAAAACTAGTTTTGCACTGCTACTGTTGCTTTTTAAACTGAAGGGAAAACAAGTCTTCCAGCGAAAGCATATTTTCATACCTAAATCAAAAGAAACTCAAGCCCACCAGAATGGTCGCTCCATCGTTGCTGATCGTCTTCTTGCCCTTGTTGTCCTCGATTAGTTTATCGCATCCACGCGGACAGAGCGTCGTCCAGCTGAATCATGTTAATCTTGTTATACATCAATGACACAAGCGCGTGAAGGAACTTTCATGCATAACTGATAATAAACAGACGACATGAGCGAATACTGAGTGACCGCGCGAGTTCACGAGCTTTCCGTCGTTTCAAGTGCTCAGAAATCGAACACCAACGTAGTACACGTGATTTGACTAGCACGAACAGTAAACTTGAAGGAAATAAATCGATAATACAAAGGAAGACACGAGGAAACGAACGAGACGGCGACTTACGAGCGCGCTGGTCGATATAAAATGGAGTGAATACCGTATACTAAGCGCCGCACGCGGTTTGAATTTAGTTATTGCACAAACTGGGGCGAGAATATGGCTGATTAATGTGATAATTTAATAAAAATAAATAAATATGAGTCAAAACAAAAATAAAACAAGAAAATAGAAAACTTCAGAAAGATTTTTAACGAACTTTTCACGCAGCTGCGTCAAAGGCAGAGAAACGCGAGAGAGCACACATTTGAGGAGAGGGAAAAGGGAGCTGTGATTCTTCACTCCCTTTTCCCTCTCTCAAAACACACGCTCTCTCGCGTTTCTCTGACTTTTCTCGCAGATTTTCATCGACCTTAGCTCGTTGAAAAGTTCGTGAACTTTTCATCGAGGTGGTTAGAGAAAGAGAGAGAGCACTCTATCATGAGAGAAACAGTTTTTACGCACCTCAAAAGTTCGCGAACTTTTTGCGCAACTTTTCTCGCACATTTCTGACAGATTAAACAGGCCGATTGTCTACTCGCGCTGAAAATTTATCAACCGAATGACTCCAATCCAAAGTGAAATGCTCATAACTCGATCTTACAAAGCTGCTGAGCGAGTTTGGAGCATATCTGAGAAGATTCATCTTTAGCACATATTCCGTTTGAAGGCTCCGCCCCCTTTGACTCTTGTTCATTAATCGACTGTAAAATAAGCATGAAGAATCGCATAACTTCGCAATTTCGCACACTTACTCATGAATAGTGTCTGCATAAAGTGACAAGAAATTAGATTTTTATCTACACGCGAATGGTTTGTTTCATGTTGATGAAAATCAAGATAATTTTTTTTCGAATTTTGGAATTTGTCATCCTATAGACATGAAACTTGGTACATTAGTACTCCATCACTAATAGGTAGTACCTGCAAACTTTGGGCTCTGTAGCTCAACTGCGCTCAAAGATATAACCAAAGTACTACACTTTAGAGGTCTATGGAAATGGATATACCGGCTTTCTCCGAAATGCACCAAACCAATCAAAGGCTGGATTGTGAGGTTTATCTGTCGAATGCTACAACTCGTAGGTCTCTATCTCAATTTTGAAGCAAGTTATGAGAACAACAAATTTGTTGCGAGACTTTTGCATAGTACTGCATGACTAATACAAAATACGAATTAAGCCTGTGTCCCGCCCACAGAATATTATTCTCCGCTTAGCGATCATTTATGTTACAAAAGCTCTAGAGCACAAAAAGAGAAAAAAAATCTATCAGCATATTGAGAGAGGTATGCAATATAGACGAGGCCAACTCATTTGCCATAATAACGGCCCACCCAGTTACCAGTCACCCCTCGAAACGGAACTCACCCCGTCTGCCCTTCCTATTCTTCCGTTTGAGCCTATAAAATCAATTTCTTGTCTAATAGAATAGTATCGCATTGGAATCGTCTCGACGACTCCATTATTAGTAGTCCTAGTCTCTCGATTGTCTCCAATAACATTAAAATCTCGATCTATGTCTTTGTCGTTCATTCGGTATCGTAATATCGTTTGTGATGGCTATTTTTCCCGATTAATCTCACTGTTTATTAATTGAATCCCCGCCACGAGCGAGACATATATTACAGGGTGGCTCAAAAATATGGTGACCGTTTTCTATTGGGTGCCAAATCTTTTGCTTTTATTTGCGAACGGCGCGCTGGGGGCAATCATTCTTACATCTCCCGCGAACGTAAATTCAAACACAGATCTTTTCAAATGCCTCTAAAAATCACAATTCGCTGTGTTTATGCCAAATTCTTACGGATATATTCATACGACTATTCGGTACGCGAAAACCATAATATCGATTTTTGAGGTTTTAATTTGATGAAAATATTGGCTATCATTCACTCCAAATTTTTTTCACCTAAATGCTTGACCGGATTAGCAAATAGAATTCGAAAGGATAATAATTGGACAAAATTATGACCCTTTTATACTTGCGAAATTTGCGAAATTTTTACTGTTTTGAAGATAGCGAAGGCAAATAAGTCAGCGGCGCACGGCATACTTTTCCTGGCGTGAATTTTTATTCTCAGAATAGATAGCGCTAAATATAATAAGCTGAAAATCTTAATATAGGTTGCCTGTATGCACAGTAATTTACATTCATGAAAGTGAGCCACAAGCCCCACTCGTTGGCGAGAACCGTTTAATAAAACTTTTCACCATATTTATGGACCACCCTGTATTATTATTTAACATGCGTGGGAGAACGAGGTGGATGCCCTGTAAGTTTTGGGGGACGCGTTGCTGATGAACAAACTTTTTAAAAAATTTTTTATCAGGTATAGTTTGCACACCATGGATATTTTGAATATGTCTTATTTGATTGAAAAAAAACGATTCTATTATATCGTTTTCAACAAAAATCGTGTAAGAATAGTTCCCAGGACTTTGGCGCACAGTGGCCATGATTTATATTTGACTAAACAATGTTTTTAGGAAACGATCTCCCCTATCTATGTGGTCATATTTTTTCAAGTGAATTGGATACGTTTATTCATACTCTTAAATTATTCAACATTCAAAATTTATCAGCAAAGTTTATCTTGAAGACGATCGAGGACTGTATCCTTAAGTTCCTGAAATCAATTGTACAGGGTGCTCATTAAATCTAGTAACACTTTTGATTCCTAATCATCACCACTCTCAGCAGGCGCCCTGTCCGCCAATTTTGTAAATATGTAGCTAAGGCACAGAAGTCAATAATTGCATAAATATCACCGAAATATACCAAATATTTCAAGAGTAAAAAATTCCATGATTTTTTTTTGAAAAAAAGCCTTTTCTGATCATATGAACCAGTACAAGACTTTATGTCGCCTGTCAAGCAGAGATTATATAGAGAGTTTATTTTTTTTCCTATGAAGTATAACCATTCACAAGTCTAAATATGTGTTCAATTATATTCTCAGAATGCGGAACAGTTTGAGAAATATTGGTACATGATATCAATTCAAACGGCGCTCGAAAAAATATTCTTGCGATAAAGAAACTGTATTCATTGAATTCGTTCGCTATTGAAATGATTAAATTTTTGCATTATACTCCGAAAATGTGTTCCATTCGGTGGAGTATGCGGATTCAGGTTCAGAATATGTTGAACAATGATGAAAAGTGGTGATATTTTGGAGTCCCTATTTCGGTCATTAATTCAACCTTCCCATTCGATTTAATGCAAGGAAATACGATAACGTGGTTTGGTTGAAATATATGCAAGGTTATATGGCGGTATCAACATTCTGAATAAAAAATCTCGAAACATGACTTTTGAGCATGATCATGACTATAGCTCTTCAAATGCGTGCTTCATATCAACCAGAGATCCTACATCATAATAGCTGCTATATCTAAATAGTGGAAGAGTTGCTCTTCATATGAATCTCAAGTGCAATATCAGTTGCTTTTGGAATAGCTGTTGGGATAGAGCCGATTGGATCGGGATGCGCTAGCGGATGGCAAGGCCAAACACCTCGCAAGATTAGATGAAGCGCTGAACAAAGGAAGGGCAATGGGCGATGCTGCTACATAAGGAGACGGAGAATGACATTGAATGAGATGAGGAGAGAGATGTGATGCTGTCTTTATGTTTGTTCATATAAAGTAATTACTCTTCCTATGTGTTCTACCTGCCACATTGTATGGTTGAGTAACGGTTCATCTCTCCCCTCGCTCCCCCTCTCCATTTCCCTGCCACTATGACTGTCACTAACTGTCGATGCTAGGCAAGTGCCAAGGGACGAACTCCCGCTAATAGGGCGATTATGCAGCTGAGATGTTACTCAAATGTCTCCTAAATAATCGAACCTAAGATAGCTTGTTACATCTAAAATTATAGGCGGCGCAGCGAACAAAATTTAAGATTGGTTTTTGCCTTCATTCTAAAAGTCCACGCATACGTTTGAAGCCTATGACTAACATGTTAAGTGTAATGCACTGAGATATATTTGGGACTAATTAGAAATCTTGGTTCTAACGTGTTCGCGAGATAAAAAACGAAATTAGTGGGACAATATTTAATGAGCACCCTGTATTTGTATAGAAACATACTTAATTGCTATTGCTACATTACCAGTAACCCGTAAGCTTTTTCGCTGTGGGGTTTGTGGGGGCGTGGGAGTGGGGGCGCTGGAATCGGCAACGGGCACATGCTCATTACGCACAAGTCCAGTTTTGGTCCCCTCGGCAAATTTTTCAGGACATTCAAAAACCTGTGTCATTCTGTCCGTCTGTTCGGTTTTTCGAAAATTGCGTCTTTTTATAAAACCATGCGTGGTACCAGCAACCTTAAAGTGCGTATCTTCATGATTGGCCAAGGCAAAGATTCCGCCAATACCGCGGGCCGATCGATTACCGTACACCCCAAAAGTCAACTGGGACAACTAATTTTCGTTGGAGCGACTTCATGACTTTTTGAAAAACGAAGCAATTAAATTGTTTCTTTAGTAAATCATAAACGTCCAATTATTTAAAAAATTTTGAAACATATTTCATATTTTAATCATGGCCGAGTGGTTAACGCGATGGACTCATAAACACGAAGGTGGGGGTTCGACTCCCCTCGGCGTGAAAACGTTTTGCCTTGTTTCGAAAAGGGAATGGTGGGGAAAATAATTTGAGATTACGGTAGGTCAAAATTAGCACTGGGTCAGATATTTTTCGCTGGGTCATACATATGACAAATATTTTTAAAATTTAAAGAGTTGTATCCAAGTCATGAGTCCGTTATTTTAAGCCCATAAGCGTAGTTCCACACCTGCAACAAAACGTAGTTCCCCGCTAGTTGCATATACCTTACCATAAACTGAAAGCTTTTTTGTCTGGCGAGTTCGTTTCGAACGATATTTTGATAGTATGTCCCCATCCGGAATACAAGGTCATTAACCGAAAAAGAAAAATGTTTACGACCAAAAAATAGGTGTTGGTCTGTCCGTCTGTCCTTACCGTACCCCAGTGGCGTTGGAGCAGATGTTGTGTCACACTCATGATTTCATCAGAGGATGGATGGAAATCATCGATACCGTACAGGTACCGTAAGCGAAAGCTACCGTAACTGTTACCGTAACCCGTGGCCGTGGGTCAGATGCTGTGTCAGATTTATGATTTCTTCCGTGGATGGATGGAAAACGTCAATATCGTTATTCCACCATAACAATAACCTACAGTAGTTAGTTGCGCTGTGTCAGATGCTGGGTCAGATTCATGATTTCGATGGTCAATTTATGAAAGCGTTGATATCATGCCCCTTCAGTAAGCATAGCTTTGGGACGTACGCGGCATTAGAACCGTGATTTTGCCGACATTTTTAATATGCCGTGAACTTATATTTTTAAAAGAGGCGTAGTTGCCCACTGGTTGCTATATTACCAGTAACCCGTAAGCTTTTTTGTTGTGGGGTTTGTGGGGGTGTGGGAGTGGGGGCGCTGGGAGCGGCAACAGGGCACATGCCCATTACGCACAAGTCCAGCTTTGGTCCCCTCGGGAAATTTTTCAGGAGTTCGAAAAAACATTCCGTCGGTTCGACACGGTAGCTACTCATTTCTCAGCTGCCAAAGCCCTTGTGCTGTATCCACAATCCAATAGTGCCGATCGGCTTGCTTGGCCGCGGTAACTCTAATCCCAGAATCTCGGACCAATCGATCACCGTATTCCCCAAGAGTCAACTGGGGCAACTATTATTCCAAGTTGCGCATTCATGACTTTTTGAAAAACGCAGCAATTAAATTGTTTCTTTGGTAAGTCATTATGGTCCTATTATTTAAATTTTTTTAAACATATGTGATATTTTTATTATGACCGGGTGGCTAACGCGATGGATTGGCAAACAAGAAGTTGGGGGATCGGTGCCCGTCGGCGTCAAAACGTTTTGCCATGCTTCGAAAAGCCAGGGGGTGGTGGGGAAATAATATATGATTACGGTAGGTCAAAACTAGCGCTGGGTCAGATAATATTCGCTGGGTCATAGGTATGAATAATACTTTTTCAAACTTAAAGACGTGTATCCAAGTCACGAGTCCGTTATTTTAAGCTCGTAAAACATAAAAGTAGTTGCCTACTTGTGACAGAACGTAGTTGCCCGCTAGTTGCTATATTACCAGTAACCCGTAAGCTTTTTTTGCTGTGGGGTTTGTGGGGGTGTGGGGGTGGGGGCGCGTGCAATCCGACCGCTGTACGAACTCATTACCCACATGTCCAGATTTGGTCCCTTCGGAAAATTTTTCAGGAGATTCAAAAAACATGTGTCATTCTGTCCGTCTGTTCAACTTGCGCAATTTCCGCGAACACCATTCGAAATTTCCACAATCCATTAGTGCGATTACTCTTCAGTGGCTTGGCTAAAGAAAACGGCAAAAATCCGGACCGATCGATTACCGTACACTGCAAAAGTCCGGTGGGTCAACCAATTTTCCTTGGAGCAACTTCATGACTTTTTCAAAAACGCAGCAATTAAATTGTTTATTTGGTAAATAATGACCGCCCTAATATTTGAATTTTTTTCAATATACTTTTTTTAATTTTATCATGGCCGAGTGGCTAACGCGATGGGCTGGAAACACAAAGTTGGGGGTTCGATTCCCGTCATCGTCAAAACGTTTTGCCATGCTTCGAAAAGCTTGGGAATGGAGAAGACAGTATTTTGGGATTACGGTAGGTCAAAGTTAGCGCTTGGTCAGATTATTTTCGCTGAGTCATCAAATCAAATCAAATCAATTTATTCAAACTTCAGGGCATGGGCCTGTTGAATCATGCCATCGGTCCATTTATTCTCCATTCTCCATTCTCCATTCGAGCGCGGCTGAGAGGCGGTCGATCTCGACTTTCCTCTCTGTCTGTTCTCGTTTGGGAGTCCCCCGGCGTCGACTTGGACAACCGTCGGTGGTATCTGTCTGCTGCATGCCCGTCGATACTCTTCGAATCGGGACGCTCAACTGCAGGACGCTCAAGAAGGACGACAGGATAATCGAGATGGAGGATGCAGTGAGTAAATGCCCTTTTGACATCATCGCCCTCCAGGAGACCAGGCGCAAGGGCCATACTAGCCTTACCCTATCCAATTCGCAAAATCTGCTAGTGGCATACGGTATTCAATCAAGCCATGGTACCGGCTTCCTGGTGGACAAACAATGGGCGAACTCAAGCATCTTCCACCCTGTCAATCCTCGTCTCTCGTACCTGGATATCACATCCATCGGGTTGCGTATTATCAACGCCTACGCACCTACCTCTTCTTACCCGGATCAAGTCTTCACTACCTTTCTAAACGAGCTAAGCACACTAATTGCAACCTCTACCCGTCGTGTTCGACTACCGGGGGGTGGAAGGGGGCATATAGTGGTGCTCGGTGACTTCAACTCGAAGATCGGATCCAGAGAGGCGATTGAGGAGCGATTTATCGGAAGACATGGACTGGGAGAAAGAAACGAAAGAGGGCAAAGCTTGGTCGACTTCTGCATGGAAGCAAAGATGTTCATACACAACACTCGCTTTCAAAAACGCGATACTCGGAAGTGGACATGGCTCAGCCCGAACATGCAATCCCGTAATGCAATCGATTATGTCATGACGACCAATCCAAAAATAGTGCAAGACGTCTTTATTGTCGGGAGCTTTGATTTCGCAACTGACCATAGGCTTTTGATGGCCACAGTCAAAATAACGTCAGAAGTGAAACGTCGTTTCCACAAGTCTCGGCCAAAAGTGCAACTTGATAAGAACAAATTTGTGTCCGGAATATTGTCTCTAACGCGAACCGATGTGAATAGTTACGAAAGGATGACTTCTGCAATCCAATCAATTGCTGACGAATCCACGACACAGGTTCCATCTGAAGATCGATTTTCACCACAAACCAAGAAACTGTTTGCTGAAAGACGAAGATTAAGAGATCAAAATCCTACGCCGATCATTCGAATGCAGTTTTCAGTCACTAGTTAAGCGCTGCGTTTCTCGATTCAAAACGACATAAGAAAGCGTCATCTGGAAATAGTTCGACAAGCAGTGGAATATGGATATAGTACGAAAAAGGCTCTAAGGAGTTCACAAATAGGACAGACAAAACTATTCGAACTCGAACGAGAAGAGAAGAGAAGGCACAATTGCGAACACGAAGAATGAACTGGATACTGTAGTCAAGAATTATTACGATGACTTATTCCGAAGAACGAGACGGCCGAAACGAGAAAAACTTCTGGCAAATGACTTCTTCCCACCAATTATCGAAAATGAAGTATGGCACGCGATTTGCAAACTGAAAAACGGAAAGTCCCCTGGCCCGGACAAGGTAACAGCAGAGATGTTGAAGTACGGTAGTGACATCCTTGTCAAACCCCTTTGCTCTCTGTTCAACAAATGGATACTGGAGGAGACTGTTCCCGATACTCTGCCAAACTCACTGATATCACTCATTTATAAGAAAGGAAATCAACTCGACATTTCAAACTACCGTCCAATTGCACTCTTAAATCTGATATACAAAACATTCACCTCGGTCATCGATAATCGAATAGAAAAAACGTTGTCCACGAAAAAAACGTTGTCCCAACCACCGGAGCAAGCCGGCTTTCGCAAGAACTATGCAACAACGGACCACATGTTTACTCTCACGAACTGATGAGCAAGTCGGATGAGTACAACTTTCCATTGTACCTGGTCTTCATTGATTTTGCAAAAGCTTTTGATTCGGTAGAATTCAGTGGCTTGTGGAGTGCATTATTTCAACAAGGAATCCACTCGAAGATCGTGAACACCTTGCGACAAGTATACCAAAAGGCCAATGTTTTCGTAAGAGTTGGATCGAGCAAAGTGCCCATTGATGTAGAAAGAGGCGTCCGTCAAGGAGAACCGTTGTCTCCCCACCTCTTTAACAGTGTACTGGAAGGTGTATTTCGTGAAATGAATTGGGATGATTTTGGAATAAGGATCGACGGAAGAAATCTGACCCATTTGCGATACGCAGATGACATCGTCCTAATTTCACATGACCCCAAAGAAGTTTCGAGTATGTTGCGTGAACTGGTGAATGCGAGCAAAAAGTTGGATTGAAAATAAACCAAAAGAAAACTGTCGCCATGACGAACCGTACTCAAGTATCACTTCACATCGAACAAGATTCTTTGAGCTATGTCAGCAGTTTTGTCTACCTTGGCGTCCGAGTATCATTCGACAACAACTTATTGCTTGAACTAAACAGAAGGATCGGAAGCGCGTGGAAAGCATTCAACAAATTTCACGATTTTCTTACCAACCGGGCTGTCGCAATGGGACTGAAAGCTAGAGTTTACCGTATGTGCATAGAGCCTGCTCTACTGTATGACAGTGAAATCTGGAGCTCAACGAAGAAAGCAAGAACGAGATTGATTGTGGCACAGCGTTCGATGATGAGAAAAATGGCCGGAGTAACGAGAATGGATAGGAAGAGCAATGAGTGGTTAGCAAACAAAGTACCGATACAAGATGTTCGAGTCCGAGCTATGCACAAGAAATGGACTTGGGCACGACGAATTGCATCACTGGACGACGATAGATGGACGCAGAGAATTGTTTTCTGGACACCGTGGGATAAGGAAAGACCGATTGGACGACCAAGAACGAGATGGCGGGATGAAATAGTGGAGCGAGTAGGAATAAACTGGGCTGATATTTGCAGAAGATACCCCGATAAATGAGTCATACATATATGCGAAGCGAGCTGCGACCTCCTGATTGAGGGACAAACTTACTATCGAGTATTAGTTTAGTAGAAACATGAACGCACGCCTTCGGCGTGCGTTCATGTTTGATCGAGCCGCTTCGCGGCTCGCAAACTAAGTTTCTAAGATTAAAATATTTCTAAAATTTGTTGAATTACTTATTTCGGTTACATCGATTAAAACATTGCTCGATAAAAGTTTTTGGACGCGTCGATAAAAAACTAAATAAACTACTCAAATTTATACGTTAAGTAAAGCTGCGACCTCGCAAACTAAGTTTCTAAGATTAAAATATTTCTAAAATTTGTTGAATTATCAGGTTGGTCCATAAGTCTTTTCCCTTTTCCGCAATTATATATTTTTGGATTTACGAGCCCTTACTTTCAACCGATTCTCATATGGTTCGATATATTCATTGAGTACATCGATACTCTCTTTAGCGCACATTGAGCCAAGCCTCTATTGACAGTATTGCTATCACCAGGTAAAGTGAAATGCTTCGTCGTGCGAAAATATACTTACTATTGTTTAGGCTTGTGCTCTACGGAAATCAGACATTTGACTAATATCTTGAGACCATTGTATAGCGTGGTATTCGTACTTTTCAAAACACTATTGAAACCTGGCTTCCCGTGAACGATGGGGTCAAACTGGTGCGCTTAAAAAATTGCAGTTCCGATCAGCATGACGATAGTAATTTTAATTCACCATATGTTCGAACCCGCATGCATAGACACCCCCAATTCTGCATATTCACGAAGTTACATCTATATTGAGTTTACATTCTAGTTTTGGTGCATGTAGCAATAGTCCTTGCAAAATCTACACAACTCAATTTTACAACATGGATATTTGGGTATGAAAATGCCCATTTTCGATGCATATTTTTTTCAGCAGCGATAGACGATTCGATATTTTAAGTTTTAACGCACAAGCTACCTGTCATCTCCCATATATTAAAAAGGCAAAATTCGGGAATGCCTCTTTCATCAGGAGATTAGACCTTTTCGAACACTCCAGAAATTGAATTTTTGACAATTTTTGCCGTTTGAAGATTTTTTTCAAAATATTGTGGCCTTGAAAGATGGATGAGACCTGACCTTAAATGTTTTCATAATAGTGTGCCCCAATAGTGATTGAATGTAGCGCCCCTACATAGAAGCCAATATCTTCGATCCTCGGAGCAGGAGTTCCGATCGTTTGAGCAGCACTTCATTGCACACGTTGGAATTTTCAAGCCTGTATTTCGAAATTTCGCAAAGTAAGCACATGTTCCTACACATTTTTAGAAAGAGCAACTAACGGGCTTTCCTTTCATGCAAAAGAAAAGGTACCGCAATATTTCTCCGCTGGTTGATAGCAGATCGAACAAAATGGAAAATTTCAACAAAAATTTACTTGGAAACAAATGTCAGTTCTTCGGAAACTCTACAGGGTGCGAGAAAAGTATTGTGACACAATTCAATTAAGCCCCACTTGGTGCGCAGTGTTTTAATTTTTCTCAATTTTTTGCACCATGTACCTTAGCTATGTAGCTATTTAGCGCTCATGTATCAAACAAATATTTCTTTTAGATTACGAGATTTAATTTATTAAAAATTTAGTGAAGAAAAACGATCATGTTTCTCTCACTGCATGAGTCGTATTCTTTAATGCCGCATTACAACAATGTAATAGGTGGCGCATTCCATTGTTTTTTCTCATTTTCTTAGGAACAAATTAAATGGACACATATTTAGACTCGAGCACTTGTGCCCGAGTCTAAATATGCGTCCATTTAATTTGGAGATTTGGTTATACAGCTTAAAAATATTTAAAAGTAAGCTATGACGAACGGCCCTCGAAAAAATTTTCTCGAATAAAGATTAATTTGGAGATTTGGTTCGCAGGCATACAATGGCGAAAGCAGAAATCTATGCTATCATTACTTCGCGAGATATTACATAAAAGACTTGTCACCATACTTTTCTCGCACCCTGTAAAACTAAAGAATACACCAGATGAAGCCAACACTAACGACAAGCAATCGTGTCTGCCAGGGGATATGCCATCATTCGAATCTTCATCCAGTCTCCGGATTAACCAACCATTGAAAACAACAAGATTATAATTGTATTTTTCCAATCATGATTTCGTTGTGTTCTCTGTATCAATAAATGTGTTTAAAAAAGTTATTTGATATATCTGGTAACACAGGAGTAAAGGTTAGTTATTTACTTAACATAGTGATATGAGTTGCTCATTTCATTTTTATCGACGCGTCCAAAAACTTTTTTAATCAATGTAACCGAAATAAGTATTAGGTTGGTCCATAAGTCTTTTCCCTTTTGGAGTGTACAATTCGATTTCATCTAAAATTGTTCCAGCAAAAAAGAATTGCCTGACTCCAAGGCATTATGTAAGGGCACGCTCGTACTTCATTGCCATATATTAGATTTACATCATGGCTTTACAGGGTGCGAGAAAAGTATGGTGACAAGTCTTTTATGTAATATCTCGCGAAGTAATGATAGCATAGATTTCTGCTTTCGCCATTGCATGCCTGCGAACAGTACCTCCAACAATTTTATCACAGTTCCCCATCTATCGATTTTGTCTTTCAGAGCTTTTCGATTTTCAAGTTCGAAAAAATGGGCCCTTGGCCCGCAGCTCATTTTTCTCTTTAATTAATAATAAAAAATCTTCGGATAATAATTCCCCCGCTTTCTCAACTTGAGTATGGAGAGCAACCATTCCTCTTTAAAGTATACTTGTTTAGGCGGAAATACGATATCAGGAAACGGAGAAATATGAAAATAACTGCATCACACTTTGATACGGAATTATCTTTTTGAAAAATAACATTTTCGAATTTCTTTCTCAGCATCCATATATTGAGATATAAACTTGTATGTTATATGCAAGGACCGAATTCTGAATTTTAGTATCGTCAAACTGAATGAAAACATGGTTTAAACTACTGAGCCATACATGAGAAAATATGGCTGAAAACGAAACTTGGGACAGATTCGAAACTGGTACAGAAGTAGATTCGCTTTCCCAATTTAAACTGAAAGCATATTTGCACTACTGAATGGACGTGTACCATAATAAATACGTTTATATTTTTCTATCATTCTTATTTGATGGACGCGACATCTTTATTCGAGAAAATTTTTTCGAGGGCCGTTCGTCACAGCTTACTTTTAAATATTTTTAAGCTGTATAACCTAATCTCCAAATTAAATGGACACATATTTAGACTCGGGCACAAGTGCCCTTCCTAAGAAAAAATAATGGAATGCGCCACATATTACATTGTTGTAATGCGGCATTAAAGAATACGACTCATGCAGTGAGAGAAACATGATCGTTTTTCTTCACTAAATTTTTAATAAATTAAATCTCGTAATCTAAAAGAAATATTTGTTTGATACATGAGCGCTAAATAGCTACATAGCTAAGGTACATGGTGCAAAAAATTGGGATAAATTAAAACACTGCGCACCAAGTGGGGCTTAATTGAATTGTGTCACAATACTTTTCTCGCACCCTGTAGAGCCACATGCATCCGGTAAATCTCCTCACACATTTCGATTGAGTAATAGCAGGCAATCACGGGTCCAAGCACTTCCTTCTTGACAATGTCATCAAGGAGTTCCTTCACGGGAAATTCCTTTAAAAAGATTTTACCCGTAATCATACCTTAACAAATAGCTGCATATTCGACGCATTAGATTGCATGGTGATGAACACATCCGTCGCTTCGCACTGTATATCCATCTCTGATTGATTAATAAGGGGAATAAACATACGCAATCCATCGTTGCGATCACCTTTTCGAATCTCTCTCTGTACCAGGCAATAGATTGCATCCGGTGAGTACATAGTTGAGAGAAAAGGGATCGACGGGGTGGGTGCTGATTGGTGCCGGAAATAGAGAAGACCGGAGTGTTCAATCCGGAGGATGGTATGATGGAGTTGAAGCCAGGAAATGCATCGGCTGAATAGATGAACGAGAATCCGTCATGAAGAAACTTCTTTGCCTAAAGTTGTCGAATTTTTGCAAACCCAAAGTGGTAGATCTTTAGCTATATCTGGTCGCACTGTAACTAACAAAATAAAGATTTTCAATCAATGGGAAAGCAAGTTGAAAATCACTAACCTTGGGGGCAGTGTTCCATCATTGTCATCCTTTTCTGTGTTTGATCCGGAGCGCTTGATCTTGTTCGCGAATTCAGTTGTAAGGAGCTCGCATGTCACGAAATGATGATTCCTTGCGACGATCTATTGATTAGTGAAGAAAATACACGGATAAATTACCAATTGTGCATTCACTCACCCGGAGCCTACTGCCATTGCACAATCCTTTTGAGACGCAGATGTTGCGAAGAAGAATTACGCTCGCACCAACGTTACATAAGCTCTTGAACCCAATAGAGAGTTTGATCGAAACACGGAATGAGCTATTTTCTATGTTAAGCAAAGAACCAAACGTTGCTCCAAAGTTTCACTAACCTTGGGAGGCAGTGTTCCATTCTTCGTATACACTTCTGTATTCGATCCGGAGCGTTTGAGGACGATCTTCTTAACATTATTGGGCATCAGTGCGAATATTACTGACAATGATTGCAACGAATTCACATGAAAAGACATATTGATAAGTTGTTAGTGAATTGAAGCCTTAATTAGCCATTTTTGACGATTTTCAATTCAGAATCATCCAAAATTTATCTTCGATCGAAAGTGATGTTCCTTTTCAGTACTAACTTTCAACATCAGTCAGTATCATGCATATTAATACTGATCATGAAGCCCTTATCACTGCGGATTATTGATCTCAGCCGAAATCGCCGAGAAAAATCACGCCAATCGCTGTGAATGACATCGATCTTTTGCGAAATAACGTTTTTCTCAAGTGACAGATCGTCAGTTTCACAGAAATCCTACTCAACAAACTTTATCAGTCCCAAGGTCTTTTGATTTTTATCGTTATCGATAGGTAGCTTCATTGATTTGCGCTAAACCCCACTCTAATTTATGCAGGTGGCCTCGATTGCTCATGAAGTAGAGCTTTTATCAACACTTTGATCATCCTTTGTCAGAAATACACGCTAACAAACTTTATCAGTTTTATGATCTATCATTATTGATCGATAATTTCCCTTGATTTGAGCTAAAAAGTGTACCAATTTGATAGCAATTACGATACGATATGTAAGTTACAAGAGCCTCCCCACATCGCTCTTATCATATTCCATGCGACAAACCTTATCTGAGCATCAAATATCAGTAGTATTGACGCGCGCGCTCTCTCCATTCGTGTGCTCTCTCACTCTACACTTGGTGAGAGAATCGGCTCACTCCTATGCGCCCTCTACCCCTCCTCGCACGCCTGCCCTCGTGGCCTTGTGGATAGTGAGCTTGTCTCTCGATCCAAAGGTTGGTTTGAGTCCCATCCGCCACGGATCTTTTGCCCGATTTATTCTTATGGTCAGGTGGACAAAAATCGCGGAAAATTCTTGCGGACACTTTAATAATAATAATTTATCTACGTCCGAGGCGCGACGATTCCCTATACATAAAAGAACACAGGATGACAAATTCCCTGGTCAGATTAATAACACTCGGGGAATGCTGGGATCGCGGTGCCAAGTTTGGGAAATATATAGGTATTGTACTATCGATGACGGCGCATCTTTTTCATGTTGACACAAAATCGATTGGGTTACTGTAGGTA
Organism: Pristionchus mayeri; assembly: GCA_036245805.1. Classification (NCBI taxonomy): domain Eukaryota; kingdom Metazoa; phylum Nematoda; class Chromadorea; order Rhabditida; family Neodiplogasteridae; genus Pristionchus; species Pristionchus mayeri. The sequence goes on from BTRK01000002.1 coordinate 8,257,922, forward strand.
GGTCAAAATGGCCGCCAAAGTTGGCACTCTCGCAATTTTCGCCGTTTTTTGCCTATAACTTTTTTCTCTTTGAAGTTAGAGCTTCGGTTCTGCTTAGAAAATTGTAGATCTCGTCGAGATACTCCGGTGCAAAAATTTTTGCTAAGCAATTCGCTCAACGGACGACCTTCTAGGACGTCGTTGAAGGACGACATGACGGGTAAACGTTTCGCTTTTTTTCCGAATCGCATTCTCGCGCTTGGTAAATATGAAAGACGTCGTGGTAAATACTACCAAAGTGAAATCTTGTATAGAAAACGCCGCTCTTTCGAATGAGACCAACGCCATCTTGGTAGGTCAACTTTGAAGTGAGATATCTCCATTTTAGTGGAAGAAGTTTGGTGCGAGGAAAACAAATTTTCTGATCTCGCTGCTTTCTTTGTTAGATTGGTGATTCGGGCTATATACCATCTTGTAGAACTCGTCAAGGCGGTTCGAACAGGCTATTTGATCTTTTAATATATTTCGATTTAAGCGCGGCGCAGTGGGAAAAGGCGCTGTCAACGGCTCAAGTTCGGATCCTGCCGGGTGCAAACCTTTTGCTACATTTTTAGCATTCCTCCAAAGTGTTGGGTAGTTGTCAGAAAGCGTCCTAGCGTGCACCCGAGCACTCCAACTACCCAACCCGGCGCTCCTACTGCGCAAAACACGTTTCGCCTCAAATTTCTCCGTTTTCGGCTAGAAAACCCTCTTTCGACTCGGAATTTTGCACAGATTTCAAATATCAACACGGCGTGCCCCTAGCGAGCGGAAGCTCGGCTAGTTGCCTATACATAAAAGAACATATGTGGCCGATTTACCGCTCAGATTAATAACACTCGGGGAATGCTGGGATCGCGGTGCCAAAATCGGTAAATATATAGGTATGGTACTATCGATGACGGCGCATCTTTTTCATGTTGACACAAAATCGATTGGGTTACTGTAGGTAGGTCAAAATGGCCGCCAAAGTTGGCACTCTCGCAATTTTCGCCGTTTTTCGCCTATAACTTTTTTCTCTTTGAAGTTAGAGCTTCGGTTCTGCTTAGAAAATTGTAGATCTCGTCGAGATACTCCGGTGCAAAAATCTTTGCCAATCAACTCGCTCAACGGACGACCTTCTAGGACGTCGTTGAAGGACGACATGACGGGTAAACGTTTCGCTTTTTTTCCGAATCGCATTCTCGCGCTTGGTAAATATGAAAGACGTCGTGGTAAATACTACCAAAGTGAAATCTTGTATAGAAAACGCCGCTCTTTCGAATGAGACCAACGCCATCTTGGTAGGTCAACTTTGAAGTGAGATATCTCCATTTTAGTGGAAGAAGTTTGGTGCGAGGAAAACAAATTTTCTGATCTCGCTGCTTTCTTTGTTAGATTGGTGATTCGGGCTATATACCATCTTGTAGAACTCGTCGAGGCGGTTCGAACAGGCTATTTGATCTTTTAATATATTTCGATTTAAGCGCGGCGCAGTGGGAAAAGGCGCTGTCAACGGCTCAAGTTCGGATCCTGCCGGGTGCAAACATTTTGCTACATTTTTAGCATTCCTCCAAAGTGTTGGGTAGTTGTCAGAAAGCGTCCTAGCGTGCACCCGAGCACTCCAACTACCCAACCCGGCGCTCCTACTGCGCAAAACACGTTTCGACTCAAATTTCTCCGTTTTCGGCTAGAAAACCCTCTTTCGACTCGGAATTTTGCACAGATTTCAAATATCAACACGGCGTGCCCCTAGCGAGCGGAAGCTCGGCTAGTTGCCTATACATAAAAGAACATATGTGGCCGATTTACCGCTCAGATTAATAACACTCGGGGAATGCTGGGATCGCGGTGCCAAAATCGGTAAATATATAGGTATGGTACTATCGATGACGGCGCATCTTTTTCATGTTGACACAAAATCGATTGGGTTACTGTAGGTAGGTCAAAATGGCCGCCAAAGTTGGCACTCTCGCAATTTTCGCCGTTTTTCGCCTATAACTTTTTTCTCTTTGAAGTTAGAGCTTCGGTTCTGCTTAGAAAATTGTAGATCTCGTCGAGATACTCCGGTGCAAAAATCTTTGCCAATCAACTCGCTCAACGGACGACCTTCTAGGACGTAGTTGAAGCGATATATGGCGGGTCAAAATTTCGCTTTTTTTCCGAATCGCATTCTCGCGCTTGGTAAATATGAAAGACGTCGTGGTAAATACTAGCTCAAAGTGAATTCTTTTATAGAAAACGCCGCTCTTTCGAATGAGACCAACGCCATCTTGGTAGGTCAACTTTGAAGTGAGATATCTCCATTTTAGTGGAAGAAGTTTGGTGCGAGAAAAACAAATTTTCTGATCTCGCTGCTTTCTTTGTTAGATTGGTGATTCGGGCTATATACCATCTTGTAGAACTCGTCGAGGCGGTTCGAACAGGCTATTTGATCTTTTAATATATTTCGATTTAAGCGCGGCGCAGTGGGAAAAGGCGCTGTCAACGGCTCAAGTTCGGATCCTGCCGGGTGCAAACATTTTGCTACATTTTTAGCATTCCTCCAAAGTGTTGGGTAGTTGTCAGAAAGCGTCCTAGCGTGCACCCGAGCACTCCAACTACCCAACCCGGCGCTCCTACTGCGCAAAACACGTTTCGACTCAAATTTCTCCGTTTTCGGCTAGAAAACCCTCTTTCGACTCGGAATTTTGCACAGATTTCAAATGGTAAAAACTAACCAAATATACTGCTATGGGCAGAAAACACTGCTCTTTCGATCTAGGCAATCGCCGTATCGATAAGTTCAAAGGGAGCGGAGATATCGCGAGTAAGCGGGACAACAGGGAGAGGAAAGGGGCTTTCTTTTACTGCATTCGAGATGACGGCTAATTACTTTAATGTTCTGGACCGAAAATGAATAGAGCACTTTGTAGAACTCGTCGAGACGGTTGTTTTGATCTACTAGGCAATTTATTTGGAGCCCATGTGCGCCCGTGGCGAGCCGTGAACGGGCGCGGCGTGATTTTGTACGATTTTGCCCAAAACGCACCCTACTTTTCGAGCCCCTGGTAAGTATAGAAGATGTCGTGGTAAAAACTAACCAATTATACTACTATGGGCGGAAAACACTGCTCTTTCGGTCTAGACAATCGCCGTTACGATATGTTCAAAGGGAGCGGAGATATCGCGAGTAAGTGGGACAACAGGGACAGGAAAGGGGCTTTATATTACTGCATTCGAGAGGACGGCTAATTCATTTGATCTTCTGGACCCAAACTGAATAGAGCATCTTATAGAACTCGTCGAGACGGTTCTTTTGAGCTACTAGATGATGTGGTTGGAGCCCATTGACGCCCGTGGCGAGCGGAGAAAGAGCGCGGCGCTGCCAAACTACCGTATTCCCAGCTCTCTCCACTGCCGGGGCACTTCGCTTGACTCTTCTAGGTGCAGTAGAAGCTACCCATCATCGTCCCAAGTGGCTCAGAGGATGTGTAGATCAGTGGCTTAGTTTGCGTGCACAGGTGTTAGTAACGGAATTACCGCAAATTCTGGGGAATGAACATTGCGGTTGTCCGTGATGTGAAAATAAACAACTGAAACACTCTCAGGTCATTGGGAGCAATCAATATTTATCAATTTTTTAATAAGTAAGTAATGAAAATAAATAAACAAGACAAAATAAAATAAAAATCAGTTTTTGATCACGACTCAAAAATGCATCGTGTTACGGTAATCAGCTTGGAAATTCTGGCAGATCTCTGCGATTATTGATTTTTCCGCATGGTTTCGCTTTCTGTTTCACTCAGTTTTGTAATTTAGAGTTCACTACGAGGGTGTACTGTTCATTTGTACGCATTCCGTGTTGATTCCATTCCATTTTCAATAAACGCATTTGAAGAATATTAGTCCACTTTCTGTTTCCTCTTTCTTGTTGTTAAGTGACTTGTTTTGCTTTATTATTATATAATATTTTGTAGTGGCAATGAAAGATGGCCGTGCGGCCGCGAGAAGGCGAAAGGATTTGGACAGGGAGGGCGGAAAAGTTGAGGTACGTTCCTACATTCTGTTCTTTGAGTCGAGCAGTGATTAATTTTGGTTAAACACTCGATAATATGGTTAAAACATCTTTAACTATGTGCAATTTATAAAACGGGACCATTGAATCGTTGGAAAGATCATAATACATTGAGGAAAGTCGTTGATTATAAGCGTATTTACGGTGCTACTCACTATTTATGCGCTGCTTGCTCATATTCGTGCTAAACCTTTACAGCGTGTTGTTCACCGCTTACTAATAGGTCAATAATCAATGCTGAAATGTTTACAATATTTATATTTATTTATTAAAATTTAAATTCGGTTAAAACTGGTAAACAGGCCGACTTTGTAGGTTTTTTCGAAATTATCGATTGGCGAAGGTGTATTGAGTTTCCTTATAGATTTTGATGCTTCTAAAATATTCTCCACATTCTTACGATTCGATTGATATGCTGGGCGTTGCAAAATATATATTTTGAGAAGAGATAATGCGAATTGAAGCACTCGGCAGTTGATTTGAAATATTTTTTTCACTACTTTTTTTGCATTTTATTATATGTTTCGCAGAGTCCGCCCGCTCGCCCCACGATTGATGTGGGAAGAGGAAAGAAGCAAAGTGGGAGGAGTATGAGGTATGATAAGACTTTTTTAATGTTGGGTAACCCCTGAACAATTCACGTAATGCCAGAATTAGGAAATTAAGTGAATGGGAAAATTCTTGTAATGACGAGTTTAATGTTATTGATTATTTTGTTCACTGTCGTAAGGCCGGCGATTTGGCATTATTGCTAATCCCAAGTGTGAAACATTGAGAGGTTCAGCTTTTTGTGTGGAACTTTCCCCTTTTACTTTTAGAGAGTACAAGAGTGAGGTAATAGATGTTGGATGTGCGTTAGGACACTTTCCTGTCTATGTTGTTAAACTTTAAGATAAACTATAGTATTTACGTGTCCACTCAAATACAGGGCTATACTGATATTCTCTTGGTTAAAGTAATTTATTCGGTTAATGTAATCGTTTATTGGGCATAGTCTTGCCTAGGTACTCTATATGATGGGGAGGGGAGTTAAGCGGACAATACTCTTATTACAAACACAATTTATGAGTATATTATCTCAATCATTCAGCTACGCCACCGTCGAACGTGTGAAGTGAAATGAGGGGAAGATGGAAGATGGAGAGGATGAAAAATATATGTAGGTCAGTTGTATTTTTTACGGAATGGGAAACTAATCGCACCGTATACGTACTTTCTCCTCTTGGTGTCCTCAGTGATGGGCGGATTTGGAACTTCAATTGGCAACCTCCGTATGGGAACTGCTTATTTCAGTACTATTCGTGGATATGGTACATACGGTTAAGAAACAGCAGTTCTGAAATAGCGGTTACTAAACGAATAGTTCCAAAATGGAAAGTTCTCATTCGATGGTTCCCAAAAAGTCTGTTCCAAATTTAAAGTTCCAATTCCGACTATCATAGTGTCGTCAAGTTGATATGTAATATTTGAGTATGCAATGATTGAGGGACACTGTACTGGGTCTACTTTAATTTTATTATTTGGTTGGGTGTGTCAGATTGAGTTTGATGTGTCAAAATAGTTATTCGAAGAGTTTTTATTATTGAAATATTATAGTATCCTTTCAGTGAGTTCTATAGGTCATGCATTTGGTTAAAATTACGATTTTCCAATAATGTGAGCAGTAAATATGTTCATTTCATGTACTACTCTAAATATTTCGATTGATTCAGCTCCGACGTCCTCCCCGACTTGTGGACTGGAGTGAAGAGTAGATGGAGGAGTGAAGATAAAGAAGAAATGTAAATATGTCAGTTTTATCTTTCACAATGAGATACAGTAATCCCACGAAAAAAGTGCTTCCTCTTGTTGGTTAACTGAAAGAGTTAGGTAATACCATCATGACTGTGATGAACTGAAGGGATGGGAGATACCGTACTAGGTCTACCGTAACATCGCAAGTGATTCTTTGTGTTAGATTGAGTTTGATGTGTCAACAAAATTATTGTAAGCCTTGCCGATACTATTGAAATGTTACAGTAACCTTTCTGTTCTGTGAGTTCCATTAGTCATGTATTTGGTTAAAATTATGACTCGCAAATAATTAAAATAGCAAATATTTTCATTCCGAGACTCGAAATTCGAATAGTATTCCTACTTCATTTATGTACTTTCATTCAGCTCCGCGGCCATCTCTAAAGTGTGAAGGAAAGATGGAGGATTGGGAGGGAAGGAGAAATGTAAATAGGTCAGTTGTATCTAGGGACTGCAACGCTGTTAATGAACGAGTAAAACAATTCACAAAATTGTACACAACTGAAAGCTATGCCTGCCTCATTCCGAATTTTCACTTTAGTTTTGTAAAAAATATTTTAATTAATTAGAAAAACATAAATGAATGATAAGCAAAGGGCCGACGCTTTCAGTCCAAGTGGAGCGCATCGCAAGTCACGGTTTTACTAAAATTATCGCAAACTGAAATTCGGTTGCGTTGTAAAACTTCATGAGTGAGGCTCAATACTTTTTTTTCTTATGTTAACGGTACTCCGACAGCAATGAAACATCGCTTAATAATAGAAAGAATAGTTTAATATTGGTAGAACTTCAGAATCAGTTAAGATTACGATACTGAGAACTTTAAAAATCATTTAAAAGAGGACGACTTCCGTATATTTCTGGTTTTTTACCATAAATTGGGAAATGCTGCTCTAAAATAAATATCAAAAAATCTCAAATATACGGAAGTCGTCCTCTTTGGAAACACCGAAAATGTATTTTCACAACGGTAAAACGCTCAACTTTGACAGCCTCATTCTCTTTTATTTGATATTTATATTTATTTTTATTGTGAAAACATTTTTTTGTGATTGATAATCTACTTAAACTGAGGAAATGACGCTTCAATACTTAATTCTGAAAACACGTATATTTTCGATCACGTAGTGCTTCTTCATTTCTTCAATATGTCTCTTCTTACCATGCTTGGTGTTCTTTCATTATGTGTTCTTATTCATTCTAATTAATAAAATTGTCGAATAATTACATTAAATATTTTTAAAAAATGTTTCAAAATATTGAAAGAATTTCGCATCAAAAGTACGGTAGTTTGAAAGCAAAAGCGTCGTAAGGAGGCAACCAATATTCCGTACTCAAAAATTCGGGCTCCCGTCCCTAGTTGTATCTTGCACTAAAAGATACCGTAATCCTATGATACAAGTACTTCTTCCTGTTTGTGTACTTAAAGTGATAGGAAATAATTGGACATGTGGGAAACTGAGGGATGAGAGAGACTGTATTGGGTCTACCGTAACATTGCAAGTGGTTCGCTGTGTCAGATTGAGTTCGGTATGTCAAAATGATTATTGGAAGTGTCGCAAATATTGAAATGTTACAGTAACCTATCTGTGAGCTCCATGAATCAAGCCTTTGGTTAATTTTTTTGTTTTGTAAATATATTTGAGTGGGAAATATGCTCATTCCAAGTGCTACTTTAATTATCTCGATTCATTCAGCTCCGACGTCTTCTCCAACTTATGAAGTGAAGTGAAGGGAAGATGGAGGATTGGGAGGGAAGGAGAAATGCAAATAGGTTAGCTTTATATTGCACTAAAAGATACCGTAATCCTATGATACAAGTACTTCTTCCTGTTTGTGTACTCAAAGTGATAGGAAATAATTGGGCATTTGAGAAACTGAGGTTATGAGAGATACCGTATTGGGTCTACCGTAACATTGCAAGTGGTTCGCTGTGTCAGATTGAGTTCGGTGTGTCAAAATAATTATTGGAAGTGTCGCAAATATTGAAATGTTACAGTAACCTATCTGTGAGCTCCATGAATCAAGCCTTTGGTTAATTTTTTTGTTTTGTAAATATATTTGAGTAGGAAATATGCTCATTCCAAGTGCTACTTTAATTATCTCGATTCATTCAGCTCCGACGTCTTCTCCAACTTATGAAGTGAAGTGAAGGGAAGATGGAGGATTGGGAGGGAAGGAGAAATGCAAATAGGTTAGCTTTATATTGCATTAAAAGATACCGTAATCCTATGATACAAGTACTTCTTCCTGTTTGTGTACTCAAAGTGATAGGAAATAATTGGGCATTTGAGAAACTGAGGGGATGAGAGATACCGTATTGGGTCTACCGTAACATTGCAAGTGGTTCGCTGCGTCAGATTGAGTTCGGTGTGTCAAAATAATTATTGGAAGTGTCGCAAATATTGAAATGTTACAGTAACCTATCTGTGAGCTCCATGAATCAAGCCTTTGGTTAATTTTTTGTTTTGTAAATATATTTGAGTGGGAAATATGCTCATTCCAAGTGCTACTTTAATTATCTCGATTCATTCAGCTCCGACGTCTTCTCCAACTTATGAAGTGAAGTGAAGGGAAGATGGAGGATTGGGAGGGAAGGAGAAATGCAAATAGGTTAGCTCTATCTTGCATTAAAAGATACCGTACTGCTATGGAACAAGTACTTCCTCCTGTTTGTGTACTCAAAGTGATAGGTAACAAATGAGCATGTGATTTTCGGAGGAGATGAGAGATACCGTTGTGGAGTTACTGTAACATCACAAGTGGTTAGCTGTGTCAGATTATTTTCGCTGAGTCGAAATCATTATTTGAGGAGATATTATTATTGAAATGTTACAGTAACGTTTCTGTAAGTTCCATAGAGCATGTGTTTGGTCAAAGTTATGATTTTCAAATGATTTGAAGCATTTTAAAGTAATATTTCGATTTATTCAGCTCCGGCGCCATCTCTAAGGTGTGAAGTGGAGGGAAGGGAAGATGAAGGAGTGGAAATGAAGACGAATAGGCAATAACTGTGCATGTGAGGAACTAAGGAAATGAGAGATAGGGTAGTGAGTTCACCATATGCTCATAAAATGGTCCGGCGTGTTATAATGTTTTCCCTGAGTGTTTCCTTCTATGTTAACGAAACCATTTCAGACGAACCGACGACGACATCGAAGATAAAAGAAGAAGTAAAAATAAGAAGAAATGTATATATTCATGTTGTTCTTAACTTGTATAATGGCATAAAACTATATATTTTAAACACTGTCCACTGTCTTTTCTATGGTCATACTGCCATAATGCAATATCTTATATTTAAATCATTAATAGTTGTTAATGAGCTAATTAAGGGGTTACAAATGGCCTTCAGACGTTATCAAGACCTGGACAGGCTGTTCGAAAGACGATACGCCGTCGTACGATTCAGTGAGTCCTAACCTTTTTTTCTTCCTAAATTAATCTGTCTAATAAAAGATCAACATTTAAAGGGAATTCTAAATATAAAATAACTGAAATGGCAGACATCCGCATCTAAATTTTTTTAAATATATAGTATTATTTTTGCAGTAGTAATTACTTGATTAATTTACAATATTTCAGGAGATAGACCGGCGACGAAAGATGCATTCTCTCAGTGGTATGCGAATCTCTCGAAGAGGATTGAGAATGGACTCCCTCCCTATTCCCACGCCCTCAATGTTGATTCTGCCTCCTTCAAGACTGAACTGAGAATTGTGTTCGAGAATGAATTGATGTGTAGCAGTTTCGTACGACGGGCGATGAGGTTTGTAATATTCTTTCTTAATTTATCTATTATAACTTTTTAATTTAAACCAACAATGTGCTTCCTTTAGATCTGATTTCACGAAGAATAATATTGATGGACTGATATTCGTCGATCGAGAGTATGTTGAATCTACTCTATCTCCTGACAATAAATGGCTTCGAGTCACTCAAAAACTGTCTGGCGAGAAGAATACGGAAGACTTCTTCGGTGAGTATTTATATTTTGTAGAATTGAAGATGGTTTGGAAACATATTTCATTTAAGTGAAGATAAAAGACAATTCAGAGGCGAGTGGAGAACAACAGGCAGTCGGTAAGATTGAAAATACTTGTTAATGTTAATATTTAATTCAGGAACACACCGATCTCTCAAGCGATCAGGTGATCGATCGACCAAAGAAGAAACAAGCAAAACAAAATGTCAGTTAAAATTGGGTTTGCATTACTTTATATTTTTAGAATTAGGCAATAAAGTACGAATTCATTTACTTTTCCTTTCAGCATCATGGGCCCCTTCTCCTCCTAGAAGACGTCGCGCTTCATCTGGTGAAGCGAAGAAGGAAAACGATGCCTCAGCTGGAAGTGATAATGAAGAAAATGAAGGTTAGATTTCTTTTTAAATTTGTTTGTTTATAGTTTGATGTTTAATTTCTCATGACCTTCTCTAAATATGTAAAGTGTAACATGGATAATCCTATTTCAGATTTCGATTATGATCTAGATGCTTTCATTCGTTCCTCTCTCGAAAAAAAAACAAGTACGCAATTTTTCATTAAAAAAAAATGTATCTATAATAATGGTAACAATTTTGTAAGCACTGTTATATCATAAAATGAGATGCTTATTTAAGAAATCAACCCGAACGCGAAAGCGATCAGTACGCTTGCAAATCTAATGGAGGAGAAACAAGATATGATGGATACGAGGAAGAATAAACTCAAAGGAGCTAAGAAAACGTCCGATCCTCAAGTGAAGACATTACTGAAAGGTTAGTTTTCCCTGTTAAATATACGAGTTTTTTTCGTAGAACTATTTATTTATTATGTTAACACAATGATTGCTTCCCAAATGTATAATTTGCAGAGATTCAGTCGATCAATAGAGTAATCAATCGACTCCGAAACGAATCAAAGATGATTAGAAAGGAGGAGATAGCAAAAATGCTTGAAGAATAAGGGAATCCAATTTGTTATTTTCTTATCATAATTCAGTTATGTTCGTTCTACTGTTGTCGACTTTTGCGCTTCTTTTTTGTCATTCCAAATGTTCTTGTTATTTCGGAATAAAACATTATTTATTTCATAAAACTGATTTAAATTAATGAGTTCTAATTCTCATTCTTAATATCTCTCTTCATTGAACCTTGTGACTATAAATAGTGAGTATTTTCTCGAATGCGCTCTAAGTGTGATGCGGCCCTTCAGCTAACCGAAGACGCCTAGATTCACACAGCATTTCGTGAATGTATTCACTATTATAAAACCATTGTTCAACCAACTTTTGTGGCTATAAATCTTCGATATTTTCTCGAATACAATGTAAATACGATGCGGCCCTTTCATCAAAGGAATATGCCAAGATTCGCATTACATTGTGAGGAGGTATTTGCTGATTTTAGTGCCGCATTATTCCAACTCTTCTCACTATAAATAGTGAGTATTTTCTCGAATGCGCTCTAAGTGTGATGCGGCTCTTCAGCTAACAGAAGACGCCTAGATTCACACAGCATTTCGACAATGTATTCACTATTATAAAACCATTGTTCAACTAACTTTTGTGGCTATAAATCTTCGATATTTTCTCGAATACAATGTAAATACGATGCGGCCCTTCCATCAAAGGGAGTTTCCTGGATTCGTATTACATTGTGAGGAGGTATTTGTTGATTTTAGTGCCGCATTATTCCAACTCTTCTCACTATAAATAGTGAGTATTTTCTCGAATGCGCTCTAAGTGTGATGCGGCTCTTCAGCTAACAGAAGACGCCTAGATTCACACAGCATTTCGTGAATGTATTCACTATTATAAAACCATTGTTCAACCAACTTTTGTGGCTATAAATCTTCGATATTTTCTCGAATACAATGTAAATATCAGGTTGTAACATAAGTTTTGTCGCGTCCAATCTCTTATGCATTTTATCCCCAGAAATTCTTCGAATTAATTTAATCTCAATTTCGTTATTCATCATCAGTGAGGGCCTTCGTACTCTTTCTTACGCGCTTTACTTCAGTCCTGTCAAGGCAGTTGAGGAGGCACATTAGTCAGACAAAGTTGTACTGAGATAAGGATTACAAATCATTTTCACGCATCAGCTCTTCTTGAAAAGGATAAATTATGCCGATTTTGTGTGATTTGCGTAAAGTACTACATATGTGCATAATTTTGAACCACTCACGGATAATGACAAACGAAAATCGTTCTAGAAATGTAGACGAGTTTGTATAATGTGGATGGTTGGTGACGGTCGCGAAAACTTTCGCAAGCCGAATTTTCTTCTCAATAGATATCCAGATCCAAATAGTGGTGGAATATAGTTCACCCAAAGTGGTCAGTATGCAGACAACGTTTGGGGTAGATTGGGTTCTGTTGAGATAAGTGGCTCCATTCAGAACGATGGCATGTAAATTAAACTAATGAAATCGGCACTTTGTTCATATTCCTACCTCGCACACATGTTCAATATCTGATTTGTTGTGTCCATCCTAACCATAAACCCTTCCCTTACTAGTATCTACTTGGGATAAGTTTGGAAATAAATAGCTTTTGAATGACAATCTTTAATTCGAAACACCTAAACTTGCATATTTTGGTAAAATTGTGCGCGAATTGAATTAATAAAAATTCAAATTTCCCACAAGTGGAGTGTTCTTTCTCTCACTTGTTTAATGATAAATTATACCTCCATGAGTGGTAATTAGAACGCACTTATGTTAGTCACTGTTGTTGCAATTCTGGATTCAGAAGAGTTGGTCAAGTTGGCTACGAATCAGCGGCTAACCTTACACTCAGCGAAGTATATCTTTGATTCCGCTCAACATAGCACCATATCTGGCGCATATTTTGAAAGAGCATTGACGGGGTATATCACCATGCTGTAGAAGTTTGGTTCATTATTCATCTCTGCGAACTAGCACCTGATCAAACGAATTAAAAAAATCTGCACCAAATTTAAATCAGTTCATATTAATATTTTTCGCATAGCCAGCGTGCGCAGTTCAGCTCTACCCTATGGTTTGAATGTGCATGAACACCCCAAACATATACTAGGAGGTCAGGCATTGATAATATTTGAGAAGTATCCTTCATGGAAATATTGTGAACCTCCGAAATGCGACAAAACTTATGTTACAACCTAATACGATGCGGCCCTTTCATCAAAGGAATATGCCAAGATTCGCATTACATTGTGAGGAGGTATTTGCTGATTTTAGTGCCGCATTATTCCAACTCTTCTCACTATAAATAGTGAGTATTTTCTCGAATGCGCTCTAAGTGTGATGCGGCTCTTCAGCTAACAGAAGACGCCTAGATTCACACAGCATTTCGACAATGTATTCACTATTATAAAACCATTGTTCAACTAACTTTTGTGGCTATAAATCTTCGATATTTTCTCGAATACAATGTAAATACGATGCGGCCCTTCCATCAAAGGGAGTTTCCTGGATTCGTATTACATTGTGAGGAGGTATTTGTTGATTTTAGTGCCGCATTATTCCAACTCTTCTCACTATAAATAGTGAGTATTTTCTCGAATGCGCTCTAAGTGTGATGCGGCTCTTCAGCTAACAGAAGACGCCTAGATTCACACAGCATTTCGTAAATGTATTCACTATTATAAAACCATTGTTCAACCAACTTTTGTGGCTATAAATCTTCGATATTTTCTCGAATACAATGTAAATACGATGCGGCCCTTCCATCAAAGGAATATGCCAAGATTCGCATTACATTGTGAGGAGGTATTTGCTGATTTTAGTGCCGCATTATTCCAACTCTTCTCACTATAAATAGTGAGTATTTTCTCGAATGCGCTCTAAGTGTGATGCGGCTCTTCAGCTAACAGAAGACGCCTAGATTCACACAGCATTTCGTGAATGTATTCACTATTATAAAACCATTGTTCAACTAACTTTTGTGGCTATAAATCTTCGATATTTTCTCGAATACAATGTAAATACGATGCGGCCCTTCCATCAAAGGGAGTTTCCTGGATTCGTATTACATTGTGAGGAGGTATTTGCTGATTTTAGTGCCGCATTATTCCAACTCTTCTCACTATAAATAGTGAGTATTTTCTCGAATGCGCTCTAAGTGTGATGCGGCTCTTCAGCTAACAGAAGACGCCTAGATTCACACAGCATTTCGACAATGTATTCACTATTATAAAACCATTGTTCAACTAACTTTTGTGGCTATAAATCTTCGATATTTTCTCGAATACAATGTAAATACGATGCGGCCCTTCCATCAAAGGGAGTTTCCTGGATTCGTATTACATTGTGAGGAGGTATTTGCTGATTTTAGTGCCGCATTATTCCAACTCTTCTCACTATAAATAGTGAGTATTTTCTCGAATGCGCTCTAAGTGTGATGCGGCTCTTCAGCTAACAGAAGACGCCTAGATTCACACAGCATTTCGACAATGTATTCACTATTATAAAACCATTGTTCAACTAACTTTTGTGGCTATAAATCTTCGATATTTTCTCGAATACAATGTAAATACGATGCGGCCCTTCCATCAAAGGGAGTTTCCTGGATTCGTATTACATTGTGAGGAGGTATTTGCTGATTTTAGTGCCGCATTATTCCAACTCTTCTCACTATAAATAGTGAGTATTTTCTCGAATGCGCTCTAAGTGTGATGCGGCTCTTCAGCTAACAGAAGACGCCTAGATTCACACAGCATTTCGTGAATGTATTCACTATTATAAAACCATTGTTCAACCAACTTTTGTGGCTATAAATCTTCGATATTTTCTCGAATACAATGTAAATACGATGCGGCACTTCCATCAAAGGAATATGCCAAGATTCGCATTACATTGTGAGGAGGTATTTGCTGATTTTAGTGCCGCATTATTCCAACTCTTCTCACTATAAATAGTGAGTATTTTCTCGAATGCGCTCTAAGTGTGATGCGGCTCTTCAGCTAACAGAAGACGCCTAGATTCACACAGCATTTCGTGAATGTATTCACTATTATAAAACCATTGTTCAACTAACTTTTGTGGCTATAAATCTTCGATATTTTCTCGAATACAATGTAAATACGATGCGGCACTTCCATCAAAGGAATATGCCAAGATTCGCATTACATTGTGAGGAGGTATTTGTTGATTTTAGTGCCGCATTATTCCAACTCTTCTCACTATAAATAGTGAGTATTTTCTCGAATGCGCTCTAAGTGTGATGCGGCTCTTCAGCTAACAGAAGACGCCTAGATTCACACAGCATTTCGTAAATGTATTCACTATTATAAAACCATTGTTCAACCAACTTTTGTGGCTATAAATCTTCGATATTTTCTCGAATACAATGTAAATACGATGCGGCCCTTCCATCAAAGGAATATGCCAAGATTCGCATTACATTGTGAGGAGGTATTTGCTGATTTTAGTGCCGCATTATTCCAACTCTTCTCACTATAAATAGTGAGTATTTTCTCGAATGCGCTCTAAGTGTGATGCGGCTCTTCAGCTAACAGAAGACGCCTAGATTCACACAGCATTTCGTGAATGTATTCACTATTATAAAACCATTGTTCAACTAACTTTTGTGGCTATAAATCTTCGATGTTTTCTCGAATACAATGTAAATACGATGCGGCCCTTCCATCAAAGGGAGTTTCCTGGATTCGTATTACATTGTGAGGAGGTATTTGCTGATTTTAGTGCCGCATTATTCCAACTCTTCTCACTATAAATAGTGAGTATTTTCTCGAATGCGCTCTAAGTGTGATGCGGCTCTTCAGCTAACAGAAGACGCCTAGATTCACACAGCATTTCGTGAATGTATTCACTATTATAAAACCATTGTTCAACCAACTTTTGTGGCTATAAATCTTCGATATTTTCTCGAATACAATGTAAATACGATGCGGCACTTCCATCAAAGGAATATGCCAAGATTCGCATTACATTGTGAGGAGGTATTTGCTGATTTTAGTGCCGCATTATTCCAACTCTTCTCACTATAAATAGTGAGTATTTTCTCGAATGCGCTCTAAGTGTGATGCGGCTCTTCAGCTAACAGAAGACGCCTAGATTCACACAGCATTTCGTGAATGTATTCACTATTATAAAACCATTGTTCAACTAACTTTTGTGGCTATAAATCTTCGATATTTTCTCGAATACAATGTAAATACGATGCGGCACTTCCATCAAAGGAATATGCCAAGATTCGCATTACATTGTGAGGAGGTATTTGTTGATTTTAGTGCCGCATTATTCCAACTCTTCTCACTATAAATAGTGAGTATTTTCTCGAATGCGCTCTAAGTGTGATGCGGCTCTTCAGCTAACAGAAGACGCCTAGATTCACACAGCATTTCGTAAATGTATTCACTATTATAAAACCATTGTTCAACCAACTTTTGTGGCTATAAATCTTCGATATTTTCTCGAATACAATGTAAATACGATGCGGCCCTTCCATCAAAGGAATATGCCAAGATTCGCATTACATTGTGAGGAGGTATTTGCTGATTTTAGTGCCGCATTATTCCAACTCTTCTCACTATAAATAGTGAGTATTTTCTCGAATGCGCTCTAAGTGTGATGCGGCTCTTCAGCTAACAGAAGACGCCTAGATTCACACAGCATTTCGTGAATGTATTCACTATTATAAAACCATTGTTCAACTAACTTTTGTGGCTATAAATCTTCGATGTTTTCTCGAATACAATGTAAATACGATGCGGCCCTTCCATCAAAGGGAGTTTCCTGGATTCGTATTACATTGTGAGGAGGTATTTGCTGATTTTAGTGCCGCATTATTCCAACTCTTCTCACTATAAATAGTGAGTATTTTCTCGAATGCGCTCTAAGTGTGATGCGGCTCTTCAGCTAACAGAAGACGCCTAGATTCACACAGCATTTCGACAATGTATTCACTATTATAAAACCATTGTTCAACTAACTTTTGTGGCTATAAATCTTCGATATTTTCTCGAATACAATGTAAATACGATGCGGCCCTTCCATCAAAGGGAGTTTCCTGGATTCGTATTACATTGTGAGGAGGTATTTGCTGATTTTAGTGCCGCATTATTCCAACTCTTCTCACTATAAATAGTGAGTATTTTCTCGAATGCGCTCTAAGTGTGATGCGGCTCTTCAGCTAACAGAAGACGCCTAGATTCACACAGCATTTCGTGAATGTATTCACTATTATAAAACCATTGTTCAACTAACTTTTGTGGCTATAAATCTTCGATATTTTCTCGAATACAATGTAAATACGATGCGGCACTTCCATCAAAGGAATATGCCAAGATTCGCATTACATTGTGAGGAGGTATTTGTTGATTTTAGTGCCGCATTATTCCAACTCTTCTCACTATAAATAGTGAGTATTTTCTCGAATGCGCTCTAAGTGTGATGCGGCTCTTCAGCTAACAGAAGACGCCTAGATTCACACAGCATTTCGTAAATGTATTCACTATTATAAAACCATTGTTCAACCAACTTTTGTGGCTATAAATCTTCGATATTTTCTCGAATACAATGTAAATACGATGCGGCCCTTCCATCAAAGGAATATGCCAAGATTCGCATTACATTGTGAGGAGGTATTTGCTGATTTTAGTGCCGCATTATTCCAACTCTTCTCACTATAAATAGTGAGTATTTTCTCGAATGCGCTCTAAGTGTGATGCGGCTCTTCAGCTAACAGAAGACGCCTAGATTCACACAGCATTTCGTGAATGTATTCACTATTATAAAACCATTGTTCAACTAACTTTTGTGGCTATAAATCTTCGATGTTTTCTCGAATACAATGTAAATACGATGCGGCCCTTCCATCAAAGGGAGTTTCCTGGATTCGTATTACATTGTGAGGAGGTATTTGCTGATTTTAGTGCCGCATTATTCCAACTCTTCTCACTATAAATAGTGAGTATTTTCTCGAATGCGCTCTAAGTGTGATGCGGCTCTTCAGCTAACAGAAGACGCCTAGATTCACACAGCATTTCGACAATGTATTCACTATTATAAAACCATTGTTCAACTAACTTTTGTGGCTATAAATCTTCGATATTTTCTCGAATACAATGTAAATACGATGCGGCCCTTCCATCAAAGGGAGTTTCCTGGATTCGTATTACATTGTGAGGAGGTATTTGCTGATTTTAGTGCCGCATTATTCCAACTCTTCTCACTATAAATAGTGAGTATTTTCTCGAATGCGCTCTAAGTGTGATGCGGCTCTTCAGCTAACAGAAGACGCCTAGATTCACACAGCATTTCGTGAATGTATTCACTATTATAAAACCATTGTTCAACCAACTTTTGTGGCTATAAATCTTCGATATTTTCTCGAATACAATGTAAATACGATGCGGCCCTTTCATCAAAGGAATATGCCAAGATTCGCATTACATTGTGAGGAGGTATTTGCTGATTTTAGTGCCGCATTATTCCAACTCTTCTCACTAAAAATAGTGAGTATTTTCTCGAATGCGCTCTAAGTGTGATGCGGCTCTTCAGCTAACAGAAGACGCCTAGATTCACACAGCATTTCGTGAATGTATTCACTATTATAAAACCATTGTTCAACCAACTTTTGTGGCTATAAATCTTCGATATTTTCTCGAATACAATGTAAATACGATGCGGCACTTCCATCAAAGGAATATGCCAAGATTCGCATTACATTGTGAGGAGGTATTTGCTGATTTTAGTGCCGCATTATTCCAACTCTTCTCACTATAAATAGTGAGTATTTTCTCGAATGCGCTCTAAGTGTGATGCGGCTCTTCAGCTAACAGAAGACGCCTAGATTCACACAGCATTTCGTGAATGTATTCACTATTATAAAACCATTGTTCAACTAACTTTTGTGGCTATAAATCTTCGATATTTTCTCGAATACAATGTAAATACGATGCGGCCCTTCCATCAAATGGAGTTTCCTGGATTCGTATTACATTGTGAGGAGGTATTTGCTGATTTGAGTGCCGCATTATTCCAACTCTTCTCACTATAAATAGTGAGTATTTTCTCGAATGCGCTCTAAGTGTGATGCGGCTCTTCAGCTAACAGAAGACGCCTAGATTCACACAGCATTTCGTGAATGTATTCACTATTATAAAACCATTGTTCAACTAACTTTTGTGGCTATAAATCTTCGATATTTTCTCGAATACAATGTAAATACGATGCGGCACTTCCATCAAAGGAATATGCCAAGATTCGCATTACATTGTGAGGAGGTATTTGCTGATTTTAGTGCCGCATTATTCCAACTCTTCTCACTATAAATAGTGAGTATTTTCTCGAATGCGCTATAAGTGTGATGCGGCTCTTCAGCTAACAGAAGACGGCTAGATTCACACAGCATTTCGTGAATGTATTCACTATTATAAAACCATTGTTCAACTAACTTTTGTGACTTTAAATCTTCGTATTAGTATTCTTCTACTTTTATTCTTGCTAAATTAATGTCTTGATTCAATTCTTTCCCTAACTTTTCTATCTTCAGCGCGCAGCGCACACTCGCATTCTCTACGCACTGCATAAATTTTTTTTTAATTTTTTTAATTTTTTTAAATCTCTTTTTTTATCGATTTTTTCTTATCTCCTCTAATCATAATCTCATGAATGATATTGTTCTAACATTTTGAAATTGCATAACTAATTTATTGTGGATTACGATGCTTATATTTTGAAGAACTGATTTTTTCCTGTCCGCAGTGATTTTTTTCACGAAAGCTCTTTAGTATTTAGTAGAGTGATATGACTTTTTCAACATGAGACATTAGTTAGAAAATTTAAAATCAGTTCTTCACAATATGATCATCGTATTCGACGATAAGCTGGTTATAACATTCCAAAATGTCAGAGAAATATCCTTTACGAGAAAAAAGTATGATGAGATTGAAAAGAAAGTTCTCGATAAATTGTGCGCGCATTTCTATAGAATTGTGGTCAAACGTAAGAAAGAGTCATGAAGTGAATTTGACTATTCTTTTCACTTTATATATTGAAATTCGTAATAATTCAATTCACGATTTATTCTAACTTTTGATCACAATCCATTAATTATGGTACAATATTGATTGCATGTCGCGTGAATTTATTTATGCTCGAATTATCGCGTATTTGTGTCCAATGCCCTTACTAAAGAATACTCATTGCAGGAATGCGCTCATGTGTCCTCCGCTCTCTTCTTCCCTCGGGTTTCGACCCGGGAGATCCAGGTGGAATGACGGACTCCGCAAGGAATCCTGACCGCCTTCTACAAAGGTGTGGCATAATGTCTGTTAATCAATCCCGGGTTACGGACTGCTGCACCTTTGCTGTGCCATCCCCCGACCACAAAAAGAACAACAACGAAGAAAAAAACTCGAAATCAATTGAAAATAATGATGCAAATGAAAACAAAGAAATATTTGTCTCAAACAATATCAATGATCGTGAAATTGGAAAAACTGAAAACTGCACTGATCAAAATAATGATGCTAAAAGGAATTACAAACTGTCATTTGAAAACGAAAATACAAATGAAAACAGTGAATTCCTGTACTCAAACAAAATTAACGATCACGCAATTAAAAGAGGAGGAAAATCTGCAGAAACGGAAAAAATGATTTCCCAACTGCAACTTGACTTGTTCATTTCCGATCTATTAAATAATTTACTGTCTGAGAACGATTCTAAAATACTGTTATTCAACAACCAGCTGTATTCCAAATGTGAAAAAGTGCTTCAAGAGAATAATGATATTGAATTCACTAAAGATAGCAGCCTTCTTAGCCTTAAACATATGATCCTCATCGATAGTGATCTTATTCCGAATCTTGAAAACAAACGAACAGATAAAATGATATTTTTAATTAGTGATTCGTAACGAAATCATTTCCTAGCAGCCATTCTCGATGGAAATGATCTAACATTCCTTGACAGTAGTAAAAGTGAGAGAATAACGTATGCTCAAAACGAGCACATAATCGTGAAATTTATTAAAGCTCTCAGAAATGATAATTCATCAATTGATGTCAAAGTTGAAGACAATTGTAACCAACAAACCGATGGATCCAGCTGTGGACTATTTGTCTGTGCGTATATAGATGAATACTTAAGCAGTCAAAATTACCATCTTTATCTTGGATATGATTTTGAAAACCTTCGAGAAAGGATAATTAATACAACTGCACCTTATATCAATATTTTGCAAGAAAGTTTCGATAATTTATCAAATGATATGATCGATACTTATGCAATGAATTGTAAAATTGTGGCAGTATCACGAAAATGCACACCAACTATTTATGTTCCTTATGCTGCATTCACTGTGGCCAAAGATCCTCAAGCAACTGAACAGCAAATTCTTGGATTCATTGAACTTGAAGATGAGAGGAAACAGTGTGTGACAATAATTGAAAATTGCAATACATGTGCGATGTGCATATTTTATTCTTCTGAAAATAACCAAGCAAAGATATTCTATTCCTTTTCGGAAAAGTCTCCACTTTCTCTTCAGGAATATTCATCCGTAAAATCAGTTCATGAAAGAGTGATGAAAATTGTTTTCCACAATGCTTCTAATATCGCATATTCTTACGAGAAAATTGCTCAGCAATCATCTGTTGCATTCTCTAAGTTTTATATGCTAAATAACTTGAAAACAATAATTTGCAATGAATCATACGACACAAATTCAATATATCTTCCCGATGTAAGACATCAAGTGTTCCGTTCTCTAACAGGAATCAAGTTGTGGGGACAGCCTCAACGTTCAATTACCTTCAGATACAGAGATAATGCAGAAGTAGAAATGCAATTCCTATTAAATACGAATGAAATGATTGAGACCGCAACTTTTGATAAAATGACCACTTATTTACTAAGCGATTCAAATAAAAATGACATTCTCATTGTGAAAAGTCTCTATACAGGAGAAATATTGCAAAGAACTGTAAAGAAAAATACAATCAATTTTGGATCAGATAACGAGATCCTCGAAAACGCATTCATAAACTATCAACAAGGCCAAATATACAGTAAAATCGTTATCCCTATTAGAGAAACTATGCATTTTTGGATAATTGAATTTGATATTCAATCGAAGACCACGAATGTGTATGATTCAATTGCAAGTAAACATATCATGAACGAAAACACTAATTCACTAGCAAGACAACTCGTCCAAAAGATTCTACACGTTTCCCTTGGAATGCTTTTAAATCAATGGAATCCTAAGATAATAACTGAAATTCCTCTTCAGAATGATAGCACAAGCTGTGGACTATTTTCACTACACTACATAAATCATATACTATCCAGAGTCGCTCTTATAAATTTCAATCCAGCCCGTTCTCGACAACACATTGCCGAAATAATATTTGCACATGATAATGAAGGAGTATTGAGACCCGTGGAAATTCCACTCGGAAGAAATCCAATCAACACATCAACAATTCACTTATTCGAAAATTTACCGAACCCAATAATAAACCGCCCAGTTTTCAAGAAACCGATACCACTTCCTATCCCTAATGTGCCTAATAAGAATATCAACATTAATAAGAACTATACAACTGTTCAAAAGGTTCCCAAGAAAAATGCTACGAAAGTAGAAGCTAAGAAGAAACCAGAGAATGTTAAAACTGTTCATAAAATTGTCAGTTATATCTCAAATGATGATGTTCAATATGATGAGGAAGAAAATAAAATTGTAACAAAAAATCGTAATCGGCCGTACAATACATATGATAATTGTAATGACGACGAGTCTGATAGGAAAGAGATTAATAAGGCACCAACTAAATTGGGTCCAAATCCGCTCACCAGAGAAGTCGTTGATCGTTGTATGAATACTATTATAAGAAACGTGACATCTACCGAGCGAAATGTGGTATTTCGATGTGATGCCTCAGTTTTCTTCGCACGTCCGAAACACAACCAGCATCAACTTATACACATAAATGCTCGAGAATATTTCAGTGAATTCAATGGAGCTTCTATTGAAAATTCTGAATCTGATAAAATATTTATTCCAATTTGCTTTGGAAAGAAACAATCGAAAATGCTGCTTGCATTCTTCATGCCAGCATTCACAGAAACTGTAATCTACAGTCCCTTCTTGTTAAGCAGAGGTGACACAAAGTACGTAAAAAGTGTTCTTAAACGTGTTCTTTTAATGTTCAAAATTATGACAAAAGAAGCTGTCGATGAAATTAAATATACTTTTCAAAAATGTGAGCAAACGTTACAAGAATGGGAATGCCCACTTTACACTTTGCACTTTTTTGAGAATATTATTAAGAATGGAAAACTTGAATCAGATAATTTTTCTGCTACAGAGTATAGAGCACAATTATCTGAAAATATTTTCCCTCAACAATTGAGAAACGAAGAGATTCGGGAACAACCGATAAATGAAAAGGAAAACATCGTTGAAGAATCGGTTGTACCGACCACTTCCGATATTTCACTTGCACAAATCGATTCCACAGGGCAGAATAATGAATACATGAGTAACCAAGATGCTATTGTACCGGTGATTACTTCTCCATCGAAAATACAATTTGATTTCGATCCTACCCTCATCAAAGCAGAGCCACTAGACGAGATGCCGGATGAACACTATCGCGATAATAATGATATGTTTAACTGTTTTGATGATCCAATCAATACTTCTGACATTGAAGATGTTCATAGAATGAAAAATTATGATGAAAATGGTAAGGAAATCCCATTCTTCATTATCAACATCAAAGACTATCTCACTCTGAATGGCACTCGATGGGTAAATGATCAAGTGATCAATGCATACATGTGCATATTTAGAGATCCGAAAATGTTTCTGAGTACTGATGCTAGATACAAAACTGGAGGAATAAGACCCGTTCTTTCAATACTATCTGAAGTGTACCATAGACCAAAAAAAGGTCGAATATTAAAAAAAGAGAATGTGTACACGTACGAGTACGTGCTGTTCCCATATTGCACACAAAGACACTGGAAACTGTGCATTTTTTATGTCAAAAATGAAAATGCGATCATTTTTGATTCTCTTAATGTTCCATTCACAAAAAATGAACGTGAACGTATCAGAAACGTATGGGATGATCTGAGAGATGAAAAAGACAGAGAAGGAAAACAAGCTCTCTCATTCACAATTAACCCAAGAGGCAAGACAATGTTTCAAAATGATTTGATCAACTGTGACATATATGTATGTCTCCATGCTCTATATTTTCTGGGTGAGCATACGTTGCCCAAAGAGCACTGTATGACAAAACATCGAGAAGATTTAATGATAGTTCTCCAAGATTCACTCTGTGTCTCCATCAGCCTCGAGGATGGAAGAATTGTTGATAACACTTATCACAAAGAACTCAGAGAGATACGAAAAAGAGATTTACCCGAAGCTGCGTTGTGGTTCTCGAAATACGAATCTACAATAAAATCAAATAATAAAGGAATAAATAATACCAATACAAATGTAGTTGAAGATAAGAATGCAACTGACATCAATAGAAGTCAGTATGTTGCTCCGAAAACACCTAAAAGGAAAATTGAATCTTCTAATGTTCCAACGAATGTGAACCAAGATAATGGAGAAGTGAGCAGTGATTTAGCTGATTGTCTCTCAGAGAATCTTGTACTCCATACTCCAGTTAAGAAGTCACGAAAAAGTGCTCGCAGAGCAAACGATGATGTTATATTCGCTGTTCCTGAAACACCAAAAAGGAGATCGAGGTCTAAGACACCTGCTGTCCCTTCTAATGACTCAACTACGATTGTCGATAAGAGAGTTCGATCAGAGTCACTAGATGATATGCCGGTAGCAGTAACTCACACCATGACAATTCATGAATCAGATGTATCAATGGAAAATTCTGAAACACACGATGCATCAGCACAACTCGTTGCACAAACGAAGACAATGAAAACTTTATCTTGTGAATTTGTGAATGAATCTCTTGAATTCATTCTGCGATCGAAAGATATTTCTCTCGCAAAAACAGATATTTTTGATCTCCGAAAGAAATTTAGAATGGAATTCTTTTCCATCCTGAATAAGAATGCTGATAAAATAGTATTTCCATGCTTCAGAATGAATAGACAAAAACTTGTCCATTGTTTCCTCATCGGATATTTGAGATCAATACACAAAGTTGTTGTACACTACGTTATTAATAGAATTGATCAGAAAACAACTGATGAAGCAATTTAAAAAATGCGAAGCGTAATCGATCATCTATTCCCAGACGATAATCTTTCTCAAAGTTTAGAATGCATGGTAGCTAAGCATGACGAGACTAAGATGGACAAATCATACAGTGAAATGTCTGTCATTACTCTCTTACGTTGTGTGGAAAATTTTGCAAATTCCCTTGGATCTTGTGATCTTTCCGATATGAATAACTATCACGATTCTTTAATCAAAAGATTTGAAAAGAATAACAAAGATAGCGATACGAATCTTCAAGATGAATTGATGGAATCTCCTTCTCGACTGTTCAATAGATCATCCAGAGCTTCATCAGTCGCATCTCGAAGATCAACGAGATCAACCCCTGTGAGATCTACTGATGATGATGCGAGAAAAATCACTGAAGATACATCAGAAATTAATCCAGTGCAGATTCCGATTCGAGCTGATTCTCTTGAATTGTTCTCTGACAACAGTGATCGAGAATCAATTGCACCACAATCGCGATCAGTCTCAGTTACATCAAATAGAACTGAATGCACTGAAAATTCTGTTCAAATTAAGAACGAATCCATTTGTGTGGATAGAGAGAAAATTATCGATATCATACAATCACGAACCAAGTTTCTAACTGCATCCCATTTTGAACAAGTATTGAGTTTTTTTATCGACGCATCTGTTATATTGGCAAAATGCAGCTTGATTAATAAAAACATTAAGTTGAAACGCGAAAACGTAACTAAATACTTTTACAACTTGTCGTTCCCAATAAAAGCTGAACGAGTAATTTTCCCAGTTATGAAAATGAAAAGCAAGAAAGTTGAACTATGTATGGTATTATTTTACTCAAGAGACAATGAAATGTTGGATATGTATTCCAAGAAAATCCACAAAACCAAAAGACAATGATTGGATTAAAAACATTGTTCAACAATCTATTAAATTAATTTACGATAAAGACGTCTCATTTGAATTGTTTAAAGAAGAATTCGCGCCTGAGAACGATTTCTTTAAAGAGCAATTGCTTATGCTTCGTCATTGCAAAATTTATTTATCTCTATCAACTCACATCAATAATTTTTCTTCATTTAATTACGATGATTACTGTGAAGAAATTATCAAAAAATTGAAAGGAGAAGCCTTGATGATACCAGAAGTTTCTAATGATGAAGAAAGTATTCAAAATGCAATGAATACCGCTGATTCGAAACAATCTAACGATGAACAATTCAAATCTGTTCAAATTACAGCTGAAATGGTCAAAACTATATATGGCCAGTCAGAACTTTGCTCAGAAATAATGGACGCGGGAATTGAGATAATGATTCCCCGAGATAAGTATAAGCAAGCGACATTATTGCCTTCAAACATATTCGATAATTATTTAAAAACTAAATGTATTAGCGTAACAGTTAAAAAACAGAAACAAACAGATAAACGTTTCTACATGCCATTGAGAATTTCTAATAGATGGGTTCTTGTTGAGTATTACTCAACTTGTGCAACTGTTATCGATTCTCGAGGAGGATTAAACAGTGCAGAAAAGAAAATTGTCCATGACTTCTTAAATGAATTATTCGATATTAAAATGCATCAAAATGATATCGAACATGATCCAGATAGAAGTTTCGTAGATGATTCTTGCAGCAGTGGATTAATAACACTCATAAATGCATGCATCTCTATTTCGAAAGAGGATAATGTTGATGCAAATAATTTCAAGGAGTGGTTGAAAGACGAATTAATTAAAACTTACAATATTGATCAACAAAAGATCGATCAACACAATGTTAATGAGAACATTACAGCTGAACTACCGAGATTACGGAAAAGGCGACACGAATCGTCTTCAAAACCTGAAAGTAAAAAGAAATCAAATGATACAAATTTAATGGAGTTTCTAATTAAACATGGATTAGTCTCAAATAGAGATGTTGAGGGCAATCCATTGTTTGAAATTGAGCTTGGAGACCTACGATTCTTCAGAGATAATTCTGAAGCACCTGCGAAAATGCTCCATGTTCTAATTGCGGAACGAATTTCTCGAAATGATAGCTCTAAATACAAAGCAGTGAACGCCGAATTTGTTGAAACATATTTCAAAGATGGTATTTCGGGCAACATTAAATCATTGCGAGAAGAAGGGAAACACTATATTATGCCATTCTTGCATAAAAAGAGTTGGTATTTAAGTGTGATTAAAAACGATAAAACAAGCCCAGAGCTGATTATCTTTCTCAACGAAAACCAAGAAAAGAATAATTTCGAGTCGAAATTAACACAAATTTCAAACATCCTTAAGGATACAGATAACTCGGTTAAAATATCTTATTATACTGATAATATTGTGAAATCAAGACTATCTGCTAACTCATTTGTAGCATTGCTGTCTAATTTAAATTATATTCTCAATTCATCTCATTCATTTGACATAAATAAGTACTTAAAAATTGAGTATAAAATGAAATTTATCATTTTAAATGATATTATTCAATCTCCAAAAATTGCAATCAATTTATCTGATGATGAGAAGAATAAGTTCTGTAAGACATTCAAAAAACCGATATTTAGTGTAGATCGGTTGAAAGAATTGGATGACTTGTCCTTTAACATCAGTGAAGAAATATTTAATGCTTACGTGTGCAGTATTCAATCGACACACACGATGGTGTTGCCACTACAAGCTTTCTCGTCAGAAGTTCGCCTCGAAGGCTTCTCTCTTGACAGAAGAGATTGCTTAATCATCCCATTTAAAAGAGATTCACACTATTGCGTAGCAATAATTCGCGATAGAAAGTGCTCTATATACGACAAAGAAATTAATGCAAATTGTACAGCGTTGTATGCACAACTGCAAAGTGTATCGTCCTTGTATGAAAGAAATCGAGCAAGTTGCACGATTGAAAAAATATATCCTCCTAACCTACAACCAGTAACTTCACTCGCATTCATTACTTGAATTATTCATTCTTTCATTCAATATAAAAGAAATATTTTATACAAATTTGATACGCTGTCTCTAAAAACTTTAATTAAGAGACAACTCGCATCGGAACCATTCGTGGAAACAACAGATACAGAGTGGAAGTATGTTGATGAAGTGTGTAGAATGAGAGTTAATGATAATGGATCTTCAGTATCAGAATACTCTCACTCTAAAACTATTAGAGTAAATAATCGCAGAGCTAATCGGAATGCGAATATGACTAATAGAAGAACAATCACTCAACAGACGAATCGATTTCATATTGGAAATCCTCTTCCTGAGATTTTCATATTGCTCTCTCAAATTGAGTGTGAGCACTGCAAAGCTCATATTTACAAACATTACGAAGATCCGAAAGTTTGCTGCAAAAACGGCGACGTTTATCTTGGTGATCAAATTCACGTCAAAATCACAGTGAAGAAAATGCTGGAACTCAAAGAGAATATTCACAAGTGTTCTTCCTCTGCTCCGTACAGAATGCTTGGAGAAATGAACAGAAAACATTCATTTGCGTGTCGAACCACCAAATCAATGCCGAGAAACAAATTCCCGAAGGGAGGAACCATCCCTATTAAAATAAATGGTGCATACAAAGTAGCTCCAGTAAGCATCGATATTTCTCCTTATGCAGGAAATCATTTCACTTGCCTGAACATATGCAATCAACAAGTTGCAGTAGATAGAGATTATCGCAATGCGAAATTAACTGACACTGACAGGGCTGATGTTCAGTATTTCAGTGAAGAATACAGAAAATGTCTCAAGATACACATCCATTTTATGAGTTTTATAAAACTGCCATTGAGCTCACCAAAGAAGAATTTGAGCGAGCAAAAAATGCTAAAGAAGTGCCTCGTGAAATTGTAATGACTATTATGGATCCATTCGAGGTTAAGAAAAACATTGCCGCAGGCAAACTTGATAAGCATCTTAAAGAAACGGGCGCACTCATTCCCGAAGGAGATGATGCTAATGCAAAGAAAATAAATAATAAAAAGAGACTCGAATTTCTGAAATGCCTCGGAGTTCCGTCGACGCACGAACGAAATCTAAATGCACCCGAAACAGATCAACCCATTGCGTATTTCCAAATGTACGAGAAGGGTAAACTGTATGATTATGAGGACTTGAACAAAGGTATTCGAGTGTTCCACAAAAAACCAAATAAGCAAACATATATTCCTCATATGGCAGCATATCGAGATGCAGCCATGTTTCCATTCATCTTCTGTAGAGGAGAAACATTGTATCATCGAAATCTGAAGAGAAAACCTGCTAAAAATTCAAAGAAGTCTACAAATCAAAGAACAACTCCCTCTCGCAAAGAGACAATGAGATATTTCCTGAACAGAAGAGATGATCGAAAAGGCATGGAACATCCAGTCATTGGATTAGGTCCCATTTCTGCCGAGTATTTGCTCAATGCAAACGATCAATGTGAAAACGATTATTTCAGTTTTATCAAGATGAAAGCTGAAGCTAATAGAAATAAAAGATTCACTACTGAGAATACATTCAGTAAATTTATTAGAGAAAAATTAAACAAGCAAGGATATGAGCCGGGAATTCGTATCCAACTTCCCGACAGTATGCCAGGAAGCACGAAGAATTTGGATAAACGATTCTATGACAGTATGGCGATAATGCGTAAATATGGAAAGCCCGATCTATTCCTAACATCAACAGCAAATCCACACTGGCCAGAAATCGAAGCACTGAAAATTTCAAAGCACGAAGATTGGCAGTACATGGCATATGATGTGGCAAGGATTTTCCGAGCGAAATTAAAGGAACTCACTGATGATATTATCAAGAGAGAAGTACTTGGAAAGGTCGTACACGCCGTTTCGAGTATTGAATTCCAGAAACGGGGTGCACCCCATATGCATATGATAATCAAACTGGAAGAACCACTTGATACTAAAGAAAAGATTGATCGCGTGGTTTGCGCTGAAATTCCCGAAATTGCACCCGTCGGAGATCCCAATCACGAGCGAACAAAAGCTTTATTTGAACTTGTGAAAAAACATCATGTGCACGGACCATGTGATGGAAAGAATGAAATGAGCTGCAGAAAGGAAATGACTAATCCCTATGCACCTCATTGTCGCAAAAATTTCCCGAAGCCTTTCTCCGATGAAACTGTGATTCTCGAACATGACTATCCTAAATATCGGAGACGCGACAATGGATCCGTTATTTATTTCGGTTCCAAAAATCACGCGATTCCTCGAATCGCATCGAATCAACACATTGTACCGTACAATCCATCGTTGTTGTACAAATTCCAGAGCCACATTAATATTGAAGCGATCACTGGAGTTATGAATTTCAGATATATTTTTAAATATATCTACAAAGGTCTCGATGAAATCATCTTTAGAATCGGCGATGTCAAAGAACTCGTCGGTAAAGGTGTAACAATTCGAGAACCAGCAGATAACGAAAATGGAACTAAACGTCCTGTTGTTGACTTGAACGAAATTGAAGCATTCAAACATGCTCGATACGTAGATCAACATGAGAGTGCGTGGAGCATTCTCGGGTTCCCTAAATCATTTTGTTCACACACTATAATTTCTCTTTATGTTCATCTCGAAGGAGAAAACAGTGTGTGCTACGAAGAAGGAGAAACTGAGCAGGAAATTGCAGAAAAGATTAAAAAATCAAGAACCAAATTTCTTGATTATATGAGATACATGAAAAAACCGGAAGCACGTAGAGACCTCACATTCGAGGAGGTAAACATGCAATTGCGTTATGATAAGAAGAAAGGCTACGTTGAGTATGCTCCAAACAGACAACATCAAATTAATAAGAATGTTGGATACCTCGTTCCTGTATTTCCATCAAATATGGAAAAATACGGACTTTATGTACTCGCACGCAAAAGAGCAGGATATAGAAGTTATGATGAACTACTCACTGACCCAAACACTCAAACTGTTTACACCAGTTTCGAAACAGCTGCAAGAGCCATGGGATATCTGAATGATGATGAGGAATGGGATTATTGCATGCAATTGGGCACGAGAACTAAGATGGCTTACGCTTCTCGAGTACTCTTTGCTACAATTCTCGCAAATTGTAACGTCCCCAATCCCCGTCAATTCTGGGAGAAATACAAGGCTATGCTGATTGATCCCGATAGGGACAACAAGTATACCCCCGTTGAAAGAGAGCAAAAAGCTCTTGCCCACATCAAATCAATACTAAAGTCAAAAGGTCGCAAGTATAAAACGTACGGCCTACCTGAAGTAATTTTGGATCCGAGAATTCTTCAGAGGATACATGACAAGAGAAAGAAAATTTCTCAAGATTATTGCCTCGAAAATAGAGGAAAACTGAATGCTGGACAGCGAGTAATTGCCGAAAAGATAATTAAATGTATTGAAAACCCTTCCGATCCGAATCGACTGTTCATGGTAACAGGAAGCGGAGGATGCGGGAAAACTTTCCTGTACAAATACATCATTCATTGGTGCATCGCAAATGATCACCCGATTCAACCAGTCGCTTCGACGGGAATCGCAGCAACACTACTGCCAGAGGGATTGACAGCACATACTGCTTTCAAAATTCCATTGAACCCATCCGTTTTCACCAAGCCCAATCTCAACATTACAAAAGGGAGAGGGAAGAAATTGGCCGAAACAGAAATTATCATTTGGGATGAAATCTCAATGACTGATATTTATACCTTCGATCACGTAAATGGAACACTCCAGGCTGTAAGCCCTGAGTGTGATCAAGATGCGCCCTTCGGAAATAAGGTGATACTCATTGGAGGAGACTTCAAGCAGATTCTCCCCATTTTGAAGAATCCATCAAATTCGAATGTTGATTCAGTCACGATCAATAATTCACCTCTATTTGAAAAGTTCCAACACTTGAAGCTTGACAAAAATATGAGACTCAAACCAGGTCAAAAAGAATACGGAAAATGGCTTGCTGGAGTCGGTACGAGTCAGAATAATTTCCACGGAGATAAACTCGATGTTCCTGAAAGCATGCTCTGTGCTGATATGAAAGAACTTATCGATTTTACATTCCCTGAAAATATTCGAAAGAATCCGAAACTCATGAGCACATCTGCGATACTCGCTGTCAGAAATGACGTGTGCAATGCAATTAACGAAGAGATTCTCAAAACGATTGATGAACCCCTTATCACTCTAACCGCTATCAGTACTCCTCCAGAAGAGATTGATAACGCCGGAATGCCAGCCTACAGTATCGAATATCTAGAATCAAATGATATCCATGAATTGCCACCTCACGATTTGCACGTGAAGGCAGGAAGCATTCTGATGCTTATGAGAAACATTGATATTAAGAATAAATTGTGCAATGGCACGAAAGTAACATTCAGAAGGCTCCATCAGGATCCTGCGTATCCGTACAAATTGATGGAATGCGAGAATTTATCCGTCGAAAATGATTACAAAAAAATTGTATTTATTCCTAGAATTGTCTTAAAATACGAAGACAAACAAGGAATTGCACTCAGTCGTAGGCAGTTCCCAGTCAAACTGTGCTCTGCGATGACAATCAATAAAAGTCAAGGACAGACACTCGATAGAGTGGGATTGTGCATGACAACTCCCTCGTTCTCGCACGGGCAAATGTACGTTGCGTTTTCGAGAGTCCGAGATCGCGATTCAATCAAAGTATACGCACAACCTGAACATTGTCAGAAAACGCTACCTGATGGCACTGTTGTTACTCTCGTGGCAAACGTTGTCAACACTGATTTGCTGCAAATTGTCGGAGAAGATCTTACGAGTCACTTAGATACTCCTTACAATTCACAAGCTACAAGTGTAAAGATGTACGGAATAGATGATAATATCGGTGGAGAAAGTACCGATGAAGAAGAGTTCCCTGAACAAAAGGGATATCCTATATCTTCTGACGAAGATGATATGATGGAAGAGCGCGAAGACAAACCCGTTAGGTCAATGTCTCAACCTCAAGAAACATTCCATTCTCAAGCAATTTTCCATTCTCAACAACAATCCCAAGAAGTAATCAATGAAGATTACGATAAGGATGAGGAAGAAATTGGAGATGAGGAATTGGAAACAATCACGAATTGAGCGGACTGAGGAACACTCTTCTCAGTTGTCTCATGAGAGTGATAATTTTGAAAATTACGAAAACGAAGAAGATCAGAACCGCGAGGATTCTGATTTTGAAGAAGATGAATTTGACGCTGAACCTGAAGAGGACTTCGTGAATCCTCAGGATTACGCGGCAGAATTATCCAGTGATGATGAGGACCTCGAGAGGCATCACATCTTTGGGGAAGATTCAGAATCCGATAATGAGTCCGATGATGCTAACAATTAGTTAAGAATAAATAATTTATTCTTACAATACTATTTCAATTGAAGTGTACATCAAATGGTACATTAAAATGTGAAAGACATATAAATAATCAATGAAAATAATTAATTATGAACCATAAATATCTAGAGGTGGTGATGGGCGTGGATGGTGGGAGGGGCCTATAATCAAACCTAATAAATTATTGAATCACAACATCAATTGTGTGAATAAACAAAGGATATTGCAGAATATCTTAATCAAGTAAACTATGCCTGTCGCCATGTCAGGACAATGCATCTAATATTCCGAACTACATCTTCGGCCAGTGCAGACAGCAGATGTCACTCATGTTTTCCCGATGATATTTCTGGCAATAAAGCTTATTATTATGTATACCTTGTATTTGTTTTTCCACATTTACACCCACTGATTTGTAGACAGTAAACATTAGGAAATTATTATTAGCATTTTATTACAAATTTTCACACTTTCGATAATTTCTTACATTCGACATGTATTGTCGGAATTGTTGACCTTCACCTTAGGAACATAGCACTTTTTACACTTATTTTTAATATTTGTGTATTACCTGCGACGACGCGCAGCGTCGGAGTAAGTAATCTCTTAAAAAAATCGTCGCTGTGTTTCCATGTCTTATCACCGTACATGCTCCTTTTCTCGGCTAGAATTTTTATCACAAAAATCGTGTTGTAAAACCCAATTTACGGCGTGCCCCTAGCGAGCGGAAGCTCGGCTAGTTCCCTATACATAAAAGAACACAGGATGACCGATTGACTGCTCAGATTATCGTAACTTTTTGCGGGCTGGAACTTGATGGCAAGATGTGGGAAGATATACTTGCGGTACTATCGATGACGGCGCATCTTTTTCATGTTGACACAAAATCGATTGGGTTACTGTAGGTAGGTCAAAATGGCCGCCAAAGTTTGCACTCTCTCAATTTTCGCCGTTTTTTGCCTATAACTTTTTTCTCTTTGAAGTTAGAGCTTCGGTTCTGCTTAGAAAATTGTAGATCTCGTCGAAATACTCCGGTGCAAAAACTTTTGCTCAGCAATTCGCTCAATGGACGACCTTCTAGGACGTCGTTGAAGGAAGATATGACGGGTCAAAGTTTGGTGTTTTTTTATGAATCGCATTCTCGCGCTTGGTAAATATAAAAGCCGTCGTGGTAAGTACTAGCTCAAAGTGAATTCTTGAATAGAAAACGCCGCTCTTTCGAATGAGACCAACGCCATCTCGGTAGGCCAATGTTGAAGTGAGATATCTCCATTTTAGTGGAGGAAGTTTGGTGCGAGGAAAACAAATTTTCTGATCTCGCTGCTTTCTTTGTTAGATTGGTGATTCGGGCTATATTCCATCTTGTAGAACTCATCGAGGCGGTTCGAATAGTCTATTTGAATACGATGCGGCCCTTCCATCAAAGGAATATGCCAAGATTGGTATTACATTGTGAGGAGGTATTTGCTGATTTTAGTGCCGC
Source organism: Pristionchus mayeri (assembly GCA_036245805.1). Taxonomy (NCBI): domain Eukaryota; kingdom Metazoa; phylum Nematoda; class Chromadorea; order Rhabditida; family Neodiplogasteridae; genus Pristionchus; species Pristionchus mayeri. The sequence continues at coordinate 8,292,754 of BTRK01000002.1, forward strand.
ATTATTCCAACTCTTCTCACTATAAATAGTGAGTATTTTCTCGAATGCGCTCTAAGTGTGATGCGGCTCCTCAGCTAACAGAAGACGCCTAGATTCACACAGCATTTCGACAATGTATTCACTATTATAAAACCATTGTTCAACTAACTTTTGTGACTTTAAATCTTCGATATTTTCTCGAATTCAATGTAAATACGATGCGGCCCTTCCATCAAAGGGAGTTTCCTGGATTCGTATTACATTGTGAGGAGGTATTTGCTGATTTTAGTGCCGCATTATTCCAACTCTTCTCACTATAAATAGTGAGTATTTTCTCGAATACGCTCTAAGTGTGATGCGGCTCCTCAGCTAACAGAAGACGCCTAGATTCACACAGCATTTCGACAATGTATTCACTATTATAAAACCATTGTTCAACTAACTTTTGTGACTTTAAATCTTCGATGCTTCGATGTAAATACGATTCCATCAAATGTCTTCAAAGTAAAATCAAAGATTAAAATATACATTGCGTTATCTCTATTCTGATTCTTTCTGATCTTTGCCGCGCTTTCGTAGATCTGCCTTTATTCTTATCATTTTTACTCTCTTTCCATAATCGATATTTTATCTATTTTATGTTTCCTCTATTTGCAATATTTCCTTTCTTGTTGCACTTATTATAATCTATATTAAGCTACTTTGTTAGTCGTATTAGTATTCTTCTACTTTTATTCTTGTTAAATTAATGTCTTGATTCAATTCTTTCCCTAACTTTTCTATCTTCAGCTCGCAGCGCACACTCGCATTCTCTACGCACTGCATAAATTTAGATTTTTTTAATCTCTTTTTTTATCGATTTTTTCTTATCTCCTCTAATCATAATCTCATGAATGATATTATTCTAACATTTTGAAATTGCATAACTAATTTATTGTGGATTACGATGCTTATATTTTGAAGAACTGATTTTTTCCTGTCCGCAGTGATTTTTTTCACGAAAGCTCTTTAGTATTTAGTAGAGTGATATGACTTTTTCAACATGAGACATTAGTTAGAAAATTTAGAATCAGTTCTTCACAATATGATCATCGTATTCGACGATAAGCTGGTTATAACATTCCAAAATGTCAGAGAAATATCCTTTACGAGAAAAAAGTATGATGAGATTGAAAAGAAAGTTCTCGATAAATTGTGCGCGCATTTCTATAGAATTGTGGTCAAACGTAAGAAAGAGTCATGAAGTGAATTTGACTATTCTTTTCACTTTATATATTGAAATTCGTAATAATTCAATTCACGATTTATTCTAACTTTTGATCACAATCCATTAATTATGGTACAATATTGATTGCATGTCGCGTGAATTTATTTTTGCTCGAATTATCGCGTCTTTGTGTCCAATGCCCTTACTAAAGAATACTCATTGCAGGAATGCGCTCATGTGTCCTCCGCTCTCTTCTTCCCTCGGGTTTCGACCCGGGAGATCCAGGTGGAATGACGGACTCCGCAAGGAATCCTGACCGCCTTCTACAAAGGTGTGGCATAATGTCTGTTAATCAATCCCGGGTTACGGACTGCTGCACCTTTGCTGTGCCATCCCCCGACCACAAAAAGAACAACAACGAAGAAAAAAACTCGAAGTCAATTGAAAATAATGATGCAAATGAAAACAAAGAAATATTTGTCTCAAACAAAATCAATGATCGTGAAATTGGAAAAACTGAAAACTGCACTGATCAAAATAATGATGCTAAAAGGAATTACAAACTGTCATTTGAAAACGAAAATACAAATGAAAACAGTAAATTCCTGTACTCAAACAAAATTAACGATCACGCAATTAAAAGAGGAGGAAAATCTGCAGAAACGGAAAAAATGATTTCCCAACTGCAACTTGACTTGTTCATTTCCGATCTATTAAATAATTTACTGTCTGAAAACGATTCTAAAATACTGTTATTCAACAACCAGCTGTATTCCAAAAGTGAAAAAGTGCTTCAAGAGAATAATGATATTGAATTCACTAAAGATAACAGCCTTCTTAGCCTTAAACATATGATCCTCATCGATAGTGATCTTATTCCGAATCTTGAAAACAAACGAACAGATAAAATGATATTTTTAATTAGTGATTCGAAACGAAATCATTTCCTAGCAGCCATTCTCGATGGAAATGATCTAACATTCCTTGACAGTAGTAAAAGTGAGAGAATAACGTATGCTCAAAACGAGCACATAATCGTGAAATTTATTAAAGCTCTCAGAAATGATAATTCATCAATTGATGTCAAAGTTGAAGACAATTGTAACCAACAAACCGATGGATCCAGCTGTGGACTATTTGTCTGTGCGTATATAGATGAATACTTAAGCAGTCAAAATTACCATCTTTATCTTGGATATGATTTTGAAAACCTTCGAGAAAGGATAATTAATACAACTGCACCTTATATCAATATTTTGCAAGAAAGTTTCGATAATTTATCAAAAAAAATTGTGGCAGTAATTGTGGCAGTATCACGAAAATGCACACCAACTATTTATGTTCCTTATGCTGCATTCACTGTGGCCAAAGATCCTCAAGCAACTGATCAGCAAATTCTTGGATTCATTGAACTTGAAGATGAGAGGAAACAGTGTGTGACAATAATTGAAAATTGCAATACATGTGCGATGTGCATATTTTATTCTTCTGAAAATAACCAAGCAAAGATATTATATTCCTTTTCGGAAAAGTCTCCACTTTCTCTTCAGGAATATTCATCCGTAAAATCAGTTCATGAAAGAGTGATGAAAATTGTTTTCCACAATGCTTCTAATATCGCATATTCTTACGAGAAAATTGCTCAGCAATCATCTGTTGCATTCTCTAAGTTTTATATGCTAAATAACTTGAAAACAATAATTTGCAATGAATCATACGACACAAATTCAATATATCTTCCCGATGTAAGACATCAAGTGTTCCGTTCTCTAACAGGAATCAAGTTGTGGGGACAGCCTCAACGTGCAATTACCTTCAGATACAGAGATAATGCAGAAGTAGAAATGCAATTCCTATTAAATACGAATGAAATGATTGAGACCGCAACTTTTGATAAAATGACCACTTATTTACTAAGCGATTCAAATAAAAATGACATTCTCATTGTGAAAAGTCTCTATACAGGAGAAATATTGCAAAGAACTGTAAAGAAAAATACAATCAATTTTGGATCAGATAACGAGATCCTCGAAAACGCATTCATAAACTATCAACAAGGCCAAATATACAGTAAAATCGTTATCCCTATTAGAGAAACTATGCATTTTTGGATAATTGAATTTGATATTCAATCGAAGACCACGAATGTGTATGATTCAATTGCAAGTAAACATATCCTGAACGAAAACACTAATTCACTAGCAAGACAACTCGTCCAAAAGATTCTACACGTTTCCCTTGGAATGCTTTTAAATCAATGGAATCCTAAGATAATAACTGAAATTCCTCTTCAGAATGATAGCACAAGCTGTGGACTATTTTCACTACACTACATAAATCATATACTATCCAGAGTCGCTCTTATAAATTTCAATCCAGCCCGTTCTCGACAACACATTGCCGAAATAATATTTGCACATGATAATGAAGGAGTATTGAGACCCGTGGAAATTCCACTCGGAAGAAATCCAATCAACACATCAACAATTCACTTATTCGAAAATTTACCGAACCCAATAATAAACCGCCCAGTTTTCAAGAAACCGATACCACTTCCTATCCCTAATGTGCCTAATAAGAATATCAACATTAATAAGAACTATACAACTGTTCAAAAGGTTCCCAAGAAAAATGCTACGAAAGTAGAAGCTAAGAAGAAACCAGAGAATGTTAAAACTGTTCATAAAATTGTCAGTTATATCTCAAATGATGATGTTCAATATGATGAGGAAGAAAATAAAATTGTAACAAAAAATCGTAATCGGCCGTACAATACATATGATAATTGTAATGACGACGAGTCTGATAGGAAAGAGATTAATAAGGCACCAACTAAATTGGGTCCAAATCCGCTCACCAGAGAAGTCGTTGATCGTTGTATGAATACTATTATAAGAAACGTGACATCTACCGAGCGAAATGTGGTATTTCGATGTGATGCCTCAGTTTTCTTCGCACGTCCGAAACACAACCAGCATCAACTTATACACATAAATGCTCGAGAATATTTCAGTGAATTCAATGGAGCTTCTATTGAAAATTCTGAATCTGATAAAATATTTATTCCAATTTGCTTTGGAAAGAAACAATCGAAAATGCTGCTTGCATTCTTCATGCCAGCATTCACAGAAACTGTAATCTACAGTCCCTTCTTGTTAAGCAGAGGTGACACAAAGTACGTAAAAAGTGTTCTTAAACGTGTTCTTTTAATGTTCAAAATTATGACAAAAGAAGCTGTCGATGAAATTAAATATACTTTTCAAAAATGTGAGCAAACGTTACAAGAATGGGAATGCCCACTTTACACTTTGCACTTTTTTGAGAATATTATTAAGAATGGAAAACTTGAATCAGATAATTTTTCTGCTACAGAGTATAGAGCACAATTATCTGAAAATATTTTCCCTCAACAATTGAGAAACGAAGAGATTCGGGAACAACCGATAAATGAAAAGGAAAACATCGTTGAAGAATCGGTTGTACCGACCACTTCCGATATTTCACTTGCACAAATCGATTCCACAGGGCAGAATAATGAATACATGAGTAACCAAGATGCTATTGTACCGGTGATTACTTCTCCATCGAAAATACAATTTGATTTCGATCCTACCCTCATCAAAGCAGAGCCACTAGACGAGATGCCGGATGAACACTATCGCGATAATAATGATATGTTTAACTGTTTTGATGATCCAATCAATACTTCTGACATTGAAGATGTTCATAGAATGAAAAATTATGATGAAAATGGTAAGGAAATCCCATTCTTCATTATCAACATCAAAGACTATCTCACTCTGAATGGCACTCGATGGGTAAATGATCAAGTGATCAATGCATACATGTGCATATTTAGAGATCCGAAAATGTTTCTGAGTACTGATGCTAGATACAAAACTGGAGGAATAAGACCCGTTCTTTCAATACTATCTGAAGTGTACCATAGACCAAAAAAAGGTCGAATATTAAAAAAAGAGAATGTGTACACGTACGAGTACGTGCTGTTCCCATATTGCACACAAAGACACTGGAAACTGTGCATTTTTTATGTCAAAAATGAAAATGCGATCATTTTTGATTCTCTTAATGTTCCATTCACAAAAAATGAACGTGAACGTATCAGAAACGTATGGGATGATCTGAGAGATGAAAAAGACAGAGAAGGAAAACAAGCTCTCTCATTCACAATTAACCCAAGAGGCAAGACAATGTTTCAAAATGATTTGATCAACTGTGACATATATGTATGTCTCCATGCTCTATATTTTCTGGGTGAGCATACGTTGCCCAAAGAGCACTGTATGACAAAACATCGAGAAGATTTAATGATAGTTCTCCAAGATTCACTCTGTGTCTCCATCAGCCTCGAGGATGGAAGAATTGTTGATAACACTTATCACAAAGAACTCAGAGAGATACGAAAAAGAGATTTACCCGAAGCTGCGTTGTGGTTCTCGAAATACGAATCTACAATAAAATCAAATAATAAAGGAATAAATAATACCAATACAAATGTAGTTGAAGATAAGAATGCAACTGACATCAATAGAAGTCAGTATGTTGCTCCGAAAACACCTAAAAGGAAAATTGAATCTTCTAATGTTCCAACGAATGTGAACCAAGATAATGGAGAAGTGAGCAGTGATTTAGCTGATTGTCTCTCAGAGAATCTTGTACTCCATACTCCAGTTAAGAAGTCACGAAAAAGTGCTCGCAGAGCAAACGATGATGTTATATTCGCTGTTCCTGAAACACCAAAAAGGAGATCGAGGTCTAAGACACCTGCTGTCCCTTCTAATGACTCAACTACGATTGTCGATAAGAGAGTTCGATCAGAGTCACTAGATGATATGCCGGTAGCAGTAACTCACACCATAACAATTCATGAATCAGATGTATCAATGGAAAATTCTGAAACACACGATGCATCAGCACAACTCGTTGCACAAACGAAGACAATGAAAACTTTATCTTGTGAATTTGTGAATGAATCTCTTGAATTCATTCTGCGATCGAAAGATATTTCTCTCGCAAAAACAGATATTTTTGATCTCAGAAAGAAATTTAGAATGGAATTCTTTTCCATCCTGAATAAGAATGCTGATAAAATAGTCTTTCCATGCTACAAAATTAATAGACAAAAACTTGTTCATTGTTTCCTCATCGGATATTTGAGATCAATGAACAAAGTTGTTATACACTACGTTATTAATAAAATTGATCAGAAAACAACCGATGAAGCAATTAAAAAAGTACGAAGCGTGATCGATTATATATTCCCAGACGAAAATCTTTCTCAAAGTTTGGAATGCGTAATAGCTAAGCATGACGAGACTAAGATGGACAATTCATACAGTGAAATGTCTGTTATTACTCTATTACGTTGTGTGGAAAATTTTGCGGATTCCATTGAATCCTGTGATCTTTCCGACATGAATAACTATCACGATTCTTTAATCAAAAGATTTGAAAAGAATAACAAAGATAGCGATACAAATCTTCAAGATGAATTGATGGAATCTCCTTCTCGATTGTTCAATAGATCATCCAGAGCTTCATCAGTTGCATCTCGAAGATCAACGAGATCAACCTCTGTAAGAAGCACACGATCTATTGACGAAGAAGCGAGAAAACTCACTGAAGATACATCAGAAATTAATCCAGTGCAGATTCCGATTCGAGCTGATTCTCCTGAATTGTTTTCCGACAACAGTGATCGAGAATCAATTGCTCCACGATCGCGATCAGTTTCAGTTACATCAAATAGAACTGAATGCACTGAAAATTGTGTTCAAATTATGAGCGAATCAATTTGTGTCGACAAAGATAAAATTTTCGATATCATACAATCACGAATTAAGTGTTTACGTGCATCGCATTTTGAACAACTTTTGAGCTGTTTTATCAACTCATATTGGCAAAATGCAGTTTGATTAATAAAAACATTAAGTTGAAACGCGAAAACGTAACTAAATACTTTTACAACTTGTCGTTCCCAATAAAAGATGAACGAATAATATTTCCAGTCATGAAAATGAAAAGCAATAAAGTTGAGCTCTGCATGGTATTATTCTATTCAAAAATCACCATGTAATGTTGGATATGTATTCCAAGAGAATCCACTAAACCGAGGGATTATGATTGGATTAAAAGCATTATTCAACAATCTATTAAATTAATTTACGACAAAGATGTTTCATTTGAATTGTTCAACGAAGAATTCGCACCTAAGAACGATTTCTTTAAAGAGCAATTACTTATGCTTCGTCATTGCAAAATTTATTTATCTCAATCAACTCACATCAATAATTTTTCATCATTTAATTACGATGATTTCTGTGAAGAAATTATCAAAAAATTGAAAGGAGAAATCTTATCGATGGACATACCAGAAGTTTCTAATAATCTAGAAAGTAATCATAATGTAATGGATACCGCTGATTCAAAACAATCTAACGATGAACAACTGAAATCTGTTCAAATTACATCTGAAATGGTCAATTGTATATCTGGCCAGTCAGAACTATGTTCAGAAATAATGGATGCGGGAATTGAATTAATGATTCCCCGAGATAAGTATAAGCAAGCGACATTATTGTCTTCAAACCTATTCGGTAATTATTTAAAAACTAAATGTATTGGTGTAACAATTAAAAGACATGAACAAACAGATAAACGTTTCTACATGCTATTGAGAATTTCTGATAGATGGGTACTTGCTGAGTATTACTCAACTTGTGCGACTGTTATCGATTCTCGAGGAGGATTAAACAATGCAGATAAGAAAGTTGTCAATGACTTCTTAAATGATTTATTCGATATTAAAGTGCATGATAACGATATCAAGCATGATCCAGACAGCAGTTTCGTAGATAATTCTTGCAGCAGTGGAGTCATAACACTCATAAATGCGTACATCTCTATTTCACGAAAAGATAGTGTTGATACAAATAATTTTAAAGAATGGTTGAAAGACGAATTAGTAAAAGCTCATAACATTGATCAGCAAAATGTTAATGAAGACATTACATCTGAACTACCGAGATTACGGAAAAGGCGCCACGAACCGTCTTCAAAACCTGAAATTAAGAACAAATCAAATGATAAAAATTGCTGACGCGACAATGGATACGTCATTCATTTCGGTTCCAAAAATCACGCGATTCCTCGAATCGCAACGAATCAACATATTGTATCGTACAATCCATTGTTATTGTACAAATTCCAGAGCCATATTAATATTGAGGCGATCACTGGAGTTATGAATTTCAGATATATTTTTAAATATATCTATAAAGGTCTTGATGAAATCATCTTCAGAATCGGCGATGTCAAAGAACTCGTCGGCAAAGGAGTAACAATTAGAGAACCAGCAGATAACGAAAATGGAACTAAACGTCCTGTTGTTGATTTGAACGAAATTGAAGCATTCAAACATGCTCGATACGTAGATCAACATGAGAGTGCGTGGAGCATTCTCGGGTTCCCTAAATCATTTTGTTCACACACTGTAATTCCTCTATATGTTCATCTAGAAGGAGAAAACAGTGTGTGCTACGAAGCCTGTCGCCATGTCAACATTACAAAAGGGAGAGGGAAGAAATTGGCCGAAACAGAAATTATCATTTGGGATGAAATCTCAATGACTGATATTTATACCTTCGATCACGTAAATAGAACACTCCAGGCTGTAAGCCCTGAGTGTGATCAAGATGCGCCCTTCGGAAATAAGGTGATACTCATTGGAGGAGACTTCAAGCAGATTCTCCCCATTCTGAAGAATCAATCAAATTCGAATGTTGATTCAGTCACGATCAATAATTCACCTCTATTTGAAAAGTTCCAACACTTGAAGCTTGACAAAAATATGAGACTCAAACCAGGTCAAAAAGAATACGGAAAATGGCTTGCTGGAGTCGGAACGAGTCAGAATAATTTCCACGGAGATAAACTCGATGTTCCTGAAAGCATGCTCTGTGTTGATATGAAAGAACTTATCGATTTTACATTCCCTGAAAATATTCGAAAGAATCCGAAACTCATGAGCACATCTGCGATACTCGCTGTCAGAAATGACGTGTGCAATGCAATTAACGAAGAGACTCTCAAAACGATTGATGAACCCCTTATCACTCTAACCGCTATCAGTACTCCTCCAGAAGAGATTGATAACGCCGGAATGCCAGCCTACAGTATCGAATATCTAGAATCAAATGATATCCATGAATTGCCACCTCACGATTTGCACGTGAAGGCAGGAAGCATTCTGATACTTATGAGAAACATTGATATTAAGAATAAATTGTGCAATGGCACGAAAGTAATATTCAGAAGGCTCCATCAGGATCCTGCGTATCCGAACAAATTGATGGAATGCGAGAATTTATCCGTCGAAAATGATTACAAAAAAATTGTATTTATTCATAGAATTGTCTTAAAATACGAAGACAAACAAGGAATTGCACTCAGTCGTAGGCAGTTCCCAGTCAAACTGTGCTCTGCGATGACAATCAATAAAAGTCAAGGACAGACACTCGATAGAGTGGGATTGTGCATGACAACTCCCTCGTTCTCGCACGGGCAAATGTACGTTGCGTTTTCGAGAGTCCGAGATCGCGATTCAATCAAAGTATACGCACAACCTGAACATTGTCAGAAAACGCTACCTGATGGCACTGTTGTTACTCTCGTGACAAACGTTGTCAACACTGATTTGCTGCAAATTGTCGGAGAAGATCTTACGAGTCACTTAGATACTCCTTACAATTCACAAGCTACAAGTGTAAAGATGTACGGAATAGATGATAATATCGGTGGAGAAAGTACCGATGAAGAAGAGTTCCCTGAACAAAAGGGATATCCTATATCTTCTGACGAAGATGATATGATGGAAGAGGGCGAAGACAAACCCGTGACGTCACAGTCTCAACCTCAAGAAACACTCCATTCTCAAGCAATTTTCCATTCTCAACAACAATCCCAAGAAGTAATCAATGAAGATTACGATAAGGATGAGGAAGAAATTGGAGATGAGGAATTGGAAACAATCACGAATTGAGCGGACTGAGGAACACTCTTCTCAGTTGTCTCATGAGAGTGATAATTTTGAAAATTACGAAAACGAAGAAGATCAGAACCGCGAGGATTCTGATTTTGAAGAAGATGAATTTGACGCTGAACCTGAAGAGGACTTCGTGAATCCTCAGGATTACGCGGCAGAATTATCCAGTGATGATGAGGACCTCGAGAGGCATCACATCTTTGGGGAAGATTCAGAATCCGATAATGAGTCCGATGATGCTAACAATTAGTTAAGAATAAATAATTTATTCTTACAATACTATTTCAATTGAAGTGTACATCAAATGGTACATTAAAATGTGAAAGACATATAAATAATCAATGAAAATAATTAATTATGAACCATAAATATCTAGAGGTGGTGATGGGCGTGGATGGTGGGAGGGGCCTATAATCAAACCTAATAAATTATTGAATCACAACATCAATTGTGTGAATAAACAAAGGATATTGCAGAATATCTTAATCAAGTAAACTATGCCTGTCGCCATGTCAGGACAATGCATCTAATATTCCGAACTACATCTTCGGCCAGTGCAGACAGCAGATGTCACTCATGTGTTCCCGATGATATTTCTAGAAATAAAGTGTATTGTTATTTAAATCTTCCATTTTTTTTCAACATTTGCACCCACTGATTTGTAGACAATAAACATTAGTAATAAATTATTATCTACATTTTATTACAAATTTTCACATTTTCGATATTTTCTTAGCTTCGACGTGTGTCCTCGGAATTGTTGAGTTTCCGCTTAGGAACATAGGATCCCTTGAAGTTATTTTTTGTATGTTTGCATTACTTGCGACGACGCGCAGCGTCGGAGCAAGTAATATCTTCGTGAATTCTTCGCTGTATTTTTATGTATTCTTTTCGAACATGATCCATTTCTCGGCTAGAATTTTTATCAGAAAAAATCGTCTTGTAAAACCCAATTTACGGCGTGCCCCTAGCGAGCGGAAGCTCGGCTAGTTATGCATAAAAAGTTGAAGTACAGTATTTAAAACATTTCCTAATTGATAACATTTTGAAATCGCAAATGTACGAGATTTTCTAAATTCACTGATTCACAATACTTCCCTTTTCCGAATTTCGGGAAATATCATTGTATCGCGAATTTGAGAATGAAATTTTGGTTCCAGTGGCAACTTTTCACGGGGAAACTAATGAACATACTTAAAATTGCACCCCGGAATATATGTTTTCACAATAAAAATGTTAATAATTCAAATGACCTCAACATTTTTCAAAGATGAGCTAGCCTTTCACTTCTAACGGTAAAAATACTTATCTCGTCGAGTTCTTTCAGAATTACTATACATGTATGGGGTTTGGATGCGCCGTTCAAAAATTACAAAAACCAACCGCTCAAGTAAAGCGCAGAACAAGAAATGAGGAGTGAGAGATACGACTTTATAAGGTCGATTTTCGAACTCTACGTGAAAAGTTACCCTTAGGACCATCTTTATATGAACTTTCATTTTTTGCTGTACGGCTCATAGGTGGAATAGCTCAATTCTCTGAGATAGTCACTCATATATGCAACTAGGGCATTAACATTTAAATTTTTGACACTCTTTCGCTTATGCCGTGAAAAGGCCGGTGTTCCATACATATACTATTATGCAGGACAGTACATATGATAGAATGCATGTTTACCTTAACTTGCTCTTTCCAGGTTTTCAGCAGAAGAGCTCCTAAAGCATCGCTTCATCCTCAATCCCCATCAGCCCGTTCAGCCTCTATCACCCAATAACGGTGCTGACCAAATGCAGAGACTGAAGTCGCTCATCGACCACGAGCTTGCTTCATTGGAGCCCTGCCTACAACTTCTCAGAAATCACAGTGGAGAGCAGTAGCATCAATGCAATTTGCATCAGACGATTACACCTCCCCATCTTCGTTCTCAGGAGGAGGCGCACAAGTTGGAATCAGCATGGTTTTATCCTTGGGTGCCTCGCCCTACGCCCGATTCATTCTTCCCTCTCGCGCCCCTTTTGAAAACATCGCAATGGTAAGTCTGATTGATTTTTGTGAAAATCATATTCAGTATTTTTTGTGAAAATTGTATTCAGTATTTATTGTATTCAGTTCGTGTTGGCACAGAACAGTCCAATATTTTACATTCCCAATGAGTTTGTCGAATATCGAATCGACAAGAGCTACAACTTCTCAGGTTCTTTCAAAGCTGTTAGGTAAGTATATTTATGTTGAAAATATAACGTTTCCTTCACTTTAATATTAGTTGATAAATGTGAATAAAATATTTTCCCAGGAAGTTCGACGCTGCCGATTTTTCGACATCGGTTCTGATTGTGAAGTTCCAAAACCCATTTGAACCAATATCACGAGTTAGTCCATTTCATTAGTTCAGCTGACTCACATGCTGTTGAAACTGATTGTTCTCTGTGAGTCAATCTATGTCGCAATATGCTCATGTTCAAACGTGTATATTGCTCACAATTTAAGAACCTGAAATGAGTCGTAGACAATGCATACGCTGCTGGATATATCTTTGATGCAGCACATTAACTGAAAGAGTGTGATTCTAGGCAAAATGGGTATATCGAGAGATTCATTACCTGCGTACTTGTGAACATGTGAACATCGTGAAGTTATGTCGAACATATAAGGTCGATGAAGAGAAGATCGATTCCCCGTCAATGTAAGTTTATTATATATGTTTAAAAGCAACTGTTCATGTTGTATGCAATTTTTACAGACTTCACAGATATTACATCATCGACTACTGTGGTGTGCAACTTCGTAAGAAGATAGAGGAAGGGAGATACTCGATTCAGCTCGCGAAAAAGTGGACGACAGAACTGTTGCGAACAGTTTCGTACCTGCACTCTCAAGGAGTAAGATATATGACCATATTTTGGCCCGTAATATTTTGCGTTCAATGTTTTTATTCAGATTATCCATGGAAACCTTCATCCTGACAACATGTGTATCGACGCAACCAATAAGCTCACGATAAGTGGTACGTTTACTGTAGATTTATTGTGCGACATAATATCTTCACGTAGAATATTTCAGTCGCTCTTAACAATGTCAAAATTAACCTTTTCAGGGTTTGGAAGCTCACACGAATCAATAATTGACCCTTTAAACCACGAAATCGCGGTTTCTGAAAGTGTTTCGATATACATGCCTATCGAGCAGTTGGTAGAATGGAGTGAAGCGTATGATGAGAAAGGTGGATATTTAACTGATTTAACTCTTATTCACAATTTCTAAATATTATTTTGAAATATTGACTCGCCATAATACCAAACATCAAACACATTTTAAATGTGCGATTTCAAAATGTCATTCATATTTTGTAACAAAGTCACGAGGGAGTGCTATCATATTTGAAATAATGCTTATAAGTAATATTCCGTCGAAATTGTCCATGTTTTTTAAATTAAAAATACACATATTCAGTTGACGTTTGGAGTATAGCAATCATTCTTTGTGAATTGCTTACCGGGAAGCATCTTTTCAACGGTGACACTTCTGGAGATCTTTTAAAATCACAAATTCAATGTTGCGGCAAAATCGATGCCGGACTGCTCAAAAAGGTGCCGGTCAAATGCATTTTTCATGAATGTCCATTCTTCACAGGTCACATCCGAAACCAAAAGGGACTTCATTGCACGTTATTCGCGGAAATTCGAAAAAAGGGTGACTTTTTATTAGTTATTTCAAGAAGTATTTTAAAAATGCGTTTTTCAGGATTTTATCCCAATGCTGAAATCCGCGCTGAAGCCTGAGCGAGGCATCGATTTTTTTTTTCGATTTTCTCGAGCATTCCCATGTAGCTACATGGGAATGCTCGAGAGCGAAGACTATTTGAGAACATTCATTGATCGAACTCTACAGTTCAACCCCGAAAACAGGTAAGAAATCTCTAGTATTAGAAATATTTGCACTGCCATACCTTATTTACTGGATTCTTTAAAATACGAATTCATATACAACGCATATTTTGCAGGATGTCTGCACTCACAGCGCTCTCCCATCCCTTCCTGCAAGTACTTCATCCATGGGAACAGAGGTTTCCGAAAGACGAACAGGAAGCCTTGATCGAACTCGAAAGGCACATCCGAAAAGAAATAGAATCGGCGCCAATCAAGACGGAAGCCATCCAACAAACCCACTAATTTGACAATATCATCATTTGCCACCAGCCCTCTACCCCGACTTCGAGTGAGGGCTCCCGTGGTAGCGGAGTATGTTTCATAATCGCATGTAGGGTCACTTGTGCTTCCTATCTCACTCTCCCACCGATTTCGCAATTCGGATAATGCACTCTAAACACATCATACATTTCATGTTAAATGCACACCTTGTTATAATATTGCAACGGATTACGCATCGTGCGGAAGACAAATGAAAACAAATTATTTGAACTTATTTCGATTGTGACGCGAGTATACAAGATCTACAAACTGTCACATACAGGGTGCGCCATAATTACTGTTACAATACATGGTTGACTTTCTGATTTTATCAGACATTTTGCAGCGCACTATTTCCACTCTCGTATGAATTTACAAAAACGTCATAATAGTGAGCATCACTGATATAAATTTGAAATCGATCAGTGGATTCATTATCTAATGGTGGCTGATTGACACATGATGTATTGTGCTGTCCCGCGTCGATTTGGCGGAACACTTTATGATAATTTTCTTTGAACAGATGTTGCTAGCGATTGGGAAGAGGACCAATTTCCAAAACAGCAAGGTTCTTATATGGAATGTTTCCGAAGATAATGAGCATTTCAGATTCAGAAAATAAACCTTGCATTCCCAGCAAATCCTGATTTCAACAGGAGCGTGCGCCTTAGCGAGGTCCGCGTATACATTAATAGATCCTGGAGTCACAATCAACAATGCGCGCGTTCCTAATATCAATACCTATATATAAAGCGCAGTGTGACTCCGTCTGACCGGATTGCGAAATAGGGAGGGGAGGGAGGGATGACATTAGGAAGGCATCAATCCATTACCGTATACCAATCAATAATTAGCATTGGGTCAACTACCGTATACCAATCGATAATTAGCCATGGGTCAACTGTTATTCCGAGGGTCAGTTTTATGACTTTGACCTTTGATCTTTGAATTACCGTATGCCAATCAATAATTATTATTGGGGGCAACTACCGTATACAAATCGATAATTAGCCATGGGTCGCCTCTTATTCCGTGGGTCAGATTTACGATTTTGATCTTTGATCTTTGAATTACCGTATGCCAATCAATAATTAGCATTGGGTCAACTACCGTATACCAATCGATAATTAGCCATGGGTCAACTGTTATTCCGTGGGTCAGATTTATGACTTTGACCTTTGATCTTTGAATTACCGTATGCCAATCAATAATTAGCATTGGGTCAACTACCGTATACAAATCGATAATTAGCCATGGGTCAACTGTTATTCCGTGGGTCAGATTTATGATTTTGATCTTTGATCTTTGAATTACCGTATGCCAATCAATAATTAGCATTGGGTCAACTACCGTATACCAATCGATAATTAGCCATGGGTCAAAGCTTCTAGAATGTTCCAGAACGTTCGAAAATGTTCTAAAGCTTCTAGAATGTTCCAGAAAATTCGAAAATGTTCCAAAGCTTCTAGAATGTTTCAGAAAGTTCGAAAATGTTCCAAAGCTTCTAGAATGTTTCAGAAAGTTCGAAAATGTTCCAAAGCTTCTAGAATGTTCCGGAACATTCAAATCAGTGATTTAAAAGAAATGTAGGCATTTCTGCATAGGTGCGGCAAAGAATATAGAACATTCTAGAAGATCTTTTGAAGCGAGCATGAATAGCAGCAATTTCACATTGGACTTTAGCGCGCGCTCCTTCCATCATAACCCGGAAGTTCCTTCTCTCCCGCTGAGCCCTCGTGGCTGAGATGTTGATGGTTGGAGTTGAACTAATGACGCTGGGGGTTCGAATCCCGCGCGATTAAAGGACCTTTTGCCGATGTTGTAAGGTGTCCTCTTAACGTCAAGAGTTTCGAAACCCTCATATAAAGTTCCAGAGCGTACTAGATCTTTCTATAATCGATTATTCGAAACTTCCAGAAAGTTCAGGAAATTTACCATGAAAAGTGATATAAGGAAAGCACTAGACAAGGAACTCTAACAGTAGTCAATAGTCTACAAAAACATGGATCCGTCCACTTCGTCCAACGACGCCCCACCAACCGATGCTCATCTCATAAACCTTCCTCCCTCTCCGTCCGTATCACAGGAGCCAATCGCCAGCAGAACTCGCTCACGGCTGAGGTGAAAGCTTATTTAATGTTGTTCACTGGAACCGAGATTGTAATTAGCATAATAGAGATAGTGAACTTAATTCGTGGTTAGTGCATTCCTAAGTTCATTAACACCACTTTTTACCATAAGTATCAATGACTGAAGAGGAGAGAGAAGAGGTCAGAGAACGGGATAGAGAACGAGACAGGAGGAGGAGAGAGGAAGAAACGAATGGAAAAGGAGGACAAAGAAGGATGGATCATAGAGAGAGGATGAAAGCACACAGGAACGAGGAGAGGTAAAGACCGGTGACAGAGCCGAATTATTTCGGCGCAATGGACACCACATGCAGCAACTGCGGGGCCCGCTTCTTCTCAGGTACGCCAAGATTAATATTACCGTTATCCAATGTGACGGTGCATTTTGCGTGATTTTCGCCGATCATAGGAAACGAGATAGTGTGTGCTATGGAGAGAGCGCCTCAGAAATTGCTCAGAAAATCCAGGAGATTCTAGAACATTCCATGATGTTATGAAATATCTCTTTCCATTCTACGCTCTCTCCATGTTCTTTCGCTAATTGAAGGAATATTAATGCGGAGCAATTCGATATCTCATTTCTACCGTAATCCCTCTGCAGGAGAAGTGAGTGGAAGCACAGATAAAATCAATCTGTGCTGTAACTTCGGTTTGGCAACCACAATCGAGGAAAAATTCTCTGATTTCCCCGACCAAATCCGCACTCTCCTCCTCGATGATTACCCTCCAGCCAAGAACTTCCAGAAGTTCATTCGGCAGTTTAACTCTGCCTTATCAATGGCTTCCATGGGCGCTCAGCTCGATATCCCGAGGGGACGTGGCCCATTCTGCTTCCGTATTCACGGGCAGGTGTACCATCTTGCCGGTCCCCTTCATCCAGAACCTGGCCAGAGAATATCTTACGGTCAGATCTACATTCTGGATACCGCCCAAGCAGCCAGTGAGAGGCTGGGTAATCCCGCCAATGTGAACTGTGATCCTCAAGTGATGGCTGATCTCAGCGGCCTGATATCAAGGGTTAATCCCTATGCCCAGGCCTACAAAATGCTGGCTGAGGTGGAGGAGAATGAGGAGAGAAATGCAGCCGAAGAAGGCCGAATAGCTGCCCCCGTCCGCATGATCTTTGATACCTCTACGTCTAAGGATCCCCGTAGATACAATGTGCCCCAAGCAAATGAAGTGGGCGTTGTCTACGTGGGTGAAGACGACGATGTGCCTGTCACTCGATCTCTGGCAGTACATCCTAGAGGGGGAGGACTCATGACGATTCGGGATATCGACAAGATCTGCGATCCCCTCACCTATCCCATATTCTTCCCCACGGGAAAGGACGGGTAGCACCCTGAACTAGAGAAGAAGCCATCGGGCAGGAAGAGGACTCGAATCACCCAGAAGGAGTACTACAGCTACCTCATGATGGTGCGAGAAGGACAATTCAATCCCATCCACCATGGAAAAGCCCTCTTCCAGCAGTTCGCCGTGGACTCCTGGGTCAAGGTAAGTACATTTTCACTTAGAATTCGCTTTACTACCTCAATATATCTGACTTCCCATCCATTTTAGATCGAACAAAATAGACTCAACTATTTCCGCTCAAACCAAAATCAGCTTCGGAGCGCCTCCTACCGGGCTGAACAGGTATGCAAAATTAAAATAATTTTCAAAATATAATTTCTCAGAGTTTGATTCCCATGCTTTGATTTTTCAAGACTATCTTGCGGGAAATTCTGATGTTCCGGGAAAGAGGACCATCCTCCCTTCGACTCATCCGGGTAGTCCTCGAGCGATGACCCAGGACTTCCAAGACGCGATGGCGATTGTCTCCAAATACGGCAAGCCCGACATCTTCTTTACTTTCACGTGCAACCCCGCGTGGAGGGAGATCACCGAGAATCTCGAGCCCGGTCAGACTGCCTCTGATCGACCTCATCTCAAGGGTCTTCAAACTAAAGGTGAGTTAAATATTAACTCTCTCTTCTCAATTGACTATCCTAATTTGCGTGTATCAGGCCGACAGGGTATTCGACGATCTGCTCCATCGCCACAAGCTCGGCCGCGTCATTGCCTATATCGCAGTGTTCGAGTGGCAGAAGAGAGGTCTCCCTCACGTTCACATCCTCCTCATCATGAGTGAGGACACAAAGCCGCGCACTCCCGAGGACGTCGACAGGTTAGTCCAAGCGGAGATCCCTGATCCCGAGACGGCCCCGGAGCTGTATCACATCGTCACCACGAACATGCTCCACCGACCTTGCGGTGCACTCAATCCAGAGTCACCATGCATGAGAGATGGGCAATGCTCCAAACGCTTCCCTAAAGAGTTCCGGGACAGTACAAATCTCGATGTCGACGGATACCCTCAGTACCGTAGGAGGGATGACGGGAGTGTAGTCGAGTACGGAGGCCATAACCTCGACAACCGTCACATCGTGCCCTACAATGTGTACTTCCTGCTGACATACAATGCGCACGCCAATGTCGAAATCTGCGCATTTATCGAGGCAGTGAAGTATCTATTCAAGTACGTCTACAAAGGGCCCGATCGCGCCTCTCTCAGCCTCTTCCGTACCGGACAGAGGGACGGGGACGGAGTCATCGTTGATGAAATCCGTGCCCATCTCGATGCCCGATATGTGTGCGCCCCAGAGGCAATCCATCACATCTTCGGCTTCAAGAACGAAAGGAAATCGGACACTGTGTACCGCTTGGCCGTTCACGAACCGAACTTCCAAGAGGTCACCTTCGACCCCAACGAGCCTCCTAAGCAGCTTCGAGCTAGAGCTGCCAAAGATACTACTCTCACAGCATGGTTCAAGTTGAACAGGGAGTCTGCGGAGACTATCGATAGTGGCACCATCCCTCCCTCCTTCGTCGATTCTCGCCAATTCTTCTACTTCGACCTCCCCACTCGCTTCACTTTCACAAAGCAGAACGGCCAATGGAGTAAAGAAAGACAGATAGGACGCATGTATACGGTCCCTCCCCACGATACCGAGAGATTCAACCTCCGTATCCTCCTCCTCAACATCAAGGGACCGATTTCATTCGATGATCTCCGTACTGTCTCGGATTCCAACGGAGTGCCAGTAACCTACCCCACTTTCGGAGAAGCAGCAAAGGCTCACGGCCTTCTTAAGGACGACAGTGAGTATCTCCAGTGTCTAAAGGAATGGGCTGGCCACTCAGTCCCCGCTGCTCTCCGATCCGCCTTCACTGCCATTCTTCTTTTCAATGAGGTCCACGACCCACAGGCACTCTGGGAAGCAATGAAAAGGGATCTCAGTGAGGATTACCGTCATATGGGAGCAGGAGAGGAGGAGGCTGAGGCACTCGCCTACTTCGATATTGCTGATCGATTCCGAAGGTGATTCTGCATATTGATAACTTTGCATGAACAAATATAAAATTCTCTCTTTCAGGGCAGGAAACGATTTCTCCAGATTCGTTCCTGAGCCAGCCGTCCGCCCTCCACTCAGAAACCTCAACCTTGCCAATCCCGCTTATTGTGCTGCGGAAGGCGCGAGACTCTACGCGACTCTGAACCCTCAGCAACAAGCCGCTGCTGACGCGATTCTGGGAGTGTTGGAGGATGCCTCTCTCCCCCGTCTCTTTCACCTTGACGGACCGGGTGGAAGCGGGAAGACGTACCTTTACACCACACTCTACAACATCTTCGTCGGAAATGGACTTAAGGTGAGATTTTTGCATCTACATTTTCAGTTCAATATAATCTTCATGTCTAGGTTGTCTGCACTGCCTGGACAGGAATCGCAGCCAATCTTCTCCCAGGCGGCCGAACATCCGCTTCTCTCTTCAAGCTCAATATCAGCAATCGGTGCGAGTCCTCCAACCATAGAAGACAAGAACAGGACGCCAAGGAACTTGCCGAAAATAACGTCATCATCTGGGACGAATCGTCGATGATCCCAAAGGTAAGATTCCCCCTATTTACTCATCACTTAAAGTATACAATCCCCATTCTTCCAGGCGGCGCTGAACACAGCCGATGCTGTTCTCAGGGACATCACCCAGATCGATCGACCATTTGGAGGGAAACTAATCATTCTCTGTGGAGACTTCCGCCAGATTCTCCCGGTGGTGGAGAAGGGAACGAGAGCCGATCATGTCGATGCGTGCATCAAGAGATCTCCTCTCTGGAGTCAGTTCCGATTCCTCACTCTCATCTCAAACATGAGAGTCACTTCGGGAGATACCGAATGGATTGAATTCCTCCTCAAGGTGGGCGACGGATCTGCGAATGATGCTGAGTCAAAGGTGACTCTTCCCCTCTCGAACATGTGCGATGGAAACATCGTCGAAAAAGTGTTCGGGAAAGTAGTCGACCCTTCCACTGACCCTTGCGAGAAGGTCATTCTGACCCCTAAGAATGTGGATGTGACCCGTCTGAATGACGATGTACATGGGCGGATGCTTGGGGAAGAGAGGATCTATCTCTCGCGAGATGAGGTCGCATCTGATGAACCATCCGATCACACCACATACCCCACTGAGTTCCTCAATAAGATGTCTTCGTCTACTCTCCCTCCCCACACTCTCAAGCTGAAGAAGGGCTCTATTGCAGAGGAATCTAGATGTTTCTGCCGGCCTGTGCAATGGTACCCGACTTATCGTAGATCATCTAGGACCCCGCTCCCTCGGTTGTCGATTCGCATGTGGCGACCGAAAAGGAGAATTCGCTGTCATTCCCCGTATCGATTGTTATCATGATAAGAACCTTTCCTTCAAAGTTAGACGTACTCAATTCCCCGTTCGCCATTCGTATGCCCTCTCCATTAACAAGTCCCAGGGTCAGTTCTTCTCTAACATTGGCCTCTGGATCCCTTCGGAAGTATTCTCTCACGGTCAATTATACGTTGCTCTTTCCCGAGTTCGTTCAAAGGAAGGTTTAATTGTTCAAGCTGATTCTAATCGACAGACAACCATTGTATTCGAAGAAGTTCTCTGAATAAATTGCGAAAGAATAAATCGATGAGTTGAGAAACCTATGGGGACACTTGAAAGCTAGCCAACTAAGAAAACGACCCGGCGCACGCCAGCAATCGGCTGGTTATTGATAATTATGTGTATCTGAGGACATGTTTGTCCTGCCTTTCCAATTTATTACTTCATCCACAGATCGTATATCTTCTAACTTTTCGGGATATCTGTTTAAAAATCTGATTTTTGCTTAGGCATGTTCAAAATATCTTATATATATGATTCCCAATTTTTTAGAGTGTTTGGATATCTTTCCTGCCCGCGGCGTTCGGTTTTCGGAGGCACTTTCGAGTCCCCGACCCGCTATTTTCGTCTGCACTCTCTCTAGAGATGTGCCCAAAGTTAATAAAACATTTCAAACAAGTTGGGAATCGGTTTTTGTTGGACATGCACACACAATAACAATTGATTTCCTTAAATTTCCCACAAACTTGTTTCCGAATTGGGTCATGCATTCAGGACCGCGGCGCACCTCCGAAAACCGCACGCCGCGGGCAGGAAAGATATCCAAACACTCTAAAAAATTGGGAATCATATATATAAGATATTTTGAACATGCCTCAGCAAAAATCAGATTTTTAAACATATTTTCCCGAAAAGTTATGAATCTCCAAAAAGTGGTCATGTGAAAAAGTGATTTTTTCATGCCCTGAGGGCAAATATTGATATATTATTTTCATATTCTCCGAATAATCTGGACTCATGGTGATGATCATGTTGATGTCTTGAAACAGTCTCTAGATTGACTAGGAGCCGATATCTTAATTTTTGACATCGATATTGCAGCAAGGCTGCAGCCAATATGCGACCGAGCAGCAACTTCAAATTTTTATTCTGGATAGAGCTCGGTCCTATCTCCAACGTCAGAAAGTTCTGGAAGAAAAATCTATGTAAGAATAACACCTGTTCGAAAAAGTGAAATTCGATGGCGTCATCACTACGCAATCCGTTATGGTGCACGTGATGACGCAATACTCGCATCGTATTCTTCGATGGGTTTGATATATAGCGCTACAACATCTAACTAGCTAAGTCAACCGCAGAAAAAGTTATATGAAAAAATCAAATCGTATGAATACTTTCCGGCGCTGCTGTATGTAATTCACGATCGTCCAATTTCATCATGGAAATCATTACTGATTTTTTTTCTATTTCATTGACTAGAATTATCAACTTACTCGCACAATTGTCGACATAATCTTGCGCTGGCATGTTAATTGATTTAGCCTTCTGCATTATGGTCGTCTTCACTACTTTAGCTGTTTTATTTGTGGTGTAATAAATATTTTCCAATAGTGGTCCGAAATTAACTCCAACTAGTTCAATGAACAAGTCAAAATATTCGTCCAACACTCCTCCCAAATCAAAATTAATCCAATGTAAAGTGTTGCGCATGCGGAAGCTACGTTCGAGATCCAACTTTACCTCTTTGGAAAAGCTCTTATATTTTGTTGCAAGCTGAAACGATTTACTGTTTGGAAATCGTTTCAATTTTAAAACGAACGCGATTAAGAGCATCGATAACGATTTTCTCAACCGGTTTGTTCTTTCTTAGTTGTATGAAATAGTGTGCGAAATTGTCCACACTCTGAAAACTGCGGATTGCATATGAATATAGTAGTAATTTGAAAGGTCTTCCTTTCGCCTTCTTTACCGTATGCTCGGCATTTCGATTTGGTATCGATTCGTGAATCATTGCAGTAAATATTTTCACGAAATCGTTCATAATCTGTAAGTGATGTATGGCATTTCCTTAACTCACTTCGAGTTCATCATTGTATCTTATTTTCCGCAATTACCGGCTGTGAGAGTGTTGGGAAAAAATATACTATTACTGGACATGCGAAATCGACTCACCTCTTGAACATATGCTTTCGTCTGCGGAAGTGCGTTTTCTGCTAGTTCTCCGAACATATTTCTCCGCGAAATAATGACCTCGTAAGCTCTCGAGTGATTCTTGTCGACCCCCTTGAATATCTGAGAAAGGGCGTAGCATTATTTAACGTTAATGTTTTTTTTTTGAATCACTTCCAGCAAATATTACCCCTTGGTGTGGGTGGTTCTGAGGGCGGGGGTTGAAATAAAGTGTAATTTGCAATATACTCGCCTCAATTATATCTCCTCAAAATAACCGTCTTTCCTCGATGAAAATTTGGTGTCGTGGTAAATATAGAAAAACTCTTTAGGCGTAAATGTTGCTCCAACGTACGTTTCTGAAACTGTTGTCGTAAAATGTATTTAATATGCCAAACTTAGGCAGGTTTCTGCATAAAATATTTTCGAAAAATTATAGCGCGCGGCTTCATAACGGAAAATTTGCTCGAATAGGACATCTTTTCCACCGAGAACTTTTGATAATTGATATAGCTCGTTAGGGTGGTACATATCATTGCTACTAGGCTCCCGAATTCGCTCATTCGGGCAAACAAACAGAATGATAATTAGGAGATAAACTAGAAGCATGATCTGTAATAAATATTACACTCAAATTTGTAAGAGATAGAGAACGAATTAATCAAACGAGAAATCTGAGCGCGAATTATACACAATTGTGTTTACAGCAGCACATTGTAAACGATAGATAGGATGATTCAGATATGTTTACATAAACCGATTGCTTCTCCTATGTCTTTGCTCTGGAATAATATAACACGGATCCCCTGTAAAAATGTAGGAAAATGGAAACCTTTTGTGACAGTTTTTTTAAAGTGTCCTGATGTTGTTGTACAAGTCGGACTTTTACATTCCAGACTATGCCTACTGAGTAGCGGTATGAAGAGCCCTGAGTTGTGGTCAATGACATATGTAAGAACATCAATTTTCTTTTTTTTTAGACTATGGCGAAACTATGCAATTAATAGTTCAAATCACACGTTTATTACTGTGCGAGCGTTCTCAATGTTATCAGATAGGGTACGCAAGGAAGAATAGAATGGAATCGATTTTTTACGTCTCTCCCTCCAGATTCATATTACATTTCACGCGAGGTTTGTTGTTTCCGAACGGCTTCAGCATTGATAACACTCCAGCGGCGCTTTCGATTGTCACGCACTATTTGTAGGTGGATACCATAGTTGCCCACGCCACCGGCGACCCCCATGACCAGGGGGTTCATGGTCAAAAATCGATCGGTAGGTCAAGACTAGATACCGTACCCAATCGATCATACAGTATCATGAGATACCGTATACCACTACCGTAACCCCGATTATCGCAGACTAACTTTATTTTGTAAAAGTCCTGATACGGTGCTCAATCGATTCTACAGTACTCAATACATTACAGTAACCCACTTCCGTGGGTCAGATCCAGTTCCTTGGGTCAAACATTTTTTCTAAAAAAATACAATCAATAAATTATTTTAAAGTATCTCACCGTATATCTCATTGCTGTAGAATCATGCTATAATCGATTTAGGATGTTTAGGAAAATGTTTGACAATTTTTGAAAAATGTTTGACCCAAGGAACTGGATCTGACCCATGGAACTGGGTTACTGTAGTGACTTGGGTACGGTAGAATCGATTGGACACCGTAGCAAAACTTTTTAAAAAATAACGTTAGTTTGCGATAATCGGGGGTTACTGTGGTGGTATACGGTATCTGGTGGTACTGTATGATCAATTGGATACGGTACCTAGTCTTGACCTACCATTGACCTACCGATTGATTTTTTACCATGACTCCCTATACATGTCTGCAAAGTGCTTGTCATATCCGCCGCCAGTGTTGGGCAACTATGGTGGATACAATAATTCCGCATCCGGGGACGGCCGATCGCGCCTTGTACATCTTTGGATGCGTGCCAAAATGCAGTTACTTGGGCATATTTCTATGCAATAGCAAACCGTACCACTGACCACCTTCCATCCCCTTCTTTGTATCCCACGAATTGAGTTCACATACGTTCATGGATGCAATAGTCCGACTTCTGAAGACAATTGTTCGATGTTCGGAATCGTGCACTCCACTACTCTTCCAATCTGAGATTTTACGTTATTATAATCCGCACCCCCCAGTGAGATTAGAGTGAATCTTAAATGTCAGAGGAGTTTTCAAAAAAACATCAATGGAGGCGGGAGGAATCGAGCCAACTACCTTCCGATCATGATACAGATGATCTAACCACTGAGCTACGCCCCCTCTTTCACTTGTCCTCTCATCTCGAGCTATGGTCTTCGGGGTCTCGGCCATGCCTCAATTTACACCCCCACAATCAGGAAGATGACGACAGCCATCAAAACAGTAACAAATAAGTTTGAAAGAACATCATTTGAAATACCTTACATCATTTTCATATCTGGATATGATGACGATGGCTTTACCGACGCTGAGCCCCCTCTTGGGGATGCCTAATTAATGTTTTTTTTTCTCTATTAACGTCAAATAAACCGAATGCAATTTAGCAGAAGCACATTGTTTATGCATCTTAAAAGTTTTTGACTGAAGAATCAACGATTTGTTAGAAATTATAACTGCCGAATGTGGAATGAACTTGGAGGCAGAATCTCATTATTGCGAAAGGGTGATGATGCCCTACATGTGCAGAATTATGGAGCTAGCGATGTGCAAAAACCTCGACCAATGTACTCTTTGTGATGTAATTCGTAATGGTACAGCGAAACTTGTGCATCCCGTCTTCAAAGGCACACTGTCTAGCGAATCAGAGAATGTGTGAGAAACAGTGAAATTAGAGATTGAATTCATCGAAAAACAAAATCGACTCTGTATAAAACGCCCAATTTTCGCGAGTCGTTGACTTTCGGTAAAATGCTGCTAGTTCTCGTTTACTGTTTCTTCACCATAAATTTAGGTGAATTCTTTTTTGGTTGATTTAAGATGTTTTTTGTTCATTGAAATCGACAATTTCCTATTGAAGGTGGAACCAGTGCACTGAATGCGACAACCCCGACACCCTTGATGTCCAATAAGAATATCAAAATGGCCAAGGATTATCTGCCTGTCATCAAATCTCTTATCCCGGAAATGAAAGGAAAGCACAAACAGAAGAAACAGCAGTTTGTGGACGTTGTCTTCGAATCCTTGGATGCCTTCTTCGGATATTCTCTAGAAAGCGAAGGAATGCAAGAGATTAGGGATCTGAAGCTATCTTTAGAAGTGGTACGTTTCTTCTTTATTCTTCACCTAATTATGACCAATAACAAATAAATCGCTAAAGTTCTCCTGCACA
Organism: Pristionchus mayeri; assembly: GCA_036245805.1. NCBI lineage: Eukaryota > Metazoa > Nematoda > Chromadorea > Rhabditida > Neodiplogasteridae > Pristionchus > Pristionchus mayeri. The sequence goes on from BTRK01000002.1 coordinate 8,319,508, forward strand.
CATCTGATTCTATTACTGGATCCCTAACACAGAAGGGGCTCAAAAACGCTCAGGAAGCTATGTGAAACAAATTCCTAAGAAACAAAATCGATCATGCAAAATATTTCGAAATTTGTCGCGTAACCCTTATCCTAGTGTGCGGGGTTGGGGATACCATCAGATATCCTAGTGTGCGGGGTTGGGGATACCATCGGATTTTTTTAATGCTGTCTACTTTGGCTTTTACCTTGTACCTTTAAAAGTGCGAACCAATGCTAACTGTCACCAATACTTTGATCTCTCATAATTTGAATATTTACGTATTTGTGCGTATAGTCGTACTAAAATTTAAAATTATTATTTTTTTAGATGACCATGGAAATTACGAATACGATCAGAGATGCTAAGGACATTTGTGCAATCATGAACTTCGAAGAAGTAGGAATGACTATTGGAATGAATTGCAATTGCATTGCAGGTTTCAAATGATGCTGCTGCGCTAGTTCGACTACTCGTGGAAGCGATCATTGGAAAATGGGAGGGATACGACGTATTTCTGGACATTTTCAAGAAAGAATGCGTGAAAATCAAAATCATGAGCCGCCTCCAGGTACCGATAAAGAAAGTTTTCATTTTCCCTAAAAAGGATGAATATCGGCAAAACTTTAAAAAATGACTATATCTAGCTTTCCCCAACAATAAGAGATTCTGAAAATTTCACATTATTTCTCTGCTCTGAATTGAGATTTCGCAACTTGGCTGATTGCCATCCATAGATATCAGGGAAAATAGCGCGAGAGAGAGATGCGACATAGTGACCCTCTCATTTATGTAACCACATTTCTTCTTTAATAGCTGGTTTAAAAGGAATAGCTGCAAAGAAATGACTCATGATCGTTGTCTAGTGTTTCCCAATGAAAGAGAGCGAGGCGAGAGAGTAACTCTCTCGCCTCTGTAGCCACGCGAGGTTGCTTGCATACCTTCTATAATTTCAGAACATCAAACAATTCGTTCGGAATATGGACAACTCGAATCCCCTGAAAGTATCTCTTGAAACTGATGATTACCATAGCTTGGACGCAATAATCGCAACAAAGAATCGAATTCTCGATACCGCTAACAATTTAGTATGCTTTTGATGCCATTAGTTGATTTTCAATGACTGATTCAAGGTTCAGGTTGAAATATTCTGCGAGAGGTTCAAGAATGGCACGGTAACTTTTAAGTTAAGTTCAAAAAATTATTTCCTTTCAGAACTCTCGGAATAATGCGCAGCGTGCCAACATTGCACAGCAAACAGTCGACGAAATCGAAAAGCAGATCGCAATCAGTGTTAAGGAGCTTGCAGGAAAAGTCAGAATCGCATTATTGTGTTGAAACAAAATATACACTTTAGATGGATTTCTTTTACGACATAAAGCATATCGTGCACAAAATGCTCTTCGAATACAGGGCAGAGGATGGTCTCACGAAGGCGCGCGCTGTAATGAACGTTCTGGAGCGAATGCACACTACGTATGACAACATGATATTTCAAACGAACTTTTCAATTTGCAGAGATAGGTTTGTAGTGGCGGAATTCAATACTAGCTGCGACAAAGCCTACATATTTGCGCATGATCAGGTATTACTTGCTTCTGGTTCAAAATTAGACTTTTATTTTTCAGAAGTCGTTGTACTACACCGGAAACCAGATCCTCGCGTATAGAAGTAAGAACGCTTCGACATTGGATGAAGATGCACTGTTTTTCAATATCACCAGATCTGAAGAGCGTGGACCTTTCGAATGGTTTGATTCTTCACTTTTGCTTAATCATACTCAGCAACGCGCTGACTGCGCAGATGATCGTTAGTTACAAACACTACATCTCTTTAGCTGGTATTGTACTCTACCAAAACTGCCCAATCGTAGAAATCCTTCAAGACAGAAGATCTTTCAAACGAAAGAAATTCAATGTGACGTGCATTGAAACAGTGGTATTCCATGGATACTAAAGGTTCCCGAAAATTCCTTGCATATCCTGTTTGAATTGTTCCACATACCCATCTGAATGTTCGTAACTTGAATGAACTATATTTTTAAAGATCTCACAGCATGCAATCAAATACAGACTTACTCCATAAACTACGTTCTTCCTCAACGAAGGAAGGATGTTGACACTTTGGACTGAACACAAATAAAAACGAATATTTATAAATTGCGTAACTAAATGTATCCGATGTACTTGCCAATTCGTCCTCGATTATTCAACGGCATTCTTCGTTCAGCCATGAATGAGATTGATTGAGAGTGAAGGACTCACGATCGACGCGAGAAACATGTTCCCCCTGCAGTACGCGGATGATGTCGCCCTGATAGCTAAGGCAAGACCAGAACTGCAGCGAAAGCTGAAGAAGTTAGTGGAGGCCCACGCGTCGGTTGAAAATACATGCGTCAATAACCGCTCTTCTAACCTCCTGCAGCACAACTCGAGCACCCATAGTCACTGGCAATCTCAAATTCAACTTTGTCCATTCGACAACATATATTGATGGGAGAATCTCGCTCCTCCTCGATCACACAGGTGAAATTGAACATCGGATTCGCCTGGTATGGCTCCCCTGGAGCAAAGTTTCTACTCTGGTCTATTTTAGTCTTCTTCCCATGAAGACTAGTAGGAGACTCTTCGAAAATATCGTCTACTGTATTTTACGAGTCAGAAGTATGGGGCAGCGGTCGAGTAAAAAATAGCCTAGGTACACGTCTACAATGTTCCATGTGATGAACCAGATTGTAGACGAGACTTCCACAATGGACGATGTACTGAAGGTAGCTGATACTTTCACAACAATACTTTCACAACATCTCTTTAAAGTAAAGGTCAATGGGATCTGAAGATTAGGAACATGGATCTTGATCAGTGGAGCAGGGCGACTACTGTATGCACGCCATACAACAGGGGCCGCCCCCAGGGTCAGCCCAGAACTCGCTTGAGAAAATTGAGAAGAAATATAGGCTCCCATTGGTGGTCTGCAACGATAGATGAATTCCGACATATCATCATCTAGCGTCAACGCTTGAGATGATAAATATTTACTCATTTATTGACTCTACGTCTTCATTATATGCTCGGTATTCGTATTTTTTTAAGATTTGCGTAAACAGCCTGGTCAGTCTTTTAGGCAACAATGGTGAAATTGAAAAAAAGGCGATGATCACGCACGATGCGCAGCTTGCAAACTCGTCGTAGACGCATTCAAAACGCTGCCGAAAGTCACATTTCGCTTAGCATGAAAGAGCGTCAAATTTGAAAACAAATTAAGTGAACGAGCTTGTCTATCACCTTTCAAGCGATACTTTTACGATGAGAACATCAAAAAGAGCCCCAGCCCATTTTTGATGAGAACGCATCAAACCGAAATGTACAAGCACATTTAAAAGGATTCCCTAGAGACATTGGAAGCATTCCGTGATGCGCGTGCTACTCTGTTTCCTTCCTCTTCTTCTACATGATATCGCAAGTGTTCCCGATCGCAGTAATGGTAATGATTGATTTGAAGTAATTGCTCAATAGAGTTCGTAATTCGGATCACCGTCTCTTCATTTTCAAAACTCTCTCGACCAGTCGTGGCGAGAGAGTGTGGGAAATGAAGAGACGGTGACCCGAATTACGAACTCTATTGCTCAATTATGTTTTAAGAACCCGACAGCGCATTGGAAATCAGAACACGAAGAGACGACTCGAAGAAACTGGAAAAGGTGCGAGCTGTCGTGAAGATTTTGAAGACGGTGAGCGTCGCGATTCCTGAGGTCGGACCGAGGATTTCAAAGGTAAGCTTTGCGTTCAATTTCGCATGATGCGAGCACGAAGTAAGCCCGAACTGCTCGCAAATTTACGAGTTTTTTTTCCAAATATCTTCAAGTACTGCTCAAATATTAGTTTTATTTGAAGATATTAATAATTTTCAAGACGGTACATGATAAGGTTTGAATTGTCAGGTCCTTCTACTCGCGGAGGTGGCTATCGATCGGGAAATCCCTAGCGACGTTGTGGAAGCACTTAATGAGTTGAAGGAGGAGATCATAAATGTCTGTTAATTTATAATATTTAATTACCTATGCACACTCCGTACTAGAGCTGAAAGTGAAACGTCTCCCATCGGATACTCGAAATGAATCATTTGTCTCCCTTATTCACGTCTCCCTCAGAGGCGTCTCCCGTTCGAAAATTAGAGGAAGACGTTTCGGGAGACGTCTCCCTTCTCATTGTGGGCAAATCACTCAAAAACCATATAGTATCATCGCTGAAACTCAACTAATTTGGCCCAAATCTTTCTCAACCGCACACAATAGGGATCCAATTGGTGGAGGTCTCTCTTATTTCTCCTTCTAGAAAGGAGACGTGGGAAAAGTAATATAAAAATGAAGGAGACGTTCCACGTTTCTAATTAAACATTCGGCTTGTTTAATCTGTCAAAAAGATGCGAGAAAAGTTGCGAGAAAAGTTGCGTAAAAAGTTCGCGAACTTCTGATTCTCTCCTGTTCGTGTGCTCTCTCTTTTTCTCTAACAGGTCGTTGAAAAGTTCACGAACTTTTCGACGAACTATGTTCGAAATTCGTGCTTTTCTTTTGTTTTACTTTCGGGGTTATTTTTGCGTTTAGCTTATGAATACTTTAAAGGACAACCTTACCCTTAGCTGGAATAGCTTCAGAATACAGCGTAGTGAAAGTAAACACGGTGGGAGTATTTTTTTCGATTACCACTTTAACCACCCTGTAATGTCAAGCTATTTCATTAGAGGGAAGGTTGTCCTTATAAGCAGTCATAAGTTAAAAGCAAAAAATAATTGATAAAAATTAGTAAAACAAAAGAAAAGTACGAATTTCGAACATAGTTCGTCGAAAAGTTCGTGAACTTTTCAACGACCTGGCTAGAGAAAAAGAGAGAGCACACGAACAGGAGAGAATCAGAAGTTCGCTTTTTACGAAACTCGCAGATTTCTGACAGATTAAACAGGCCGATTGGTACCTAATACCTTATTTTTTCCCTTGTTCGAGGTCTCCCCGAGTGAGTCAATTTCGGAACCCTACTCCGTTCAAAATGAAAACATCGGCATTTTTTGTATTATGTATTACCAAAATTAAACGTAAAAAGGAAAAAGAGATAGAAGAATTTGCCTAATTCTAATAAGCTAAAATAAAAGAGCATAAAGAAGTATTTTTCAGCTCAAATCAGTTGTTACAAATTCAGTAAATGAGATCAAAGAAATATGCGCGGGTCGCAATTTTCAATCGGTTAGTGATCAGCGAAATCGATTATGTTTATCAATTATAAATTACTGAAAAGCAAACCAACGAAACCGTTCACGCTCGAATTTTCGATGAAGATTGCGAAAAGAGTTCTATCCTTCTATCGCTATATGTGAGTTGGAGTAATGGTCTGAGTCTCTCCAAACCACACGCTCTCTTGCCGGTCAGAGAGACGAGAGAGCGTGCAAACTGAAGAGAGTTAGGCGATTACTCGTGAGTTGACGTAATCCGCTTTAAATAGGCTTATCTGTAGTCAATTCCCGCGCTAATCACTTCGCCGAAATCGGATGTTCTAAGAGCTGCTATCAAAACTGATCCATTCCACTCGTTTTCTAAGCTTAATGAGACAAGCATGAAAGTTCGCGAAACGCTGAACACTCTGGTACGGAGTCTAATAGTGATGCTATCATGAACTGTATTTTAGACTGTTATTGAATTATTTCGTCTGATGTTCGTCTCAGCAGAGGTACGCGATCAATTCTAAATTTATAATCATAAACAATAATGAAAACAACATAAAAATAAAATGTATTATTTTTGCAGAAATTTTTTTTTTGCAGACAGCAGCAACAAGAAACGGAAGCAGCGCTTAAGGCTGTCATTCATATCGACGCAATGGTGACGAGGCGAATGGACGTGCACTACAAGAATTTTGTAGTAAAACGGGCATATCCTTAAAAACGAATTTGCACAGGAATACTTGCACAAACTGAGAGACATTGTGATGAAAGAGATGCACAGCTACAACGACAAGGACAAAGCTAGAAAGTTGATGGGGAAGTTGAACGAAGTGCACACCAAGTAAGCTTACTCTGCTTTATGAACCACATATCCTGAGCCTTTTACCTGCCTTTCTAGTGACAAATTCGTCGTGATAATATATACGAAGTCGGACAGATATCCTAAAGCCGAATATCTGATTGACTACGACAAAGTTTGTAGTGATTTACTACCATGTCGAGTGTATGTTTTTTTCAGAGAAATTGTGTAGCTGACGCCGATCTCAGGGCAGTCGTCTGCAGAAGTTGAACGATCGTCTCCATGAGCGAATCTCAACACAGTTCGTGGGGTGCGATGAAGGAAGTTCACGTGGGAACATGGTACTCTTTACTCTAATATGAGCTATGCCAGTCGGTGTTGTTTGGTCATGCTCGGGTATTCGGGTGATTGAGAGCTGGACTGTGGGAAATGTTTACGATATATTCATTCCGCATACTCTCTCGCCGGTCACTCAGCGCTTAGAGAATATGCCGAGTTGAGATATCGGAGAAAAAAAAATGTTATACAGACCAGATTGAGATTGCGGGTAACGGCAGATCGACAGGGTAGTTCAGTATCTAGTGAGCACATTTCAGCACGCATCCAAATCTTTACAAAGCTCGATCGGCAATCGCTCATGCATCAGTCATCGTATCGACTCTCAATAAATGCGTTACTATCGAGAGTGGAGTGGCGGAATTCAAGATGATGAAGCCCTTCGGCAGCAAGACACATCCTGCAAAATGTGCAATGGAACTGGCAAAACAATCGAAAGACTATGACCATTCGGGATACCTGCTCATATCCCGTGTGATAACATTACGTTAATCTCCTCAGAAATGATAAATGCGAAATTGCAACAACTGTACACATTTAATTCTCAATCGAAGACACATTTCATAACTTGTTTTAAAACCTACAGAGTTCTTGTCCCTGATTCGAGATCTACTCTATTTTAATAAAACGTTAATACGTTAAAACGGGAGGGGGACAAAAGCATAACAAAAGCACAACAATTCACCATTATTTTGCGATTGGACGCAGCGACTTGGTAGTTGTTTCATTGTAACCATTATGTGATCCCCTACATTTGCATATACTATTCTTGTTACCAGGCGAACTTGACTTTCACTCCATATCTATATATATTTGAGTGGAAAATCAATCTTAGAAAATCGCCAAGTACCGTAACCAATCGTTAATATAGTAGATCAGAAAATACTCTAAACCAGTAACATGAATATCGATTGGTTACGGTACTTTGCGATTTTCTAACATTGATTTTCCACTCAAATATTCAATTTTGGACCATGAACCCCTATACATAGATATGGAGTGAAATTCAAGTTCGCCTGGTAACAAGAATAATGTATGTAAATGTAGGGGAGCCCATAATGGTTACAATGAAACAACTACCAAGCTGCGTCCAATCGCAAATTAATGGTGAATTATTGTGCTGTCGTCCGTTGTGCTTTTGTCCCCCTCCCCTATTAACACGTATTTGTATACGCTTAGAATACGAAAGGTCTTGAAGTAATAGTCGCATCGTAGCGTTGAGTCATATTCCATTCCTCTAGGCATTATCATCTATCACCGCTCCAGCTGTCTCGCAAGCACCATCATGCGATAAAGACGCTCCCCCCTAGTCTCTCGGTAGCCAACAACACAACAGAGGATGCACAGATATTGTTTATCAAGGTATTCGCTTTCTCCACGCCACGCTACGCGGGGATGAGAAACGTCTGGACGTTTCCTGTAAAAATATACTGAGCTCCCATAATATACTGGTGTGATAATCCATGGTGACACAAATATCAATCAAGTTTATTATTAGTCGAATTAGTTATTTGTAGGAAATGCATCACTCATGAAATCAAATTCGACAAAGTCTCCCAAGTCTTGTTCCAGAATGACTTCAAGAGTTGTCTGAATGCAGAACACTTGCTCTAACTCCTTGAACAAAAGCTCGTACAATTTGGAATTCCACTGGAAATTTCAATTGAGTTCAGAATGGAGATTTTGCTAACAAAATTGCTGTCAACCACGTGTGTTTCCGGGATTTCGCCGAGCACCAGTCGATTTTCGTATCTATTATTCAAGTCGAGTAGCCTGCCGCAAAATTCCGCTTCATGCTGAATAATTAATGAAATTAAAATAAGATCTTGGAAAGACAAAAAAAAACATTTAAAGATCATATTGTACCCTGCTCAATTGGTATTTAATCGAGTGACTCATCGGCCCCATTTTCAAAAAGTTCCATCGTTTCATCAAAATTTGCATAAATGGCGCGCTTTCATTATGTAGCGCATCGACCAACTGAAAGTACACTTAAGCAAGTCTTCTAACAATATTGTAACAGTCAGACAAAATATGCAAAAAAATGCTTCAAGTATCTGGAAAATATTACATCTTCGAACCTGTAGAATATGTCTCTTCCCCATATCTCCCCCATTGAGCTCTTATTGTAGTGAATGGGAACTACTAGCGAGCCAGTTCCCATTCGTTCAACTTCATTGTGGCAATCATGCCTAGGGAACGTTCACTTCGAATGATTTCGATTGACCATTATTGAATTCACCGTCGGTGCACCTGAACTTGGAAGTTGAAAAGTGAATGTGAAGCATATGCTAACTGATTGTCTACACCAGGGCACAGCTTGCGGTAAGAAGCATCACACTGTATGCGTACGCATAGCTTTGTGTAGTCATAACTATTTCTATCTTGCTGAAAATACACTTTAAATTGTCAAAAAAAATTAGAAATTACTTCTGTTGTGAGACGGCCTCTTGATCCTGTTGTCAGATTAAATTCAACTTTTTCGTAAGGACCTGAACGATTTGGTTCCACGTGCCAAAAAAAAAACCATTACTTCCGTTCATCTGCCCTTCGATTTCCAGCTGTTCCATTTCAGCGTACGTTCCATCCTTCTTCATGCAGATGAAAGAGCAATCTTCAAATCCGATCTGAATCAATTATATATATTTTTAAATAGTTCGACTAAAAGCGGGGGAAAGTGCGCCCCACAGTCTCAGTCCAATTGCAACGTGGCCGAAGTTCCTAAACGAAAATATTTATAGCAAGTGCATCACCATAATTACACATATATATATAATACTTACCTCAGGGGTATGTGAAGGAAAGGGATATTGACAGTAATACTCTTTGAACATTGGGTCTGTGTTAAGTGAAGATATCGATGGCTCAATCTGGTATTTTTGGGGAGATATATATGCGAAGACGCCTCCGCGGAGTTCCTGAAGTGATCAGACACTGGACGAAAAATATAGCAGGATGTACATTGCCATATGTCGAACGCCATTTCACGGTCATTGATGCAACTGTTGCTCCGCTGAACTCTACGTCGGCACAGCTGAAATCACACAGTTGATGTTGAAAATAAAACGTAATCGAACTGATGATCTATGCCAGGGCACAGCTTGCGGTAGGGAACATTGCACTGTAGGTGAAGATATACCTCCAGAAAATAGTCCTTGTCAACTAGGGGAGGCAGGTTGGTGAGGGGGAGGCAGGTTGGTGAGGGGGAGGCAGGGTGGTGAGGGGGAGGCAGGTTGGTGAGGGGGAGGCAGGGTGGTGAGGGGAAGGCAGGGTGGTGAGGGGGAGGCAGGGTGGTGAGGGGGGGGCAGGGTGGTGAGGGGGAGGCAGGTTGGTGAGGGGGGGCAGGGGAGTGAGGGGGGGGGGGAAGGGGGGGGGGCACGGTAGGGCAGGGGCAGGTGGAGCTGCGGTAGGTTGACGCCGGGGGGGGGGGGCAGGTTGCAGTACCTGATCAGCGAGAGACGACGCGAGAAGCAAAGCTGGTTGGTTCGGATGATCACAATAAATCAGATATTAAACGTATGTGTGAGGTAGAAATTTCAACAAAGTGCCAATTTCAGTAGTTTTATTTACACACCATCGTTCTATATGGAGCTACTTATCTCAACAGAACCCGATAGACCCCAAACGGTAAATGTATACTGAACACCTTGGGTGAATTATATTTTACAACTATTTGGATCTCGATATCTATTGAGAAGAAAATTCGGCCTTCAAAAGTTTTCCCAACCGTCACCTACCATCCACATTACACAAACTCGTCTAACTTTCTAGAAAGCTTTTAGTTTGTCATTATCCGTGGATGGTTCAAAATTATACCCAAATATTGTACTTTACGAATATCACACCAAATCGACATAATTCCTCCTTTTCAAGAAGTCCTGGTGCGCGAAAATGATTTGTAATCCTTATCTCAGTACAACTTTGTCTGGCTACTGTGCCTCCCTAACTGTCTTGGCAAGATTGAAGTAAAGCGCGTAAGAAAGGGTACGAAGGCCCTCACTGATTATGAATAAGGAAATTGAGATTAAATTAATTCGAAGAATTTCTGAGGTTAGAATGCGTAAGAGATAGGACGCGACAAATCTTATGTTACAACCTGATATAAAGAGTAGCTTTAGCAGTTAACTACAAAAGTTAGGACTTTCTACCAAAGCTGGAAACATAGAGTTTTGAAATATTCGAATTTCGATGATCAAATTTCATTGACAGGACCATCAATTGTACATGTTTTTGGTAGAATCAATGTGTTCCCTCATTAATATATTTTTAAGTTAACAGTGAAAGGTGCTTTTCAGTTTACTATATTTGAAATCAATACATCAATTGTTACGGATACACGGTAAAAACACACATTTTTATTAATGTTCAGTTATTGTCAAGTTCATCAACGAGTGTATTTTCTAACAGACATTTCGCAGCAGACCTGATTCATTGTGATATACTCAGGTCGCATTTTGCGGCTGTGACATAATATTTGCCCTATCATAGCGATCCATAGATTGCTGGGCAAACGTGTAATCAGGTCCAATCTCTGTTGATGTACCTTTGTCATCATTCTGTGACCTCAATACCAATTGGATAGGCTTGGACCAATGTGAGATAGAAAGAGTAACCATGCACTCAACGAGCATGAATAACAATATGATAATCAGGCGTACGCAAAATACGAGGGAATCACAAATTTGAAAATCTAACATTACTTTCTCACCAACCTGATAATACCTAGTGTTACAAAATATTCACAGTGCTTCGAATTCGACAGAAATTGGATCAATGATTCAATTCAGTATTTATATTTTTTTGAAAAGTCTGGAGCCGTAAATTAAAAAATGCCTAAATTCAGGCTCTGAGAACTTCAAAAGTTCTGTAATCAATAACTTGTTCAAAATTATAGTAGAAGGTTGCTCAAAAACAGAAATGATCACCTCAATGAGTTCTACAACACTCCGTTAAAGTCATCGCCAACTGACTTCGAAATCTCATGGAAAACTATGAAAACCCGAAAATGGGTGTTCAAATATTAGCCGCCCTAAAATTTACCTTTTTCAAGTTGGTTTATTGCATTTTCGAATTCTCCAGATCATTTTGCATAGGATACTTTCATTTCAGAATTTGAAATTTAATCCCGGGCATTTATAGCTTTCAGAATACCAAAAACAGCCGATTTCTCTAAAATTTCGCAAAATCAAAGATAAATAAATCCCGAATTCTTACCTCCATATTGGAACTCTCGGGCAAAAATATCATGTCGGGGTCACTACTATCAGGTTTGAAGTTTGTGAGTGTTTTAAAGAATTTTTTAAATCGAATGTTTGGACACTTTTCAAGAGTGCGAGGAAATAGAGGCCTTTTTCATCCCATCATCATCACCATCAATTTATCCAGGACGAAGGTATACAATATGGGTCTTTACAGAAAAAAACAAAGAAAACAATTGGGATCATTTATCTTCCACGTTGTATCAGGTTATCTCAAAAGTTTCTTTCTTTTTTCATTCATGGACATTATGCCTCATATAATTCTTTAAAGCTGACCAATCAACAATTCTCGGATATTTAAGAGGCCGGATCCGAGGAGAGTTACCATTCTGACCTCCTCTCCGGACATTCCGCCAGGATTTTCGATTCAGGCCTTGTCACTCATAGGGCCTAGAGTACCTAGGGTTGTCAATTGAAATTTCACTGCGATACCGTATCTATCGAGCAAAGCGGCCTGCCAGATGCGGGCACAGTTAAAAATTATGAAATATCATAATTTCTCAGCCGAACAAGTTGGACCCAAAATTACTTCTGCAAAAATTACTTCTCTTATATTAGGCTACCCCTAACTGCTCTAAGACACTATTGAAATCGAGTGCTACTCGATTCACAATGTGAAAGTTTCCCCGAAAATTTCACTTTTCACCAGATTTTATTATTTTCCAGGAATTCCCGCAGCAAATTTCAAGTGTTTCTGTGTAACACACTCACCCGAGCATCCACTAAAACTATGATATTTAAAATCCATTCAACCTTAAGTCGAGAAAAATCGGTCGGAACCTCGGTAGGTAATCATCCAATAGCCCATTTAGGAATTTGCTCACGGCCTATGTCATGCAGGTGCTAATATTAAACAGACAACGACATTTCTTGAACAACGCTACATAATCACGCTGAAAAAGTTGCAGTTTTAAAACTTTTAAAAAATCGATTTTCTCAACCTCCGAATTTATCATTTTCTCGAACAGCTGACTTCGAAATTTCAAATAACTGTCGATGAACACCAGGTTATTATTGTAGTACGGACTGACAGTTATACAATAATACAAAACCGGGCACTCGTAGACCTTGGGTTTAATGAAATTTCACCTTGAAAACGTAAAATCGATGACCTGGAGCAGCACCTTTGTTCGATTCTGACAAGATGATCAGCAAAATCAACGAGATATGAACGTGTTTCGAAGTTTCCAGATCATGTTATTGAGAAAATGTTGGTAAGGACTAAATTTCAATCACTTCTAAAAATTGTAAAAAAAATACCATCTGCAGAATTGCAAAAAATGAGAAAAATTCATATTTTGAAAACCAAAAGAGGCACACTTAAAATAATAATTGCGTTATGTCAAAATGTATAAGTGTGATCTGGTGCACAATTGGTATAGAATTCGGATCGATTCTACATACGATGAAGTTTAAAAAAGTCTAAATTTCTATATTTTTTACCCTTTTAAAAAAAAAATACCATTTAAAGGAATTTCCGCAACAAATTTCATTTGGGATTTTGCAGCTAATCCTTATATTCATTCAGGAAAATTATCCATCTAGAAATTTATCCAACCTTAAGCCAAGAAAATTAACAACTTTCTGAAATGCCTCTGAAAATGCAAGTACTAATTCGCACATCATTTTTAGAATCTACCCGAATTCGATACCAATCGTGCAGCAAAGTGCCCTTGGACATGCTGTCATAATGCAAAAAAAAATTTTGAGTGTATCTCTTTTGGTTTTCAAAATATGAATTTTTCTCATTTTTTGCTCTTCTGCAGATGGTCATTTTTTACAATTTTTAGAAGTGATTGAAATTTAGTCCTTACCAACATTTTCTCAATAGCATGAAACTTCGAAACACGTTCATATCTAGCTGATTATGCAGATAATCTTGTCAGAATAGAACAGACCTGTTGCACCAGGTCATTTTCCGTTTTCAAGGTGAAATTTCACTGAACTCAAGGGTCTAGGAGTGCCCGGTTTCGTATTATTGTATATATGTCAGTCCGTACTACCATAATAACCTGGTGTTCATCGACAGATATTTGAAATTTCGAAGTCAGCTGTTCGAGAAAATGAGAAATTCGGAGGTTGAGAAAATCGATTTTTTAAAAGTTTTAAAACTGCAACTTTTTCAGCGTGATTATGTAGCGTTGTTCAAGAAATGTCGTTTTCTGTTTAATATTAGCACCTGCATGACATAGGCCGTGAGAAAATTCCTAAATGGGCTATTGGATGATTACCTACCGAGGTTCCGACCGATTTTTCTCGACTTAAGGTTGAATGGATTTTAAATATCATAGTTTTAGTGGATGCTCGGGTGAGTGTGTTACACAGAAACACTTGAAATTTGCTGCGGAAATTCCTGGAAAATAATAAAATCTGGTGAAAAGTGAAATTTTCGGGGAAACTATCACATTGTGAATCGAGTATAACTCGATTTCAATAGTGCCTTAGAGCAGTTAGGGGTAGCCTAATATAATGCAGAAGTAATTTTGAGTCCAACTTGTTCGGCTGAGAAATTATGATATTTCATAATTGTTCACTGTGCCCGCATCTGGCGGGACCCTTTGCGCGATAGAGAAGGTATCCTTGTGAAATTTCAAATTAACACCCTGAGCACTCTAGGTCCTATTAGTACCATGGCCTGAATCGGAATTCTTGGCGGAATGTCCGGGCAGTGGTGACTGTTCTCCGATCCGGCCTCTTAAATGTTCAGCGTTCATTGCAGAATAGTAATGCGAGCCAATTTGAACTACGATTGTAAAGTACGATGTATAGGGATATTAATGAGCGCGTTTCAATCATTGTGCTACGTGATACGTACTTTAGGCGATCATCGAATCTGTACATTGCACAATCCTGCAATTTTCATTCTCAAATTCACAAGCGCTATGCTTTAGCTCGGCAACCTTAGGCGCAGATTGAAAGCTATTTTCGAAGTACACTCTGGTTAGTATAATATGCAAACTAGAAGGTGATGCCTCAATCTATTTCTGAGTGGTGCTCTTCCAAATCCTAGATTGGATATTAATGAAACAAAATTAGCACATTTTTATTTCTTCAGTTTCCTAAAGCTATTGAAAGCCGGGTTTGACGGTGTTATTCAGAATATATTCAGTCCTCGCTTAATCACTGATTTACAGCGCTGAGTCTTTAGGCTATTAGTATGCTAGAGATATGCTCAAACAAAGGGAGGGTGACAATTGGCCAAACGACAATTGCCCAACTCGTCGCCGTTCGCTTGGAATTTGGCGAAGCAACTTGGGAGTTGTTTCATTGTAACCAGTATGTGCTCCACTACATTTGCATATGTAACTCTTGTTACCAGCCGATCTTGAGTTTCACTTCATATCTATATATAGGGGTTCATGATCCAAAATTGGCAATTTGACTGGAAAATCACGGTTAGATAAACACCAACTGCCCTAACCAATCGATAACCATTTTACTGGTGATACAGTAGATATTGTGGTACTAGAATATCGATTGGTTACGGTACTCTCTGATTATCTAGCCATGATTTTCAACTAAAATTCTCAATTTTGGACCATGAAGGTCGTTGGTGAAGTGTAAAATTCATGATCGCCTAGTAACAAGAGTTGCATATGCAAATGTAGCGGAGCATATAGAGGTCACAATGAAATAACTCCCAAGTTACTTCGCCAAATTGCAAGCGAACGGCAACGAGTTGGGCAATTGTCACCCTCCCCAAACAAAACATAGTGAAAATCGGCGTTTGTTGACTGTTCAAGGAATTTTTTTATTTTCCTCTTTCCGAATGCAATCGGGAGGCTTTTACACATAATGCAGAAATGTACTAGCAATACCCTAACTCATGCTAAGAATAAAACCAGGGCTGTCGAAGTTTACAAGAAGAAACTTGGAATATCAAAAGGAAAGAAACTTTTGAGACAACCTAATACAATCTTCTCTCCACGCTAGGTGGGGTCTGGATGTGCTGTCCTCTCTCTCCAGAGGTCTCGGTTCAGAGTGTGCCTCTCTGTCAATCCGTTCGTTGCGAAATCTTGCCTGGTTCCTTTCATCCAACTCATCTTAGGTCTCCCCACTGGTCGCCTTCCAGTTGGCTGATACTTTAGTATCCCTTGGCATGGATGATCTCTATCTCGTCGCTTGATATGCCGATACCATCGCAATCTCTTCTCCCTCACTTTATCGACTATCGACACGATACCGAGTTTTTCTCTGACTCTCATTAAGAAGTCGATCTCTCAAGCTGATCCGACAGATCCATCTAGCCATTTTCATCTCAGCCACACTCAGTCTATCCTCCAATCCAACTGTGAGTGCCCAGTTCTCACTTCCGTACATCATTGCCGGGCGAATTATCGATTGATATTCTTTGCCTTTCAATCGAATCCGAACTCTCTTATCACAGGTCATCTGAGAGATCGCAGATGGCGTTTGACAAAATGGTCAAAATGCTTCGATCTCTACCATATTATCATGGTTGATGTGTCTGAAGATAAGAAACTTTCAGTTTAAGTTTCAGAGCCGTAAAATCAAAAATGCCTAAAAGCCGGCTCTGGAATTTTCAAAATTTCAAAATTCTGTATAATCGTTCAACGTTGAGCTACAGTGAAGTTAGACAGTGTAAAATTATCAGCTCTATAAGCTGAACATCTTTCATGTTGATAACTTTGAGCAAGGATAAAAATTTATTGGTGAAAAAAATGAAAATTCATTTTTTCGAGTTGAACTTTCGATGAAATTACAATGTCGTGAAAAAAAATGTTCCGACCAACCACGAGATTATTATAGATTCAAAATCTACGCCTTTTTCTACCCCGGATAAACTTTTTTCCTGCCCAATCGTTAATGGTATTCGTTCTCATTTTAGCCTTGAATATGCTAAATCTCAATTTTTCTTTCCAAATTTTCGTTTGACTGTAACAACTATTTATAGCTTCCAATCGCGTTCAAATTTGGCCGAGGAGTCGTACTGGAGTATATAAAGGCGTTCAATATCAAAATATGCCAAAATGCAAAATTTTTACAATTTCGATTTTTCGACCATTTTGAACGAAAAAATCGAAATTATAAAATTTTGCATTTTGGCATATTTTGATATTGGACACGTTTATATGTTCAGCAGGACTCCTCGGCCAAATTTGAACGCGATTGGAGGCTCTAAATAGTTGTTACAGTAAAACGAAAATTTGGAAACAACGAGAAAAATTGAGATTTAGCATATTCAAGAAAAATGAGAACGAATACCATTGACGATTGGGCATGAAAAAAGCTTATCCGGGGTAGAAAAAGGCGTAGATTTCGAATCTATAATAATCTCGTGGTTGGTTGGAACATTTTTTTCACGACATTGTAATTTCATCGAAAATTCAACTCGAAAAAATGAATTTTCATTTGTTTCACCAATACATTTTTATCCTTGCTCAAAGTTATCAACATGAAAGATGTTCAGCTCATAGAGCTGGTAATTTTACACTGTCTAACTTCACTGTAGCTCAACGTTGAACGATTGTACAGAATTTTGAAATTTTGAAAATTCCAGAGCCGGCTTTTAGGCAATTTTGATTTTACGGCTCTGAAACTTAAACTGAAAGTTTCTTATCTTCCGACACATCAACCATGATAATATGGTAGGGGGCGGACAAAACCGCAACGGACAAAACCGCAACGGATCACCGTTCGCTGGAGATTTGAACTAGCAACTTGGGAGCTGTTGTATTGTTATCAGTGTACCATCTAATACATCACCCTGATTAGACCATCTAATTAGGCGATCTTGAGTTTCACTCCCTATCACCCTATGTTTTCATGGTTCAAAATTGTGAATTTGAGTGGAAAATCATGTTTAGACCGATACCCATGTTCCTGGATCACAGGAGATACTGGGGTACTTGAATGCAAATTTGCTACGGCATTTGGTGTGTATACAACCATGTTTTACACTCAAATTCTCGATTTTGGACCATGAACCCCTAATCGGTGACACGGAGTGAAACTCAAGATGACCTATGTAGAGGATCTAATCAGGGTGATGTAGTAGGTGGTACACTGATAACAATACAATAACTCCCAAGTTGCTAGATCAAATCTCCCAACGGCGATCCGTTGGGGTTTTGTCCGTTGCGGTTTTGTCCGCCCCCCGTTCAGTGCCATCTCCAGACAATCGCCTAGCACCGTTTAGTGGAAGTTGGGGTAACGTAAATACAATACAATATAGACAATCGCCTAGCACCATTTAGTGGAAGTTGGGGTAACGTAAATACAATACAATATAGGTTTGAATCGATTCTAGAAAGCTTTGTATGAGAATAATTATGCGATATCTCAAAAACTCAGAAAATGTCCATTTTTGGGTTCCCTTTCTTCGTAACTTCAATTTGAATACGAGCTAACATTTGATTATGCCCTCTTGAAATGTGATTATATAAGAGCTGCTCTTCAAAATTATCGTAAAATATCCAACATTCAAGACGTAGTAAAAACAGGGTAGATCCAAAAAGGCTGATTTCGGAGGACATTTCGCCATCTAGCTGTCGCATTCTACTGTTCCCGATCAGGTTGTTGCAGACTTCCCGAGTTTAAAGTTTATAACACACATGCCGAGTACTTCACTGACCACAACAATTGAGCTGGTTGGATCAATCGCAAAAAGGTCAAGACTATGCAATGTTTGTGTGCAATGCAATGCAATGCAATGTCAACAGAAAACTGCCTCGCTTGATTTTACGAACAAGAGCTCATCCCAACTGAGGATAATCAGGCCTCCTCACTATAATGATCATCCCTCTATCTGCTTCACATCCCTCTATCTGCTTCACACATCCCTCTATCTGCTTCACATCCCTCTATCTGCTTCACACATCCCTCTATCTGCTTCATCAGTGAACAGTCGTCTCCCCTTTCTCTCTGTGAAACCATGAGTCATCATTCCTCCCCGACCAATCCAACAATCGAGGAAGAAGACTTGGACTACCCCATCTCTGACCATCTCTACCTTCCTGATGTGGCGAACCATTCAGTAAATGGTGCATTCGGAAAGGTATTTGATGAGATCTACAAGAAGAACCCCGCGAAGAGAGGAAATTACGATGAGAAGGATATGGCCCACCCCTACCATCTCCACAATGGTGGCTATATCCTCAACAAGAATAAGTACGCTCGCAGGTTTGAGCTTACTCAAGCCACAATCTTCACATCCTTGGAGGTCCTCTGTCGAGAGATGGCCAAGCTACAGCATCAGATGTAGGAGATTCACAAGGCCATCAAAAGCCTAGTGGATGCTCACACTCCTCTTCAATCTTCTCTCGCTGACGTCACCACTCGACTGAATCTTCTCGATTCGAAGGAGTGGCCTCCCCTTCATGCTAACCTCGAAACGGCAGTCAAGACTGTTGTTTCTACCGCGGTCAAGGAAACCATCAAGACAGATTCGAGCGACCGTCTCCGTAAATGCCAGGTTTTTCTTCGGAACTGGATATCGGAGAAGGGATACTCGGAATCTGTCGAGGAGCTGTGCAAGACGATCGACACTCCCACGCCAATGAAGATCTTCCGTCTCAAGGGGAAGGAAGGAGTTCGACCCCTGATTCTCACCTTCACGACTACGGAGGAGGCAGTCCGTTTCATTCGCTCTCTCTCAAGGAGCAAGAGAGACGGCAAGTTCCCCACCATCTTCTCGCGAACTACTCAGTAGAGGGGGAGAAGAAGTACAAAGAGACATGGGCCGAGGCGTGCGCTCGCAACGACTCTGCCGGACGAAAGAAATTCATTGTCCGGAATCTTCAAGTCGTCAAGCTGGACAAGGCAGGAGAATGGACAAAGAGGACGAGACCAACAAGGACGTGAGTCTTGATCATTCACCTTTCTCTCCTCTCTTCACTCTAACTTCTCCTTTCTCCTCTCATCTCTCATCTCCTGACAACTCATCATCTCAGTTCCCGTCTCTCTTACACTCTTCTTTGTCTCATTCATTGCCTTCCCCCTCTGCCGGTACTCGGGGAGGTGAAGGTTTTCAACCCCCGAGCGGTCGCGCAGAGGGTACATCATTCAACCACCACTTCACCAACAATTTGGTTCATTCCTTACCTTCTTTCAATACCCCTTCTACCCATGCTCAGGGAGGTGGTATAGTCCAAACCCCGAGACGTCGTGACGAGGTTAATTCCGAACTCAAATGTATTCAATGCAACGTGCAGTCAATCAAAAACAAGGTTGATTAATTTCACTCTCTCCTTTTGCTTCACAACATAGACATCGCGTCGGTGTGTGAAACCTGGCTGGATGAGATAATTCCCGATTCATTCATTGTTCGTGATACTTCGTACTCCCTTGTCCGCCTAGATATACCAAATCTTGGAGGTGGTGTTTGTCTCTTCCTTTCCCACTCCATTGATTTTGTTCAACGAACCCTGCCTTCCCCCGGTGTCGAATTGCTCGCTATTGATATTGTCAAACCATTCCCTTATCGTGTCATTTCCATCTACAATCCTAATCACGATTGCGACTCCCGTCCTCTTCTCGCTTTAATTTCTGATCTAATTGTGTCCACTTCTCTTCCCTCATTTATTATGGGCGACTTCAATATCCCCCACATTGATTGGCCTCATTCCAAACTGTCTCGCAGTTGCACTACTTGCTGTTACTTTATCGATTTCTGCGCCTCTCATGGTCTCACACAGCACGTTGTTTCTCCTACTCGTAATGCAAACATTCTTGATTTAGTTCTATCTACCGATTTACATTTCTTGTCATCTGTTTCTCTCTCGCCTGGTCTCGCTGATCATGTCAACATCAATTTCTCTCTGCGCACTTTCTCCGTTGATAATCGGGATGAGTCAGTCAGTCGCTCCTGGCGGAGGGGAGATTTTGCTTTGACAAATTCCCTCTTCTCGGGGATCGACTGGATGACATCTCTAGTCAATGGAGATACGACACAGAACATGTATGACAGATTTGTAGAAATTGTTCAACAAGTGATCGTAGAAACAATCCCACTTACTCCCAATCGCCCTACTTATTCTAAATATATTTTTAAACTCCTTCGTATTCAATATAGAATGTATTGCAATAACGACCCCAATTATGAAGCCTTCTCTAAGAAAGTCCGCGTAGCTATTAAACGTGAACCAATTAGGAAGGAGGGCAAACGAATACTCTCATCCAGTGGAGGTCTCTTCTCTCTCATGAGAAGTATTTCCAAACAAAAAGCCTCCGTTTCTGCGCTTCGGCGTGGCGACGGCTCATTCGTCTCCTCCCCTTCCGAAAAAGCTGAGGTCTTATTCGCACAATTCACTTCCGTTTTCACTGCTGATAACGGTATAATTCCACCTTTCCCTGTTCGCACCACTTCAACCCTAGATTCTATAGATGTTTCCCCCTTCATCCTAGAAAAATTTCTTGTAAAAATGCCTCGAAAGTGTTCAGTTGGTCCCCATCACATTCCCTCTATTCTCCTTAAAGAGTGTGCCACTTCCCTCGCATTCCCCCTCTCCCTGATTTTTGAATCCTCTCTTCTTACCGGCTCCGTTCCTTCCCAATGGACAGAGGCAATTGTTTGCCCTCTGTTCAAAAAGGGAGGGAAGCGTGAGAACGTGTCCGATTATAGGCCCATTTCACTCACTAGTCTATAATTTCCTCTACTGATATTGTCAAAGATCTAGGAGTTCTCATCTCCAAAAATCTTTCCTTCGCCCCCACATTGTTGATATAGTCAAAAAAGCTTCTAAGCGTGTCAACTTCATGTTCATTGCCATTAAATCCGCTAATCATCTCGTACTTGTCCATGCCTATAAAACATATGTTCGCTCTATACTTGAGTATTGCTCAGTAGTTTATTCTCCTCACATTCTCAAGGATAGGAAACTACTTGAAAAAGTTCAATACATATTCATTCGTAAATTACATTTTCGCTGTAAAATTCCTTTCATCTCTTATTCTATGTCGTGCGAGAAGTTTAATTTGGAACCTCTCGACCATCGTCGTAATGTATCTTCCTTCAAATTCGTTCATTCATTATTCTGCCCACAATCAACTGTTTCCCCTTCATTAATATTTGATTTCAGAGAATCTCGCACTCGAGGTTCGTCTCACAAATTATTCACCCGTTTTAGAGCTTCTGATAATTTATCTAAACAATTTATCTCTCATCGCACCTATTCCACTATTAATTCCTTACCTCAAGGATCCCTTTCCCTCTCTTCCAAATTGTTCACCAAACGTATTTCCCTTAAATTACCCGTTTCATACTTGTTTTAACTATCTCTATATCTTCTTATTTTCTCGAATTCTCCCTACTACATTCGGGTAGTCGAAACGCGGCGACTACTACACTTCACTTCAACTACCACACCTTCATTTTAAATTGTTCCTGGCAGTTCCTAGCTACTGGCTTTATGTATTCGCGCATTAACTTGCTGCGATAAAGATATAAGGGGGGTTGGTTACAACAAATGGCAAGTACAAACATGTTCCACGTCGTAAGCAACAGTTGAACGAAGTTCATATTTTGCAAAGCGCTGAAAGTACCCTTCATTGGAACAATTTTACAAATATCGGTTACTTTCTGCGCTTCGCAACGTTGCGAAGCGCAGAAAGTAACCGATATTTGTAAAATTGTTCCAATGAAGGGTACTTTCAGCGCTTTGCAAAATATGAACTTCGTTCAACTGTTGCTTACGACGTTGAACATATTTGTACTGGTCATTCGTTGTAACCAACCCCCCTTATATATAATGCATACAATAACATGCCCACATATCACGCTTTACAATACATTCAACTATGAACACATAACAATCTGGCGCAATTTCTCTGACTTTGGAAGTTTGCTGTGTTGGTATTACTAATTGTGTATACCTGTGATAGCGTATTTTCGAAAGAATAACCAAGCAACATTTGGGGATTCCTCAACATTGAAGGGATGGATAAATACAAATATAAAATTTGGTAAAAAAGGGAGAAACTTTTGATACAACCTAATACATTTTGCACTTAAACAAATCCATTTATCATGAGATAAAAGTTGGCAAAACATTTTGCATCGGACAGGATTTGAACCCTGGTCGACGAATGCGTGATAGAAAATCGGCTGTATGACATAATTAGGTACCGAAATTTGTATAATGAATTAGACAGGTCGATAGAGAATTGAATTCTGCGTCTACAGCATCTTGAAGTTTCACTAAAAAGCGCCCCAATCATTATCGTGCATCACGAAAACTGCTCGAAAATTCATGTTTCATGCATTATCTCTTGCGAACATGCACCAATCCTTAAGAAAACATAGCTGTAGACATAACTTTCCATGCTCTTTCGAATGGTATATAACATGCCCTTGAATATTGAGTTTTATTTTTCAAATTTGGTATGTCAAATAGTTGAGCTAGGGACACAAAAAATCATGTGGGAGCATGCCCTACCCCGAGGTATGACACACTGAAAGTTGCAAGTCGATATGATAATTTTGAAGCCTTGTGCCACCCCTCTCGGAGTCTTTCAGATAACGCGTTTTAAACTTTCCCGGATCGTTTGAACTTTCTTTTCAAAAGAACATTCGAAGGAAAGTATATCATTCATGGCCGCGCAGTCAGAAGAGAGCAGCGTGAGTGGCATGTTTCTGTTGAAAAGTAAGTTCAAAGGATCCGTGATTGATGCCGAAATGTGATCCGGTGCAGGCCACACTGAAATCTGCGCAATAAGACTTCGGGGATCGATCAGGCATGCCCCAGGATGGCCAAAACCGTTTGGAACTCATTTGACGATGTCCTCTCAATTCCCTGTATCAGCTCGAGTCTCTCGTGAGAAGCGTGATATCTCGCTTCAAACGCATCGCCGTTGTTGTGAACCTTGGCCGTTGGCATCTCCTTGACGACCACTTTAAAATTTGCATATTTGTTCTTTGATCTTTCAACTACCGTATACCTTGGGTTAACTATTATTCGGTGGGTCAGACTTATGACTACCATCACTACCATACTACCATGTATACCCGCGCATCATGGTACATTTTAGGAAATCGCGTAAACTCTCACTGCACTCTGCTGCATACCCTCACCACACCACACACCATTTTGCACTTTCCCAAAACGCAGAAAACTTAAATGCACGTTACCGTATACCACACCGCATACCATGGTGTGATTTACTAAATCGCAGAAACCTGCTCTCATCCCTCGCTGCGTAAGCGTTGCGAAAGGCTCGTGAGGCCGAGGGTAATTTAAAAAAAAGTTGGGATGGGGCTTCGCCCCTTCCCAACTTTTTCGAATTGCCCTCGAAATATAAATGGCTGAGAAGTAAGGTGAGTTGATCTGAAACACCTATCTGTCAAGTTCGAATTGTTGCTAATTACTGTGAGAACGGAAAGCTTAGTCCGTGGTGTGGTACATTTGATTCTAAATATACGCGGAACGCTTTTTTTTAGTGTTCCGTGTATATTTAGAATCAAATGTACTAAATATCACCACCACACCACGGACTACGCGATATGTTCTCACGATACGCGTTTATATCGTGTAAAGCGTGGATCACATCATTCTGCACTCACTCTCGCACTTCGACCGAAAGAACGTGTAAAATGAATTGCATGTAGTATGGTTGCTTAAATTTGCTACTAACGCAAGCAAAGGCCCATCCATTTGCCCAATGATAGTAGAAACTTTTTCGAATTACCCGAGGCCTCACGAGCTTTTTACAACGTTTTAACCAGGCTTCTATTTGCAATCCTTCGAATACGATAGTGTATTTATCAGTGCATTCTCAAATTATCCCTTCAAAGTGGAACATAGGGATGTTGTAAAATAAGCCCAACGTACTCTCATCCAACGAAGCGTAAGCGTTGTGAAAGGCTCGTGAGGCCGAGGGTGATTCGAAAAAGTTGGCATGGGGTGAAGCCGTGCAGAAGATGCTGAAACTATAAATAAAATTGGTAGAAATAATATTTTAGGAGATTTTTTTCGAAAAGTCCTTTTTCATCGAATCACGCACGATGATGAACTCAATTCCCATTCCCAATGTTCATTGTGTCACTAAATGCCAGTGTGATCGTGATTTATGAAATAGTGTTTGTAATATTATTTTTATACTTTTCGAATAAAATCTCCTAAAATATTATTTCTACCAATTTTATTTATAGTTTCAGCATCTTCTGCACGGCTTCACCCCATGCCAACTTTTTCCACGGCTTCACCCCATGCCAACTTTTTCGAATCACCCTCGGCCTCACGAGCCTTTCACAACGCTTACGCTTCGTTGGATGAGAGTAGGTGGGGCTTATTTTACAACATCCCTATGTTCCACTTTGAAGGGATAATTTGAGAATGCACTGATAAATACATTATCGAAGGATTGCAAATAGAAGCCTGGTTAAAACGTTGTAAAAAGCTCGTGAGGCCTCGGGTAATTCGAAAAAGTTTCTACTATCATTGGGCAAATGGATGGGCCTTTGCTTGCGTTAGTAGCAAATTTGAGCAACCATACTACATGCAATTCATTTTACACGTTCTTTCGGTCGAAGTGCGAGAGTGAGTGCAGAATGATGTGATCCTCGCTTTACGCGATATAAACGCGTATCGTGAGAACATATCGCGTAGTCCGTGGTGTGGTGGTGATATTTAGTACATTTGATTCTAAATATACACGGAACACTAAAAAAAAGCGTTCCGCGTATATTTAGAATCAAATGTACCACACCACGGACTAAGCTTTCCGTTCTCACAGTAATTAGCAACAATTCGAACTTGACAGATAGGTGTTTCAGATCAACTCACCTTACTTCTCAGCCATTTATATTTCGAGGGCAATTCGAAAAAGTTGGGAAGGGGCGAAGCCCCATCCCAACTTTTTTTTTAATTACCCTCGGCCTCACGAGCCTTTCGCAACGCTTACGCAGCGAGGGATGAGAGCAGGTTTCTGCGATTTAGTAAATCACACCATGGTATGCGGTGTGGTATACGGTAACGTGCATTTAAGTTTTCTGCGTTTTGGGAAAGTGCAAAATGGTGTGTGGTGTGGTGAGGGTTCTACTTGCCGCATTCTACTCGCTGCCCCATGATGGTGCAGCACTAAATGGTATGCAGAAAACAAGATATTTATCATGTAGATCACGACTCACTTTTTTGTGCAGATCGGGGAATTGCACATAAAGAGCTTGCATATTTGTCATTTGTCCAATTACAATCCCAAATTATGCCGTGATTCCAGCGTCGGAGGCTCTCGTTAACCTTACAACCAATGGTAGGGGAACAGTGAGCTACAGTGTAAATGTGAGTTTACTGGTGGAGGGATTCGCAATCTTATTTGACTTTAGACGTTCCGCTTGATTCCTAAAGACCGGAAAGTGATTGCTATTAGGGTGTCCCATAATTTCGTATATTTTTTTTTCGAGCGAATGTAAAAACCGCTGTACTGGTTGATCATACAAAAAGCCAATACTATTGAATAGAGTAACCATTACACAAACACATACGCCATGGAATTTTCATTATCTGCTCTCTCCGGTTTTTAAGAAAAGATCCAGTGACGTATGCTGCAGTAACCAAAAATCACGTTTTCGATTCAACTTTTTTCCCCGCGCAGGAAGTCGATGTTTTTATGAATCTAACTAACTAATTTGAAAATACATGTTCCCATAATTCTGTCAGTGTGCTTATCTTATGTCACTGAGTTGTATTTTATGAGTGATAGCATTCATTAACGATCATACTCACATGGAGCAACAACGGTTCTGTCTTTCTGTGAACAAATGGGAGCCTAATTTGAATGTGTGCTAATTGGAGATATTTAGTGGCACTCCATATTGCTTTGTGCATAGAACATTTGGCGAGATTGGAGGAACAAATAATGGCAATTATTAATTTAATGGTGAATTTACATCGAAAGAGAGGAAATTATGAGTTAGAATATTTTGATTTTTTCATAGTTTCTGGTGCAACAGCAAGACGATTCCTTTCAAATTTTGTATATATTTCAATCAATGATCGATTAAACTGCGCTGAAACTAAGATAATTTAATTAAGAAGAAGTCGTACAAAAATAAACAAATATTGAGGAAAACGCCTAATTTGCTTATTGCAGTATCCCTTATATAAACGATTCTTAAAAACTGGGGAGAGCAGCTGATTCAAATTGCATAGCTTGTATGATTGGGTAGTGGTTACTTTATTCAATAGTGTTGGCCTTTCGGATGCTCAATCAGTACGGCGGTTTTTACGTCCCATTGAAAATAAAATTATACGAAATTATGGGACACCCTAATACAGTTGATATGTCTTGCAATGCCAGCTATCGTCAGGAGTGTCCAGCTGTCGAGAATTTGTAATTTGTCTTTCATCAAATTTTTAAAAATAATAATTTCCTAAATGTGCTCATTACAGTATCAGCAAAGCACCATCGAAAAGGACAAAAAGACGATTTCACGAGATTATTTCAGATTCGAATTCTACGATCTTTCCTACCCCGGGGAAAATTACTTAAAGAAAAAAATTTCTCTAATTTTATGTAGAAAAACATGATTTTTGAAAATATTGAAATCTCCGGTTTTTTCGACGGGAATTGGTATATATAGGTTGGTTAGCATCGAGAATTGAAATAAATGATATATCTGAATGATTTCGATGCAAAAATTAGAAAGTGAAATTTTCGATCTTGAGTAAAAACACGAGATCGGACATCTCGGCGAAAAAAAGCGCGATATTACGATCGCGATTTTTCTTTACGTAATTTTCCGCGGGGTAGAAAAGGTCGTAGAATTCGAATCTGAAATAATCTCTCAGGTAGTAATGATATTTTTTTCAGGAACTGAATTTTTCTCGACTTTTTACCCCGAGGGTTGAATGATCCGAGAATCAATGCAGTTGCTCTTTGTAATCTCAATCCCAATTAACAATCCACCTTCCATGGGAAGGTGGCATATCCTGTCTTTGCAAGCAAAGTCAACAGCTGAGTGAATTTTGGCAAAATCTCAATTCATTAAAAGGAGTGAGATCCTATTACACAAAACAATCAGTTCAATAAAGGTCCCGGGATCAACAGCCAAAATTCGCTCACTATTTTCTCAAATTCACTAAGAAATCTATTTACTCTTTTTTTAAATTCTTATTATAAAATTGAAATTGAGATTGTCAAAAATAGTGAGAGAATTTTGGCTGTTGATCCCGGGACTTTTATTGAACTGATTGTTTTGTGTAATAGGATCTCATTCCTTTTATTGAATTGAGATTTTGCCAAAATTCACTCAGCTGTTGACTTTAGTTGGCTGGGAGCCAAATCGGGAAAGCGCAGGCAACGAGCTCATTTCGACTGTTTGGAATCATTTAAATCATTTTCCTGATTAACGGCGGAGTGAGCGCTATTGAAGAAACAGTTTGGTTCCAGTGGGTAAATTTGTGTGTGAATTTTATTGTTTACGTCTATTCTCAAAGTCAACAATACTAACTTGCTAATAACAAACTACATATATGTCAAGAGTGAAACGTAACATGATTGATACTTTTTTTTCTAAACAACCATTCAAAATTTTGAATTCATTACTGTTTGGAAGCATTTAAATCAGTTTCAGTGTGACAAAAGAGTGGTGGAAATGTATTAACACACGTATTCTGAGAGATTGCATGAAATTGAGACCCCCTTTAACAAACTGTTCAAATTGCTTCAATCGGAATCCCAGTTTGGTGGTTGATGCACCTGACGCCTAGTAATATTCAGTAAAGTTTTTGGAGCCGTGAATTGAAAATTGCCTAAAAGCCGGCTCTCAACATTTTGAAACTTTGAAAATTCATATCCTTCAAAGTTGAGTAAATGAGTCGCTAAAAAATTAAAATGATCCTCTAGTCGAGTAGAATAACTTTGATGTTAAAGAGAAATTGAAAGGAACAAAAGTTAATGGCGAAAATCCAAAAAGTTTGGATTTTGTGATGAGAAAAATCGAGAAAAATTCAGTTCCTGAAAAAAATATCATTACTACCTGAGAGATTATTTCAGATTCGAATTCTACGACCTTTTCTACCCCGCGGAAAATTACGTAAAGAAAAATCGCGATCGTAATATCGCGCTTTTTTTCGCCGAGATGTCCGATCTCGTGTTTTTACTCAAGATCGAAAATTTCACTTTCTAATTTTTGCATCGAAATCATTCAGATATATCATTTATTTCAATTGTAAAAAAAACCAACCTATATATACCAATTCCCGTCGAAAAAACCGGAGATTTCAATATTTTCAAAAATCATGTTTTTCACCAAATTTCTCTAATTTTATGTAGAAAAACATGATTTTTGAAAATATTGAAATCTCCGGTTTTTTCGACGGGAATTGGTATATATAGGTTGGTTAGCATCGACAATTGAAATAAATGATATATCTGAATGATTTCGATGCAAAAATTAGAAAGTGAAATTTTCGATCTTGAGTAAAAACAGAGATCGGACATGTTCTCGGCGAAAAAAGCGCGATATTACGATTGCGATTTTTCTTTAAGTAATTTTCCCCGGGGTAGGAAAGGTCGTAGAATTCGAATCTGAAATAATCTCGTGAAATCGTCTTTTTGTCCTTTTCGATGGTGCTTTGCTGATACTGTAATGAGCACATTTAGGAAATTATTATTTTTAAAAATTTGATGAAAGACAAATTACAAATTCTCGACAGCTGGACACTCCTGACGATAGCTGGCATTGCAAGACATATCAACTGTATTAGGGTGTCCCATAATTTCGTATAATTTTATTTTCAATGGGACGTAAAAACCGCCGTACTGATTGAGCATCCGAAAGGCCAACACTATGGAATAAAGTAACCACTACCCAATCATACAAGCTATGCAATTTGAATCAGCTGCTCTCCCCAGTTTTTAAGAATCGTTTATATAAGGGATACTGCAATAAGCAAATTAGGCGTTTTCCTCAATATTTGTTTATTTTTGTACGACTTCTTCTTAATTAAATTATCTTAGTTTCAGCGCAGTTTAATCGATCATTGATTGAAATATATACAAAATTTGAAAGGAATCGTCTTGCTGTTGCACCAGAAACTATGAAAAAATCAAAATATTCTAACTCATAATTTCCTCTCTTTCGATGTAAATTCACCATTAAATTAATAATTGCCATTATTTGTTCCTCCAATCTCGCCAAATGTTCTATGCACAAAGCAATATGGAGTGCCACTAAATATCTCCAATTAGCACACATTCAAATTAGGCTCCCATTTGTTCACAGAAAGACAGAACCGTTGTTGCTCCATGTGATTATGATCGTTAATGAATGCTATCACTCATAAAATACAACTCAGTGACATAAGATAAGCACACTGACAGAATTATGGGAACATGTATTTTCAAATTAGTTAGTTAGATTCATAAAAACATCGACTTCCTGCGCGGGGAAAAAAGTTGAATCGAAAACGTGATTTTTGGTTACTGCAGCATACGTCACTGGATCTTTTCTTAAAAACCGGAGAGAGCAGATAATGAAAATTCCATGGCGTATGTGTTTGTGTAATGGTTACTCTATTCAATAGTATTGGCTTTTTGTATGATCAACCAGTACAGCGGTTTTTACATTCGCTCGAAAAAAAAATATACGAAATTATGGGACACCCTAATAGCAATCACTTTCCGGTCTTTAGGAATCAAGCGGAACGTCTAAAGTCAAATAAGATTGCGAATCCCTCCACCAGTAAACTCACATTTACACTGTAGCTCACTGTTCCCCTACCATTGGTTGTAAGGTTAACGAGAGCCTCCGACGCTGGAATCACGGCATAATTTGGGATTGTAATTGGACAAATGACAAATATGCAAGCTCTTTATGTGCAATTCCCCGATCTGCACAAAAAAGTGAGTCGTGATCTACATGATAAATATCTTGTTTTCTGCATACCATTTAGTGCTGCACCATCATGGGGCAGCGAGTAGAATGCGGCAAGTAGAACCCTCACCACACCACACACCATTTTGCACTTTCCCAAAACGCAGAAAACTTAAATGCACGTTACCGTATACCACACCGCATACCATGGTGTGATTTACTAAATCGCAGAAACCTGCTCTCATCCCTCGCTGCGTAAGCGTTGCGAAAGGCTCGTGAGGCCGAGGGTAATTAAAAAAAAAGTTGGGATGGGGCTTCGCCCCTTCCCAACTTTTTCGAATTGCCCTCGAAATATAAATGGCTGAGAAGTAAGGTGAGTTGATCTGAAACACCTATCTGTCAAGTTCGAATTGTTGCTAATTACTGTGAGAACGGAAAGCTTAGTCCGTGGTGTGGTACATTTGATTCTAAATATACGCGGAACGCTTTTTTTTAGTGTTCCGTGTATATTTAGAATCAAATGTACTAAATATCACCACCACACCACGGACTACGCGATATGTTCTCACGATACGCGTTTATATCGCGTAAAGCGAGGATCACATCATTCTGCACTCACTCTCGCACTTCGACCGAAAGAACGTGTAAAATGAATTGCATGTAGTATGGTTGCTCAAATTTGCTACTAACGCAAGCAAAGGCCCATCCATTTGCCCAATGATAGTAGAAACTTTTTCGAATTACCCGAGGCCTCACGAGCTTTTTACAACGTTTTAACCAGGCTTCTATTTGCAATCCTTCGATAATGTATTTATCAGTGCATTCTCAAATTATCCCTTCAAAGTGGAACATAGGGATGTTGTAAAATAAGCCCCACCTACTCTCATCCAACGAAGCGTAAGCGTTGTGAAAGGCTCGTGAGGCCGAGGGTGATTCGAAAAAGTTGGCATGGGGTGAAGCCGTGGAAAAAGTTGGCATGGGGTGAAGCCGTGCAGAAGATGCTGAAACTATAAATAAAATTGGTAGAAATAATATTTTAGGAGATTTTATTCGAAAAGTATAAAAATAATATTACAAACACTATTTCATAAATCACGATCACACTGGCATTTAGTGACACAATGAACATTGGGAATGGGAATTGAGTTCATCATCGTGCGTGATTCGATGAAAAAGGACTTTTCGAAAAAAATCTCCTAAAATATTATTTCTACCAATTGTATTTATAGTTTCAGCATCTTCTGCACGGCTTCACCCCATGCCAACTTTTTCGAATCACCCTCGGCCTCACGAGCCTTTCACAACGCTTACGCTTCGTTGGATGAGAGTACGTTGGGCTTATTTTACAACATCCCTATGTTCCACTTTGAAGGGATAATTTGAGAATGCACTGATAAATACACTATCGTATTCGAAGGATTGCAAATAGAAGCCTGGTTAAAACGTTGTAAAAAGCTCGTGAGGCCTCGGGTAATTCGAAAAAGTTTCTACTATCATTGGGCAAATGGATGGGCCTTTGCTTGCGTTAGTAGCAAATTTGAGCAACCATACTAGAATGATGTGATCCACGCTTTACACGATATAAACGCGTATCGTGAGAACATATCGCGTAGTCCGTGGTGTGGTGGTGATATTTAGTACATTTGATTCTAAATATACACGGGACACTAAAAAAAAGCGTTCCGCGTATATTTAGAATCAAATGTACCACACCACGGACTAAGCTTTCCGTTCTCACAGTAATTAGCAACAATTCGAACTTGACAGATAGGTGTTTCAGATCAACTCACCTTACTTCTCAGCCATTTATATTTCGAGGGCAATTCGAAAAAGTTGGGAAGGGGCGAAGCCCCATCCCAACTTTTTTTTTAATTACCCTCGGCCTCACGAGCCTTTCGCAACGCTTACGCAGCGAGGGATGAGAGCAGGTTTCTGCGATTTAGTAAATCACACCATGGTATGCGGTGTGGTATACGGTAACGTGCATTTAAGTTTTCTGCGTTTTGGGAAAGTGCAAAATGGTGTGTGGTGTGGTGAGGGTATGCAGCAGAGTGCAGTGAGAGTTTACGCGATTTCCTAAAATGTACCATGATGCGCGGGTATACATGGTAGTATGGTAGTGATGGTAGTCATAAGTCTGACCCACCGAATAATAGTTAACCCAAGGTATACGGTAGTTGAAAGATCAAAGAACAAATATGCAAATTTTAAAGTGGTCGTCAAGGAGATGCCAACGGCCAAGGTTCACAACAACGGCGATGCGTTTGAAGCGAGATATCACGCTTCTCACGAGAGACTCGAGCTGATACAGGGAATTGAGAGGACATCGTCAAATGAGTTCCAAACGGTTTTGGCCATCCTGGGGCATGCCTGATCGATCCCCGAAGTCTTATTGCGCAGATTTCAGTGTGGCCTGCACCGGATCACATTTCGGCATCAATCACGGATCCTTTGAACTTACTTTTCAACAGAAACATGCCACTCACGCTGCTCTCTTCTGACTGCGCGGCCATGAATGATATACTTTCCTTCGAATGTTCTTTTGAAAAGAAAGTTCAAACGATCCGGGAAAGTTTAAAACGCGTTATCTGAAAGACTCCGAGAGGGGTGGCACAAGGCTTCAAAATTATCATATCGACTTGCAACTTTCAGTGTGTCATACCTCGGGGTAGGGCATGCTCCCACATGATTTTTTGTGTCCCTAGCTCAACTATTTGACATACCAAATTTGAAAAATAAAACTCAATATTCAAGGGCATGTTATATACCATTCGAAAGAGCGTGGAAAGTTATGTCTACAGCTATGTTTTCTTAAGGATTGGTGCATGTTCGCAAGAGATAATGCATGAAACATGAATTTTCGAGCAGTTTTCGTGATGCACGATAATGATTGGGGCGCTTTTTAGTGAAACTTCAAGATGCTGTAGACGCAGAATTCAATTCTCTATCGACCTGTCTAATTCATTATACAAATTTCGGTACCTAATTATGTCATACAGCCGATTTTCTATCACGCATTCGTCGACCAGGGTTCAAATCCTGTCCGATGCAAAATGTTTTGCCAACTTTTATCTCATGATAAATGGATTTGTTTAAGTGCAAAATGTATTAGGTTGTCTCAAAAGTTTCTCCCTTTTTTACCAAATTTTATATTTGTATTTATCCATCCCTTCAATGTTGAGGAATCCCCAAATGTTGCTTGGTTATTCTTTCGAAAATACGCTATCACAGGTATACACAATTAGTAATACCAACACAGCAAACTTCCAAAGTCAGAGAAATTACGCCAGATTGTTATGTGTTCATAGTTGAATGTATTGTAAAGCGTGATATGTGGGCATGTTATTGTATGCATTATATATAAGGGGGGTTGGTTACAACGAATGACCAGTACAAATATGTTCAACGTCGTAAGCAACAGTTGAACGAAGTTCATATTTTGCAAAGCGCTGAAAGTACCCTTCATTGGAACAATTTTACAAATATCGGTTACTTTCTGCGCTTCGCAACGTTGCGAAGCGCAGAAAGTAACCGATATTTGTAAAATTGTTCCAATGAAGGGTACTTTCAGCGCTTTGCAAAATATGAACTTCGTTCAACTGTTGCTTACGACGTGGAACATGTTTGTACTTGCCATTTGTTGTAACCAACCCCCCTTATATCTTTATCGCAGCAAGTTAATGCGCGAATACATAAAGCCAGTAGCTAGGAACTGCCAGGAACAATTTAAAATGAAGGTGTGGTAGTTGAAGTGAAGTGTAGTAGTCGCCGCGTTTCGACTACCCGAATGTAGTAGGGAGAATTCGAGAAAATAAGAAGATATAGAGATAGTTAAAACAAGTATGAAACGGGTAATTTAAGGGAAATACGTTTGGTGAACAATTTGGAAGAGAGGGAAAGGGATCCTTGAGGTAAGGAATTAATAGTGGAATAGGTGCGATGAGAGATAAATTGTTTAGATAAATTATCAGAAGCTCTAAAACGGGTGAATAATTTGTGAGACGAACCTCGAGTGCGAGATTCTCTGAAATCAAATATTAATGAAGGGGAAACAGTTGATTGTGGGCAGAATAATGAATGAACGAATTTGAAGGAAGATACATTACGACGATGGTCGAGAGGTTCCAAATTAAACTTCTCGCACGACATAGAATAAGAGATGAAAGGAATTTTACAGCGAAAATGTAATTTACGAATGAATATGTATTGAACTTTTTCAAGTAGTTTCCTATCCTTGAGAATGTGAGGAGAATAAACTACTGAGCAATACTCAAGTATAGAGCGAACATATGTTTTATAGGCATGGACAAGTACGAGATGATTAGCGGATTTAATGGCAATGAACATGAAGTTGACACGCTTAGAAGCTTTTTTGACTATATCAACAATGTGGGGGCGAAGGAAAGATTTTTGGAGATGAGAACTCCTAGATCTTTGACAATATCAGTAGAGGAAATTATAGACTAGTGAGTGAAATGGGCCTATAATCGGACGCGTTCTCACGCTTCCCTCCCTTTTTGAACAGAGGGCAAACAATTGCCTCTGTCCATTGGGAAGGAACGGAGCCGGTAAGAAGAGAGGAT
Organism: Pristionchus mayeri; assembly: GCA_036245805.1. Classification (NCBI taxonomy): domain Eukaryota; kingdom Metazoa; phylum Nematoda; class Chromadorea; order Rhabditida; family Neodiplogasteridae; genus Pristionchus; species Pristionchus mayeri. Next base: position 8,354,488 of record BTRK01000002.1, read on the forward strand.
TCAAAAATCAGGGAGAGGGGGAATGCGAGGGAAGTGGCACACTCTTTAAGGAGAATAGAGGGAATGTGATGGGGACCAACTGAACACTTTCGAGGCATTTTTACAAGAAATTTTTCTAGGATGAAGGGGGAAACATCTATAGAATCTAGGGTGGAAGTGGTGCGAACAGGGAAAGGTGGAATTATACCGTTATCAGCAGTGAAAACGGAAGTGAATTGTGCGAATAAGGCCTCAGCTTTTTCGGAAGGGGAGGAGACGAATGAGCCGTCGCCACGCCGAAGCGCAGAAACGGAGGCTTTTTGTTTGGAAATACTTCTCATGAGAGAGAAGAGACCTCCACTGGATGAGAGTATTCGTTTGCCCTCCTTCCTAATTGGTTCACGTTTAATAGCTACGCGGACTTTCTTAGAGAAGGCTTCATAATTGGGGTCGTTATTGCAATACATTCTATATTGAATACGAAGGAGTTTAAAAATATATTTAGAATAAGTAGGGCGATTGGGAGTAAGTGGGATTGTTTCTACGATCACTTGTTGAACAATTTCTACAAATCTGTCATACATGTTCTGTGTCGTATCTCCATTGACTAGAGATGTCATCCAGTCGATCCCCGAGAAGAGGGAATTTGTCAAAGCAAAATCTCCCCTCCGCCAGGAGCGACTGACTGACTCATCCCGATTATCAACGGAGAAAGTGCGCAGAGAGAAATTGATGTTGACATGATCAGCGAGACCAGGCGAGAGAGAAACAGATGGGTAGAAGGGGTATTGAAAGAAGGTAAGGAATGAACCAAATTGTTGGTGAAGTGGTGGTTGAATGATGTACCCTCTGCGCGACCGCTCGGGGGTTGAAAACCTTCACCTCCCCGAGTACCGGCAGAGGGGGAAGGCAATGAATGAGACAAAGAAGAGTGTAAGAGAGACGGGAACTGAGATGATGAGTTGTCAGGAGATGAGAGATGAGAGGAGAAAGGAGAAGTTAGAGTGAAGAGAGGAGAGAAAGGTGAATGATCAAGACTCACGTCCTTGTTGGTCTCGTCCTCTTTGTCCATTCTCCTGCCTTGTCCAGCTTGACGACTTGAAGATTCCGGACAATGAATTTCTTTCGTCCGGCAGAGTCGTTGCGAGCGCACGCCTCGGCCCATGTCTCTTTGTACTTCTTCTCCCCCTCTACTGAGTAGTTCGCGAGAAGATGGTGGGGAACTTGCCGTCTCTCTTGCTCCTTGAGAGAGAGCGAATGAAACGGACTGCCTCCTCCGTAGTCGTGAAGGTGAGAATCAGGGGTCGAACTCCTTCCTTCCCCTTGAGACGGAAGATCTTCATTGGCGTGGGAGTGTCGATCGTCTTGCACAGCTCCTCGACAGATTCCGAGTATCCCTTCTCCGATATCCAGTTCCGAAGAAAAACCTGGCATTTACGGAGACGGTCGCTCGAATCTGTCTTGATGGTTTCCTTGACCGCGGTAGAAACAACAGTCTTGACTGCCGTTTCGAGGTTAGCATGAAGGGGAGGCCACTCCTTCGAATCGAGAAGATTCAGTCGAGTGGTGACGTCAGCGAGAGAAGATTGAAGAGGAGTGTGAGCATCCACTAGGCTTTTGATGGCCTTGTGAATCTCCTGCATCTGATGCTGTAGCTTGGCCATCTCTCGACAGAGGACCTCCAAGGATGTGAAGATTGTGGCTTGAGTAAGCTCAAACCTGCGAGCGTACTTATTCTTGTTGAGGATATAGCCACCATTGTGGAGATGGTAGGGGTGGGCCATATCCTTCTCATCGTAATTTCCTCTCTTCGCGGGGTTCTTCTTGTAGATCTCATCAAATACCTTTCCGAATGCACCATTTACTGAATGGTTCGCCACATCAGGAAGGTAGAGATGGTCAGAGATGGGGTAGTCCAAGTCTTCTTCCTCGATTGTTGGATTGGTCGGGGAGGAATGATGACTCATGGTTTCACAGAGAGAAAGGGGAGACGACTGTTCACTGATGAAGCAGATAGAGGGATGTGTGAAGCAGATAGAGGGATGTGAAGCAGATAGAGGGATGTGTGAAGCAGATAGAGGGATGTGAAGCAGATAGAGGGATGATCATTATAGTGAGGAGGCCTGATTATCCTCAGTTGGGATGAGCTCTTGTTCGTAAAATCAAGCGAGGCAGTTTTCTGTTGACATTGCATTGCATTGCATTGCACACAAACATTGCATAGTCTTGACCTTTTTGCGATTGATCCAACCAGCTCAATTGTTGTGGTCAGTGAAGTACTCGGCATGTGTGTTATAAACTTTAAACTCGGGAAGTCTGCAACAACCTGATCGGGAACAGTAGAATGCGACAGCTAGATGACGAAATGTCCTCCGAAATCAGCCTTTTTGGATCTACCCTGTTTTTACTACGTCTTGAATGTTGGATATTTTACGATAATTTTGAAGAGCAGCTCTTATATAATCACATTTCAAGAGGGCATAATCAAATGTTAGCTCGTATTCAAATTGAAGTTACGAAGAAAGGGAACCCAAAAATGGACATTTTCTGAGTTTTTGAGATATCGCATAATTATTCTCATACAAAGCTTTCTAGAATCGATTCAAACCTATATTGTATTGTATTTACGTTACCCCAACTTCCACTAAATGGTGCTAGGCGATTGTCTATATTGTATTGTATTTACGTTACCCCAACTTCCACTAAACGGTGCTAGGCGATTGTCTGGAGATGGCACTGAACGGGGGGCGGACAAAACCGCAACGGACAAAACCCCAACGGATCGCCGTTGGGAGATTTGATCTAGCAACTTGGGAGTTATTGTATTGTTATCAGTGTACCATCTACTACATCACCCTGATTAGATCCTCTACATAGGTCATCTTGAGTTTCACTCCGTGTCACCGATTAGGGGTTCATGGTCCAAAATCGAGAATTTGAGTGTAAAACATGGTTGTATACACACCAAATGCCGTAGCAAATTTGCATTCAAGTACCCCAGTATCTCCTGTGATCCAGGAACATGGGTATCGGTCTAAACATGATTTTCCACTCAAATTCACAATTTTGAACCATGAAAACATAGGGTGATAGGGAGTGAAACTCAAGATCGCCTAATTAGATGGTCTAATCAGGGTGATGTATTAGATGGTACACTGATAACAATACAACAGCTCCCAAGTTGCTAGTTCAAATCTCCAGCGAACGGTGATCCGTTGCGGTTTTGTCCGTTGCGGTTTTGTCCGCCCCCCCCCCCCCACCGAACTGCCTAGCATACGCTGATGATTTATGTCTGATCGAATCTGATGTCACAAGATTAGAGAGTAGAGTGAAGGAGTAAAGTGAAGTAAAGTGAAGTGAAGGAAGAGTAAAGAGTAAAGTGAAGGAAATCAAAGGAGTTTGGCGGCTGGAGGGCTTACACTAAACACCCGGAAAACGGAGTTGGCGGTGATTGGTGGAAGCGAAGGAATAATGGAAGATGTTAACGGAGAAAGGATCCAGCAAGTGAAGGAATTTCGGTGCATGAATATGGAGGTTCTGAAAGAGACGTGAACAACCGAATAAGAACTGGTTGGGCCAAGTTCAACGCGTGTGGTGGTGTACTCCACGATAACACGTGTCTTCTGAGAGATTGCATGAATCCCACACCCCTGTTTGACAAAATGTTCAAAATGTTTCGATCTCTACCATATTATCATGGTTGATGTGTCGGAAGATAAGAAACTTTCAGTTTAAGTTTCAGAGCCGTAAAATCAAAATTGCCTAAAAGCCGGCTCTGGAATTTTCAAAATTTCAAAATTCTGTACAATCGTTCAACGTTGAGCTACAGTGAAGCTAGACAGTGTAAAATTACCAGCTCTATGAGCTGAACATCTTTCATGTTGATAACTTTGAGCAAGGATAAAAATGTATTGGTGAAACAAATGAAAATTCATTTTTTCGAGTTGAATTTTCGATGAAATTACAATGTCGTGAAAAAAATGTTCCAACCAACCACGAGATTATTATAGATTCGAAATCTACGCCTTTTTCTACCGCGGATAAGCTTTTTTCATGCCCAATCGTCAATGGTATTCGTTCTCATTTTTCTTGAATATGCTAAATCTCAATTTTTCTCGTTGTTTCCAAATTTTCGTTTTACTGTAACAACTATTTAGAGCCTCCAATCGCGTTCAAATTTGGCCGAGGAGTCCTGCTGAACATATAAACGTGTCCAATATCAAAATATGCCAAAATGCAAAATTTTATAATTTCGATTTTTTCGTTCAAAATGGTCGAAAAATCGAAATTGTAAAAATTTTGCATTTTGGCATATTTTGATATTGAACGCCTTTATATACTCCAGTACGACTCCTCGGCCAAATTTGAACGCGATTGGAAGCTATAAATAGTTGTTACAGTCAAACGAAAATTTGGAAAGAAAAATTGAGATTTAGCATATTCAAGGCGAAAAATGAGAACGAATACCATTAACGATTGGGCAGGAAAAAAGTTTATCCGGGGTAGAAAAAGGCGCAGATTTTGAATCTATAATAATCTCGTGGTTGGTCGGAACATTTTTTTTCACGACATTGTAATTTCATCGAAAGTTCAACTCGAAAAAATGAATTTTCATTTTTTTCACCAATAAATTTTTATCCTTGCTCAAAGTTATCAACATGAAAGATGTTCAGCTTATAGAGCTGATAATTTTACACTGTCTAACTTCACTGTAGCTCAACGTTGAACGATTATACAGAATTTTGAAATTTTGAAAATTCCAGAGCCGGCTTTTAGGCATTTTTGATTTTACGGCTCTGAAACTTAAACTGAAAGTTTCTTATCTTCAGACACATCAACCATGATAATATGGTAGAGATCGAAGCATTTTGACCATTTTGTCAAACGCCATCTGCGATCTCTCAGATGACCTGTGATAAGAGAGTTCGGATTCGATTGAAAGGCAAAGAATATCAATCGATAATTCGCCCGGCAATGATGTACGGAAGTGAGAACTGGGCACTCACAGTTGGATTGGAGGATAGACTGAGTGTGGCTGAGATGAAAATGGCTAGATGGATCTGTCGGATCAGCTTGAGAGATCGACTTCTTAATGAGAGTCAGAGAAAAACTCGGTATCGTGTCGATAGTCGATAAAGTGAGGGAGAAGAGATTGCGATGGTATCGGCATATCAAGCGACGAGATAGAGATCATCCATGCCAAGGGATACTAAAGTATCAGCCAACTGGAAGGCGACCAGTGGGGAGACCTAAGATGAGTTGGATGAAAGGAACCAGGCAAGATTTCGCAACGAACGGATTGACAGAGAGGCACACTCTGAACCGAGACCTCTGGAGAGAGAGGACAGCACATCCAGACCCCACCTAGCGTGGAGAGAAGATTGTATTAGGTTGTCTCAAAAGTTTCTTTCCTTTTGATATTCCAAGTTTCTTCTTGTAAACTTCGACAGCCCTGGTTTTATTCTTAGCATGAGTTAGGGTATTGCTAGTACATTTCTGCATTATGTGTAAAAGCCTCCCGATTGCATTCGGAAAGAGGAAAATAAAAAAATTCCTTGAACAGTCAACAAACGCCGATTTTCACTATGTTTTGTTTGGGGAGGGTGACAATTGCCCAACTCGTTGCCGTTCGCTTGCAATTTGGCGAAGTAACTTGGGAGTTATTTCATTGTGACCTCTATATGCTCCGCTACATTTGCATATGCAACTCTTGTTACTAGGCGATCATGAATTTTACACTTCACCAACGACCTTCATGGTCCAAAATTGAGAATTTTAGTTGAAAATCATGGCTAGATAATCAGAGAGTACCGTAACCAATCGATATTCTAGTACCACAATATCTACTGTATCACCAGTAAAATGGTTATCGATTGGTTAGGGCAGTTGGTGTTTATCTAACCGTGATTTTCCAGTCAAATTGCCAATTTTGGATCATGAACCCCTATATATAGATATGAAGTGAAACTCAAGATCGGCTGGTAACAAGAGTTACATATGCAAATGTAGTGGAGCACATACTGGTTACAATGAAACAACTCCCAAGTTGCTTCGCCAAATTCCAAGCGAACGGCGACGAGTTGGGCAATTGTCGTTTGGCCAATTGTCACCCTCCCTTTGTTTGAGCATATCTCTAGCATACTAATAGCCTAAAGACTCAGCGCTGTAAATCAGTGATTAAGCGAGGACTGAATATATTCTGAATAACACCGTCAAACCCGGCTTTCAATAGCTTTAGGAAACTGAAGAAATAAAAATGTGCTAATTTTGTTTCATTAATATCCAATCTAGGATTTGGAAGAGCACCACTCAGAAATAGATTGAGGCATCACCTTCTAGTTTGCATATTATACTAACCAGAGTGTACTTCGAAAATAGCTTTCAATCTGCGCCTAAGGTTGCCGAGCTAAAGCATAGCGCTTGTGAATTTGAGAATGAAAATTGCAGGATTGTGCAATGTACAGATTCGATGATCGCCTAAAGTACGTATCACGTAGCACAATGATTGAAACGCGCTCATTAATATCCCTATACATCGTACTTTACAATCGTAGTTCAAATTGGCTCGCATTACTATTCTGCAATGAACGCTGAACATTTAAGAGGCCGGATCGGAGAACAGTCACCACTGCCCGGACATTCCGCCAAGAATTCCGATTCAGGCCATGGTACTAATAGGACCTAGAGTGCTCAGGGTGTTAATTTGAAATTTCACAAGGATACCTTCTCTATCGCGCAAAGGGTCCCGCCAGATGCGGGCACAGTGAACAATTATGAAATATCATAATTTCTCAGCCGAACAAGTTGGACTCAAAATTACTTCTGCATTATATTAGGCTACCCCTAACTGCTCTAAGGCACTATTGAAATCGAGTTATACTCGATTCACAATGTGATAGTTTCCCCGAAAATTTCACTTTTCACCAGATTTTATTATTTTCCAGGAATTTCCGCAGCAAATTTCAAGTGTTTCTGTGTAACACACTCACCCGAGCATCCACTAAAACTATGATATTTAAAATCCATTCAACCTTAAGTCGAGAAAAATCGGTCGGAACCTCGGTAGGTAATCATCCAATAGCCCATTTAGGAATTTTCTCACGGCCTATGTCATGCAGGTGCTAATATTAAACAGAAAACGACATTTCTTGAACAACGCTACATAATCACGCTGAAAAAGTTGCAGTTTTAAAACTTTTAAAAAATCGATTTTCTCAACCTCCGAATTTCTCATTTTCTCGAACAGCTGACTTCGAAATTTCAAATATCTGTCGATGAACACCAGGTTATTATGGTAGTACGGACTGACATATATACAATAATACGAAACCGGGCACTCCTAGACCCTTGAGTTCAGTGAAATTTCACCTTGAAAACGGAAAATGACCTGGTGCAACAGGTCTGTTCTATTCTGACAAGATTATCTGCATAATCAGCTAGATATGAACGTGTTTCGAAGTTTCATGCTATTGAGAAAATGTTGGTAAGGACTAAATTTCAATCACTTCTAAAAATTGTAAAAAATGACCATCTGCAGAAGAGCAAAAAATGAGAAAAATTCATATTTTGAAAACCAAAAGAGATACACTCAAAATTTTTTTTTGCATTATGACAGCATGTCCAAGGGCACTTTGCTGCACGATTGGTATCGAATTCGGGTAGATTCTAAAAATGATGTGCGAATTAGTACTTGCATTTTCAGAGGCATTTCAGAAAGTTGTTAATTTTCTTGGCTTAAGGTTGGATAAATTTCTAGATGGATAATTTTCCTGAATGAATATAAGGATTAGCTGCAAAATCCCAAATGAAATTTGTTGCGGAAATTCCTTTAAATGGTATATTTTTTTTAAAAGGGTAAAAAATATAGAAATTTAGACTTTTTTAAACTTCATCGTATGTAGAATCGATCCGAATTCTATACCAATTGTGCACCAGATCACACTTATACATTTTGACATAACGCAATTATTATTTTAAGTGTGCCTCTTTTGGTTTTCAAAATATGAATTTTTCTCATTTTTTGCAATTCTGCAGATGGTATTTTTTTTACAATTTTTAGAAGTGATTGAAATTTAGTCCTTACCAACATTTTCTCAATAACATGATCTGGAAACTTCGAAACACGTTCATATCTCGTTGATTTTGCTGATCATCTTGTCAGAATCGAACAAAGGTGCTGCTCCAGGTCATCGATTTTACGTTTTCAAGGTGAAATTTCATTAAACCCAAGGTCTACGAGTGCCCGGTTTTGTATTATTGTATAACTGTCAGTCCGTACTACAATAATAACCTGGTGTTCATCGACAGTTATTTGAAATTTCGAAGTCAGCTGTTCGAGAAAATGATAAATTCGGAGGTTGAGAAAATCGATTTTTTAAAAGTTTTAAAACTGCAACTTTTTCAGCGTGATTATGTAGCGTTGTTCAAGAAATGTCGTTGTCTGTTTAATATTAGCACCTGCATGACATAGGCCGTGAGCAAATTCCTAAATGGGCTATTGGATGATTACCTACCGAGGTTCCGACCGATTTTTCTCGACTTAAGGTTGAATGGATTTTAAATATCATAGTTTTAGTGGATGCTCGGGTGAGTGTGTTACACAGAAACACTTGAAATTTGCTGCGGGAATTCCTGGAAAATAATAAAATCTGGTGAAAAGTGAAATTTTCGGGGAAACTTTCACATTGTGAATCGAGTAGCACTCGATTTCAATAGTGTCTTAGAGCAGTTAGGGGTAGCCTAATATAAGAGAAGTAATTTTTGCAGAAGTAATTTTGGGTCCAACTTGTTCGGCTGAGAAATTATGATATTTCATAATTTTTAACTGTGCCCGCATCTGGCAGGCCGCTTTGCTCGATAGATACGGTATCGCAGTGAAATTTCAATTGACAACCCTAGGTACTCTAGGCCCTATGAGTGACAAGGCCTGAATCGAAAATCCTGGCGGAATGTCCGGAGAGGAGGTCAGAATGGTAACTCTCCTCGGATCCGGCCTCTTAAATATCCGAGAATTGTTGATTGGTCAGCTTTAAAGAATTATATGAGGCATAATGTCCATGAATGAAAAAAGAAAGAAACTTTTGAGATAACCTGATACAACGTGGAAGATAAATGATCCCAATTGTTTTCTTTGTTTTTTTCTGTAAAGACCCATATTGTATACCTTCGTCCTGGATAAATTGATGGTGATGATGATGGGATGAAAAAGGCCTCTATTTCCTCGCACTCTTGAAAAGTGTCCAAACATTCGATTAAAAAAATTCTTTAAAACACTCACAAACTTCAAACCTGATAGTAGTGACCCCGACATGATATTTTTGCCCGAGAGTTCCAATATGGAGGTAAGAATTCGGGATTTATTTATCTTTGATTTTGCGAAATTTTAGAGAAATCGGCTGTTTTTGGTATTCTGAAAGCTATAAATGCCCGGGATTAAATTTCAAATTCTGAAATGAAAGTATCCTATGCAAAATGATCTGGAGAATTCGAAAATGCAATAAACCAACTTGAAAAAGGTAAATTTTAGGGCGGCTAATATTTGAACACCCATTTTCGGGTTTTCATAGTTTTCCATGAGATTTCGAAGTCAGTTGGCGATGACTTTAACGGAGTGTTGTAGAACTCATTGAGGTGATCATTTCTGTTTTTGAGCAACCTTCTACTATAATTTTGAACAAGTTATTGATTACAGAACTTTTGAAGTTCTCAGAGCCTGAATTTAGGCATTTTTTAATTTACGGCTCCAGACTTTTCAAAAAAATATAAATACTGAATTGAATCATTGATCCAATTTCTGTCGAATTCGAAGCACTGTGAATATTTTGTAACACTAGGTATTATCAGGTTGGTGAGAAAGTAATGTTAGATTTTCAAATTTGTGATTCCCTCGTATTTTGCGTACGCCTGATTATCATATTGTTATTCATGCTCGTTGAGTGCATGGTTACTCTTTCTATCTCACATTGGTCCAAGCCTATCCAATTGGTATTGAGGTCACAGAATGATGACAAAGGTACATCAACAGAGATTGGACCTGATTACACGTTTGCCCAGCAATCTATGGATCGCTATGATAGGGCAAATATTATGTCACAGCCGCAAAATGCGACCTGAGTATATCACAATGAATCAGGTCTGCTGCGAAATGTCTGTTAGAAAATACACTCGTTGATGAACTTGACAATAACTGAACATTAATAAAAATGTGTGTTTTTACCGTGTATCCGTAACAATTGATGTATTGATTTCAAATATAGTAAACTGAAAAGCACCTTTCACTGTTAACTTAAAAATATATTAATGAGGGAACACATTGATTCTACCAAAAACATGTACAATTGATGGTCCTGTCAATGAAATTTGATCATCGAAATTCGAATATTTCAAAACTCTATGTTTCCAGCTTTGGTAGAAAGTCCTAACTTTTGTAGTTAACTGCTAAAGCTACTCTTTATATCAGGTTGTAACATAAGATTTGTCGCGTCCTATCTCTTACGCATTCTAACCTCAGAAATTCTTCGAATTAATTTAATCTCAATTTCCTTATTCATAATCAGTGAGGGCCTTCGTACCCTTTCTTACGCGCTTTACTTCAATCTTGCCAAGACAGTTAGGGAGGCACAGTAGCCAGACAAAGTTGTACTGAGATAAGGATTACAAATCATTTTCGCGCACCAGGACTTCTTGAAAAGGAGGAATTATGTCGATTTGGTGTGATATTCGTAAAGTACAATATTTGGGTATAATTTTGAACCATCCACGGATAATGACAAACTAAAAGCTTTCTAGAAAGTTAGACGAGTTTGTGTAATGTGGATGGTAGGTGACGGTTGGGAAAACTTTTGAAGGCCGAATTTTCTTCTCAATAGATATCGAGATCCAAATAGTTGTAAAATATAATTCACCCAAGGTGTTCAGTATACATTTACCGTTTGGGGTCTATCGGGTTCTGTTGAGATAAGTAGCTCCATATAGAACGATGGTGTGTAAATAAAACTACTGAAATTGGCACTTTGTTGAAATTTCTACCTCACACATACGTTTAATATCTGATTTATTGTGATCATCCGAACCAACCAGCTTTGCTTCTCGCGTCGTCTCTCGCTGATCAGGTACTGCAACCTGCCCCCCCCCCGGCGTCAACCTACCGCAGCTCCACCTGCCCCTGCCCTACCGTGCCCCCCCCCCCTTCCCCCCCCCCTCACTCCCCTGCCCCCCCTCACCAACCTGCCTCCCCCTCACCACCCTGCCCCCCCCTCACCACCCTGCCTCCCCCTCACCACCCTGCCTCCCCCTCACCACCCTGCCTCCCCCTCACCAACCTGCCTCCCCCTCACCACCCTGCCTCCCCCTCACCAACCTGCCTCCCCCTCACCAACCTGCCTCCCCTAGTTGACAAGGACTATTTTCTGGAGGTATATCTTCACCTACAGTGCAATGTTCCCTACCGCAAGCTGTGCCCTGGCATAGATCATCAGTTCGATTACGTTTTATTTTCAACATCAACTGTGTGATTTCAGCTGTGCCGACGTAGAGTTCAGCGGAGCAACAGTTGCATCAATGACCGTGAAATGGCGTTCGACATATGGCAATGTACATCCTGCTATATTTTTCGTCCAGTGTCTGATCACTTCAGGAACTCCGCGGAGGCGTCTTCGCATATATATCTCCCCAAAAATACCAGATTGAGCCATCGATATCTTCACTTAACACAGACCCAATGTTCAAAGAGTATTACTGTCAATATCCCTTTCCTTCACATACCCCTGAGGTAAGTATTATATATATATGTGTAATTATGGTGATGCACTTGCTATAAATATTTTCGTTTAGGAACTTCGGCCACGTTGCAATTGGACTGAGACTGTGGGGCGCACTTTCCCCCGCTTTTAGTCGAACTATTTAAAAATATATATAATTGATTCAGATCGGATTTGAAGATTGCTCTTTCATCTGCATGAAGAAGGATGGAACGTACGCTGAAATGGAACAGCTGGAAATCGAAGGGCAGATGAACGGAAGTAATGGTTTTTTTTTTTGGCACGTGGAACCAAATCCTTCAGGTCCTTACGAAAAAGTTGAATTTAATCTGACAACAGGATCAAGAGGCCGTCTCACAACAGAAGTAATTTCTAATTTTTTTTGACAATTTAAAGTGTATTTTCAGCAAGATAGAAATAGTTATGACTACACAAAGCTATGCGTATGCATACAGTGTGATGCTTCTTACCGCAAGCTGTGCCCTGGTGTAGACAATCAGTTAGCATATGCTTCACATTCACTTTTCAACTTCCAAGTTCAGGTGCACCGACGGTGAATTCAATAATGGTCAATCGAAATCATTCGAAGTGAACGTTCCCTAGGCATGATTGCCACAATGAAGTTGAACGAATGGGAACTGGCTCGCTAGTAGTTCCCATTCACTACAATAAGAGCTCAATGGGGGAGATATGGGGAAGAGACATATTCTACAGGTTCGAAGATGTAATATTTTCCAGATACTTGAAGCATTTTTTTGCATATTTTGTCTGACTGTTACAATATTGTTAGAAGACTTGCTTAAGTGTACTTTCAGTTGGTCGATGCGCTACATAATGAAAGCGCGCCATTTATGCAAATTTTGATGAAACGATGGAACTTTTTGAAAATGGGGCCGATGAGTCACTCGATTAAATACCAATTGAGCAGGGTACAATATGATCTTTAAATGTTTTTTTTTGTCTTTCCAAGATCTTATTTTAATTTCATTAATTATTCAGCATGAAGCGGAATTTTGCGGCAGGCTACTCGACTTGAATAATAGATACGAAAATCGACTGGTGCTCGGCGAAATCCCGGAAACACACGTGGTTGACAGCAATTTTGTTAGCAAAATCTCCATTCTGAACTCAATTGAAATTTCCAGTGGAATTCCAAATTGTACGAGCTTTTGTTCAAGGAGTTAGAGCAAGTGTTCTGCATTCAGACAACTCTTGAAGTCATTCTGGAACAAGACTTGGGAGACTTTGTCGAATTTGATTTCATGAGTGATGCATTTCCTACAAATAACTAATTCGACTAATAATAAACTTGATTGATATTTGTGTCACCATGGATTATCACACCAGTATATTATGGGAGCTCAGTATATTTTTACAGGAAACGTCCAGACGTTTCTCATCCCCGCGTAGCGTGGCGTGGAGAAAGCGAATACCTTGATAAACAATATCTGTGCATCCTCTGTTGTGTTGTTGGCTACCGAGAGACTAGGGGGGAGCGTCTTTATCGCATGATGGTGCTTGCGAGACAGCTGGAGCGGTGATAGATGATAATGCCTAGAGGAATGGAATATGACTCAACGCTACGATGCGACTATTACTTCAAGACCTTTCGTATTCTAAGCGTATACAAATACGTGTTAATAGGGGAGGGGGACAAAAGCACAACGGACGACAGCACAATAATTCACCATTAATTTGCGATTGGACGCAGCTTGGTAGTTGTTTCATTGTAACCATTATGGGCTCCCCTACATTTACATACATTATTCTTGTTACCAGGCGAACTTGAATTTCACTCCATATCTATGTATAGGGGTTCATGGTCCAAAATTGAATATTTGAGTGGAAAATCAATGTTAGAAAATCGCAAAGTACCGTAACCAATCGATATTCATGTTACTGGTTTAGAGTATTTTCTGATCTACTATATTAACGATTGGTTACGGTACTTGGCGATTTTCTAAGATTGATTTTCCACTCAAATATATATAGATATGGAGTGAAAGTCAAGTTCGCCTGGTAACAAGAATATTAAATGCAAATGTAGGGGATCACATAATGGTTACAATGAAACAACTACCAAGTCGCTGCGTCCAATCGCAAAATAATGGTGAATTGTTGTGCTTTTGTTATGCTTTTGTCCCCCTCCCGTTTTAACGTATTAACGTTTTATTAAAATAGAGTAGATCTCGAATCAGGGACAAGAACTCTGTAGGTTTTAAAACAAGTTATGAAATGTGTCTTCGATTGAGAATTAAATGTGTACAGTTGTTGCAATTTCGCATTTATCATTTCTGAGGAGATTAACGTAATGTTATCACACGGGATATGAGCAGGTATCCCGAATGGTCATAGTCTTTCGATTGTTTTGCCAGTTCCATTGCACATTTTGCAGGATGTGTCTTGCTGCCGAAGGGCTTCATCATCTTGAATTCCGCCACTCCACTCTCGATAGTAACGCATTTATTGAGAGTCGATACGATGACTGATGCATGAGCGATTGCCGATCGAGCTTTGCATAGCTCATATTAGAGTAAAGAGTACCATGTTCCCACGTGAACTTCCTTCATCGCACCCCACGAACTGTGTTGAGATTCGCTCATGGAGACGATCGTTCAACTTCTGCAGACGACTGCCCTGAGATCGGCGTCAGCTACACAATTTCTCTGAAAAAAACATACACTCGACATGGTAGTAAATCACTACAAACTTTGTCGTAGTCAATCAGATATTCGGCTTTAGGATATCTGTCCGACTTCGTATATATTATCACGACGAATTTGTCACTAGAAAGGCAGGTAAAAGGCTCAGGATATGTGGTTCATAAAGCAGAGTAAGCTTACTTGGTGTGCACTTCGTTCAACTTCCCCATCAACTTTCTAGCTTTGTCCTTGTCGTTGTAGCTGTGCATCTCTTTCATCACAATGTCTCTCAGTTTGTGCAAGTATTCCTGTGCAAATTCGTTTTTAAGGATATGCCCGTTTTACTACAAAATTCTTGTAGTGCACGTCCATTCGCCTCGTCACCATTGCGTCGATATGAATGACAGCCTTAAGCGCTGCTTCCGTTTCTTGTTGCTGCTGTCTGCAAAAAAAAAATTTCTGCAAAAATAATACATTTTATTTTTATGTTGTTTTCATTATTGTTTATGATTATAAATTTAGAATTGATCGCGTACCTCTGCTGAGACGAACATCAGACGAAATAATTCAATAACAGTCTAAAATACAGTTCATGATAGCATCACTATTAGACTCCGTACCAGAGTGTTCAGCGTTTCGCGAACTTTCATGCTTGTCTCATTAAGCTTAGAAAACGAGTGGAATGGATCAGTTTTGATAGCAGCTCTTAGAACATCCGATTTCGGCGAAGTGATTAGCGCGGGAATTGACTACAGATAAGCCTATTTAAAGCGGATTACGTCAACTCACGAGTAATCGCCTAACTCTCTTCAGTTTGCACGCTCTCTCGTCTCTCTGACCGGCGAGAGAGCGTGTGGTTTGGAGAGACTCAGACCATTACTCCAACTCACATATAGCGATAGAAGGATAGAACTCTTTTCGCAATCTTCATCGAAAATTCGAGCGTGAACGGTTTCGTTGGTTTGCTTTTCAGTAATTTATAATTGATAAACATAATCGATTTCGCTGATCACTAACCGATTGAAAATTGCGACCCGCGCATATTTCTTTGATCTCATTACTGAATTTGTAACAACTGATTTGAGCTGAAAAATACTTCTTTATGCTCTTTTATTTTAGCTTATTAGAATTAGGCAAATTCTTCTATCTCTTTTTCCTTTTTACGTTTAATTTTGGTAATACATAATACAAAAAATGGCGATGTTTTCATTTTGAACGGAGTAGGGTTCCGAAATTGACTCACTCGGGGAGACCTCGAACAAGGGAAAAATAAGGTATTAGGTACCAATCGGCCTGTTTAATCTGTCAGAAATCTGCGAGAAAAGTTGCGTAAAAAGCGAACTTCTGATTCTCTCCTGTTCGTGTGCTCTCTTTTTTTCTCTAGCCAGGTCGTTGAAAAGTTCACGAACTTTTCGAAATTCGTACTTTTCTTTTGTTTTACTAATTTTTATCAATTATTTTTTGCTTTTAACTTATGACTGCTTATAAGGACAACCTTCCCTCTAATGAAATAGCTTTACATTACAGGGTGGTTAAAGTGGTAATCGAAAAAAATACTCCCACCGTGTTTACTTTCACTACGCTGTATTCTGAAGCTATTCCAGCTAAGGGTAAGGTTGTCCTTTAAAGTATTCATAAGCTAAACGCAAAAATAACCCCGAAAGTAAAACAAAAGAAAAGCACGAATTTCGAACATAGTTCGTCGAAAAGTTCGTGAACTTTTCAACGACCTGTTAGAGAAAAAGAGAGAGCACACGAACAGGAGAGAATCAGAAGTTCGCGAACTTTTTACGCAACTTTTCTCGCAACTTTTCTCGCATCTTTTTGACAGATTAAACAAGCCGAATGTTTAATTAGAAACGTGGAACGTCTCCTTCATTTTTATATTACTTTTCCCACGTCTCCTTTCTAGAACGAGAAATAAGAGAGACCTCCACCAATTGGATCCCTATTGTGTGCGGTTGAGAAAGATTTGGGCCAAATTAGTTGAGTTTCAGCGATGATATTATATGGTTTTTGAGTGATTTGCCCACAATGAGAAGGGAGACGTCTCCCGAAACGTCTTC
The DNA here is from genome assembly GCA_036245805.1 of Pristionchus mayeri. NCBI lineage: Eukaryota > Metazoa > Nematoda > Chromadorea > Rhabditida > Neodiplogasteridae > Pristionchus > Pristionchus mayeri. Next base: position 8,370,934 of record BTRK01000002.1, read on the forward strand.
CTCTAATTTTCGAACGGGAGACGCCTCTGAGGGAGACGTGAATAAGGGAGACAAATGATTCATTTCGAGTATCCGATGGGAGACGTTTCACTTTCAGCTCTAGTACGGAGTGTGCATAGTTAATTAAATATTATAAATTAACAGACATTTATGATCTCCTCCTTCAACTCATTAAGTGCTTCCACAACGTCGCTAGGGATTTCCCGATCGATAGCCACCTCCGCGAGTAGAAGGACCTGACAATTCAAACCTTATCATGTACCGTCTTGAAAATTATTAATATCTTCAAATAAAACTAATATTTGAGCAGTACTTGAAGATATTTGGAAAAAAAACTCGTAAATTTGCGAGCAGTTCGGGCTTACTTCGTGCTCGCATCATGCGAAATTGAACGCAAAGCTTACCTTTGAAATCCTCGGTCCGACCTCAGGAATCGCGACGCTCACCGTCTTCAAAATCTTCACGACAGCTCGCACCTTTTCCAGTTTCTTCGAGTCGTCTCTTCGTGTTCTGATTTCCAATGCGCATGCTTCCAATGTCTCTAGGGAAATCCTTTTAAATGTGCTTTTACATTTCGGTTTGATGCGTTCTCATCAAAAATGGGCTGGGGCTCTTTTTGATGTTCTCATCGTAAAAGTATCGCTTGAAAGGTGATAGACAAGCTCGTTCACTTTCAAATTTGACGCTCTTTCATGCCAAGCGAAATGTGACTTTCGGCAGCGTTTTGAATGCGTCTACGACGAGTTTGCAAGCTGCGCATCGTGCGTGATCATCGCCTTTTTTTCAATTTCACCATTGTTGCCTAAAAGACTGACCAGGCTGTTTACGCAAATCTAAAAAAAATACGAATACCGAGCATATAATGAAGACGTAGAGTCAATAAATGAGTAAATATTTATCATCTCAAGCGTTGACGCTAGATGATGATATGTCGGAATTCATCTATCGTTGCAGACCACCAATGGGAGCCTATATTTCTTCTCAATTTTCTCAAGCGAGTTCTGGGCTGACCCTGGGGGCGGCCCCTGTTGTATGGCGTGCATACAGTAGTCGCCCTGCTCCACTGATCAAGATCCATGTTCCTAATCTTCAGATCCCATTGACCTTTACTTTAAAGAGATGTTGTGAAAGTATTGTTGTGAAAGTATCAGCTACCTTCAGTACATCGTCCATTGTGGAAGTCTCGTCTACAATCTGGTTCATCACATGGAACATTGCAGACGTGTACCTAGGCTATTTTTTACTCGCCCGCTGCCCCATACTTCTGACTCGTAAAATACAGTAGACGATATTTTCGAAGAGTCTCCTACTAGTCTTCATGGGAAGAAGACTAAAATAGACCAGAGTAGAAACTTTGCTCCAGGGGAGCCATACCAGGCGAATCCGATGTTCAATTTCACCTGTGTGATCGAGGAGGAGCGAGATTCTCCCATCAATATATGTTGTCGAATGGACAAAGTTGAATTTGAGATTGCCAGTGACTATGGGTGCTCGAGTTGTGCTGCAGGAGGTTAGTAGAGCGGTTATTGACGCATGTATTTTCAACCGACGCGTGGGCCTCCACTAACTTCTTCAGCTTTCGCTGCAGTTCTGGTCTTGCCTTAGCTATCAGGGCGACATCATCCGCGTACTGCAGGGGGAACATGTTTCTCGCGTCGATCGTGAGTCCTTCACTCTCAATCAATCTCATTCATGGCTGAACGAAGAATGCCGTTGAATAATCGAGGACGAATTGGCAAGTACATCGGATACATTTAGTTACGCAATTTATAAATATTCGTTTTTATTTGTGTTCAGTCCAAAGTGTCAACATCCTTCCTTCGTTGAGGAAGAACGTAGTTTATGGAGTAAGTCTGTATTTGATTGCATGCTGTGAGATCTTTAAAAATATAGTTCATTCAAGTTACGAACATTCAGATGGGTATGTGGAACAATTCAAACAGGATATGCAAGGAATTTTCGGGAACCTTTAGTATCCATGGAATACCACTTTGTTTCAATGCACGTCACATTGAATTTCTTTCGTTTGAAAGATCTTCTGTCTTGAAGGATTTCTACGATTGGGCAGTTTTGGTAGAGTACAATACCAGCTAAAGAGATGTAGTGTTTGTAACTAACGATCATCTGCGCAGTCAGCGCGTTGCTGAGTATGATTAAGCAAAAGTGAAGAATCAAACCATTCGAAAGGTCCACGCTCTTCAGATCTGGTGATATTGAAAAACAGTGCATCTTCATCCAATGTCGAAGCGTTCTTACTTCTATACGCGAGGATCTGGTTTCCGGTGTAGTACAACGACTTCTGAAAAATAAAAGTCTAATTTTGAACCAGAAGCAAGTAATACCTGATCATGCGCAAATATGTAGGCTTTGTCGCAGCTAGTATTGAATTCCGCCACTACAAACCTATCTCTGCAAATTGAAAAGTTCGTTTGAAATATCATGTTGTCATATGTAGTGTGCATTCGCTCCAGAACGTTCATTACAGCGCGCGCCTTCGTGAGACCATCCTCTGCCCTGTATTCGAAGAGCATTTTGTGCACGATATGCTTTATGTCGTAAAAGAAATCCATCTAAAGTGTATATTTTGTTTCAACACAATAATGCGATTCTGACTTTTCCTGCAAGCTCCTTAACACTGATTGCGATCTGCTTTTCGATTTCGTCGACTGTTTGCTGTGCAATGTTGGCACGCTGCGCATTATTCCGAGAGTTCTGAAAGGAAATAATTTTTTGAACTTAACTTAAAAGTTACCGTGCCATTCTTGAACCTCTCGCAGAATATTTCAACCAGAACCTTGAATCAGTCATTGAAAATCAACTAATGGCATCAAAAGCATACTAAATTGTTAGCGGTATCGAGAATTCGATTCTTTGTTGCGATTATTGCGTCCAAAAAGTGAAGAATCAAACCATTCGAAAGGTCCACGCTCTTCAGATCTGGTGATATTGAAAAACAGTGCATCTTCATCCAATGTCGAAGCGTTCTTACTTCTATACGCGAGGATCTGGTTTCCGGTGTAGTACAACGACTTCTGAAAAATAAAAGTCTAATTTTGAACCAGAAGCAAGTAATACCTGATCATGCGCAAATATGTAGGCTTTGTCGCAGCTAGTATTGAATTCCGCCACTACAAACCTATCTCTGCAAATTGAAAAGTTCGTTTGAAATATCATGTTGTCATACGTAGTGTGCATTCGCATACAATAATCACATATACGGTGGGATACTTTTAAATAATTTTAAAATCGATTTTGGATTTTTATAAAAATGTTTGACCCAAGGAACTGGATCTGACCCTAGGAACTGGGTTACTGTAGTTACTTGGGTACTGTAGAATCGATTGGGAACGGTACCAGGACTTTTTAAAAATACAGTTAGTTTGCGATAATCGGGGGTTGCGGTAGGTTACGGTTGCTGTATACGGTATATGGGTGTACTGTACTATCGATTGGGTACGGTATCTCGAATTTTTGAAAATAAAGTTAGTTCGCGATAATAGCGGGTTACGGTAGTGATATACGGTATTTACTGTTACTGTACTATCGATTGGGTACGGTAGTTAGTCTTGACCTACCAATGACCTACCATCGATTTTTACCATGACCCCCTATTGATGCCTTGCGCACAGACGCACGGTGCGTCTATGCGCAGCACCCCCCTCGCCGTCATTCGTGGACACCTATGGTTGGTAATTATTCGCGAGGGTATCACACGACGGCAATCATCAAGCCTGCCGCCCACTAACATGGCTGGTCCCAACGAGAACAGATCGGAGGTGTAGTACATGATCTCGTAGATTAGGCGGGGATCATTGGTAATCGATTTGCCGGTTGTATTGTATACTGCGATGAAACACTGAAATTTTCACTTGGACGTGAACTCAATAATGCTGTATTTTTTTCCACAAAAAAATACGGACCGCAATGATCACATTGAGAACCTGTGTTAGGAAAATGAATAGACTGATGATGAAGAAATGTCTGTCCTGAAAGTCTATATAAGCTTTCAACATGTATGAAACATTCGCTAACAATGGACGAAGATCGTGTATGTTGTATGGTTCGCATTACTTTGAGAGACATCCCCTTAAATATGATTTCACACTTTTTTAAATTGTATTGCTTAATTGCTTTTGTACATTCAGAATCGAACAGACTATGAAGATAAGGAGCCCGAATCCGAATTGGACATTTGACGCCAGATAATTCTTCTGAAAATCATTGCTTTTAGAGCATAAGTGTGAAAAATACCTGCTCAAGCACTTCGTATTTTTCGGTCAACATATCGAGACGGAGTTTCACATTCATCGGTAGCCTTCAATTTCATTAATTATCGAAATAATAACGCACACCGCAATAACCTCAGTGATAAATGAACGGCAATCGCAAGCAAATGAGTTGTAGCATAAATGTAAATGTAGGATTTCTTCCACCACTGAATTGTAGCGCATTAGTAGCGCAAGAAACGAAAGGAAATGTACCGCCGTATTTTTCATCATTGATAATATAACAGCGAATCGGTCGAAAGTGAGCAGCAGAAGGTCAATGTTTTGAACAAAGTAAAGATGTGAAACGAGAAAACTGTGAGCATTTCTGAAAAGTTAATCGTAAATTCCGAAATATCATATGTTTTGCCACCACTTACATCAGCAAAGGTATCTCGGAAAGCCATTCGTAGTAGAACATGAAAAACGATTCATGTCTCAGCTTCAGGAAGAGCCAAACGTTAAGCCAAGTTATAATGTTCTGAAGACATTCAACCAATAGACGAGATGCAAAAGTACCGAAATCGACATGATTGAGTAGATCACTACGAAACTCCTGCTGAGCAATCTGCGTACTCCATACATTGCGTAGAAAACGATGCAATATGACAGAATTCCAGGAATTCCATAGGATGCTTGGACGACGTTTCGGTGCATGTCGAAGTGAACTAACATGGATTGATCGAGTTTCAACTTTTTAAGAAAGTGAAATGAATTGCATGCGCTAATTTCACCATTGATAACGAAGTCTAGTCTTCGCGGATGTGCTCAAACGCCGCTAATGAGGAATGATTTTTGATTTTGTGGAAAGATGAAAACTCAATTCTGTGATCTCAATTCGATTGTTCATTGAACTGAGAGGAATAAAAGTAATATGTAAATAATGTATTTCACCCTTCCCATACCCTCTCTCTCATCCAATTGTCTTCCGAGTGATTTTCGTTTTTTTTTCAATTCTAGCCAAGTGAGTGCATTTATACGTTCATGTGAGCCCAATAATAAAATGTTACATCAACGAATTTTATTCATACACGCTCTTTCTCCGATCAACGATAATTGTAAAGAAAATGAAAACTAATAAGTTTATGGGAAATCTGTAAATCTTTGATATCTTCGAACCTGCAAAATTTAATGTTAATAATATCCCAATAAGTGAATTTGCCATGATTCGGAAGATTATGTGATCGATGAAAATTGTCTAAACGACAATAGTTGAACAAATTACTAATATACCTTTACTGATGGAATTTTCGGTATTCGGCGCGAACAGTAGTGTCAGTTGGCGTTAACATGACGGAAGAGTTGGGCCTTTCTGATAGGTTATTATAAAAAATTATTTTATTGCAACATATCACGCCTCTCATGACAGAATCGAGCTGAGTCAGGGAATGGAGAGCAACTCGTGAAATGAGTTCTAGCCGGTTTTGGGCATCCTCAGGCATGTCTGGCCACCTCCCAAACTAAAAACTATTGTGCAGGCTTCATTTTGGAGCTTCGTTCACCGGGTCCCAATTCGGCATCACTCACTTCAAGAGCCGATTTCTCGAAAACGGTGATAGATTGAGCAAAATTGTCCTCTTAGTGACCCCGACTCATTTTTTAAGCTCTATCGATCTATCAAAACCAATTTTTGGGAATCATTTTTAACAGCGCTGCATTAGAACTCATTTCACGAGTTTCCTCCATGTCCATTCTAGCTCGGTTCTTTCGTGAGAGGCGTGAAATATACTTGTTAGATATCCAAAACGTGTATAGAGGAAAAAAATATCGCATTTCTGTAAACATCGATGACAAATTAAGTTACCCCATCGTTTTACTGTTGTTATATCGGCATATGAAAAAGGAATGAAGACTGTAGAGGCTGCAACGTAGTCCTGAATGAAGTTTTTGCGTTATGATGAGGCGAAAAAGGCAAGGCAGGTTCGCCAATTCAGTGTTAAGTATCCTGAGGATGCTAGTGTCCCCAGCGTGAGGCTTACCGCCCGTGTTTTGAGTAAGTGGTTATGGTGGGAAAGGGTGTGGGTATTTCTGACAGTCTAATGTTTGATCCTAATCTGATAATATAAGAAAACTTTTGGGGAGCATAATAAATTATTCTACATGATATAATAATAATGATAGAGTTATTTTAATGAGATACAATTTGCATACCTTCCCATTCTCCAAGTCATCAATATGCTTGACTTCCTTTCCGTCCGTCGTATACAATTTTTTCGCGCCACACTACAATTGTTTTGATGATTTGGTTTCGGTACTCTTCACAGCCATTTTTTGATTCAATTTCATTTTTAAAGATGAATGGACGTCTTTTTCTCGAAATTCATTTCTAGTTCGTTCGAAATTCGGGACACCGCCTATTGATTTCCCACACTCTCTCGACCTGTCCTTAAAAGATATTGTGAGAAACGAAGATATGGTGACCCGAATTATGAACTCTAATTTATTCTCATAAGTGCTTCAATGAGAGCCCGATTAAGATCCAGTCATTTCTATGGATTCCATGAAGAAACACGCTGAAAATACCTGTACATGTAGCTTGAGACAAACTTCATCCAGAAGTACGTTCATGTTGGTGCGAGAGTTTACTATGACCTGAAACAGCACTGAGTGGCTCGCATATCACATGAAGACAACGCCTTGTAATGTAGTAATACGTACTCGAACTTTCTGTGAATGCGTATGAATACACCTGACTTGGTCGGAGCCACTGATAAAAGATGTTATCCTAGTACTCTTATTCACCATATGCATGCTTCTTCTCAACAGCACATATAAAGTAGACATTCACCTTGATTGCCTGTTGATGGGCATCACCGTTTTTGAATACTCGAATGATCTTCGAACTGGCGAGTGTGGCAACCCTCGGAGGCAGGTCTGCCATAACCTAAAATAGCACAAGGTCGGATGATCCGGCATAAAACCAAAAAAATAAGTATTTTTTCCGCAGTATTTTCACAAAATCTATTTTTTGTGAATGTACAGCTAGAAATTATTGTTTTGGTTTCTCATCGGGAAGGCTACGCGACGGCGATCTTCTCTGAAATATCTCCCTATTCGCGTGTACTAAAAGGCATAAATACATAAGTTAGTTCTTTAACGGTACACATATGAAACGCCAATACCTTCCTGTTCTTCGCCATTCCATATTGGTTCGTATCTTGTCTGCTCTCTGACATGGCAGCAAATGCCGGAATGACTGGGCTCTGCCTGAATAGGCGTCCTAATTCTCGCGGGGTCGCTGACAAGCGCGAACAAAAATGATATTATGATGTGAAAACCTCGCTAGCATGGGAAACTGGGTTGTGCAAAAATATTACGGTCTCTTCATTCCGCATACTCGCTCGCACTGAATGACCGGCGAGAGAGTATGCGGAATAAAGAGACCGTAACATTTTTGCACAACACAAACGGGAAAGGAACGCTCTTCCCGATAATTCGCAGTCTCGCTTCTCAGGAGCATGTACAGCTCTCTATTGGGACGAAAATCAGAAGGAAGCACGGGAAAGATAATTGAAAATACATTGCATTGAGAACTAGACAGGCCCGCAAGTAGCATAAGATCCGATTGAACATAGGCAGTACAGATGAACGATGTTGAACACGAAGAACCTTTGAGCAGTTAAAGGTGCTAGCAAATATAAATTGCATTTTACTAGCAACTGTATAACCCTAGAAAACATACACGTCAGGTTAGAAGTAGTATCAGTATGTTTTCCATCCCTTCTGTCCATGTGTTTTCCTCCCTCTGCGTGTGAACTCCGCGGCTCTGCTATAGCAACCGAGGCAATGAGTAGGAAATAGAGACTAATGGTGTTTGCGAGGCTCTAAAATTGAAAAAGCATCCTACCAGAAGAAGCCTCACATATTACTAGGTTACTCCATTGGAAGGATAGGGAAGCCAGAAACAAAATATACTGAAAACACGTTTTCAGACATAATGACTCTTGAAAACATCGAGTGTTTTTTCCACACATTTGTCCCAGAATCAAAAAAAACTATTTTTTCAATCAAAATATTATCGAGAGCTAGACGAAATCGAGCAACCACACAATTTATTCACGGGATTCCAATTATTTAATATCAACTATACTACTCTAGAGAAAGTGTGCGTCGGGCATATTGCAATATCAGTCTAGTCTAACTCTCACATTTTCTCATTCCCTTCTCTCCCGTCTCTCCTCTTCCTCTCTCCTCTCGATCTATTTCCGCGTATTTTCCTCCCTCCGCGCGTGCGAGCTCCTCCGTTCTGCTATAGTAACCGAGGAAAAGAGTAGGAAATCGCGGTGTTTGCGCGGCTCTAAAATTGGAAAATCAGGGTATCAGGAGTAGCCTCACGAACTATTTCTTTGGAAAAATAGGTACTACATGCAAGTGAAAAAAGGAAACGCAAGTGTTTGCATTCGTATCGTATATTCCCTACCCAACATCTTGACTATTGCATGCATTCGGATTTCTCCCAGAATCAACACTTTATCAACATCACATTATCAAGAGCTGATGAAATCGGTCAATGTTCACTCATTTTGTGAAAAAAAAGTATAAAAGAAAAGACAAAGTGAGGGCTGATCATACGCAGCGATAGCATTCTCGTAATACATATAACACACTATCTGACAGAATCGAAATAAACTTGGCACTGGCCAAAAATTCGAATTACTAATGACGTCACCAATGGGTAACGCTCGTCGAGGGAAAGCGACGAGCATCGCCAGAATTTCGATTCGCATCCGCGCGGGCGCGGATTTTGAAAAATTTACTACGGTAGCCTCGAAATTTTTAAATCGACTCTGATAGGGGCGATGCACTCTGACAAATTCTGAAACTTTTGCACTCGGTGAAATTTTCGATCAGAATCTGACGCTGAAAATCAATAAAATCGTTTTTGCTTCGAACATGCATGTTTTTCCCTGAATTTTTTTAACTTACGTAAGTATTATTTCCGTCTTAGCTTTGGTTTGAGACGATATATCGTTCAGTAGAAAGGCGCGATTTAAAATTGTCAAAAAGGAACACAAAATAAATTTATGAATTATGGTGTAATTTTTGGGTTACGGTATATGAGTGCACAGGGTGGACGACTTTTCCCAATTGGTGTAAAATATTATAAAATCAATTTTTAGCCAATGTAACACCGATTTGGAAAAGTCGTCCAACCTGTGCACATACCGTAACCCAAAAATTACACCAAATTCATTCTTTATTAATTTTGACTTACTTATTGACAATTTTAAGTCGCGCCTTTCTACTGAACGATTTATCTTCTCAAACCAAAGCTAAAACGGAAATAATATGTATGTGAGTTCTTGAAATTTTTTTTGGGAAAAGTATTCATGTCCGAAGTAAAAACGATTTTATTGATTTCCGGCGTCAGATGGAATCTGATCGAAATATTTACCGAACTAAAAAAGTCTTAGAATTTGTCAAGGAGTGCAGCGCCCCTACCGCGAAAGCGGTCAGATTCGATTTAAAAATTTCGAGACTACTGTAGTATTTTTTTTCAAATCCGCGCCCGCGTCCGTGCGGATGCGGATCGAAATTCTGGCGATGTTCGTCGCCGCTTTCCCCCTACGAGCGCTACCTATTGGCGACGTCATTAGCAATTCGAATTTTTGGCCAGTGCCAAGTCGCTGAAGAAACATGTCGATTTTCTCTGATAGTCTGTTATATACAACTATTGAATTGCAATTAGTATTTATCAAACAAAATATATAATATAAAGATAAATGGTTTAGGCGATATTTCTGACTTTAGACCTCTTCAACATGTCTGAACGTCGACAGAAGGTCTTCTTAGTGCCTCTGTGCCTCTTCCTCTTCTTGCCTCTTCTTAGCTTGTCTTCTTAGCTAAAGACATTTTGTTTAAATAACATACCACATGTGTCATGAGTCAGTGGATGGGAAAGAGCCCCTTCGGAAACAATTCGCAAAACGGACTGCATTATGGTGCGTACATATACGAACATAATGCACTAAACATTTGTTTCGAAAGGCTGCGTAATTGGTCCCTTCGCCGGCTTTTAGGAATTTAAAGAGTGTATACATGGGTATGGCGTATATGTTCTATTTTACATAGAAATCGGAAAAGGGTATACCCCTTCTTCGACTTTGGGTGCGAAAACTAAGTTAATGTCAATGTCTGTCTCTGGTGCATAAGAGAGCATTCGCGATAGAATGGACAACTTTGAGGCCTGCCGGGACGTAGGAATTCATATTTTTCCTTACTCACGAAAACATAGTATTTAGTACTTCTTATCAAGCTCTATCGAATAGCGTTGGCCGTTTTTCGATAAAAAAATTTTTTCAGCCACGGCATGGGTCTAAAGTGGGCGGAGCCTCGCTTTTTTCGAAAAAACCCATCTTTGACAGCGGTTTTCGGCCTTTTCCAGTAAAGATATTAAAAAATTGTCAACAGACAAATGAAAGAGCTTAGTTCGGGGAACATTTTTCTTTCTTTCCGGTGGTCAAAAAGTCGAAAAATTTCTCAGTAAATCAACTTTTGCGAAAATTTCGACAAATCGCTTAAAACCAAAAACGTAATGGGTGTTCATGCTTAATCAATTTTTCCATATGGGTACTCTTTTCCGCCAAAAATTGAAGGTCATAAAGCTTTGCGCTGTAATTACGGTGTCGTTTAAGTAAAAACCGTCAATGGGGTCCTGTGTAGACATAAAAGTTACCATATGTCAATTGGGCTCATTTGCGTCCAAAATGAACAAAAACATGGGAGAATACGATGGTGGAGGAGCGCGAGGAAGCGCTATATGTAGGGAGGGAGAGGGAGGCCAGGCGGCGAGAGCGGCAGACGGTTACAGCGCGCGCTCTCGGGGGATTCTAGCATATTTCTGGCCAAGTTCCAGGCTCTGTAGAGCGCTTCAATGAAAAGATAGAAGCATACTTTCAACAAATAAAATTTCCAGCACATAATTCTTTATAACATGATCACACTCACGTATCGATTTTATAATTTCTGCATATATTGTCGTATTACAGGTTTTTTCGGCTCTCAGAGCGACGCAATTGCATTTTAAGCGGCCCATTCTTTAAAAAACATTGTAGGGATTGCAATTACATCAATTGCATGTTAGTTCGTGTGTTTGACCTTGAATGGTAGAATGATTCCGACTCCCTTGTGCAATTCCAGGCAAAAGTCCTCAATTTCTTCAAATCGAGTCTATGACCGAATGGACAAGAAACTTATATAGTTCTCATGCGGAAACATGTTTTTATAATGTTTTTGTTCATTTTGGACGCAAATGAGCCTTATTGACATATGGGAACAATTATGTCTACACAGGACCCATTGACGGTTTTTACTTAAACGACACCGTAATTACAGCGCAGAGCTTTATGACCTTCATTTTTGGCGGAAAAGAGTACCCATATGGACAAATTGATTAAGCATGAACACCCATTACGTATTTGGTTTTAAGCGATTTGTCGAAATTTTCGCAAAAGTTGATTTCCTGAGAAATTTTTCGACTTTTTGACCACAGGAAAGAAAGAAAAATGTTCCCCTAACTAAGCTCTTTCATTTGTCTGTTGACCATTTTTTAATATCTTTACTGGAAAAGGCCGAAAACCGCTGTCAAAGATGGGTTTTTTTCGAAAAAAGCGAGGCTCCGCCCATGCCGTGGCTGAAAAAAATTTGTTTATCGGAAAACGGTCAACGCTATTCGATAGAACTTGATTAGAAGTACTAATTACTATGTTTTCCTGATTAAGGAAAAATATGAATTCCTACGTCTCGGTGGATGCCGAGTCTTTCCTGATTCCCCTCATAAGAAGTGGAAATTTGCAATGATTCCCGTTTGAAGTATATTGCCGTTTTTGACTACGCGAAGCATTTCGGAGCTGAATTACACCATACCCGTTTACGAAACTGAGAAAAATAAAAACACCCAGTGACCTAGACTGGGACTAATGAACTAGTCTCGGATATTTCCCATCATAGTATCCGGCCATAGGAACTTTGTTTGCAAATAATTATCGGTACCGTCCACTGACTCGGACACCCGCATATAAACGCACTTTAGATCTCGAATCAATGAATTGTTTCCTAGTCTTCTTGCACGCTGCCAAAACAATTTTCTTGGACATGTCTTTCTGTGGATCATCTTGTTCCAGTAGACTTGTAATCTCAAAGTCATATGTCGCTTTGGTGAATTTGTTAATTAGCACTTACCTAACTCGCAGAAAAGGTTCTGTATGTGCATAATTTAAAATAAGGTTGATGCTAATGTCTTGTGGTTTTTTGTGGCCCTAATTTGATCTATCATTATTCGGGTGTCTTCAATGTCAATAACAAAAAACGTAGCATTATTTAGTGGTATGCTTGAACTTTATTTGCATATGTTTCAATCACATACATCTTGCAATTAACGCAACAAAATATAATTTTTTCCGAAAAAAATGCTAGATCTGACGCATATGCTAGATCTGAAGATAAATTTGAACCGAATTACATGATACCGACAATGAGCCTTGAACTTTGGCTCTGCATAACTTGTCCGGATTTTTTTCTACAAAAACCAATGATACAGACTTCTCCACGAGCACGCTACATTGACCCACGAATAGGCTATATTCTCATTAAAAAAATTGTCGCCTGCTTCTTTCCCCTTTCAGAAAATTTTGTTTTTTATTTTTATTTTTCAGAAATATGCAAAATCAAAACAGAAATGCAACATGTAGTCAATTACAGATCAGCACATTTCTCGAAAGGATGTAATTAACAGCATCCATGAGCAAAAGTGTTTATAGGGTAGAGCTTCATATAACCACCATAGATTGAGCATTCATGCTTCAGAGGAAGCAGAATATTGAGAGATGCGTGGTTTTCGACAGATGAATTTCGTAAAATTTAACCTTATCCTATTATCGCCTCTCTGATTGGGCAATGCTTGTAGGGTGGGCAAATGAAAGAGTATCCAAGGCTCATTAGAAATCAGTATCCGGATGTTCATCTCTCAACCTAAAATGAAGGTGGAAGGCGAAATGCCAAAATACCACAAGACTTTTGCATCAACCTTATACACTGATATATCATAACACTAAAGATTCTAAACATAAAGTAATAGTGAAACATGCACGGCATAAGTTAAGCTTCATTAATGTTTTATACTTACCGCACACATCCATGACAACATATTTTGCTCATCAGTAGTCGTCAATTGTCCGACTGTTTTGAGTCTCGAATTCTCATCATTCATAATTTTGTCCAGGTAAGAAATAATCGAAATCCCATCAATTTTCTTAGGGAATCTTGAACCCTGCGACTTTTCCCGAACTGTAAATATGTTGTTCAGGGAATCTATAAAAATGTTCTTACTAGGTATTTTCCACGTAGAGTAAAGATCGAACGGAGATTTCACAGATTCATACTAAAACAAGTATTCACATGTGAGACATGTTTATTATTAGGTTGGTAAGAAAGTTCTGTCGCGTTTCTCGTATTTTACATTTTGGTTTATCCTGCCTTCAAAGTTGATCAATCTTCATACGATTTTCAGTAGTCTAATAGTGCTTGGTTACTCTTTCGAGAAAACTTTGTCACAGTACTGTTCAATTGCTAATTCGGGAACAGTCGACTGCCAAATTCAGCGAAATTGATTACCAACCATATTTTTTATTTGCTCATGGTTGAAAGAACAAATGTGATATGGGCATAACTAACATGATATTGTAGAGTGCAACAAGTGGGCATGTTTTTTATTGCATAACAGTAAGAATGCCCCATTATGCCAACTTTGGATCAGCGCCAATTCTGAAAATTGCACTGAATTGAATTATGTTGATAAGCAATTCTCATCCCTGAAGATTTAGCGATTGATCCAGTAAGCTCTGTAGTGAGTAGTGAAGTACTCGGTATGATTAGTGTTTACCTTTTTGGTCAGTGGTACACCTAACTGTTCGTAAGCTACAGTTTTCAAATGATGAAACCGAAAATTGTTCTTTGAAATCAGCCTTTTTTGCAATCTGCAGCTTCCCACACATAGCCTGATGTTATGTGATAATATGGATGTATAACTCTAGTGTTATCACCCTTCAAAGCAGTAGAATCAATTGGTAGCTCTTATTCAAACGGCTGAGTTCAAAACAACACCAGGAAATCGTCATTTTCAGAATTTTTGAGATTTTATTTATTTGCTCGATTTATAAGCGAAATAGAATCGAACTTTCTTACCAACCTAATACAATATACCTTAACAGTTTCTTCTCTGAAGTTTACAATGAGGTCCTCCAATATGCTAATAGTAGTGCCTTTGGTCAACTTAGACAGCCATGTTATGAACGAGATCAATATATTTCAACACTCACCAATACAGTCGTAGGAATTGAACATTTCTTCTCACAATCAGTGCAATAGGGGGTGGTGAATCCAGGATCTGCATTTGTTATTTGAAAATGTAGTCTTACAATTTCACCTGTATAATATATGTCTTCAATTATAATGTAATGGTCGTAATTTAATTCTTTAGGCTGATGGATCCTTGTGAAAACGTTATGTGCAAGAATGTAATCAATTTTTGAGTATGTAGCTCCCGAAGTCTAAAAACCGTGTTCATGAATAATACTCGTAATATTTCATAAACTAACTCCGTAGTAAGGCCTAACAAAGGTGCGCCAACTAGGATGAAGTTTGTCTTTCAGCCAAATAAAATTTTCAGCTTTTTCACGACAAATTTCCTCAACATTGGGGATTGTGCAGTTCAGATCTCCAGAAACAATCACTGAAAATATAATAACATGTCAATATGATATACATGCATATTCGATACATATAAAATATACATACATATTCTCCAAAACTAACCGCGCATTCCTTCGATATCGCTCAATTTTTTTGCATCAAATTTTTTGTACTTGGATTTCATGTACTTGCAGAGTTTGACCTTGATTATTTCGATAGCAAGACTCAGTTTAAATTTGAGTTGCTTGTTTGCTTCGGCATCCTTTTTTGATTCCTCCCGATTGTCGTTATGATGTATATAAACACATACATGGTGTATCTGTTTCTCAATATCATATACTGCGGCGATTGAATATTTGTGATCTGCAAACATAATTAATCATTATAGCTGACAAAACAAAGTTAACACTTCAGTTTGAAAGAGCATCATTTGCTATTCCATCAGAGGAAAGGTTGTCCTTATAATCAGTCATAAGTTAAAAGCAAAAATAATTGATAAAAATAAGTAAAACAAAAGAAAAGTACGAATTTCGAACGAATTTATGCCGATTTTTAACGAACTTTTCAAGGAGCTGTGTGAAAAGTTAGAGAAACGCGAGAGAACACGCGTTCTTGAGAGAGGGAAAAGGAAGCAGTGATTGTTTACTTCATTTTCCCTCTCTCGAAAACGCGTGCTCTCTCTCTTCTTTCTCTAACTTTTCACGCAGCTCCTTGAAAAGTTTAAAAACCGGAATAAATTCGTTCGAAATTCGTACTTTTCTTTTGTTTTACTTATTTTTGTCAATTATTTTTGCTTTTAACTTATGACTGATTATAAGGACAACCTTCCCTCTGATGGAATAGTTTGACATTACAGGGTTGTTAAAGTGGTGACCCATAATCGAAAAAAATACTCCATCCGTGTTTACTTTCACTACGCTGTATTCTGAAGCTATTCCAGCTAAGGGAAGGTTGTCCTTCAAAGTATTCATAAGCAAAACGCAAAAATAATCCCTAAAAATAAGTAAAACAAAAGAAAAGCACGAATTTCGAACATAGTTCGTCGAAAAGTTCGTGAACTTTTCAACGACCTGGTTAGAATAAAAGAGAAAGCACACGAACAGGAGAGAATCAGAAGTTCGCGAACTTTTTGCGCAACTTTTTACGCAACTTTTCTCTCATCTTTTTGACAGATTAACAGGTCGAATATAGATTTTTAGAGTGACTATTATGACGCGAAAATAGTGCAAAAACAGTTTCCACAGCTGGACGCCGAACCCATGACCAAGGGATTACTGCACCAGCACGCTGCCACTCAACTACAAACATTTGTTTTCAGGGCTTCCTAGAAGGGTTTGCATAACCGCGACGCAGACACAACTATCGATTTTTCTCATGCCCTTAGGGCGTTCCGCAAAAATGAACTATGTAGGAGTTCTTAGAATTCGGTCATATATCGATCCCACAGGGCGTCGTTCCGAAAGTCCATATGAGAGACTTTTTGGCTCAGTGAACATATGCTTGGCATTAACGAAAAATGGAATTCCTCCAAAATGTGCGCACATGTCTGACTCAGTGGGCATATCTCAGGCGTGGCTTATTCAGTGTTCTAGCTCAACCGTAGGGAAATGAGAAGTGCTTTAGACAAAAAATTTAAATTTTCGAATTTTGCCATTTCGCAACCGATCCGAATGAGTGATATGTTAAACAATATAGAATATTCGTGCGATTGTGCCTACAAAGAATTGCAATAGTTGGGGCAAAATTGTTAGTGAAAAATGAAAATATCGATTTATTTATTTTTTTTAGCATTTTCATTTATATAGAAATGAATAGTTTTCAATAGCTCAGTTTGTAGCGCTCCGACTACTATTTATATAAAAAATATGAGCGAAAAAATTGGGATATGTTTTGTGAAATTTTCGAAAATCATAAAACGTCAGTTCATGATAAAGTTTCAGGCTACCGTATTCTGGCATGAAAGTATCTCGCAAATCCGTGAACGTCGATGATTTTTTGAATCGTTTTTGATTTGATTACTTTCGGGCAGTATCAAATTAGCTCATATCAGAAAAATACTGTAATCATTCGCTAAAGTGCTGAAATCGACGAGAGGCGTGAAACTTCTGCAATGGTGCATTTTCCAAATTGCCGTAATTGACCACTGTCACTTCAGATGAGTTGAAATCGTATTGTCGGAGTAGGTTGTGGCGATATGCATGCAAATTCATAGAAACCTTTGTGCACAAATATTTCATGCAATTTGGAAAATCACCATTACACAAGTGTCACACCTCTCGTCGATTTCAGCACTTTAGTGAATGATTTAAGTATGTATCTGATATGCGCTAGTAATATACTACCAGAAAGTAATCAAATCCCAAACGATTCAAAAATTCATCTACGTTCACGGATTTGCCAGATTCTTACATGGCAGGATACGGTAGCCTGCAACTTTATCATGAACTGATTTTTTTTCGATTTTTCGAAAATTTCACGAAACATCCCAATTTCTTCGCTCATGATTTTAATATACATATTAGTCGGTGAGCGCTGCAAACTGTGCTATTGAAAACTATTCATTTCTATATAAATGAAAATGCTAAAAAAATAAATATCGATATTTTCATTTTTCACGAACAATTTTGTCTCAAATATTGTAATTCTTAGTAGACACAATCACACGAATATTCTACATTTTTTGACATATCACTCATTCGGATCGGTTGCGAAATCATAAAATTCAAAAATTGAATTTTGTTGTCTAAAGTACTTCTCATTTCCCTACTGTTGAGCTGGAACACTAAATGAGCCACGCCTGAGCTACACTCACTGAGTACTACATGTGCGCACATTTACTAGAATTTTGTTTTCGCTAATGCCAAGGGTCTTCACAAATAGGTTCACTGAGTCAAAAAGTCTCTCATATATGATTACACGTATATATACATTACATAGCTTCCCCTTGTAAGCTAATTGCGCCACTTGAAATACTGTTCCTCGTCTCTTGTTAATTCGGTACAATGCGCCCTCGAGAGAGCGTTTTATCAGTTCCTAGCTCTTTCGCTACAAACCCGGTGTTATTTTCATGATCACAACATTCATGGCACAAAGTATATCAAATGATGCTCTTTCAAACTGCTTTGACAGAATTTCGATAACTGTCGTCATCTTCGAGATTCAGAAGGCCAAACTTGGGACACTCTTGCGTCTTTCCATGGAATCCTTAGATGAAATATCGTACTTACATATGCGCCATATCTTCGAGATGTTTCGAGGAATGATTATACACCGTTTCAAACTGATTTTATTCAAAAGTACCAGTCTCATAAGCTAAAGAGGGTCATAATTCGATTTTGGGATTTCAGGCATAACTATTGGGAAAACGATTCTAAATGTTGTTTTGGATGGTTTTGGAAGTATTTGAGTCTAATTGGAGCCAAGTTGAGGTTTGGAAGTTAGAGACATATAGGTACTATTGATCGTGCGTATTGGCTTTGTGCAGAAATTCCGATTTGCAGAATCCGGGCATTTTTGGTACAGGCGACCACCCCGCACCAGCTCGTGCACGAATGATGTCATCATCATGAAAATTGTAGCCCATTATCATAGTTTTTATTTGGAAAAAATAACGACCTGATAATTTTTAACTGTGATATGTTCGCCTAAGTGATCCCTATTTGACTCCCAAAAAGTGAGTGCCCCAAGTTTGGCCTTCTGAATCTCGAAGATGACATCAGTTATCGAAATTCCATCAACGCAGTTTGAAAGAGCATTTGAAAAATTTTGTGCCATAATTCTAGCTTGATACATTGATTTTGATTCCTACCGCCGCAAACCCTCGAAAATAGGTAATTATCTCGCGATTCCTAGTTGCGCACAATGATTTTGCCAGGTTATAAAGTGGAAAGGATTGACAGATCAAGTGAACGGAGCCAGCGCTATCTAAAAGGTTGCGAACATCAGGGAACGGGGATGAGGTAATTGCGATTTAGCGATGCCGTTCCTCTCAAATATATCTCAGCAATGTCACTGTTTCGTTATCGTTGAGCCAATATTACTTTCTACTCCTTCATCTCCGTCGATAGTTTTCTCGAAGCGGTGATTGGCATCCTTGCGATCATTGGAATCTTTGCGAACATTGGCATCCTTGCGAACATTGGTATCCTTGCGAACATTGGCATCCTTGCGAACAATTATAATTGCAGCCCTTTCCATAGTCTTCTTCTTATCCTTAGAAGGGATGAAGCTGATACTGTAAGAAACTTTAGCTATTAAAGTTTTCACTGCAAGCAAACTTACGCAAGCACTTCATATCCAAGTTTTTCAACGAATTTTTTGAAGTCTTCCTCCGATATATGTTTAACCTCGTTCAGTTTGAACAATAGTGGTTTATTCGTTTCTATATATCTAAAGGATTTTTTTATTTATTTAATCGACATTTTTGCTGGTCAATATTGTCCTGAAAAGTACTCTCAAGTGCTCGACCTTGTTTACTACCTCTTTCGAGCCATCGAGACGAGTCTTCTTTACGACCCCCTCTCCCCTCGATGGCTCGATTTAGAGGGGGGAAGGGATCGAGCCATCGATTACATTTACATTTCGAGCATGAATATTGAATCGAGCCTTGCATTTTCTCAGCTCTCCATTCCATTTTCTCTCCATTTTCTCGGCCCATTGCAGGGGGTGGCACAAGGCTTCAAAATTATCGTATCGACTTGAAACTTGCAGGTTATCATACCTGATGGTAAGGCATGCTCCCACATGATTTTGGAGTCCCTAGCTCTACATTTTAACCTACCAATTTTGAAAAACGAAACTCAATATCCAAGGGCATGTTATATACCATTCGAAAGAGCATAAACAGTTATGTCTAATTCTATGTTTTCGTAAGAATTGGTGCATGTTTTCACGAGATATCTCGCGAAAAGCGCATTTTCAAGCAGTTTTCGTGGTGGAAGACAATGATAGGGTATCTTTCACAGCAATGTTTTTGCATAAGAAGATGCAGAATTTAATTATCTATCGAAGTATTCATTTCATTTTACGAATTTTTTCCCCTAATTATGCCATACAGTGGGCACGCATTCGTATCACGCATTCGTCGACCAGGGTTCAAATCCTGCCCGGTGCATGATGTTTTGCGATCTTTTATTTCTCGCCAATCAATCATTGTCGAGTCTATTCCCTATTTTAAACTACTTATTGCTGGTTCTTAACCCACTAATGATAAGAAACTCAATCCCGAATCTACCATTAACTCCAATTTGGCACATATCTTTATCGATCAGTCGGATTACCACTTTTTTTCAAGTGAGGTGTCATGGACAATCACGCGATTAGCAGAAGGATACCGAGGAGAAAGATTATCCAGAGACGACCTCCTGCGAAAGGAAAAGGCTCAATTCCCCGAGGGAAATCGCACTGCTTCCCCCGTTTAAATTGTCAATGCCTGATAAATCGCTTCACATGTTCATGGTGAGACTGGAAGGTGTGGCTGCTATCCGTATGCAATTCCGTGAATTCGATGACGTCGTCCACCGAACTCGAGTATTAGGATGAGTACGGACTACCGAATGTGGAAAAGGGTTTCGCACTCAAGAAGAAGTATTCATTCTTGCCGAGAGTGCGAAAGAATTAATTTACAAAGTACAGTCACAAGTGATCAGAAGGAAAACGAGAAGCGTCAACGATTTACGCGAATTCTAATACAGTCGCCGTCATCGAATGGAGGAACAACTAGATGAAAGAAAGAGTGTAAAAAGGGGAAGGGAAGACATGCGACAGGCAGATGCAGTAGTGGACAACAACGAGGTAGGAGATGTCGATCAGAACCTCATTTTCTCGAACTATGGATAGCTTTCAGATGGAGATCTCATCGCCAACACAGAATCTTTGATGTCACAGAATCTTTGATGATCATTAAATGCGATTTATTGGGGCACTGGTAAGGTTGATTAGCCCCGGCGCGAAGCGCCGGGGCAATTTTTGCGGGGTATTAGTTGTGTAACCTTTAAAATTACGGGTTAGTACGAAAAACGTGGTAATCCGACTGATCGATAAAGATATGTGCCAAACTGGAGTTAATGGTAGACTCGTGATTGAGTTTCTTATCATTAGTGGGTTAAGAACGAGAAATAAGCAGTTTAAAATAGGGAATAGACTCGACAATGATTGATTGGCGAGAAATAAAAGTTCGCAAAACATCATGCACCGGGCAGGATTTGAACCCTGGTCGACGAATGCGTGATATAAAGCCCACTGTAGGGGAAAAAATTCGTAAAATGAAATGAATACTTCGATAGAGAATTAAATTCTGCATCTTCTTATGCAAAAACATTGCTGTGAAAGCTACCCTATCATTGTCTTCCACGACGAAAACTGCTTGCAAATGCGCCTTTCATAAGATATCTCGTGAAAACATGCACCAATTCTTGCGAAAACATAGATTTAGATATAACTTTTTATGCTCTTTCGAATGATATATAACATGCCATTGGATATTGAGTTTCATTTTTCAAAATTGGTAAAAGATATCCACGAGCAATAATTACTCAAATATGACATCATGAAATTTTCGATTTTGCTTGAAAACACGAGGTTCGCCATGTTTGATCAAAAATTGCAAAAAACAACCATCTTCAAATTCGGTTTTCATATTTTTATATCATACATACAAACTTTATCTTTCATATTCCGCGTTGAAAATCTGCTACGCTCTGCAGCATTGTAGGGAAAATAATTTATTTCAGATTCGAAAAGTAGTTTTTATTTTTTATCATTTTCGGTTCTGGGCCGATCCTCTCGGTGTCAACAGAAAAATTTCTCAGCATATTTTTCCGCTCATTTTGAGACCTGTGCCACCTTTCTAGCTCATCTGGGAGCTGTTTTACAGCAGAGCCAGGTGCAAATCCGGAAAATTCCTAAATGCCGGCTCTGGCACCAATGACTAGGGTATTCTACCACTATAATATAAGGCAAATCGGAGACAACTTTAATGTTCCCGCATACCTCCACTGACTCGTGAAACGCGTGGTAAAAATATGTAACCGTGGAATACATGACATGAATAAACAATCCTTACATTACGATATGGCAACTACAAGCTACAACGAATGGAATATAATCAGAAAAAAACTAGCGAGTACCTATTCGCATCGAATACTGCGTCGGGGCCTGAGACATCTGAAGGAAGAGTCTGAGTGCGGGCTGCCATCTAGTCGCCTCGAGTACTGCGACGGGGACTGCGCCCTCTGAAGGAAGCGGCCTAGTGCAGGCTGAACGGAACGCCAGAGCACCTGCCAAGGAACGTCTTGAATGTAAATAAGAATTTAAAAAAACAAGTTCCTAAACCCACTTTGCTTTAAAAAGAGACTGGAAATTAAATATATAACTATATTATACATACGACTTGACGAAAAAGACGGAAATGATGATGATGAAACGACGAAATTGACGATGACGATATGACGAAAAGACGATACCAGCCACATGAAGAGACGAACGCTGCTGACGACGCCTGAGAACAAAATTACTTTAGAAACCCAAAACAAGTCCAAAAATATACAAGTGAACAGTTCATCACATGGGAAACACCTCCTGCCGACGCAAAAACCTCCCCAATGCCTCCTCATCATAAATTGTAAACAAGTTGGAAAGAAAGGGAAGGTGCAGTGAAGGTTTCTGCGGTTTACGAAAATGCAAAATGGTGTGTGGTGTGGGTATTCGGTATTTTTTTGCGATTTCGTTAAATACACAATGGTGTACTGGTGTGGGAATACGGTAGCGTGCATTTAAGCATTCTGATATTTAGTAAATAACACCACGGAATGTGGTGTGGGTATACGGTAACATGCACTGATAGTTTCTGCGATTTCGGAAAATGCACCATTGTGTGTGGTGTGGTAATACGGTAGAGTTATTTTTCCTGCGGTTTAGAAATCACACCATGATGCGTGGTGTGGTGGGTGGTGCAGAGGGTGCAGTGAAGGTTTCGCATCCGATATGGGAAAATGCACAATGGTGTGTGGTGTGGTGGGTATACGGTAGCGTGCATTTAAGTATTCGGTGTTTTGGGAAAATGTACAATTATGTAAGGCACCCTGACCTGATGATTTACGGTAGCGTCACCGACGGACAAACAGATTCACAGGCAGACGATACAATATTTTTTTCCTATAGGGACCTGTGGGTGACAGTTTGACAAGAAGCTGACAATTGAAAACGATTGAAAGATGAAACAATATAAGTTAACAATGAAACAAGATAAAAGAGGATATGATATCACATGATATTTTGATCTTTGATCTGCTCTTGAATTGAAATGAACTGGAAAAAATCGAAATAACGTTTTCATTTTTTTTTCATGAAGTGTATATTTCTTAGAAAGCACTAATTGAACTGATTACAGTGGTGGCAAATTTAGCTCATTTTGTCCACGGAGATCTGAGAAAATGCCAGGCTCGATTCAGGCTCGAAATGGAATCGATCGCTCGATCGTAAAGTGGTCGTAAAAGGGCAGAGAGTCGATGGCTCGAAAGCTCGATCCAGGCCCGATAATAAGAGTCTCTAAGGGGGCTCGATCATTTGTTTTCACCGCCCTACTGGTCAATATGACATATTTGTTATTTTAGATTCAATACGTAACCGCCTTTTTTTTTCAGGGGCATAATTGAAAATTCATAATTGAAAACTTTGATAATATACAAATCGTTAAAGCATAAGATTAATTTTCGACATTTCGACTTACTGTTTGAAGATTACGGATCGTTTTTCGAACGCAATTCCTGTATCCTTCCCTATACCGTTCCAACTGTCCATGTTCCAATAGATACACCTATCGAAATCGGCCAACGTCGATACTGAAATCGTGTTCTCTAATTTTTCCAAACTCTTAACAGACCGTCCACGAGAAAACGTAACAAATGGGAGGGGTCCTCGGGTGGTAAAATATTGAATATTCCGGTATTTTTTTATGAAGAAAGGGTGTAAAGTTAGGAACGCAGGCACCAATAGCTAAGGTTCTAGATCGGTTTTAAAAAAGTTGAAAAATAAAAAGATCCCCCCTCTCTCTCTCGCGCGCGCATCTACCATAGTTTTTGCTAAATTCCAGGATCTGTAGCTCGCTTCAACGAAAAGATAGAAACTTACTTTCGACAGATAAAATGTTCAGCTCATTTTCCTCTACATTTCTAGCCGAAAGTCAGTTTGCGATACCTATTATCAGCTGATCTACAGTTTTTGTCAAAATAGCGAGTCCTATCTTCGAAAGCGAATTCTCAAAAATATATTTGTTTTTAAATCTGCAAAAATCATGTAATATCCATTTCCACCCGTAGATTCCGAAAATGGAATGAAAAAACGCCCCCAGGGGGCATCCAAATTAGTTATGAGCAGGTTTCTGCTGATTCCGACCTAAAAAACGTTTTTAGGCCTGTCTTTTTTAGATCGAAATCTCGTGAGCTCTAGTGTGGAAATTCGTTTTCTACGAGTGAAAACACACCAGAAAATCTATTAATCGCGGAATTTTATGATACTAAAATGTTGACCCCAAAATTGGGGGGGGGGGGTTACTGTATCTTTTTCAAAACGGGCCTAGGACCTTAGCTATTGGTGCCTGCGTTCCTAAGTTTGGACCCTCACTTCAGAAAAAAATACCGAAATATTATATTTTTTACCATCCGAGACCACTCTGTTAAAAATAACTACTTACTGACCTTTCATTTTATCAGTGATGCTGACATCCGGATCGTCAGACTTTACTGCTGAGGTAACATATGTCTTGAGATATAGCTTGACAGCCTCGATTTGATCGATATTGAGATCTGGATATTAACCCTATAGTAAACTTTCGGAAAATTAGAAATAATCGCTCATTAATCCACTCTCATGAAGAGGTTGACGTTAGAGAAACTTGTATCAACCTGCTATAACTATATCACGGATCTCCTGTAAAAATGTAGGAAAATGATACCCACTTGCGACAGTAAAAAATTTTGAGCACAGTTTTTGCCTAGTAGGACTGCCAAAGTGAGGGCGGGGAGAACAGTTATCCACTTCGTTTAAAGAAGGAGTAACACGAAAAATGGATTGTACACGTGGAACAGTGGTTGTCGCAGATGACAGAAATCCGATCAGAAATCAGTTTATCCGAAGTGTCACAAATGCCTCTATCACGAGGTATGAGAATGAGAAGATCGGGCCTAAGAGCAGGCGAAAGCGCGCGCATTTGAAATGAACGAGAAAAACAGGAATCGCATCTAGCTGAATTCGAACCCTCGCCCCGTGTGCTTAGGGCGCAGGAGTTACCCACTGCGCTATGATCACGATTAGATCGTTCTGAGGAGAAACATTATATCTACCTAACACGCTCATCAGAATGCATTACGTGCTAATATTTTATTCGTATTACACCTTCTTTAACGGAATTTGCATGTTTACGGGTAGGAATGACCTACTGCTATCTGAGTCAGTTTTTGACTTACAAAGAGCGGATTTTTTACATAGACGTGTATTGAACTCGTCTATAAGCAAGTTCGCTTACTGTACGCGAAAAAGTGCCACCTTCCTATTGTTATAACACGGATCTCCTGTAAAAATGCACGAAATCGAGACCCTTTTGCGACAGAAAAAAATTTTGGGTTACGGATTTCGATGAAACTAATAGAACTGACCAAAGTGAGGGCGGGGAGAACGTCTATCTACTTCATTTCTCAAAATTTGCATGTTGAACGAAGTTATGACCTACCGCTTTGGAAGCTCGTATATCGGTCACTTTTTGGCCTACAGCGAGCGGATTTTTTTCCATCCGATTCGGAATTTTCTAATCTACAAAGTTTCTGGCTAACGGTAAGCGCGAAAATTAAGTATGCACATAGTTATGCCTAAAAAACTGTTTTTGTCGACTCAATATGCTAATGAAGTACCTTTTATGTTGAGAAAGGTACGATTTTTATTCTTGATTCGGATTCCCCGCCCCTAAATTGAGGTATGTGCGTAGTTCCTTGCTCATAACTCGAGGCGTATCATATCGCCGCTCAGTAGGCATAATCCGAACTTGGTGAAATTTTTGAACGAAAAATGTGCTGGTGCCTATCTCACCTCCAACTTATTCAAATCAACGAACTGAGATCACTTTTGGATAGCTCTCGAATAGATCTCCAACAATGACTAAGGCTATAAGGCTTATTGCTGAAGTTGCCCGTTTTCGAGTTACATAGTAAAACCCTATTCAATTGATAATTGTGAGAGGATCTTGTCTCATCCAAAAATTACGACAAGTCCAGATTCTCCCTACTGAGTAGCTATGTCTACATCCCCGTGTTACGACCAACGAACTATATAAATATGTCAATTCAGAAGTGGGGAATCCGAAATAAACATAAAATCCATACATTCACATGCTTATAGTGGACTTTAGGACCATTCCGCGTTAAAAAATTTGAAACAAAGTTGTGATAATTTAGTTTTTACGCAGTAACTCGAAAACGGTCAACTTCAGCAGTAAGCATCCCTTAGTCATTGTTGGAGATCTATTCGAGAGCTATCCAAAAGTGATCTCAGTTCGTTGATTTGAATAAGTTGGAGGTGAGATAGGCACCAACACATTTTTCGTTCAAAAATTTCACCAAGTTCGGATTATGCCCACTGAGCGGCGGTATGATACGCCTCGAGTTATGAGCAAGGAACTACGTACATACCTTAATTTAGGGGTGGGGAATCCGAATCAAGAATAAAAATCGTACCTTTCTCAACATAAAAGGTGCTTCATTAGCATATTGAGTCGACAAAAACAGTTTTTTAGGCATAACTATAAGACTTAATTTTCGCGCTTACCTTTAGCCAGAAACTTTGTGGATTAGAAAATTTCAAATCGAATGGAAAAAATCCGCTCGCTGTAGGCCAAAAAGTGATCGATATACGAGCTTCCAAAGCGGTAGGTCATAACTTCGTTCAACATGCAAATTTGGAGAAATGAAGTAGATAGACGTTCTCCCCGCCCTCACTTTGGTCAATTTTACTAGTTTCATCGAAATCCATGGGCCAAATTTTTTTTCTGTTGCATCTGTTCCTGCATTTTTACAGGAGATCCGTGATAATAAAAAAAACAGTTTCAATTTTAATTTTCTCAAAATTTGTCTCTTAGTATACGATTTTTTTGCAGATTCAGATTCCCCGTGGTCGATTTGATTTACCCATGTTGTTCGTTTGCCATATCGCGGGTCTGCATATATCGCTACTCAGTAGGGAGAATCAGAACTTGGTGCGATTTTTGTAGGAAACATTCTTTGGTACGTATCTAAAGTCCAACATATGCAAATGTGTAAACTGAGACCACTTTTGGATAGCTCTCGAAAAGGTCTCCAACAGTGATGAACGGGTACAAAACACTGGTTGACCGTTTTCGTGATACTGGGTAAAAACCATATTCAATATAGCTTTACTTTCGAATAGTGATGTGGAATGGTCACAAAATGAACTATTCACGCATACATGTACAATTTTTATGACAGATTAGGATTCCCCATCCCTGAATTGACATAGGTATGTAGTTCGTTGGTCTAACATAGTGATGTAGACATCGCTGCTCAGTAGGGAGAAACTGGACTTGTCGTAATTTTTGGATGAAACTCGATACTCTAGATGCGATACATTGAATATGGTTTTACCTAGTATCTCGAAAGCGGTCAACTTCAGTGTCTTGTACCCGCCATTGATGGAGACTTTCTCAAGAGCTATCCAAAAGTGGCCTCAGTTTACTGATTTGCATATCTTGGAGTTGAGATACGTACCAAAGAATGTTTCATTCAAATTTTTTTCTGATTCTCCCCACTGGCAAGGAATGAGGGTAGGTTGGAGTTTTAGAATGAGACCTAGCGGGATCGAAAGAGGATCAATTTCTAAGAACTTCTACATGTTTCATATCTGCTCAGGGCATCTGTGGATGTCTGCGCTCATAGGGGGGGAGAGGAGCAAAACCATCGATTTCTCAGGCTATGTTCAGAAATCCCGCTTCAGCACGGCGGTCCACAGAGGCCCTCAGCAGATATGAGAAACCTAGAAGTTTTTAGAATTTGACCATCTTTCGATTCCGCTAGGTCTCATTCTAAAACTCCAACCTACCCTCGCGGCCATTCCTAGTTGAGTAGCGATATATGGAGGCCCGCGATATGGCAAATGAACAACATGGGTGCCTCAAATCGACCATGAGGAAATCCAAATCTGCAAAAAAATCGTATAGTTAAGAGAAAAATTTTGAGACAATTAAAATTTAAACTTTTTTATGATTACTATAGGAGGGTGGCATTTTGTCGCGTATAGTAAGCGAACCTGCATATAGAGGACTTCAATGCGTGTTTTTAGGATAAAATCCGCTCATCGCGGGTCAAAAACTGACTAAGATACGGCTATACAGCAGTGGGTCATTCCTACCCGTAAACATGCAAATTTCGTTAAACGAAGTGGATAACTGTTCTCCCCACCCTCGCGTTGGTCAGTCCTACTAGATTATGCAAAAACTGTGCTCAATTTTTTTTTTGTCAGATGGGTTCATCCATTCTTACAAGAGATCTAATATAAAATAGTATATAAAAATAATATAGTATAATATAGTATATAAAAAATAAAACTTTTTTCTTGCACTCCAGTTTCTGCATAGAAATGATCAAGCGAACCAGGGAGACTCATTACAAGAATGGAACAGTTGTCCTGTCCTAAAACAATTGAAATTTGCAGATGCAATTTACGCCAGATTAGGTAGCTGGAAAAACTCAATTCGCGTGATATGGCAAACTTCAAGAACGTACGATTGAAAACGAGAGCAATTGAGTAATGGAAATCGGGTTCGCGCTACTGTGTTCAACTAGCAACGTTACCAAAAAAATACTATTTTTCAAATAAATGATGTAGGATAGAAAGAAAGAAATGCTCACGCAAGTAATAAATACATAAAAATTGAATTGTTTTATGGAAACACCTGTTCGGTTGCGTCACCACTTAAGCATGCTCATGATGGGGTATGTTGGGGGGTGACAATTGCTCAACGGACAACTGCACAACAAATCGTCGTTCGCTTGCCGTTCGACATACTGATTGGGGAGTTGCTTCATTGCTACCATTATGTGCTACCCTACATTTGCATGTATAAATCTTGTTACCAGGCGATCTTGAGTTTCACTCCAAATCAACGACCCGGGGTTCATGGAATGTGCATTTCCATGAACCCGTTGAAACTCATGATCGCCTGGTAACAGGATTTATATATGCAAATGTAGGGTAACACATACTGGTAACAATGAAGCAACTCCCCAATCACTACGTCGAACCGCAAGGGAACGGCGATTTGTTGTGCAGTTGTCACCCCCCTGGTATGTTTGTATGTTTCGCAATCGATGACACTATTTTACGCGCTCTCTGTCACACTCTCCCGAACAATTTCGAAATCGAGCGTGCAAAGAAGATAGGACACGATAGGGCGGTACGTCTTTGCGTTGTAATTGGAACGAGAGAGCTTGTAGGGCTGATTATTCAAATTCCTTTCACTATTGCCGAATATAGAGCAAAATAATATTCAACATTGCGAAAATCCCTCTCAATATTCTGAGATTTGGCAACATCTCACTTCAGAATAGATAATCTATATGGGCGATTTGACATTGAGAACATTCTGGGTTCTCAAGTGTGTGGCGAGCGGTTGAGTGCGATTTCGTCTCTCCGTCTCCGGTTCCGCCCGCCCGGATTCCCTCTCCCAGACGCGTTGGCACGCGGGAGTTGTACGCCGCCACGATGGGTCGCCACTTCTACATCGGCACCATCAACGCCAGGACGCTCGGCCCAAGGGAGAAGCAGTCGGAGATGGAACTCGCCCTCGACAAGATCAAGTGGGACGTGGTTGCAGTGCAGGAAGCCAGGATTGTGGGTTGTGCCTCGTTCAATCTTACATCCTCAGGCACTGTAGTCTACCACTCGGGCGGGCCCACTGCTTCCCATGGCGTGGCATTTTTGCTTCGACCGCAACTTGCGCGCGGAGCTGTGTTCAATGGCCTCTCCCCTCGTTTAGCCATTCTGCTCCTTCCCGACCTACGGCTCTTCCTGGTCTGCGCTTACGCCCCTACGTCTTCCTACGATGACGACGCGTATGAAGACTTCCTAGACCAGGTTGAGACCGCCCTGCGGAGTGCCCCAAAAGGCCATATGCCAGTTCTGGTTGGTGACTTCAACTGTCGAGTGGCGAGGGAACCTGGCAATGAAAGATTTGTCGGTAACTTTGCCTCTCCCAGACCGAACTCACGCGGACGCTGCTTCACTGAGCTCTGCGTGAGGTACAGACTGCGCATCCTGAACACGTTCCCCAAGAGACGGCACGATCGAATCTGGACCTGGCGATCCCCAAACGGCTCCGCATTCCACCAAATTGACTACGTTGCAGCGCCCGCCACAGCGAGAGTAGTCAACTGTGGAGTAGTTGGTCGGTTTGAGTTTGACTCCGACCATCGCCTTGTTCGGATGTGCCTCTCCCTCCCTGGCAAGCAGAAAAGATGCAGGGAGCGGCTAGATTTCGATCGAACCGCTTTTACTGTCAACGCAAACCTTCTCGCGTCACTGCCCCTTGCCCGCCCCAGTTCTGCCGCCGACGCCTATACTACGGTAAAGGCTTTCACGGAGACCGCGGCAACGAACTGCTGGAGGAAGCGCCAATCCCCTTCTTGGATCTCGAGTGGAACGCGGAAGCTCCTAGCGATGCGCCATGAATTGCAATCCAACTCCCAACAAGCTGTCGCCTACTCAGCTGCCTGCAAAGCTGCCCGGACGAGTTTCGTCGATGACATCAGGAAGCGAAAGGAGGCGCAAGCACGGCAAGCAGCAACCATGGGAAGGAGCATCGTGAAGAGCATGCTGAGTCTGCAAACCTCAAAGTAGCGCCTTCTAGTTCCCGACCCTGTAACTGGTGCTCTCTCTCAAGCAGCTACCAAGACAGTGGTCCAGAGCTTCTTTAACGGTCTCTACACCCCTGCAGTTCCGTGTCCACTCCCAGTCCCTCCTCAGCCTCTGGATCCCCTTCCTCCCTTCCTACCCGATGAGGTCAGCAAAGCGATGTCCCAACTCAAGTGTGGTCACTCACTCGGTTCGGATGGCATTCTCCCTGATATGCTATACCACTCTCGAAACCACCTTGCTCCCGTTATCGCTGATCTACTCAACTATCTGGTAGATGGAGAGGCTGTTCCAAGCGACCTGACCGAAGCAATTGTCACTCTTCTGCACAAGAAAGGAGACCCTACCAACATTGGGAACTTCCGTCCCATCTCCCTCCTCACCGTTTCCCTGAAGACAATGACCAAAGTCATTCTTCAGAGACTCGAAACTGTGCTTGAAGAAACAGAGTCCTCGACCCAAACCGGCTTCCGGCGCGGCTACAGTACTCTCGACAACCTGCATGCCATCAAGCAGGTCGCTGAAAGAACCTCCGAGTACGGTATCCCAATCTACTTGGCGTTCGTCGACTTCAAGAAGGCGTTCGACTGTGTGGAGTGGAATGCCTGCTGGCAAGCCCTCTTCTCGTTCGGAGCCCATCCCTCCCTCGTCCACATGTTGCGCCGTCTCTACGAGTCCTCCTCTACACTCATTCGAGTTAATGAGGAGGTCGTTCCTGTGACTGTGCGTCGAGGAGTCCGCCAAGGGGATACCCTCTCCCCTCGTCTCTTCAACGCAGTGCTACGATCAACCATGGACAACATTGACTGGGAGTCAGATGGAATTAGAATCGACGGAAGGAACCTTTGCCACTTGGAGTATGCCGATGACGTGGCTCTCGTTGCCAAATCTCGACCCGAGCTGGAACGAATGCTGAAGAAGCTGATGGACGCGTGCAGCCGAGTTGGTCTCGAAGTGAATGCAAGCAAGACCAACCTCCTCACCTCCTGCACCTCTACCCGCAATCCAATAATCATCGGCAATCTGCGATTCGAATTCGTAGATAGCGCCACCTATCTCGGAGGAAGAATAGCTCTTCCCTTGGATCATTCCGACGAAATAGAACACCGGATTCGATTAGGGTGGCTGGCCTGGAGTAAGCTCTCGCACCTCCTATCTTCTCGAATTCTGTCCATCAAGATCAGGAGGAGAGTCTTCGAGAGCTGCATCACGGCTACAGTTCTCTATGGGTGTGAAGTATGGGCTCTGAGATCTAGCGAGAAGGAGAGGCTGAGAGTCACCCAGAGGAAGATGGAAAGAAAGATGCTTGGAGTCACGCTGAGGGACAGATGGAGGAATGACCGCGTGAGAGGGATTACCAAGCTGAGAGACTGGAATGAGGAAGGATTGAACCGAAAAGCGCGCTGGGCCCTCAAGATCAGAAGAATGGGAGTGGAACAGTGGAGCCGTGCGACAACTGTCTGGACTCCATTCAATAGGACTCGTCCCCCCGGAAAGCCTCGCGCGCGATGGAGAGACGACCTATCCCGAGCTATTGGCAGCCATTGGTGGAGTGCAACTTATGAAGACTACCGACCTATCATCTTCTGAGCGTTTCCGCCTGATAAGATAAATTGATTGATTTGATTGATTGATGGGCGATTTGTGAAAAATGTGGATACTGACAATCATCAGGATTCGATAGATGCAATTTTTAGGGCAACTTTTTTTCAGATATCGCTGAGAACTGAAAATAAATCATGCGGAATGATGCTGCAGCAAAAACAGATCCTAGCCGATAAGAAGTACAATGATGATTCCACAATGTGC
The DNA here is from genome assembly GCA_036245805.1 of Pristionchus mayeri. Taxonomy (NCBI): domain Eukaryota; kingdom Metazoa; phylum Nematoda; class Chromadorea; order Rhabditida; family Neodiplogasteridae; genus Pristionchus; species Pristionchus mayeri. The sequence goes on from BTRK01000002.1 coordinate 8,403,609, forward strand.
ATATTGCTGCCATCTGAACGAAAAAGCGGAATAGGCATAAAAGAAGGGCACTACAATTACTAATAAACTTAGTTTCGGGATCTGGATCAGAGATTGCCCCAGTGCGTCAAACCTCACTAAGCACATTCGAAAAATGAAGAGTCGTATAGTGTCAAAGTGAGAGGAGCGAGAGCGATTAGAGCGCCCCTTCTCCTTCCATCACCACTATGAGCTTGATAAGAAGTGATATGGAGTGGGTCATGCGACCACTGATAAGAGTGAAGGCAGAACTATGTTATTTATTATTTGTGATGCAAATATAAATGAATACGTGTTGAGTGTGTCAAGCTTACAATGGCTCATGCGCTATTAACGGAGAAAACTCAATATTTTGCTGATTTGATTTTCCACATTTCACATACCCACTATAGTGTCACAACGTTCCTTATTGCAAACAATTTGCGGCAGAATATGATGTAGTAAATAAGCACGATTCAATTCACAAACGATCCAACTGATTTTTCTCGGCATATTTCATAATTGATTATCCGAATGAGAAACAGAGTATTCGAGAATCAAATATCGCGAACAAGTAGAATTGAGACTGAGACTTTGCGCATCTCAATTGGCTCCGTGTAACACAATAATTTCACTCAGGAGAATGCGCCGGAGTTGGAACCCTCCCCCTACGCTAAAGTCAACAACAAGCTGGATCCAGCACTGAATCCAATGTGCCCCCTTGGATGTAACATGTACACTTTAGCGTAGGGGGGCACCAACGTTTAAAATGATGCTGATTCCAACATGGACGCGTCCTCCTGAACATGCAACTTGGTTATGTTCTATTGAAAGAAAGACGATGCACTTCCATTTACAACCAGCCAGTATCATTTCCTATTTCATCGTGTTCACTTTCTAGATGTCTTGATGTGCTCGCGCTCAAGTAAAGTGTTACGACCGACCCAAAGACTAGTCCTACTAAGTGGAATTATTAATCAATGTCAAATGCAAGGCCACAGAGATGTGAACAGTTAGCACGCGCATGATATGTCTTAGGAACACTATGGAATTCGTGTCATAAACATAAATTACAATAAAATGAGAGGTCAAGAATTACACTAGATACATACATGCTTGAATAAATGAAAGGATGGAATAAAATCATAGAAGAAAAGAGAGCGTAATGTATTGTGGAGAGGAATGGTGATGACTGTTGTTCATCCGATACTAGTTGTCTCTACGTTCGCTTAGCGCCCCATAAAACATCATGGCTCTCCCATTCACCGCTCTGAGTCATGACAAATAATGCATCGCGGCCTTGTTGGTGAACAGGTTAGGAATGTTGGCTGAATTAAAGGATTGAAAAGGGATGAATCAATATTCAACGTTTAAATGAACATATTTTTCACATTAAAGGGATCCGGGAGCCCCAAAGTTTATATTTTTAAATTATTTAGTTTCTTTCTATTGAAATCAACTATTGAAAACATATTATTTCGAAAAATAAAATAAAAATTTAAAAAATATATGAGTGGAGAAAATTCGCAATGAAAATAATTCAACAATTTGAACGGTAGCGTGAGCCTTGGTGAAGTTTCCCACCATTTTTGCAATTTACCGGCTTTGAATTTACCGGTTCCCCTAGCGACCGCGACAGGGCTCCTCATTTATCGGCGTTTTCCACTTGTTTTTACGTTGTTTCTTTTCAAAACTGGTTATATTCCGTTTCAGAATGGCCCAATTCACTTTGCTCACCATGAATTTAGGCAGGAATACACCTTTTTTTAGCTTATGGTACCAAATTTGCTAGCTGTTTTTTTTCGAGTTGCTATTGTTTCGCTAGACTTGCGAGCAACTTGTAATATAAATATTGCTGACTCAACCCGCTTCTCATTCACTAATCGCGTGTTCATCTAATTCGGCTTGGCTTGATATGAGCGTGGAAATGCCGACTTCAGTTCTTATATGCGGTGTTCGTTCGCTCTACCGTGTAGGAAGGCGTGTTGACTAGTTGTTCCCGACTTTTCCCACCATCCTCGCGATTGTAATACTTTTCTTCAATAATGTCGATACTACATAATAGTTTTGCCTCCTTTGTGTTGTCTTTTATTGTCGAGCCTCACCATTCATTCGCTCCGTTTCAGCGGTTCGCTGCCGGTCTATCCGTCGTCGGCGGAGGAGAACGTGCAACACGGAGAGTAATCGTCAAGGAATAGTGCGTTTTCCACGATTGTTTTGTTGTTTTTTATTAATATTTTTTATTTAACCGTTCCAGCCATGCCGTCCTTCCGCTGACCGTAGAGGAGAAGCGAGCAAGGCCGAAACTGGCGGCGGGGAAGGTGTGTTTTCCACTTCGTCTGTTAGGGCCAAATGAAAAAATGTGGCCAGATTTTATGTTACCGACCGCTTACAAAAATACAGAAACTCGCTCGCTTTTCCCGAGTTCCAGACCTAATAATTCTGCCGCGTTTACCATAGACGCAATTCTCGCGCTCACGCCATGTAATTACGCGTCTGCCTTGCATGTTTCCGTTTCTCACCCCACCAGTCATGAGCTGCTACCCTCTACTTATCGATCCCGTTTTGTAGCTGCTCAAAAATGAGTTATCCACGCGCTCTTCAACGGCTTGTACGACCGCGGCCAGTACACGCACAAGATCCACCACCTCCAGTCGAAGGTGAGTGCTAATTATCCGTTAATTAGTGCATATTTAATCGATAAATCAATATTTTTATATTGTTTAGGTCCCGACGCTGACCCTCAAGATCGCGCCCAAGGGACCGCTGGCGATCCACGAGGAGGCCTGGAACTCCTACCACTACTGCTGAGCGGTGCTGACGAATCCCGACTACATGAAGTACAACTTCTTCGTCAAGGTCGAGACCATCCACCTGCCCGACCGAGGAACGACCGAGAAAGTGAGTGAGAATTTGAAGAAACTAGACTGCGTTACTAGAGTGCTGCTTCGGGAGTACTCTCACGAGCCACACTATACTTGCACGTGTATTATTCAACTTGCTTGTCGTTTCATTATTGGTCAACATTTAAAATTATATGTAATTATTTAAAATACAGGCGCACAACCTCTCGAAGGAGGAACTGGTGAAGCGGGAGGGCGCCCACATCGGCGTCGCCAACGGCAAGGAGTTCCTGGCGGCGACCGATGTCAAGCAGGAGACGCCCCCCTCCCTCTAGGTTTGTTGGGCTACGCCCATTGAAATGAGTAGTATGAAAACTGAGTTGTTCCTTGCATTGGGCAATCAGAAATGCTTGCATGTTTTGCGTTGCATACACTGATATATATTAGCTTCTCCTTATTAGCATATTTTTTACACTAGTGTTGGCAAGGCACGCTAATACGAAATCGCGAATTTGATATTTATTATAGTTAAATCATCATGTTTCCGTTTGGTTGCGAGATCTTTGAACCGCTCAAAGTCTATATTTACAGGTCCACCATAATGGCGCAAATCTCCGCCCCGAACGTGAACTAAGTTAAAATTGATTCTCTGGTCTTAATGAAGATCGTCAAGCATGTAGACAGCGAACTGTACGCTGGCATGAGTGAAGTATGTCGAGCCTGAATTTCTCCATTTATTCTTGTTGTTAAGGTTGCTGGTGAGGCTTGCCAGGGACTACTCACTGGTCTCGTCGCTGTCGAGGATGATCGTCTCGAGATTACCAGCTGCTCTCCAGTAAGATCGTTTCAATGTTTTCGTTGTTCGTTTTCCTAATTTGTTATTTCTTCATTTTCCCACAATCTCTTTTGTTTTAGACCGCTCGTGCTGAGCCGATGCTCGATTCTGGGGAAGTGCGAACCAAGCTAATCAGCAATATGAAGAGATGAAGCAGGCGGAGATGATCGACATGCTCAGGAAGTTCAGGTGAGATCTGGTTGCTAAAGTTCGTTTACTCCTGACGGCGATCATGGGACTAGCCTTTGATACAATACTTGCACATGAGCAATAACACTGGAATGAGGGAGTACGAAAACAACCCTGAATCCTACGATCGCCAGTCAACCGCATAGCTTATCACGTCTTGGCAAATGTTTCATTACTGTCTTCTTTCCAGAAACATGAACATCGATTACGAACTGGTGCGCTTCTACCAGGCACACCCCTTCTCTGCATGCTTCAATCAGGAGATGGCTGAGTCCCCTCAGTAAGATTATCCCGAATACCTTGGTGCTTTACTTTTTTTATTTTTATGTTTGCAGAATCTTGAATTTGATTTAATGTAGTGGCCATACTCACAAGTGTAGAGTAGGAGTAGCTCATGACTGCACCGTTCCCTAAGTACCGTACTTTGCTTATGGTATGGGGATACCGTAATCGGGGGGGGGGGGAGGGCACCCCCCTTCGACGTATAGGGGGTCATGGTAAAAAAATCGGTCGGTAGGTCAAGACTAAGTACCGTAACCAATCGATTGTACAGTACACCCTGGAACTGGATCTGACCCATGTAACTGGGTTACGGTAGTGACATGGGTACTGTACAATCGATTGGGCACGGTACCAAGAGTTTTTAAAAATAAAGTTAGTTTCCGATATTCGCGGGTTACGGTATCCATATACGGTATCAGGGTGTACTGTACTATCGATTGGTTACGGTACTTAGTCTTGACCTACCGATCGATTTTTGACCATGACCCCTATACGTCGAGGGGGGGATGCCCATCCGGATGGGCACCCCCCCCCCACCCCGATACAATTCCCGCACATCTATGGTTGTGTCCCTCAGTCTGTTGGTTAGTCTCTGCTACGTATTTAGTATAGAGCACAGAAGAGTCTAAAGATGTTTGAAATGTGTCTCATCCATAATCAATTTAATAAATTCTCACAACGATTCCATTTTTTGCAGATCAAAGACGCGCCATCCAGACGACGATGGGACAATGCAACAACAACAACATCAACAACACCACACGTCAAGTAAGTATGAAAATGGAGATTAAACAAGTGTTTCACTGTATGTCTATCCTAACAATAACGCACGAACCCTGCATGATCCCTACCCTCTACCCCCACCTATGCTTGTTTCTTCCCTCGCCCTCTTCCTCGCCCTCTCTTGGGTGGCTCGTACGTCGAGTCGCCGTCGGATCCCTCATATTCTTCATCTTCTCCATCTTCCTGCCCTCTCTTCGCTTTCCTCTTCCTTCCCTGCTTCGTAGATGGCTCTTCCTCGTCTTCTCCTTCCGTCTCTCGATCAGCTTTCTCTCTTCCCTTCCCACTGGATGCTCCTCTTCCCCTGCCGCGGCCTCGCCGAGGTCCTCTCCCTCGCCCTCTTCCACTTCCTCTTCCTCGTCCACTCCCAACACCGGCGACCTTCTTCTCATCTTCTCCCTCATCCCAGTCTGGTCCAGAGGAGGCATCCACTACCTCAGCTCCCTCCTCTCCCACTGGCACTTCTTCTACTCGGGACTCGCCTGTATCATCTCCTTCCTCGTGCTCCGAATCGTCCTCGGAGGGGGCGATTGGATTGGAGTCTGAATCGACATCCTCTCCGTATGCCGCTCCGTACTCAATGGAGACATCGCTCTCATCTCCCTTCGAATCGCCTTCCGACTCCTCCTCATCGGCATAGAGAGCAGCCATGTAGCGATTGGAGTCGGGGATTCCCTTCCTCTTGAGGAATGAAGCATCCTTCATCTCACGGACCACTCCTTCCACCTCATCCCAGACCTGACAAGATATTAGTTAGACATATTTTTTTTGTTAACAATTTCGGCATAGCTCGATGAACTAATTTAGTTTGAATATACTAACTTCTCTCCTCCAGTACTGGTCCACTGATTCCATCTTCCTCTTCACACACTTTGCCTCTCTACCCTTTGCTCTTGTCTGGTAGGAGGACTTCTCCTTTCTAACTCCGAGCACGCCTGCCATCGCAATGGTGTTGTGGTGCAACACCCCCATCTTCACCTTATCCTCGTAAGCCACAGCCGAACTAAATAGATGAGTTAATAACTGGATATTAGACGTTTCAATTAGTGGAGGTAATGACGGTATTGATTACTAACCTGGCTATCCGCTTGGGCGCGTAGATGTTCAGCAAGCTGTTAAACCATTCGCATGGTGACGTGTTCTTCTTGGGGGAGGCTCGTTCCAGGGCGAGGATGAAGGAAGGCTTGAGGATGACCTCCTTCAGATGAGCGAACTCAGCGCTTTTCGGATCGATCTCGTGATCTGAAGCATCGGGGAGAGCATCGTGGAGGCATTCGCTGATACCTTTCAAGAAGGGGACCTGAAGTACATATTTATTAACGTGCATGGGTACTAATGTGTACTTATACTGCTCATTAATCATTCCAACATTCATGCTAACCTTCTCAAAATTCTTATGCCACCCAGCGACGTGAGCGAGCGAACTTTTCATGTATTCTACTCCCTTCGTCCTGTCCTTCTCGAACTTTCCATGGACGAAGTAGCAGTGGTTGATCAGCTCGCGTCGCCAGTGCTCGATGCGGGGGCAGTCTTTGCGCTTTGTTAGCTGAATGCAAATATTGCTATTTGTGCTATACTATATTCTGAGTATATTGTTGTGTCAACTAAGTTATTTTGAGTACCTCGCGAAGCCCCTTGTTCAGATTCTTGACAATGTGCCAGAAGTCCAAGTGATGCTGAATTCCAGGAAAGAGATCACGCATCATTTTGGATATCTTGGCATCATTGTCAGATACGAGCGATGTGATCTAAAGCAAACCAGCATGGTTCCCGTTTCAATTAGGAATGGTTTATCACCAAATGACTCTTACTTCTCAATGATCTCTCACCGATCCGATCGGAGGAGAATGAGATAAACTATTCATTGAAAAACCATTCCTAGTTTGTATATTATGGGTCAGTGTTTGTTGATGACTAACCACGAGTTGCTTCGTCTGCAGTTCCCTCAGCCCCATCCTCACTCCCTCCTTCTCCATACGACCACTCACCCCATCTGGAATAGAAGGACATAATCATTACTCACTCCAACTAGCACTACCTATCCCCGGCATATCCTTATGCATATTCTTGACGTGGACGATGAGATTACTCTCGATGTCCACGAAGGGAACGGTGCAATTGGGTGCCGTTCGGCCCACATGGGAATACCGCCCATCGACTGCGATGCCAATGCCTGCCTGAAATTCGAAATTTGAAATGATTGCGATTGTGTCGTACTGTAAATCACTACTATACCTACCATATCCCTCGGTCATTTCAGATGCTACAGTATACCTAACACATTTATGCTTTACAGGGTCTGGAGCTCGGCTACTTTCTTTCCTTCTTCCCACACTGGTGGCAACGAGTGAAGAGGGAAAGAAGGCATTCTTTCTTCACTAGGAAGTTGTCGTGACTGGGTGGGGTAGGGGGACCACATTGAACACCCGTCTCAGAGGTCACTTCGGTGTTGGTCGTTTCTTGAGATCGGATGTAGGACTGAAATGATGTAAATAATACTCGCTATATTGTAATAGGGAATTATTAGTTTTACCGTTCTAAAATTGTTGTTTTGTGTTCTGGTTTCATGTACTATTCCACCATATTACAATGTGATAGAGCGTGGCCTAGTTCGGCAGAAATTCAATTTTCGTGCCACGGGGGAAATGACTTCGCATGCTCTCTTCAGTTCGTTTGCGTTTTCTCTCACCGACTATTACTGTTAGAGAGCACAAGTAATGAAGGGAGCCAATTCGTGAACAAAACAACCACTAGTCAAGAATCTGCCAGGTGGCGCTCTCTCACTTTTGTACACTCTAGTGCGTCTACTAGTGATCAGGGCACGTGTCAGTTCGTAAAAAGGGGTAATATTTGTTTGAAATCTAATCAATGATCAACGTTTCACTATTCTGTTGTTTGATCTTCCTCTATTCGTTCACATTTCTAGCTTTCATAATTGAATAAATATTTCAAATGGTATTGTTGCACGTACTCCAGATGCTCCAGATACTCCAGACTGGGTGCGTTGAGGCGATGGGAAAAGTAGGTCAGACATGGCATCGACCATGGCCTCTACGGTAGGAGCTGGCTCTGGCTGAAAGACTCCGGGCTGGAATGTCACATAGTCTTGTACATGTATGTGTGTTTTATTGCCTCCTCAGGGATTGTATATTATTCGGCCTCCCCAGGGCATAAGAGTATTCGAATGTCTTTCGAAAGTAAATAATTGTGCCCTGTACCTGTACATCGCTCTCCTCATTGAGCCTCGGAGGCTCTTCTCCCTTCTGACGGTTGCTAGGATTCAAGGAGAGGGGAGGCGAGCGTGCACATTGTGGAATCATCATTGTACTTCTTATCGGCTAGGATCTGTTTTTGCTGCAGCATCATTCCGCATGATTTATTTTCAGTTCTCAGCGATATCTGAAAAAAAGTTGCCCTAAAAATTGCATCTATCGAATCCTGATGATTGTCAGTATCCACATTTTTCACAAATCGCCCATCAATCAATCAAATCAATCAATTTATCTTATCAGGCGGAAACGCTCAGAAGATGATAGGTCGGTAGTCTTCATAAGTTGCACTCCACCAATGGCTGCCAATAGCTCGGGATAGGTCGTCTCTCCATCGCGCGCGAGGCTTTCCGGGGGGACGAGTCCTATTGAATGGAGTCCAGACAGTTGTCGCACGGCTCCACTGTTCCACTCCCATTCTTCTGATCTTGAGGGCCCAGCGCGCTTTTCGGTTCAATCCTTCCTCATTCCAGTCTCTCAGCTTGGTAATCCCTCTCACGCGGTCATTCCTCCATCTGTCCCTCAGCGTGACTCCAAGCATCTTTCTTTCCATCTTCCTCTGGGTGACTCTCAGCCTCTCCTTCTCGCTAGATCTCAGAGCCCATACTTCACACCCATAGAGAACTGTAGCCGTGATGCAGCTCTCGAAGACTCTCCTCCTGATCTTGATGGACAGAATTCGAGAAGATAGGAGGTGCGAGAGCTTACTCCAGGCCAGCCACCCTAATCGAATCCGGTGTTCTATTTCGTCGGAATGATCCAAGGGAAGAGCTATTCTTCCTCCGAGATAGGTGGCGCTATCTACGAATTCGAATCGCAGATTGCCGATGATTATTGGATTGCGGGTAGAGGTGCAGGAGGTGAGGAGGTTGGTCTTGCTTGCATTCACTTCGAGACCAACTCGGCTGCACGCGTCCATCAGCTTATTCAGCATTCGTTCCAGCTCGGGTCGAGATTTGGCAACGAGAGCCACGTCATCGGCATACTCCAAGTGGCAAAGGTTCCTTCCGTCGATTCTAATTCCATCTGACTCCCAGTCAATGTTGTCCATGGTTGATCGTAGCACTGCGTTGAAGAGACGAGGGGAGAGGGTATCCCCTTGGCGGACTCCTCGACGCACAGTCACAGGAACGACCTCCTCATTAACTCGAATGAGTGTAGAGGAGGACTCGTAGAGACGGCGCAACATGTGGACGAGGGAGGGATGGGCTCCGAACGAGAAGAGGGCTTGCCAGCAGGCATTCCACTCCACACAGTCGAACGCCTTCTTGAAGTCGACGAACGCCAAGTAGATTGGGATACCGTACTCGGAGGTTCTTTCAGCGACCTGCTTGATGGCATGCAGGTTGTCGAGAGTACTGTAGCCGCGCCGGAAGCCGGTTTGGGTCGAGGACTCTGTTTCTTCAAGCACAGTTTCGAGTCTCTGAAGAATGACTTTGGTCATTGTCTTCAGGGAAACGGTGAGGAGGGAGATGGGACGGAAGTTCCCAATGTTGGTAGGGTCTCCTTTCTTGTGCAGAAGAGTGACAATTGCTTCGGTCAGGTCGCTTGGAACAGCCTCTCCATCTACCAGATAGTTGAGTAGATCAGCGATAACGGGAGCAAGGTGGTTTCGAGAGTGGTATAGCATATCAGGGAGAATGCCATCCGAACCGAGTGAGTGACCACACTTGAGTTGGGACATCGCTTTGCTGACCTCATCGGGTAGGAAGGGAGGAAGGGGATCCAGAGGCTGAGGAGGGACTGGGAGTGGACACGGAACTGCAGGGGTGTAGAGACCGTTAAAGAAGCTCTGGACCACTGTCTTGGTAGCTGCTTGAGAGAGAGCACCAGTTACAGGGTCGGGAACTAGAAGGCGCTACTTTGAGGTTTGCAGACTCAGCATGCTCTTCACGATGCTCCTTCCCATGGTTGCTGCTTGCCGTGCTTGCGCCTCCTTTCGCTTCCTGATGTCATCGACGAAACTCGTCCGGGCAGCTTTGCAGGCAGCTGAGTAGGCGACAGCTTGTTGGGAGTTGGATTGCAATTCATGGCGCATCGCTAGGAGCTTCCGCGTTCCACTCGAGATCCAAGAAGGGGATTGGCGCTTCCTCCAGCAGTTCGTTGCCGCGGTCTCCGTGAAAGCCTTTACCGTAGTATAGGCGTCGGCGGCAGAACTGGGGCGGGCAAGGGGCAGTGACGCGAGAAGGTTTGCGTTGACAGTAAAAGCGGTTCGATCGAAATCTAGCCGCTCCCTGCATCTTTTCTGCTTGCCAGGGAGGGAGAGGCACATCCGAACAAGGCGATGGTCGGAGTCAAACTCAAACCGACCAACTACTCCACAGTTGACTACTCTCGCTGTGGCGGGCGCTGCAACGTAGTCAATTTGGTGGAATGCGGAGCCGTTTGGGGATCGCCAGGTCCAGATTCGATCGTGCCGTCTCTTGGGGAACGTGTTCAGGATGCGCAGTCTGTACCTCACGCAGAGCTCAGTGAAGCAGCGTCCGCGTGAGTTCGGTCTGGGAGAGGCAAAGTTACCGACAAATCTTTCATTGCCAGGTTCCCTCGCCACTCGACAGTTGAAGTCACCAACCAGAACTGGCATATGGCCTTTTGGGGCACTCCGCAGGGCGGTCTCAACCTGGTCTAGGAAGTCTTCATACGCGTCGTCATCGTAGGAAGACGTAGGGGCGTAAGCGCAGACCAGGAAGAGCCGTAGGTCGGGAAGGAGCAGAATGGCTAAACGAGGGGAGAGGCCATTGAACACAGCTCCGCGCGCAAGTTGCGGTCGAAGCAAAAATGCCACGCCATGGGAAGCAGTGGGCCCGCCCGAGTGGTAGACTACAGTGCCTGAGGATGTAAGATTGAACGAGGCACAACCCACAATCCTGGCTTCCTGCACTGCAACCACGTCCCACTTGATCTTGTCGAGGGCGAGTTCCATCTCCGACTGCTTCTCCCTTGGGCCGAGCGTCCTGGCGTTGATGGTGCCGATGTAGAAGTGGCGACCCATCGTGGCGGCGTACAACTCCCGCGTGCCAACGCGTCTGGGAGAGGGAATCCGGGCGGGCGGAACCGGAGACGGAGAGACGAAATCGCACTCAACCGCTCGCCACACACTTGAGAACCCAGAATGTTCTCAATGTCAAATCGCCCATATAGATTATCTATTCTGAAGTGAGATGTTGCCAAATCTCAGAATATTGAGAGGGATTTTCGCAATGTTGAATATTATTTTGCTCTATATTCGGCAATAGTGAAAGGAATTTGAATAATCAGCCCTACAAGCTCTCTCGTTCCAATTACAACGCAAAGACGTACCGCCCTATCGTGTCCTATCTTCTTTGCACGCTCGATTTCGAAATTGTTCGGGAGAGTGTGACAGAGAGCGCGTAAAATAGTGTCATCGATTGCGAAACATACAAACATACCAGGGGGGTGACAACTGCACAACAAATCGCCGTTCCCTTGCGGTTCGACGTAGTGATTGGGGAGTTGCTTCATTGTTACCAGTATGTGTTACCCTACATTTGCATATATAAATCCTGTTACCAGGCGATCATGAGTTTCAACGGGTTCATGGAAATGCACATTCCATGAACCCCGGGTCGTTGATTTGGAGTGAAACTCAAGATCGCCTGGTAACAAGATTTATACATGCAAATGTAGGGTAGCACATAATGGTAGCAATGAAGCAACTCCCCAATCAGTATGTCGAACGGCAAGCGAACGACGATTTGTTGTGCAGTTGTCCGTTGAGCAATTGTCACCCCCCAACATACCCCATCATGAGCATGCTTAAGTGGTGACGCAACCGAACAGGTGTTTCCATAAAACAATTCAATTTTTATGTATTTATTACTTGCGTGAGCATTTCTTTCTTTCTATCCTACATCATTTATTTGAAAAATAGTATTTTTTTGGTAACGTTGCTAGTTGAACACAGTAGCGCGAACCCGATTTCCATTACTCAATTGCTCTCGTTTTCAATCGTACGTTCTTGAAGTTTGCCATATCACGCGAATTGAGTTTTTCCAGCTACCTAATCTGGCGTAAATTGCATCTGCAAATTTCAATTGTTTTAGGACAGGACAACTGTTCCATTCTTGTAATGAGTCTCCCTGGTTCGCTTGATCATTTCTATGCAGAAACTGGAGTGCAAGAAAAAAGTTTTATTTTTTATATACTATATTATACTATATTATTTTTATATACTATTTTATATTAGATCTCTTGTAAGAATGGATGAACCCATCTGACAAAAAAAAATTGAGCACAGTTTTTGCATAATCTAGTAGGACTGACCAACGCGAGGGTGGGGAGAACAGTTATCCACTTCGTTTAACGAAATTTGCATGTTTACGGGTAGGAATGACCCACTGCTGTATAGCCGTATCTTAGTCAGTTTTTGACCCGCGATGAGCGGATTTTATCCTAAAAACACGCATTGAAGTCCTCTATATGCAGGTTCGCTTACTATACGCGACAAAATGCCACCCTCCTATAGTAATCATAAAAAAGTTTAAATTTTAATTGTCTCAAAATTTTTCTCTTAACTATACGATTTTTTTGCAGATTTGGATTTCCTCATGGTCGATTTGAGGCACCCATGTTGTTCATTTGCCATATCGCGGGCCTCCATATATCGCTACTCAACTAGGAATGGCCGCGAGGGTAGGTTGGAGTTTTAGAATGAGACCTAGCGGAATCGAAAGATGGTCAAATTCTAAAAACTTCTAGGTTTCTCATATCTGCTGAGGGCCTCTGTGGACCGCCGTGCTGAAGCGGGATTTCTGAACATAGCCTGAGAAATCGATGGTTTTGCTCCTCTCCCCCCCTATGAGCGCAGACATCCACAGATGCCCTGAGCAGATATGAAACATGTAGAAGTTCTTAGAAATTGATCCTCTTTCGATCCCGCTAGGTCTCATTCTAAAACTCCAACCTACCCTCATTCCTTGCCAGTGGGGAGAATCAGAAAAAAATTTGAATGAAACATTCTTTGGTACGTATCTCAACTCCAAGATATGCAAATCAGTAAACTGAGGCCACTTTTGGATAGCTCTTGAGAAAGTCTCCATCAATGGCGGGTACAAGACACTGAAGTTGACCGCTTTCGAGATACTAGGTAAAACCATATTCAATGTATCGCATCTAGAGTATCGAGTTTCATCCAAAAATTACGACAAGTCCAGTTTCTCCCTACTGAGCAGCGATGTCTACATCACTATGTTAGACCAACGAACTACATACCTATGTCAATTCAGGGATGGGGAATCCTAATCTGTCATAAAAATTGTACATGTATGCGTGAATAGTTCATTTTGTGACCATTCCACATCACTATTCGAAAGTAAAGCTATATTGAATATGGTTTTTACCCAGTATCACGAAAACGGTCAACCAGTGTTTTGTACCCGTTCATCACTGTTGGAGACCTTTTCGAGAGCTATCCAAAAGTGGTCTCAGTTTACACATTTGCATATGTTGGACTTTAGATACGTACCAAAGAATGTTTCCTACAAAAATCGCACCAAGTTCTGATTCTCCCTACTGAGTAGCGATATATGCAGACCCGCGATATGGCAAACGAACAACATGGGTAAATCAAATCGACCACGGGGAATCTGAATCTGCAAAAAAATCGTATACTAAGAGACAAATTTTGAGAAAATTAAAATTGAAACTGTTTTTTTTATTATCACGGATCTCCTGTAAAAATGCAGGAACAGATGCAACAGAAAAAAAATTTGGCCCATGGATTTCGATGAAACTAGTAAAATTGACCAAAGTGAGGGCGGGGAGAACGTCTATCTACTTCATTTCTCCAAATTTGCATGTTGAACGAAGTTATGACCTACCGCTTTGGAAGCTCGTATATCGATCACTTTTTGGCCTACAGCGAGCGGATTTTTTCCATTCGATTTGAAATTTTCTAATCCACAAAGTTTCTGGCTAAAGGTAAGCGCGAAAATTAAGTCTTATAGTTATGCCTAAAAAACTGTTTTTGTCGACTCAATATGCTAATGAAGCACCTTTTATGTTGAGAAAGGTACGATTTTTATTCTTGATTCGGATTCCCCACCCCTAAATTAAGGTATGTACGTAGTTCCTTGCTCATAACTCGAGGCGTATCATACCGCCGCTCAGTGGGCATAATCCGAACTTGGTGAAATTTTTGAACGAAAAATGTGTTGGTGCCTATCTCACCTCCAACTTATTCAAATCAACGAACTGAGATCACTTTTGGATAGCTCTCGAATAGATCTCCAACAATGACTAAGGGATGCTTACTGCTGAAGTTGACCGTTTTCGAGTTACTGCGTAAAAACTAAATTATCACAACTTTGTTTCAAATTTTTTAACGCGGAATGGTCCTAAAGTCCACTATAAGCATGTGAATGTATGGATTTTATGTTTATTTCGGATTCCCCACTTCTGAATTGACATATTTATATAGTTCGTTGGTCGTAACACGGGGATGTAGACATAGCTACTCAGTAGGGAGAATCTGGACTTGTCGTAATTTTTGGATGAGACAAGATCCTCTCACAATTATCAATTGAATAGGGTTTTACTATGTAACTCGAAAACGGGCAACTTCAGCAATAAGCCTTATAGCCTTAGTCATTGTTGGAGATCTATTCGAGAGCTATCCAAAAGTGATCTCAGTTCGTTGATTTGAATAAGTTGGAGGTGAGATAGGCACCAGCACATTTTTCGTTCAAAAATTTCACCAAGTTCGGATTATGCCTACTGAGCGGCGATATGATACGCCTCGAGTTATGAGCAAGGAACTACGCACATACCTCAATTTAGGGGCGGGGAATCCGAATCAAGAATAAAAATCGTACCTTTCTCAACATAAAAGGTACTTCATTAGCATATTGAGTCGACAAAAACAGTTTTTTAGGCATAACTATGTGCATACTTAATTTTCGCGCTTACCGTTAGCCAGAAACTTTGTAGATTAGAAAATTCCGAATCGGATGGAAAAAAATCCGCTCGCTGTAGGCCAAAAAGTGACCGATATACGAGCTTCCAAAGCGGTAGGTCATAACTTCGTTCAACATGCAAATTTTGAGAAATGAAGTAGATAGACGTTCTCCCCGCCCTCACTTTGGTCAGTTCTATTAGTTTCATCGAAATCCGTAACCCAAAATTTTTTTCTGTCGCAAAAGGGTCTCGATTTCGTGCATTTTTACAGGAGATCCGTGTTATAACAATAGGAAGGTGGCACTTTTTCGCGTACAGTAAGCGAACTTGCTTATAGACGAGTTCAATACACGTCTATGTAAAAAATCCGCTCTTTGTAAGTCAAAAACTGACTCAGATAGCAGTAGGTCATTCCTACCCGTAAACATGCAAATTCCGTTAAAGAAGGTGTAATACGAATAAAATATTAGCACGTAATGCATTCTGATGAGCGTGTTAGGTAGATATAATGTTTCTCCTCAGAACGATCTAATCGTGATCATAGCGCAGTGGGTAACTCCTGCGCCCTAAGCACACGGGGCGAGGGTTCGAATTCAGCTAGATGCGATTCCTGTTTTTCTCGTTCATTTCAAATGCGCGCGCTTTCGCCTGCTCTTAGGCCCGATCTTCTCATTCTCATACCTCGTGATAGAGGCATTTGTGACACTTCGGATAAACTGATTTCTGATCGGATTTCTGTCATCTGCGACAACCACTGTTCCACGTGTACAATCCATTTTTCGTGTTACTCCTTCTTTAAACGAAGTGGATAACTGTTCTCCCCGCCCTCACTTTGGCAGTCCTACTAGGCAAAAACTGTGCTCAAAATTTTTTACTGTCGCAAGTGGGTATCATTTTCCTACATTTTTACAGGAGATCCGTGATATAGTTATAGCAGGTTGATACAAGTTTCTCTAACGTCAACCTCTTCATGAGAGTGGATTAATGAGCGATTATTTCTAATTTTCCGAAAGTTTACTATAGGGTTAATATCCAGATCTCAATATCGATCAAATCGAGGCTGTCAAGCTATATCTCAAGACATATGTTACCTCAGCAGTAAAGTCTGACGATCCGGATGTCAGCATCACTGATAAAATGAAAGGTCAGTAAGTAGTTATTTTTAACAGAGTGGTCTCGGATGGTAAAAAATATAATATTTCGGTATTTTTTTCTGAAGTGAGGGTCCAAACTTAGGAACGCAGGCACCAATAGCTAAGGTCCTAGGCCCGTTTTGAAAAAGATACAGTAACCCCCCCCCCCCAATTTTGGGGTCAACATTTTAGTATCATAAAATTCCGCGATTAATAGATTTTCTGGTGTGTTTTCACTCGTAGAAAACGAATTTCCACACTAGAGCTCACGAGATTTCGATCTAAAAAAGACAGGCCTAAAAACGTTTTTTAGGTCGGAATCAGCAGAAACCTGCTCATAACTAATTTGGATGCCCCCTGGGGGCGTTTTTTCATTCCATTTTCGGAATCTACGGGTGGAAATGGATATTACATGATTTTTGCAGATTTAAAAACAAATATATTTTTGAGAATTCGCTTTCGAAGATAGGACTCGCTATTTTGACAAAAACTGTAGATCAGCTGATAATAGGTATCGCAAACTGACTTTCGGCTAGAAATGTAGAGGAAAATGAGCTGAACATTTTATCTGTCGAAAGTAAGTTTCTATCTTTTCGTTGAAGCGAGCTACAGATCCTGGAATTTAGCAAAAACTATGGTAGATGCGCGCGCGAGAGAGAGAGGGGGGATCTTTTTATTTTTCAACTTTTTTAAAACCGATCTAGAACCTTAGCTATTGGTGCCTGCGTTCCTAACTTTACACCCTTTCTTCATAAAAAAATACCGGAATATTCAATATTTTACCACCCGAGGACCCCTCCCATTTGTTACGTTTTCTCGTGGACGGTCTGTTAAGAGTTTGGAAAAATTAGAGAACACGATTTCAGTATCGACGTTGGCCGATTTCGATAGGTGTATCTATTGGAACATGGACAGTTGGAACGGTATAGGGAAGGATACAGGAATTGCGTTCGAAAAACGATCCGTAATCTTCAAACAGTAAGTCGAAATGTCGAAAATTAATCTTATGCTTTAACGATTTGTATATTATCAAAGTTTTCAATTATGAATTTTCAATTATGCCCCTGAAAAAAAAAGGCGGTTACGTATTGAATCTAAAATAACAAATATGTCATATTGACCAGTAGGGCGGTGAAAACAAATGATCGAGCCCCCTTAGAGACTCTTATTATCGGGCCTGGATCGAGCTTTCGAGCCATCGACTCTCTGCCCTTTTACGACCACTTTACGATCGAGCGATCGATTCCATTTCGAGCCTGAATCGAGCCTGGCATTTTCTCAGATCTCCGTGGACAAAATGAGCTAAATTTGCCACCACTGTAATCAGTTCAATTAGTGCTTTCTAAGAAATATACACTTCATGAAAAAAAAATGAAAACGTTATTTCGATTTTTTCCAGTTCATTTCAATTCAAGAGCAGATCAAAGATCAAAATATCATGTGATATCATATCCTCTTTTATCTTGTTTCATTGTTAACTTATATTGTTTCATCTTTCAATCGTTTTCAATTGTCAGCTTCTTGTCAAACTGTCACCCACAGGTCCCTATAGGAAAAAAATATTGTATCGTCTGCCTGTGAATCTGTTTGTCCGTCGGTGACGCTACCGTAAATCATCAGGTCAGGGTGCCTTACATAATTGTACATTTTCCCAAAACACCGAATACTTAAATGCACGCTACCGTATACCCACCACACCACACACCATTGTGCATTTTCCCATATCGGATGCGAAACCTTCACTGCACCCTCTGCACCACCCACCACACCACGCATCATGGTGTGATTTCTAAACCGCAGGAAAAATAACTCTACCGTATTACCACACCACACACAATGGTGCATTTTCCGAAATCGCAGAAACTATCAGTGCATGTTACCGTATACCCACACCACATTCCGTGGTGTTATTTACTAAATATCAGAATGCTTAAATGCACGCTACCGTATTCCCACACCAGTACACCATTGTGTATTTAACGAAATCGCAAAAAAATACCGAATACCCACACCACACACCATTTTGCATTTTCGTAAACCGCAGAAACCTTCACTGCACCTTCCCTTTCTTTCCAACTTGTTTACAATTTATGATGAGGAGGCATTGGGGAGGTTTTTGCGTCGGCAGGAGGTGTTTCCCATGTGATGAACTGTTCACTTGTATATTTTTGGACTTGTTTTGGGTTTCTAAAGTAATTTTGTTCTCAGGCGTCGTCAGCAGCGTTCGTCTCTTCATGTGGCTGGTATCGTCTTTTCGTCATATCGTCATCGTCAATTTCGTCGTTTAATAATACGCTGTTGAAAACTATAACACATTATCTGCTTGAAGCACCCTCGCATATCTCTAAAGGAAATACCGTGTATAATGATACAACTTCAAACATTTTGAGTATGGTGTGAAGCACTTTGGACTACGTAGACCTAGCAGTAGTCGGCCTCACCGCACTACACCACCTAGCGTAGTCGTTTACGACTTTAAAATCACTTGAAGTTGCTGCACCTGTACCATTACCTGAAGAACATATCGAAATTCAAAAAGTACATATTATTAGCCATGAAGCCAAGGTAATAAAATATTTTCGGTAGAACCTCTTCAAAATGAAGCAATCAATGTCGGGTCATCATTATACCCTTGCAGCAAGCAAACCCGATTCGACCATATCGACGGACATCCGTTTTTGACACCATTCCACCATAATATCTTGAATGTTACCCCATGTACGGAAATAATTGAATTGAATTGAATATACCTGCCCATTTTCCAACTCTTTGATGTTCTGGACTTCCTTGCCGTCCGCCGAATACAATTTCTTTGCGCCGCACTGAAATTTTTTTGTGATACATACTTCATTGTCATTTCTGTTGCGCTATTTTTTGATGAGTAAAGCTCATTTAAATCAGGCACGGGCCGTCCAAATCGCGATCAAACAAGGTATAATCATTCGGATGTTTTATTTATTTTTTTGATTCGAACGTATGCGTACATTGGCCAAGCCATCCCCTAATATATGTCATCGAGCTAGCTTAAGATCTTTAACGAAAAGGATTTTATGGGAATTCAAAAACCATGATCAAAATCTAACATTACTTTCTCACCAACCTAATACTACCCGTTCAGCCTTCTTCTGTGCTTGGAAAAATTGAAAGTTTAGCATCAACTATACAACATTAGAACATAGGTACGTTGAGCAAATTTGTAATATCAATCTGATCTCGTCCTCTCGGTCTCTCCCTTCTCTCTATTTCAGCGTATTTTACCTTTGTATGTGCGTTCTCCGACGCCCTGTCATGGCAACACGAGGAAAAGAGACGGAAATAGAGACTATGTTCCAAAACTAGAAATGCTGCGCGTATGCAGAAACCTCACACATTACTAGGCTATTCCATAGGAAGTATATAGCAGAATATCTGAGAAAATCAACATATTTCTTCAGCGACTTGGCACAGGCCGAATTTTCAAATTCCTACTGACTTTACCAATAGGTCGGCATCGACGAGGGAAACATGCGAGCTTCTCTAGATTTTCGATCCGCATCCGCGCGGTCGCGGGCGCGGATTCTTAAAAATTGAAAATTCGATTATTTATTTATGGATGTTTGTGAACAATAAACAATAACGGATATATCACTCTATATCCATACTTATATATTAGGTTGTAACATAAGTTTTGTCGCATTTTGGAGGTTCACAATATTTCCATGAAGGATACTTCTCAAACATTATCAATGCCTGACCTCCTAGTATATGTTTGGGGTGTTCATGCACATTCAAACCATAGGGTAGAGCTGAACTGCGCACGCTGGCTATGCGAAAAATATTAATATGAACTGATTTAAATTTGGTGCAGATTTTTTTAATTCGTTTGATCAGGTGCTAGTTCGCAGAGATGAATAATGAACCAAACTTCTACAGCATGGTGATATACCCCGTCAATGCTCTTTCAAAATATACGCCAGATATGGTGCTATGTTGAGCGGAATCAAAGATATACTTCACTGAGTGTAAGGTTAGCCGCTGATTCGTAGCCAACTTGACCAACTCTTCTGAATCCAGAATTGCAACAACAGTGACTAACATAAGTGCGTTCCAATTACCACTCATGGAGGTATAATTTATCATTAAACAAGTGAGAGAAAGAACACTCTACTTGTGGGAAATTTGAATTTTTATTAATTCAATTCGCGCACAATTTTACCAAAATATGCAAGTTTAGGTGTTTCGAATTAAAGATTCTCATTCAAAAGCTATTTATTTCCAAACTTATCCCAAGTAGATACTAGTAAGGGAAGGGTTTATGGTTAGGATGGACACAACAAATCAGATATTGAACATGTGTGCGAGGTAGGAATATGAACAAAGTGCCGATTTCATTAGTTTAATTTACATACCATCGTTCTGAATGGAGCCACTTATCTCAACAGAACCCAATCTACCCCAAACTTTGTCTGCATACTGACCACTTTGGGTGAACTATATTCCACCACTATTTGGATCTGGATATCTATTGAGAAGAAAATTCGGCTTGCGAAAGTTTTCGCGACCGTCACCAACCATCCACATTATACAAACTCGTCTACATTTCTAAAACGATTTTCGTTTGTCATTATCCGTGAGTGGTTCAAAATTTTGCACATATGTAGTACTTTACGCAAATCACACAAAATCGGCATAATTTATCCTTTTCAAGAAGAGCTGATGCGTGAAAATGATTTGTAATCCTTATCTCAGTACAACTTTGTCTGACTAATGTGCCTCCTCAACTGCCTTGACAGGACTGAAGTAAAGCGCGTAAGAAAGAGTACGAAGGCCATCACTGATGATGAATAACGAAATTGAGATTAAATTAATTCGAAGAATTTCTGAGGTTAGAATGCGTAAGAGATAGGACGCGACAAATCTTATGTTACAACCTGATATAAAGAGCAGTGTCCGTCTGTCCGTTTGACCGGATTGCGAAATAGGGAGGGGAGGGATGGATGACGTTAGAAAGGCATCGGTCCACTACCGTATCATTATCATTATCATTATTTATCCATGGTCAAGGTCTGGGCCTGCTGGAAAATGCTCTTCTTCCAAGCAACGGGGTCTCTTCTACACACGCTATCCCAGTTCGGTCCTAGTTGTTGCACGATTTCGTCCCTCCATCTCGTCCGTGGTCTTCCAATTGGACGGACTCGATCGTATGGAGTCCATTCCATCACTCGTTTAGTCCATCGGTCGTCATTCAGCAATGCTATTCTTGCTGCCCAGTTCCACTTTCTCTGCATAGCTTGCACTCTAATGTTCGGGATTGGCACTTTCTGAGACAGCCATACATTGGTTCGACGATCCAACCTTGTAACACCGCACATTTTTATCATCATACTTCGTTGTACTACTATGAGTCGATTGGTAATCTTTTTGGTCGGGCTCCATAGTTCACTTCCGTATAAAAGTGCTGGTACTACGCACATTCTGTAGACTCTGGCCTTAAGACCCATTTATATCTTTCTGTTGGTTAAGAATTCATTAAATCGATTAAATCCTCTCCAAGCACTTCCGATCCGGCGATTTATTTCAAGCATGAAATTTTGATCGAATGAAACCCTTGTTCCAAGATATACAAAGGAATCGACGTAAGTCAAAGGTTGTCGGTCAGCAAATAATTGTGTTTGTTTTCGATTGCACATAACGACAGTCTTCTTTTTGTTTAAAATCAGGCCCACCTTCTTGCTTGCGGAACAAAGATCGTCAATCATCGTTTGTACTTCGTTTGGGGAATGAACTCATAAGCCACTCAGTGGAATATGATTTTCCATGCATTCTGGTCTTCATAGATTACGCAAAAGCCTTTGATAGCATAGAATTCGGAGCAGTGTGGCAAGCGTTAACGAATCAAGGAGTGCATTCTGAAATTGTGAATGTTATAAGGAACGCATACGATAAAGGCCAAGTATTCGTACGTTTGGGACAAGATAAAGTCCCTATCAATGTAGCCAGAGGTGTCCGACAAGGCGACCCGCTCTCTCCTCACCTGTTTAACGCGGTAATCGAGGATTGTCTGAGTGCGATGAATTGGGAGGAGTATGAAATCAATATCGATGGAAGAAGACTGAGTCACCTTCGCTATGCAGATGATGTAGTATTAATCTCAGTAGAAAAGTTTCTCCTGAATCCAGCTTGCTCGCTTGGTTGGTGGGCGTTGAGAGTTCGTTCTATCCTTGTGTCGATCGTGGACGTAAACACTTTGTAGATGAGATTGAGTAAGGCGATTGGCCGGTAGTTTGTTATGTCCAGCATGTTTCCCTTCTTGAATATGAGTGAAATGAAAGAATTCGAGAGACTGTCCGGAATCTCTCCTTGGGCTATCCACTGGTTGAACAATTCGGCTAAAGGTTCCAAGAGCACATTTAAGCCACTCTTTAGCATCTCCGCATTAATTCGATCAGGTCCAGGTGATTTTCCGTTTTTCAGTTTCTTCACTGCATTTTTAACTTTGGAACATTTTCGAACTTTCTGGAACATTCTAGAAGCTTTGGAAAATTTTCGAACTTTCTGGGACATTCTAGAAAATTGAAGTCAAGAAGATATTACAAACAGCCTCGTCCTCCAATGCAATTTGACCGTCTATTGTTTCAAAGCAAAATTCATTTGAAATCAAAAGCTGAGTTTTCCTCTTATAAGAAACTATCAATCGCGATGGGGGAATTGGCTAAAGAATCAATGATGCCGAGACAAAGAGACCCGAGGTTCTCTAAGAACACTGAGGAATTATTTGAACGTTTGCGAGATAGCGGAGCCAACGTACTGAATCGAATCCAATATTGCCAAACAAGTAAATTATTGCGATTCTCAATAGCAGAAGATCTGCGAAAGCGACACTTGGAGGTAGTGCGCGAAGCAGTCCGATACGGGCATAGTACACGAAGAGCTCTACGATCGTCGCAGATAGGAAACACTCAAGTGAATCAATTGGAAAAGCCCGATGGAAGCATTGCCTACTCCAAGAATGATATGAAATGTGTCGTGAAAGGCTTTTATGATGGATTATTTGTGAGCAATCAAAGACCGCCGAGAGTTAAATCTTGTTCAACTGATTCTTTTCTCCCTGATTCTTAAGTTCGACAATTTCGCATCCTCTGGTAGCTCTTTCCATCCCTCTTAAAAGTGTGCTGTGCGAGAGGTCAGCAGCTACGTGTATTTGCGTCCCTTCCTCACTCCTTCCTTTTGAAAGAAACCATTCCTTGTTCAGAAAGCGAGATCTCGATTTAGATCACTCTCCCTGCAGGTCAACAGACCCTCTTCCCATCTCCTCTTCTCCCCTTGCTCTCTCCCTGCCCGACTTGCTCCCCCGTGGATCAGCGTATGATAAGAGATTTGTGATATCCCCATACTTACAACCTATGTTTAGGGATGGGACATGGTCCCAAACTAATACAAATGAGGTGTATGTTCAAATAGACAAAAAGTACCGTACTCTCTCAATACCACAGTACCCAAGATATTGGTTTTTGCATTTGTTTAGAAACATGTTTGGTACAAGAAACATGATCTGACACGTGGAACTGGGTTACGGTAGTATCGAGTGGGTTTGTATTATTTGTATTAGTTTTGTCCCATCCCTAAACATAGGTTGTAAGTATGGGGATATCACAAATCTCTTATCATACGCTGATCCACGGGGGAGCAAGTCGGGCAGGGAGAGAGCAAGGGGAGAAGAGGAGATGGGAAGAGGGTCTGTTGACCTGCGGAGAGAGTGATCTAAATCGAGATCTCGCTTTCTGAACGTTCCCACTGGCAGTTTGGCCTTGCAAGCGCGAGAGTAAGGATGACAGGAGGGGAGAGAGGCCATGGGTGCGCGAAGCTCGATATCAATCTCGTTTGTCCAACCCTAGTTGTGAGTTAAATTCAAGCTCATCTTTGTTGGGAAACAGTGCAGCCAAATCGAGAGTACTATACCCTAAGGTTTTATACTCTAAATTTCTTAAACTATCACATCCTCTTTCCTTCTATCTCCCATCTTTCCCTCACTTTCGAGCGGACGGGATCAACCTGCCGAGGGGTGCGGGAACTTCGTGGTCCCATCCGTGCAAGGGATTTCATTCACCCGTTCCTTGATCTACCCGAGTCTATCGTTGAATCCCGATCCCAAGAGGGAGAAAGAAAGGAAGGGGCATAACTATTAGAGACTCGAGTAGATCAAGGAATGGGTCAATCGTTTCTTTCAAAAGGAAGGAGTGAGGAAGGGACGCAAATACACGTAGCTGTTGACCTCTCGCACAGCACACTTTTAAGAGGGATGGAAAGAGCTACCAGAGGATGCGAAATTGTCGTTTTCGTTTTTGCAACCCTACCGTTCCCAATCGTTACTACTGTAGCCCATTAGCTCCTAAACAAGGCCATTGGGTCAAATTCAGTTGGCTGGATTACACATTTCTTAAACACCGAGGAAATGTGTTTTTTAGTTCATGGGTTACAGTAGTAACGATTGGTTATGGTACTCCCGAGTTGCAAGAGTACTTCTTAAAGAGCTGTGATCTGTTGCGTTTTTGTCCGCCTCAATGAGTACATATATTTATTGTATTGTAAGTGTTTAAAACTATCTAAACTATAGTTTAATGATCCTACACACGTATAGATTTGTGCAGATTTGAAACATATTCAAACTAGTGATGCCATAGATGTTTTCGCTTGCTAATTTTTGTGTGCATATTGTTGCTAAATATTCTTCTGATATATATAAATGATTACTAATTAATAACTGAATAAATATATCTTCTAAAAAATATAATTGTTGTCCTAATCACCTGATTCTCGTCGAGTAACGGGTCGTCCTCGTTCTGTGAGTGAACATCACTAACCCCCATGTCCATATAAACAGCATCATCCTGACATATTTATATTCAGATATGTCAAAGAGTACATTACTGTGTCCTTTAGTAAGGAATTATAACTAGTGTCGATGATAATCTCTCAATTGTTAAACTAGTGTCGATGATAATCTCTCAATTGTTCTTACGTGCATGTTCGTCCCTTCGACTGTCCCATCTCCCTTGCCACCCTCGAATCGATCAACCACCACATCTTCAGGCCCCGTTACGCGCCGTTGCTTCTATGAGGGTATTGTGCGCGGCAGCCGCTAGTATTCTAATACCTGTATGCTCCCATCACCTGGTCCATCGCCTAATCGTCTTTCTAGAGGAGCCTTTGAACAAAACGTATTACTTTTTTCAGCACATTGAATAAATGTGGGTACCTGGAGTGGCAATCCATCGAGGCCAAAGTGCTTGTCGCACCAACGAATATCCTCTTTTGCCGCTACTCTAGTGCGAAATCTTTCCAATTCCCGTTTAGCCACCTCTTCGTCCAAACCAAGCGATTTCACCCACAGGTGCTGGTGAACGCGCTTCGAGTTTCCGGGGAAATTGAACAGAATCGTCGCGCTCTGTCCACAACGAGCGCACTTTCGTTTACGCATCGTACTTCTAGGAAGGATTTGAATGCAAATAACGCGAAAAAAATGTACTACTCAAGTAACGTGATGCAATGTTAAGGCTTGCACAACGAGTAAGACGGGAAAATGCCAGTCAATTTAGGTCCAAGCGCTGCCACTACACTATACTAATGCGATGATATAAAACAACAATAAAAATATTCACTTAAATTAAGTAAAAACAAACGAAAACGAAAATGCGAACGGATTTCTCGCCGATCGATTCAGTTGGCTAATTGCCAGGGGAGGTTTACTAAATTCCCGGCTCAAGTCAGAGCCGGCTCCCTAAAACCCCACCACCAATCGACAACTATTTTCTATTTTATTATATTTATTTTATAAATAATATTACATTATATAGTTTTTTATTTGGCAATTCGTTTAGTGATAATGATTGCTATAAAATAAGTATTAGTGTTCAATCAATGTGACATCCCTTTAACTCTGCCTTATTAATGGCTTCCATGGGCGCTCTGCTCGATATCCCGAGGGGGCGTGGCCCATTCTGCTTCCGTATTCACGGGCAGGTGTACCATCTTGCCGGTCCCTTTCATCCAGAACCTGGCCAGAGAACATCTTACGGTCAGATCTACATTCTGGATACCGCCCAAGCAGCCAGTGAGAGGCTGGGTAATCCCGCCAATGTGAACTGTGATCCTCAAGTGATGGCTGATCTCAGCGGCCTGATATCAAGGGTTAACCCCTATGCCCAGGCCTACAAAATGCTGGCTGAGGTGGAGGAGAATGAGGAGAGAAATGCGGCCGAAGAAGGCCGAATAGCTGCCCCCGTCCGCATGATCTTTGATACCTCTACGTCTAAGGATCCCCGTAGATACAATGTGCCCCAAGCAAATGAAGTGGCCGTTGTCTACGTGGGTGAAGACGACGATGTGCCTGTCACTCGATCTCTGGCAGTACATCCTAGAGGGGGAGGACTCATGACGATTCGGGATATCGACAAGATCTGCGATCCCCTCACCTATCCCATATTCT